>OX578276.1:13417408-14617408 GCA_951217055.1 Gerris lacustris | reverse complement strand
ATACCACCCATTAAGAGATGTTGCTATGTATCCTGCTAGATACTCAATAATGTCTAACTCCATTTCAGTCATAATAGTTTTTTAATTACTTTCTTCATCGTTGTACCTGATATCGTTTTCAAAGCAATGATCTTAAATCTTTTCTGTAGAGCTATAGAAAGTGTCTTCGCTGGGTTCAATAATATTGGAAGTAAGGTACTCTTCCTTATTCATAGTAATAATGTTTTGTTCGGAACGAACCATTTTATGGCCTACCCTAAAATAATTAGGCGTTACCTGTGAATACAATTCTGTGGGGAAGGATCGTGAAGTTCACCTTTGCTTCTTAATTGCCAAAAAAAAGTTTTTCCTGGCAGTCTTGGTTGAGTCTGCTTGTTAAACATAGGATAAATTACGAGGCTCACAAATATCAGTGTAGAATCTTTGAAGTGATTTAATATTCATTAATACCCCTTTAACTACTGATATGGGTTTGCTTGTTACCGACTTGGTTTTGGGTATGAGAGTAGCAAATTAATTTTCCATGTCACTTATACATAATTTTGTTCAGAAAGAAAGAGACCAAGATTTATTTGGTAAAATGCTAGGCCTTGGTGCTATTCGAAATATCAAACCAACTGTTAACTGTTTCAATAAAATTAGATTAATTTTTTACCTGAGTCTGCAACAGTGTGCGAGAGCAGCTTTGCTGATTTTTTTACGTTATGTCTTTTGGTTTTGGTGCAGTCTACGCGATTTATTGTTAGTTAAATAAATAAGCTCTGAAGGAGTGCTGGCGAGCAGCAGCTTCTGTAGAAGGCAAGGACGCCAAGTCAAAATTATTTTTTGAAAACGACCTCTGGAAGAGGTCGAACCTCACTTGATTGAGGGACTTGCTGCCGCCAACCGTGTACAAGATTTTTATGAAGTGAGCACCCCTTAGCCTCTACAACTTGATTAGGAGTTGCAATCGGGTCAAGAAAAATGGAGGCCTGATTAGGCGTTTGATGAGGAACACGTTGCAGATAGGCTCTTCAAAGACAGCAAGCAACATGAAAAGTGAGAAGGACCAACAGATCGGTGTCCTCTCCCAATATGAAAACATTGCCTCCTTCTATAGACCTCTCCATTGCTGTGCTCACAATCAGAGAGTCTGCATCTCCCAAGGCTTGTTTCACGTGAATGCCCTCGTCCATCAGTTTGTTTGTCAGCATCGATATGAGACGCTTCTTGTGACCATTTAAAAAGAAACGATCTTTCGGGATTGTGGCATTGGTATGTTCCTAAATATAACCGACGAAGATGATATCACGGGCTCTTCGCGCTTTTTCAGCAGACTTTTTCGCATTTCACATCCTCTAGGTATCCATCGAAAACTATGGTGATAGTGGTGAAACGATATCAGTGATGGCGTTGAGCCTCTGTAGTCGATACAGAATCGGGGAGTTCCGCTCTTTTTCTCGACGATGACTATAGGTTCAATCACATCTTGCTCCAACATCTCCTTGTCACTCTGCTGAATGACTCTCTTCTTCTCCTCCGAGTATTTTTACTGGAGGCATTTAACCTGCCTGTCAGAGATATGCGTAATCTCGTCCAGTTCTGTGATGTACTACATCGCCCGTGAGTCGTTGGGGTGAAACTTGACTAGCTCGTCTAACCGAAAGCTAGATGGTAGAGGCAGCGGGTCGAGGCGAATAAGTGCCGGGTAGGACTATAGGATCTGATGAAATAGTATCAGACAAACTATTTTATTAATTAATCCACTGTTAGTAATAACTCAATAATTTAATCCACTTCTTTTTTAACTTCTCATCTTTTGGAAACCCCAAGAATGTGCAGCTGTGTTTCCCAGAATAATGTTTGCAGTCTGGAGCAAAGCACATCACCATCTGTTTCACAAAAATAAAGTTTCCAATTACATATAAGACTAAATACTACAACCAGTATAACATACTATTTATAATATTTTGTTATTTAAAGTTCCACCCCATTCAAAGAAGGAAACAAAGACATGATAGTTAAATGAAAACAAAAATAAAATATATTATGTAACGACTTGTGTAAGTTGGCCGCACACTGCACACACATTGTCACAAGTAATAAATAGAAAACATGTTGCCAAGTGAGAAATATAATAAATTTAAATATTTGCCAGTCATTATGAACTCAAGCACTCAGCTGCAAGTAGCAACTGCTGTCCTACAACCAAAAGGAGGCACGGTTAAATTCTGATTTTGTACCCCGACAAGATTTTTTTTTTATTTTGACATTCATTTTACATAGATTTAATAAAAAATAATAAGGGGTAATATACTAAAATTCAACTTGAGGCACACTTTTAGTTTCATAATGGTTATCCTCAGTTCAACGTTACTACAAATATCCTTATTTTCAATTACTTGTACCAGAACAGATTTTCTTTTTGGTGGATTAAAAAAATCGTACATTTGTTCAATTGTACCAAGGCAATTTCTGATCGGCTGAATTTTTGACGCTTAGTAACTGCCAGATTTAAGGAATGTGCAGCACAGTGGACGTAAACAGCATGAGGGTACTTCTCTTTAATAACAGCTTTAACTCCGTTTAATTTCCCTTCCATGTTTCCAGCTCCGTCGTAACCTTGACCTAAAATATATTCGCAGTCCATTCAAAATAACATCGGCTAAATGGCGACCTTTTAAGTAATTCGTTTAAAAAACTGAAGAAAATATTCTTTTATAGCACTATTGTGGAAATATCTGACACAAATTGCCGCTTGTTCGGAATTTGAGATGTCGATAGTTTCGTCGGCTAAAACGGCAAATCCCTTTGCATTATTAATTTGTTCCACAACTTAATAATTTTTTTGCAGCACTCTATTATTTCATTTTGAATAGAAAGGACTAATATATTTACTTCTTTCGCCGGCTTCGTTAAATAAAGCCACGAGATAAGAATCCCCGGCTGCCCTATATTTTAAAATTGCCCTCGTTCTTGTTTATATTGAAGTCTTCATTGAAATCTTCAGTTAAATTACCGATGTCGCTATAACCTCGAAGAGATATTTCCCGCCGACCACACAAAATTACACACTATAATTGGTTTAAAAAATTATCTATTTTTTGGATTTGCCTCTCTCTTTCTTGGTCAAGTTTATTAATAATTGATGTCGATGTCCCATTATTTTTGTTATTTGTCCCATTATTTGTTTTAAGAAGTCCAGAGATCGAGCGAAAGAGTCTAAATGATATTTACTTCCACCATGATGCTTAATGTTTCTTACATTAAGCAGCTTACATTAATGTTTCTTGCTCTTCGTCTGTAAGTTTGTTTTTTTTCAATCTGTTAGGTGTAGATTGGATGGCTAATTTTACAACTATGGCTGCAGTTCTCTTGCCTGATTTCATCAATCTTGATTCTGCAGCCAAGCACAGTTCTTCTGAACTGAGACCTGAAATAAATGAATAAATAAATAAATGAGGTTGGAGATTCTATTTTCGCAGTTTGACCTTCTGCAAGATGAAACTCTTCTTAAGGATCTTAATTCATCTTGTAACAGTCTTAAACGTTCATCAATAAGTGCCTTGTCGTTTCCATAAAGGAAAGAGAAAGCGGTAGTTGATACACAAGACATTATCAAGATTATTGATAAATATTGATTATTGATTATTAGATGTTATCAAGATGTTGATATGTTTTGGTCTGACTTTTCAGTCAGAAACTCAAATACACCATTTATTGATCTTTTAACATTTGTAATAAACTTATAAATAGACTTAAGAATAGATCAAATCAGCAGAAAGCTTTGGTAACTAGACCTGCCTGAAACAAATGGTTTAATATTGTCTTTGCTTACTGCGTTGAAAACTCTCTCCGAACAATTTAGCAAGACTGCCTGCAGATCAAAACAAAATATTTCTTTTGTTAGTGGGATAAGAACGCGCCATTTCTGCTACGGTCATTGTGTTGTTATGTGGCCACTTTAGAGATTTTAAAAAGTTCATAACCACATTTTTGCTAAATCACTCAAGAACTTCAACATGGGAACCAACGAAAGAGCGAAATGGACATTTTTATCTGTTTCCTCAGATCTTTTGTCTTGTTGAGGGGAGACTGGGGCTAAGTTGGGTACACTTTTGTCCCATGATTTTTAGGCAAAGAATTTGTGTTTGGCTTAGAAAGTAAGCAATATTTTATTTATATCTACCCCAAAAAACAGCTAGTAATTTTTTTTATCAATTTACGTGTACCAACATGCCCCGCATATGAGGCAAGTTGGTTCACGTGTATTAATCAATTTTTTTTTTAAAGCTATTATTTGGGGTAGATTTAAATAAAATATTGGTTATTTTCTTAGCTAAACACACATTCTTTGTCACATATATCAACATTACAAATCGTCACATTCATTACAGTTAATTCAAATTCAATTTTTGTTTTGCCTTTAATACATTTCATTGACCCCATTTCTTACAACACTTGTATTAACCCCCTTTGGGGTTTAATTTTTTCTCTTTTGCAATTCTCTGCGTTATTGCCAGAGCATTTATTACTGGAGTGGGTGTCAAGATTGCAGAAGTCCTTTTTTCTTCCATTGTTGTTTCTTTACAAAGCTCTGCTTTTTGGAATGGTCGGACCACCTCTTCTGGAGTTGAGTAAGGCTTTGAAGGGCCAGGGTTAGGATTTTCCATAATTATATTTCAGCTTGACTGTGTGGCGCCTCCTTCATCAGTGTTAGAGTTTTTATTTGTTTGGCCTATGCCTAATGTTTCCTGGCAACCGGTTTAGGGTAGGCCAACAAGCTCAGGGTTATTTCTACCGGTCACAAAACTAGGCATAAAATCTGCGTCAGTGAAAATATCAGGATTAAGAGGAAGAATGCCTGTTACTCTGAATCCTTATGAGATGTTGGATGAAGTCAAAGCCAAGGGCGTGCTTTTGACTACAATGCCAGGGATATCATATATGGTCATCGGTGTCCTATTTGTAGCTACCCAGGCCTGACAGGCTGACTTAAAATCCTTTTTCATAGGTCTAGTGTGGTGGAAAATATAAGAGGATGACTCCATTTTCTTTGAAGTAATCGAATACCTCTGCCAATAAGTGGGAGCCGTGATTGTCTAAGAGCAATAAGCATCGCTGTTCCTTTGAACACCTCACAAAAGAAACAAAATGCTTAGCAAAGTCCGAAAGTTTTTTCGATCATCGTTTTTCCGATATGGGTTGGCGTCTCCATCCACCTAACTAGCCCACCATAAAGGTAAGGTTGATTATGTACTCGGGGAAACACTAAAAAAGGGGAAATTGAGTTCCCAGAAGCATTCACTGCAAAAGGCCCCAGTTACGCAAGTCCCTCTCTCACCAGATGTAAGGCTGCCAAATGTGCCTTGAGCTTCTACGAGCATCAATTCTATCAGGTTTGTGAACGGTGGTAAAACCTGGTTCGTCTACATTCCCACATACATATTTAAAAAATAAAACACTATTTACTATTAGGTACTTCTTTTATTGTCTAAGTCACAAATTTTATACTTAACACCATACGGTTTCAGCTTATCTGTCATCGTCAAACTAAATGATGTATGATAAGGTAAAGCAGGTCTGGAATGTGAAAGATAAGGTAAGATAGTGGTGTTTATGACTAAGGTAAAAAGAATATGAGGGTAATAGATTAACTGTTAAGGTTTAGACACCTGTACAAGCTTCTGTTAGGAAGGCGTTACAAAAACTAACTTTTACCAGACTCTTTCTTGAACAGCATGGGCTGTTTAACAATCCAGCTTCCTTCTGATACATAAGCGGGCTATTAATAAATCAGGTCTTAAGTAATATTGTAGTGCTTACATTGAGCTTGACAGCTCACACAGCTTAAAAAGTGAAGTTTAGATGATTTGTACTTTTACTCCATTTAACCTGATAAACTTTCTGTCATATACATTACATTTTTGAGCCACTTCCCGATCAGCTGTTCGTTTTAGAGTACCACCTACTCCATCTGCAGGTCCTTTACCATGGCCAGCTTCACAAAAATGACAATTCAATTTACTAATGGCAGGATATAACTGGGGAATATTTTTTACCAATAATAGTGAACATTATTCGGTTTTTAATATTGGCCTATTGGTCCGTCCGATATAATGTGTAGTGTTGTCTCATTAGGATATTCGCTGAAGAGATTAGTTAGAATATGATTCAAGTGTGCTAACACAGCCTTACCATTATGTCCAAGATTTGTTGAAACCATGCAAAATTATGTAATGTCACCATTACAGCTAGCCACTTCCGTATGAAAACATAATTATTGTCTTGATGCTCCAAAGTGAACGGACTGTGGTTCTGCCGCATACTTGTATGTACTGTTGTAATTCCTGTATGAATCATTTTCCAAAAAATCTATTTGAATACATAATTTCGTTTCCTGAAAAACCTTTTCTAATTTTTGAAAATATTTATCTTTACGATGTAACATGTTTTATATACCCTGTTACGGCATTCTTCAACTTACTTGTGGCTTCCCCTTAAGTACATGAAACATCCTTCTTTACAAGATGTCTAACTGTTTTATTTTCGCCTTTTTGACAAGATATTTTAAGGTGAGGTTATATTGACCCAATGTAACGTGTCATTGTTGTATTAATAAAAAAAAAACTCAATAATTTCACATAAGTTATGAGATGTATAATAATTAAGAATTCTAATGTGAAAGATGTGCATGTTTTTTTATCGGCAAAAAGTTTGCCGAAACGTGGAGTAAGTTCTGGCATTGCGAATCTAACTTCTTTTGTCACATCTAATCGCGAACGATATTTACTTTAAATGGCCGCTAGAGTTGAAAAACCACTTTCACATAAATAACTGGTAGCAAAGGGAATCGGTACTTTTAATGCTGCTATTTCACTCACTAAAGGGTATTTATTCTTTGTTGACACTGGCCCGAAAAATGTGTGAGAGAACTCTCTTCAAACTTGGTTTGCAAGGCGGTGTCAGTTTGAATGTGAATTAGTGCCTATTAAAAAGGAAAACATTTTAATGTTCATGGTTTGACCAAAATTTCTAAAAATTAAAGGGTGAAGGACATAAATTAGAATTATTCTGGAAAGCATAACTTGGGACTTTAATGTGGATTTTAGACCATTGAAACATTAGAGGGAAATAATTTAAGTATGGCCTATCTTAATTATAGAAAGATACCTTTGAAGATTACAGGGAAAATTTATAAATAAGAATTTATCATAACCGATAATAATGATAATAATAACGATAATAATAATAATGATAATAATAATAATGAACAAACAAGACTAAAGTGAATACTGACAATGAATATAAAGTCGATATTTATTCCTTGACAAAACTGATAACTTAAAAATGCATTACTAGAGTTTTGAAATTTGATTTATTTTAGAGTCAAAATAATATTAATGTTTGCCATTATTACCTTTAACACTTACGACATTGGAGCTACAGCTACTTAGCACTGGGGCTTCTCTTCTAACTGGACCTGCGTCTGCACTATCATAGGTAGCGATTGGATTGACGTCAGGACGTTGCCCCAACAATTCATCCATAATATGGAAAAACTCCCATCTAACACTTCCGCAACCTAACAGTCTATTCTAGTTAGATATTATTTATAACAAGACAATATCGATGAAATAATCAGTGTGTATTGTAGGTTGAAAATTAAACAAAATGACTAAGAACACAAAAGGCTAAGATTCGGTGTCCTTTCATCTTTGTAGTAAGATCTTGTAATTTATATTAAAAGGAGGATTATGCCCTTTGACACAACAGCTAAAAAGCATGCAAGCTTGACAACAATAGTCTTGCAGGCTTACATTTTTACTTTTTTAACTAAAGACTACTACATAACTGAAGTGTTATTGTTCTGCTTTATGTTTTTATAAGTTTTCTTTAGATTTCTGTATTTTAGGTCACACATGTGACCCATATTGGGCATCCCCCATCTCTAGGGCGATGGAATTCCAAATTTAAAAAAGTAAAATGTACCTTTACAGTGAACAGAGGATGCATATTTATAGTTAAATGTAACAATTAAATACTAATACCTAATTTTTATTTATACCTAACAAGGGTTATCAAGCCAGCAACATATTGCCTTAACCAGATTACACTTTGAAATATAGATGTATTGAAGAGATTATGAACCTTTAAATTATGGAGATGTTATTAGTTTTTAAAGTTTATTGAACAAAGGAATAGTATAACTTATATGAACAAGTGTGATTAGGTCCCTTTGCCACAATAGTGCTTGCAAAATTCTCCTGAAATTTGAAACAATCAAGAAACGTTTGACTTAAGTACATATCAATTAAATACACACGTATATGAAATATTTTATTTACCGCTTTTTTGGTGAAATTTATGAATACTGCTATCTTGGCGTAACATTGACTGCTAATTTGAACTTTAAACCCCACCTTACTGAAAAGCTCAGCTCTGCCAAACTAGCCCTCAATAATGCCGCCAATGTCTTATGGTCTAAAAAAAAATTTAACTTTGACACTAAGGTGAAACTGTTTTACGCAGTATCACGCTCTGTCATGAGTTATGCGGCTCAAGTGTGGGGCTGGCAACATTATGAACAGGTTGAAAAACTGCAAAACTATTTCTTAAAAAAAATCTTTAACCTGCCGTCGTATACGCCTAACTATTTCCTTAAACTTGAAACAAGTATGCACAGCATCCATCTCTATACATATCGGTCGCACATAAAATATGTAAATCGCGTATTGTGTCAAATGGAAAGCAGCCGACTACCTAATAAAATAGCGAAGGCGGTTATAAAGAACAGAATAACCTGGTATGACGATTGGTTAAATATGCTAAGTAAAAATAATCTGATAAATTTTACTGAAGGCAATGTTGAAAGTTTCTCTACACGTTGGAATCAATTGTCCGAATTATTATTGTCAGAAATGAGAGCGAAGGAAAATAAAGATTTGCTATTATTGGCTCGGAACAGCACCAGACATCCTCTGTACCGATTTTTGTCGTTCCCACCTACCAGTAATTATCTTACGAACTTGTCATTTCAATCAGCTAAACAAATTATTAAAGCTCGAGCTGACGTCATCAAATTAAATTATGAATTTTGGAGTAATGATGAGTCAGTACAATGTGCCTCATGTAACTTACCAGTCAGGGAAGATCTCCATCATTTCCTAACAGAGTGTAGTGCCTTTGCGCAAATCAGACGCCGATATTTTGGCGATGTTACTGTCACATCGCAAGTGGCCTTAAGTTTCCTCAATGGATCTGACTGGAAAGCACTTGAGAACTACTTAACTTCAGCCTACCAACACAGGCAGACCATCATAGAAAGCAACAAAATCCCTTGCTAAAATATATTAAATATAATTTATTCAAAATAGTCAGTAGTTAGTCAAGCTTAATATAGTTTAATATAGTTATACGTAGTTATAGATGAATTGTGCCGGTATAGAGGCTGTGAGTTCATATATTTATTATATTTATTTTATTTATTGCTTCCGAGCTTACCGAAGGTAACGGAAGCATTGTGTTCCGATTTCAAAAATTCCAAGACAGAAATCCGTTTCAGACATCAGGGAACATTTTTGGTCTCGTGTCTGTCTGTCTGTCTGTCTGTCTGTCTGTCTGTCTGTCTGTCTGTCTGTCGGTCTGTGTGTCCGCGAATTATGAAACGTGCGACGATAACTTGAGTAAATGTCGACCGATTTTGATGAAATTTGGTAGACATGTTCATTTTAGCAATGCTCAAGACGAGTTCGTTGGACAACGTTATCCGTCCAAGCGTTCACGAGCAATGCTCGCGTAAACGTGAACTTTAAATTTAAAATTGGAATTTTTGGTCGGGGAAAAAATCTAACTTCATCTATTCAATGAGACAAACATTTTTTTCAAATACAATTTTTTAGTAAAACCAACAGCGACACCGCTATGAAGTGTTAAAGATCGCTAAAACTATTAATAGTTTTTACAAAATAAACAATATTACAATAAAGTAATATAACAATAATTGTTATAGTATATGATAGGATGCGAGGAAGCTATGTGCCACACTAATTGGCAGTCTATTTTTTATTTATTTTATTTATTCTATTTATTTTATTTATTCTATTTATTTTATTTATTTTATTTATTATCTTTAGTAAATGCATGTTACGGGGTATGTACGCATTGCGCATAGGTAGGTGCATGTGCATGTAGATGTACTTGTGAATAAAGTATACTAGTCCGTGTTATTTTTTATATATTTAGTTATGTATTTTCTTATTGTTATATTCCTTTATAAATAGTTTTTATGTTATTTATTGATTTATTATGTTATTGTTGATGTTATAATATTAATACATTAATTATTACCATAATTAACTGTACTAATACAGTTATAATTAAATGTTACTTTTAAAAGAAAATGATTACATATAATTATAGGAAGTTAAAATTATGCTATGATAATATTCTTGTTGCTATATTTTAAGAAAGTATTTCAAGGTGTATTGTTAATTTATTATTTTATCATTTTGTTTACAAACACTTTGTGAATTTAAATATCGTACCAAAGCTGCTTTAATTATTGTTATTGTTTTGTTAAACATTTGATTAATTTACCATTAATATTTATTTACTTTTATACTCTTATAATAGATATCTGTAAAAAAGTCAAAGTCGGAACTCTCCCTGACGGTCGTTTGGCCAAGGGTATGTACGTTTATAATGCATGTTGTTATTATTGTATTATCTCATTGAATAAACGTTTTTCTTCTTCTTCTTCTTCTTACTACTACACCCCTTAAAAGGGTTTTCACAAAGTTTCAAAACTTTATAAATTATTTCCTCCATTTGCTGTTTTTTTTATTAATTTGCCTGGACTATATGTACTTTGGTGGAATGTTTTTGAAAAGTCGGGGTATTTTAATATAGGTTTGTTAGAGAGTAAATAATATAGTTCAGTAGTAAGTATTCTGCGTCTGTGGTGTCAATCGTTGTGTTTTATTTGTTCAGTGCTTTTATTAGTTTCTCGAGGTTATTCATAAATTTCGGATAGTACGAATACTAATAAAATAAATAATCCGATGAATTATTTTATCTATTTAAAAGTGTTAAATAGATAAAAATAACATAATAAATAGCAGTTTTGGATTGCCTTAATCTTTCAGGGTTGGGTTTAACGCTGTCTGAAGTCACAACGCACAGTGGTGTCCAAGTCTCTTTTTTTGCGAAAAAATCCTATTTTTTGAAAATGTTAATTTTTTACCAAGATATTGTAGAAATTAACTCCCTTTACTGCAATAAAAGTACTCAAATGTATATAGTGAGAATATACAAAATTTATTTATTGCAAGAGATCTATGATTTCTTTTTTAAAATCCAACTGTCTCTTTTTTGGTTCAACCCGAAAAGTATAGATGAAGTGGTCAGAAGTCTGCATCATCATATTCATAACGTCTTCATTCGTGCAAATTCTGCTGCATTTTCTTGAGTTGAAGGTGTGATCCCGATATGTGAAGCTGCTGTAGAGATGACACTAACTCCATGAAGAAGAATTTTATGGACCGTGTTTGGCATATATATAGTACCAGCTGTAGAGGTTTACATGTAATTCAGCTGTTTCTCTGCAATAATTACCAAACTTAATTGGATCTACTTCCTCCTCACACTTCATCGTATTCAAGATAATTCCAAATCTGGCTATTAGTTTCTGTTTGATCCCACTTACTTCTGAGGTTATACAAAAAATCTTCGTGATGTATTCCCATCATTCGATGTGCCCGTCCCTTGCTTCACAACCTCTACATTTGTTTTATTAATTCATCCTGAATTATTTTTTTCATTGCTTCCTTCAAACGTGCAGTGTTTTGATTCACCTTCCAATTTTTCAATTCAATGTTATATGCAAAGTGTAAAAAATACATCCAATACTTTTGATCCTTGAATGCTGAAAGGATAACCCTTACTGCAAAGCTTCTTCATCTTCAGGTTTATTTTCCAATAAGTCTAAATTGTTCAGTTGTGATGGTTTAGCTTTGCAAATACAGCAAACAGCCATGCAAGACGTATCCGTCTCTGTGATGGCCACTTTTCCATCTATCATTGTGAAGGATAATTTATGTTTTATTTTAAATATTTTATTTCTTATATTTATTACTGTATCTGTTAGTGCGTCTATTGCTGATTTGACTCTGCCGACCTTTTTTCTTTCACTTTCTTTCGTTTCCTTGGCAAATTCGAATTTGATAGGTCTACAAAATCTAGTTGATGATAGTCTTGGATTCTTCCATAATAGCAAGGATGGATCATCAATCTATGTTATTATAAGGGAGACAAGAGAAGTCAAAACATTACCTGTGACATTTTCTTGGGTAAAAGTTTGCTTAAATTTGCTGCGACAGAAGGAGCTATCACAGGGACACAAGGAGCCTACTTGCACACAAGGGTAAGCTCACATCCGAAGCAATCCGACTAGCTTGTGCAAGTCGTTTCTAAAATTCTTGAAGCAGTGTGGTCAAGACGTCCTCGCAAGGCTACTTCACTCCTGGTTTCGGTAGTGCGAATGTTTCCTGGGTAACAACTTTTTGTTTTATTGGAAGGAAAAATTTCTCTGGCCGATTTCCTTAGTATTTGATACTGGTATTTTGACTAGGAGGCATCAATAATTAGAGCCAAAGCTTTATCCAGGCTAAATCCTTAGTATTTGATACTGGTATTTTGACTAGGAGGCATCAATAATTAGAGCCAAAGCTTTATCCAGGCTAAATCCTTAGTATTTGATACTGGTATTTTGACTAGGAGGCATCAATAATTTGAGCCAAAGCTTTATCCAGGCTAAATCCTTAGTATTTGATCCTTAGTATTTGATACTGGTATTTTGACTAGGAGGCATCAATAATTAGAGCCAAAGCTTTATCCAGGCTAAATCCTTAGTATTTGATACTGGTATTTTGACTAGGGGGCATCAATAATTAGAGCCAAAGCTTTATCCAGGCTAAATCCTTAGTATTTGATACTGGTATTTTGACTAGGGGGCATCAATAATTAGAGCCAAAGCTTTATCCAGGCTAAATCCTTAGTATTTGATACTGGTATTTTGACTAGGAGGCATCAATAATTAGAGCCAAAGCTTTATCCAGGCTAAATCCTTAGTATTTGATACTGGTATTTGATACTGGTATTTTGACTAGGAGGCATCAATAATTAGAGCCAAAGCTTTATCCAGGCTAAATCCTTCAACTACTTTTCCGGAGATTTTTTCAGCTGCAGCTTTTATTAATTCATCTGAAACAATATCTCTGAATTCTTTCAGATTCAATTTTATATTGTTGGCTCTTCTACAACACTCATTTAACGGGTTTTTAGGGCGACCACCAATATTCGGATCATTTTAGCCAATAACACCAGACAAATTCAAGGAGGAAGTAATTTTAAGCCAACTGTACTTTTTTTCTATTAAAATTCTCTCTGGATCTGTAGGCCTGTGTCCACCTAAGATTAAAGTCAGGAAGACATTAAATATCTTTTAATTTCCTCCAGGTGGTTCAATGTTAATTAAGGTTAGTCTCTTTTGATGGACTCAACACATTTTTCTATGTCACGACCACTGAATATAATTAAATTTGTCCTATCAAAGTATGAAATTTCAAAATTTTTCATTGCAAATTAAAACTACAGGAATTACAACTCAAAAGAGTTGGTTAATTATATTGTAAAAAAATAATCGTTTTTAATAATTAAAACTAAACGAAAATATGTTAAAAGGGCCATATTTATTTATTTATTTATTTAATAAACTATTTTACGAGTCCCCAACATCAAACGCCACAAGTGGGGCACTCAAATATTACAAAAAGTAGTATTGTTTTCACAAAATAATATTGAAACTTTATTTTGCTTAATAATTTGGGAACTATTTCGCCTATTGAGCTGAAATTAGTTCTAATTATACCTTTCTATTAGATAAATAAGTATTTCATACTCATTTAACTTAATATCTGCCACCTACTTAGAGTTCTTTAGTAAGGAAAATATCCAAGCGTCCGATTTATTTTAAATAGATTTTCCTTATTTTATTTCACTTATTACTATGATTGTATACATTTTATTGTGGAGATAAACTGCTGGGACGATTTTAATTAAACACCGGTTTTGGAATACCCGTTCAGAAAAATCATACCCCGATGCGGAACCAAGAAATGAATTTTAGCTCAAAATTTTGGGGCGCTACCAAAAAAATTGTTTCTCAAAAAGGATTCCGATGATTTTGTTTAAAAAATACTAAAATGTAGACCATTTTTTTTTTTTTTTTTCTCTTTATTGGTTATCACAACTACATAATTTGTTAATGTTATAAGTGATACTGATAACAATGTTTTTGGACGGTGAATTACATGATAAAGGTAATAATCCATTGATTACTCCTTTTGGCGTGAATCATTCAGAATATGAACAAATATAACAATAAAAACAAGTGAGTGAGAAAAGAAGCACTAATTAAAAAAAGAAAATAAATGTTTGTTGTAAGGAATGATAAGTATGAGTTAATTGATAATTAATTGTTAATATGGAATTCCATATTTAATAGATCTCGGGGCCACTGTGTCCTCAGGCGGCGAGGAGGATTATCAGGGATGGATTGGGAAGAAAGAAGTTCTACTAAAGGATTGGGGTGATTTAATAAGGACTCGTGGAATTTATGGTATCTGGATATAGATAGGTCACGGACAAAAGGAATATTGAGGTCATTATGGAGGGTGAGGTTGGATACGTAAAAAGGAGCATCGGTGATTTTACGAAGGATCTTTGATTGAAGAGTTTGTAGTCGGCGGGAGTTGGAAGGCTTGGTGCTACCCCAAACCTCCAAACCGTAGGTCCAAGCCGGTTTTAAGACTGTGTTGTAGATAAGAAGTTTATTACTTAGTGTAATCTTGGACCTACGATCTAAAAGACGAAGCAGCAACTTGTAGCGTCTTGAGATGTCAGTACGTTTAGTCTTAGTGTGGTGTTGCCAGGTGAGTCGTCGATCAAGGTGAAGGCCAAGGTAACGGACAGTGCTAGATTGAGGAATAAGGACTTGGTTAAGAATGACTGGAGGACAGGTACCATGTCGAAGAGTAAAAGTGACATGTGCACTTTTCTGTTCGTTAATCCGGATCCTCCATTTTTTTTAACCAAGGTTCGAGAAGGAGAAGGTGACTTAGGGTGTTATTGGATGCAATTTGAGGGTCTTGGTGGACTGATAGTATTGCCTTATCGTCTGCGAAGGTGGCAAGGACTGAGGAAGGGTGTTGAGGGATATCATATGTGTAGATGGAATATAGGAGGGGTCCAAGAATACTACCCTGAGGTACTCCTGCTCTTACAGGGCAGATGGGGGAGGAAGTGGTTCCTAAGCTTGCACAGAACGATCTATCGGTTAGAAAGGACTTGAGGATAAGGTAGTAGGTAAATGGAAGGATGCCCTTAAGTTTCCAAAGAAGCCCAGCATGCCAAACTCGGTCAAAGGCTTGCGCCTCGTCCAAGAGGACAGCTGAGCAAAACTTTTTCTTCTCAAGGGTGGAGGCAATGACATCGACAATGCGATGACACTGTTGGATGGTGGAATGGTGAGCACGGAAACCAAACTGATGGTCAGGAATGAATGGTTTAAGTATGGGAAGGAGTCTACGTAAAAGGAGCTTTTCTAGGACTTTTCCCATTACTGGGAGTAAGCTTATAGGTCGATAGGATGATGGCAGATGAGGAGGCTTAGATGGTTTAGGAATCATTATTATAGTGGCGAATTTCCACAGGGTTGGAAAGTGAGTTGTTTTATGGACAGAGTTGAATATGTAAGTAAGGAAAAGGATGCCTTTTTTAGGGAGGTGTTTTAGGATTTCGGAGGTAATAAGGTCGTAACCGGGAGCTTTTCGTGGTGAAAGGTGATTAATACAGTAAAGGATATCTGAGGGATTAAAGGCTTTGGGTGGCGGAGATAATTGTAGGGGAGATAGGAGATCTTGGTTAACAAGGTTTTCGTGATCGTGATCAATTATGTCAGACCATTTAAATACGAGATTTTTAATAAAAATTATATAACCTTTTTTGAAAATCGAAAACAAAAAGTAACAATCACCTTTTGATCATTTTTAACATTTTGTTTTAAAATAATTAAAATAATAGGGAGTTACTATATGAGAAAGTATTGTTCGATAATTTGATACGATTTTGATTAACAGTTAGCCAAACCAAACGTTTTTAGAAGCAGGTCATTAAGGTATATTTAAAAAATTAAACGCAGGATTATTTTACTGCATCTTTTATTTGACAAACAAGTGTAGGATTTGTACATAATAGGTTTTGGTGGAAAAGTGTTGATAAAAAGTAAAGATAAGAAAAGTGTAAATTCATAATAGAAAAATAAAAATTCATAATAGGTTTTGGTGGAAAAGTGTAGGCGTTATTGGAACTGAGAATATGTAGCTCCATTCCTATTTCTAGTTTCATCTGCTGTTGTATGTGAAGTTGTTGAGGATGACGACGACGGTGCTGACGATGGAGAAGAAAACGTTATGAAGTTTGCCATTGAAAATCTTTCTTGGCTACTCTCATTTAATTGCAACTGTCGCAATTCTAATTCCTGCACGATACCAAAAATCTTGCCTTTTGCTTCATTAAGAAGAACTGGGTTGAATGATTTTAGATTAGGTGCGATTCCACACAAAAAAGCATCAAAAGGGTCTTCTCTTCTCGTTTGTGAACTTGGCGCTTTTTGTTTCTCGGCTTCTTTCTCTGCTAATATGTAGGCCATTAGCTGGCTCGCTGGGGAGTCTTGTGGTTTCACGTTCACGTCACGACAATGAATCCTCCTTTTGGGTATTGGAGGTTTGGCAAACGTCTTTTCATCTTTTTTTGTAGACAGATTTGTGCTCGGAGATGTATCCTTACTGGTACCTGGTAGGTTTTCTTCTTCTACAGTGTGCTGTTCGTCTATATCATCTGTAGACTGTATGGTGTTGGACTGCATCTTGACTGAAAACATCTTGTGAGTCAACAACAAATTGAAAGTTATCTTCTTCTTCTTGGTCTACTGGGTCTGGCCGTGTGGTCTTGTGGCACGTTAGTCAGGCCTTCCCCTTCACCAAGATGAGGTATTAAAAATTGAAGAGCCTCCTCATATTTATACTTTCGGGTTTTTGCAGCAGCCTGTCCAGATTTAGTCTTTCTTTTTTTGTAGCGTCCTACGCAGCTGATCACGAATAGAAGCCCATTTTTTTTTTAATTCATCCACTCCACCTGTTAAAAATAAAATGTAACAAAATTAATGTTTTGTTTCAGGTATATTGCTACTGGAGATACCTTCAAGACCATATCTTTTAGCTACAGGTTGGGAAAATCAAACGTTGCTTCTATTGTTCACGATACTTGCAGTTCAATAGTGGAGGTACTTTTAAACGAAGTGATGCCTATACCAAATGAAGATATGTAGAACGCTATAGCTGATGAATTTTTGGAAAAGTGGCAATTTCCTAACTGCATTGGGGCCTTGGATGGGAAGCACGTAATAATACAAGCTCCAAAATTGTCTGGAAGTCTCTACTGGAACTACAAAAAAACTTATTCTATTGTGATTCTGGCTGTGGTTGATCCGTGTTACAATTTCATTATAGTAGACGTAGGAGCCTATGGAAGAAATTCAGAAGGTGGTATTTTGTCTACGTCTCATTTTGGTAAAGCATTACACAACAATAAACTTAATATCCCGAATAAAAGAGCCCTACCTAGAACTGATACTGAACTTCCAATGGTTATCGTAGCCGACGACGCTTTCCCTCTCACAACTAACATCATGAGACCATTTCCTGGGAGAAACTTGACTGATCAAAACAGAATTTATAACTACAGGTTAAGTAGGGCAAGGAGGATTTCTGAAAATGCGTTCGGAATTTTGACGCAAAAATTTAGAATATTTATGAGAATGCTTCAAGGATCACCTGATAACATAACAGTGACTGTACTCGCAGCATGTACCTTGCACAACTTCATTCGAAAGAATGAAGGCTATAATGTGCCTGAACAATGTGAAAGAACGGTTACTGGTACGTCACAAGAGAGACCACCTACTCTTCAGAGATTACCCCGCCGTCGAGGAAGGGAAGCAGCAGATGCTTTTGCTGTACGAGAGCAGTGCAAAAGTTTTTTAATTCCCTAGAAGGTAGTGTGGAGTGGCAAGAACGTGTGGCACTGATGATTTAATTGTAAAACGTAACGTATTAAATACATTCTTAATAGGTATATAAAGCTTACGGATTTACGTTCTTTGTTTTAATTATATAAATTAATAAATCATTAGACTACACTGCAACTTACAAACAAAATTACCTATTACACACATAATAAAAAAGGTTGTATATAATTTGTATCTTTATTTCCAAGCAAGATGCGAGTCATTGTCTGAGTTCAACGAATTGCCTTTCGACACTAACACCTGTCGAGTTGTCGATTCTTTATGAAATTCCACGAAGTGCCACCCGACACAGACAGTCCGGTCTGAGACAGACCGGTTCCGGTATTGTTTTGTTTTGTATTCTATTCTATCGCTTATTTCACTTATGTACCTATTTTTAAGGGTCCAATTATTTTTGTATAATAAACAAGTTAAATAGCTCTATTTTAAAACCATTTGCATTATTATAGAAATAAAAATTTGTTATTTAACGGACTTTTATTATAAGCCATTTTTTGTGTTACAATGAGATTCTACTGTACATAAAGTTTTAAAATGTGTGAAAAAATAATAAAAACAATGTATTTATCATAAAAAAATACTGTTTAGTTTTAACGTAGATCCAATAGGTTTAGTTTAAACTTACACGTTGATTTAGGATAAAAAAACTTACCATCTTATTGATAAAATTCAAAGTTTATTGATTCTACATTATTAGAAAATGATCGAGGTCCGTTTGGATTTTAACCGGATGTCTGGACTTACAGGGTCTGGATTAACGAGACTAGTGTACTTTGATTCAATAATTTAATTTTAATAATAAGTAAATTGTCTTAATTAATAATAATAATTTGTTAAGGAACCTCGTTTTTTTGACGAGCATAATTCTCCTGCACTGTTAAATTTAAAGTATGCAGGTACATATACCATTGTATCGTAACAAAATATATAGCATTAAAAATACAAATATATGCTTACCTTTAATTTCCATGCTGCTGGCAATTACCTTCCAAACTCGTTCTTTATACTCAGAATTTCTATATTTTTCATTTGACTGATCATATAAAACTGGGTACTTTCTAATAATTTCTATTAATTTTTCGACCTCCACTTTAAAGTAAAATAAAAAAATAAGTTTTTATGCTATTAAAATAAAGTTCCAAATAGTTTAAATAGTTTTTAAATAGAATAATAATATTTTAATGAAAGTAGAAGGAATATATTTTATTTTAAGAACGACCCGCACCGTGTCAAAAAGTAAACAAAACTAACGGATCAAGTCTTGTGACAAAGATGGATGATCGTTTCTTAACTACAGTCAGCTTTGAGTCATTCTTTTTCCCAGTAATAATGGGTCGCCAGTTTCGGTGAATACTTGCGACTGTAAAAGGCCTCTTGTCCTCGTATTCATTGAGAATATCGGCAGAAACTGAAGCGGGTGTCTGATTCAAACGAAAGGCCAGGTAAGACCTTGCGCGATCTTAAAGGTAGAGAAGAATCAGAGGCAGGAGGGGGTGTATTGTTTCTAGGAACGCCGGCATGAACGGTTAGGGAGGGAAGTCTCGTATCAGTGGACGTGAGTGGGGAGGCCCTCTGGCCACTGCACTGGTAGGAGCAGCGCCACCGCGTTGCGTAGGGTAAGGGAGTGTATTATTTGCTTGTCACGTAACTACGTACGTTAGAATGGACAAGCAACTCTGGCGTACGCAATTGTCGACGAAGATCAGCATTTTCAGCCCGTAAAACGTTCATCTGGGAGCCAAGTGAAGTTACTTGGTCCGAGAGCTTTTTAACCAACTCGATGGTGGCAGCCGAGTTGTTTAATATTTCCATTATTACTTCATTTACGGAAAGACTCGAACTTTACAGGTTTGGGTGAATTACTTAAAGTATGTTTTGATGACTCACCAACGCAGGAGGGTGGTACACGAGGAACTTTATTTTGATTGGAATTACAAATCTCGCAAGTAAAGTTGTCAATCAAAGAATTAAATTCCAGTTCCGAAACCATCAGGCAATCAGCGTGCGCATTTTTCTTACATATTTTACAAGCTAGGGCATTATTAAGAGAAAATACTTGCTTTGAGCAAATAAAACAGCTTATAATTGCAAGCGGATTATTACGAGTTCTGTTCTTTCACTTTTCAAGCCCATATTTTATGGGAGAGAAAAAAGCAAAACAAAAGCAAAAGAGGTGACAGTCTTAAGAGAGAAAGGTTTAGATCTGGACGCGACCGAGTCCAGAATTCTACTGCATAAAAAGTATTTAAAAAAGAAAAAAAATATGTAAAGAAGAAAAAGTTTTTTTTTTTTTTGTTTTTTTTTTTTTTTTTAAAAATAAATAAGCAGAAAAAGAACAAAATATTTAAAGAAGAAAAATTATGTAAAGAAGAAAAAGTGTAAAACATTATACTTCAATTCAACAAAAAAAAGAAAAGAAAAACATGTAACTTAGAGTACGTGTTCGTTCAACTCGGAGGGACTCGCGTTACTAGCAGATAACATTGAGGCTCGGCTCGGCCTCGTGCTTTAGTTTCTCGTAACCAGGGGCCTCCTGGGGGGGGGGGGGGGGGTCCTCCTGTTGTTCAGGGGTGTCGGCTGCACATGGCCACACAAGTATGCATTTTGAGTTGCAAAAGATGCCATATCCCAAACGTTTTCAAATAACCGTGTACGTGATGCCTCTTTTAAGCTGCCCCCATAACATAGAAGTATAAAGCCAAAGAGCAATCCCTGAGTATTCCCTTTACATAAAAAAAACTTATAAAAACTATGAAATACCATAAAATAAAAAGAACACATTAAATCATTTTAAGGTTTTTAATGAACACAAAAATAGTTTACATATAGGTATACGAAGCTTATCAAAATCTACGGCGGTTACATGGCATAATGTGGCACAGTTTTTCTGCCATTTATTTTTTCTTTGCTTTATTGAGTCCTCGTTCTTTTTCTATTTTTTACAGGCATGGGAAAGTTTTTGATGCATTTAGCTTGCAAATATTCAACACTTTTGAACTAGACTTCATATTTGATAGAATACTATGGACTTGTATTTCTTCGTTAAGCAGTTAACTTAATAACATTGTGAGGTAAGGTATGTTGTATCCTCGACGCTTAAGTTTTTGTTTTGAAGTGCAATCTTTCCATGCCAAAAGGTCCGTAGCGATAAGTTCTTTGGTGTCTACTTTTCCTGTGTTTGCTTGTTGGACACGCTTAACAAAGTCCTAGAAATCTTAAACCTTTTCACTGTGCTTTTTAGCCAATTAAGCTAAATGGTGAAAGTAGTCAACACCAATAAACGAATGCCCTGGATCGAATTAACAAATGTCGATAGTGTCTGCAGTCTACACATGTGTTTTTTGTGGGGAATAAGTTCAAGATACACCAAAAAGGTAAAAAAATTCCAGTTTTTGTTTAGTACTGAATAATTGTCAAGTCAAATACAGTATAGCATATATTTTCTTCTTCCACTTACAGCTTCGTGCCACAATACTGCGTGAGGTTTAGTCATCTGTTTGGTACCATAGGTACAAAACTTTCATTAGACACTCGCATTCTTCGAGTAAACACTTCTTAAAAGGACTTCTTTAAAGGAATTCATTCGTAGCAACATAATCACCTTGAGTAGATTAGCACACATGAGTATAACGTGTCTGTGGAAGACTGCAGCTTAGCGTGTTCTTTATAGAGGAAGCTAGGTGTCCACCTGAGATCCTTCAGTTCCCTCCAAGATTCGCCCAATGGAGGATCCCCGCCAGGTATTGGCATTAATGGTAGCCTACAAACATTTTTAAAAAAGAAAATTGTTTGGGGCAGGCCGAGGTTAGAAAGGAGAAGTTCGGTTGGGGTGTACATTACTCTAATTGATTAATGAACTTAAAGTTGAAGACGTACAACAGTTCAGATTTTTTTTCCAAGATCGGCTGTGCAATTCAAAATTTTGCTCGCTTCAGTTGCCCACCAAATCTCGAAGATAGACACAAAATTTCGGGCTGCTATATCTGCTCAAGATAGATTAATGGTTACTCTCCGATATTTCTAGGTTATTGATATAGCAGTTTGCATTACCTATTTCGCATACCACCCTGCACTTTAGGTAGAATTGTGACTGACTTTGTACAGCTATTTATTCAAATATGAAGAAAGAATATTTGAAGGTAATCACATAAATAATAAACAAATTTTTAACGAATTTTAATATAAAATATTTAATATAAAAAATTATATCTATTTTTAATTTTAAATTAATAAATCAAATGCACGAGCGGATATACTCTTGAGCTTTCTGCTCTCCCGGGATTGAATAGTCACTATGAGATGGCACAGGAGTAGTGGAGAAGCCAGATGGGCCTGGTGAATTGGAAGGGTAATGTTAGTGATAATAACAGATCGTGTCCTCGTCAGCAATTTCATCAACAGCCTTCCTAATACGGCTCTTTAAATTTTTCTCTGTTATAATCAGACTTTAAAGATTTAACTCTAAAGCCACGTACTCACCGAAGCGATCAAAATCGTCTTTCAATTTTTTTCATAATTTCAATCGCCTCCTTAAAGAAAATGCCATCCTCCTCTGGCTGTTTTTTGTTTTTCTATCGCTTGCAACATATTCTTCCACCTCAATATTGGCAGAACTTGTTGCGGCCTGCGTGACATCATTTGGTGTTGACTGAGAAAAATAAAAAAAGGAAAAAAAGTAAAACAAAATAAATAAATAATTAACATATATATATATATATATATATATATATATATATATTCATTGTGGTTTCTCCTAGTCCTACTGGTAGCTCAATAAATAATTTAATTGTACCCACATTCCATTTTACGCGGTGAAGGAGGAAGCCTCCATCTATTACATTGGTACTTGATCTTAGATCATGAGTTGCATGGTTATCCTCTGGAAAAGCGTTGTAGAGAGAAGACTTTTTTCCTTTTCTCATTCCCCCTTCATTAAAGAGAGCCAACGGGAATGGAGATAATTCATATTCCATAAGCTGTGCGATATCTTCATCACTTTTTTTTGCAATGGCAGTTCTTTGGAAAATTGTCATTGGATCTACTGTCCAGTTTCAACGTTCACTTTTACGGGATTGCTCATACTTGCCAATGACAATACTACATTCTTCTTAGACTGCTTAATGTCACCAAAATTGCAACCGACAAAACTTTTCATTGTTTCGGTACCAAATTCTAGGGCTCGGTAGCTATTTATTTTTGAGCTTCCGATTATCCCTGTCGACAGACATAAGTGAAATCATTTTTGGAAAAGGAGGATGGTCATTGAGCCATTCATACATCTTTGCCCGGTCTTGTCCATCTCTATTTTGCTGCGATACCCGGAAATCAATATGCTGCACCCCACTTGAAAAATTCACTCCAGCAAATTCCTCTAATGACGAACAGATAGCGGTTGATCCAGGGGATCCACCAACCCACTTCGCAAGAACAGAATTAGATATCCCACTTCCTCGCGTTAGGCCACCTGAGCTTTATAATGGAACGCATTCGAGTCTGCTATATGGTCATGTCTGACTTAACCCCTGCCCAACGTGAAGCAGTTCGATTGATGGTAAAGTAACCCTAATCTGCAAAATCCTTAAACACATGTGAGTGGCTAGTTTTCAATGCTAACATGTCTTGCACGTACAGATGGGCATATTTTGCATATTGAAAATGGCCGTTTGCATGGAAGAATGGTATCATGTACTGAACACAGACCAAGTGTCCATTCCAGTTACCACGGGGCTCAGTATCTATTAACTTTTTCATCAAAGATATCTCTGCGGAGTTTCCTCTACTTTATCTATCTGAATGCAAAAACTGACCATGCGATGGGTCGGACATCAAGATAACCGATGACACATGCCAGTTGTAGATGCTTTCCGATATACTCCTTGATGCCATTGTGACATCTATTACCTGAGTACGGATTCTATTTATAAAAGTAGGCTCCGTTCCTATATTCATAACCTCTTAAGTCAGTGGATACTAGAAATTCCAATAGCGCATCACCTTTGTTGTTGCAATCTGTGCTGCCCCAGGCGTGGTGATGGGCAGCACAGTGGTATTAGCATCACACCGATTACCACTGGAATGGCCTTCTCCTCTGAGAATCTGACAATATTAGTCAGTTCCCTTGTTGGGGGAAGGTCTAACCTATCGTATGGCTTTTAAGTATAGACTTGTCAAGATTACCTTATTAACTAAACCTTTTACTTTATACTCCAGGATGAATACCGTGGCATCGCGAGTCCCCAGCTGAGGTATTGGTGTTACCTTCAGGTCCTCCGTCGCCACAATGCAAGTCCTGGGGTTATCCTCCTCTGGTCCTTCTTGGCTTCCTACCACTAGCCTCATATCAGTTCTCCTCAACCTTCTCACCTCTCCTCTAAAAATATAAGGTTCCTGAATTAACACAATTAATGAATCCTTCCCAGTCAGGGTATTTTGCAGTTCCCCTACAGCATCCTGACAGTGTTACAAATTAATGTGCATTACTTTAATCATCCTAATAACTTTGCCTGCGGCTACCACCACTCCTGTGTGGTCTGCCGCCCGCGTCGTTCTTTCTATGGTGGTCCTCTCTCCTTCTCCTACCATCCTCAGTCCTTCTCCTACCATCCTCAGTCCTTATTCTGACGTCCTCTATCCTTCTGAGGCCGTCTCTTCTCTCGTAGTAGGGGCTGGTCCTCGAACTCGGTGCACCACCATAGGCCGAGGAAGACAAAGCACTTGACCTCATCAAGGGCCCTGACAGAGGATCTCGGGATCCATATCACGACGTGCCAGTTTCCCGGCCTACCAGAAATGTGGTCCAATTTACACTCCAGGGCCCCCGGTAGTCTGTTCAGCAGGTGCATCTCCAAGCTGATCTCCTCCGGGTCAGATTTTCCTCTTGCCTGGTGTTAATGCCGATTTCAGTCGGCCAGGGGGCCTCCCTTTGAGCGACGACCTTAAAACCACCCATTCACGATCCGATTTGGACGTACGTCACCTTCGGATGCAACGGTCGGTTCTACCCCACACACGGTCCTACAAGACTTCCAACCTCAGTCTTACTTCTGGAATTATACTAGAACGAGAACGTCCTTATAACTTTATAACTTAATTCTTCACCTGGGGGCACGGCAGTGCCCCCGCCAAGTCGAGCACAGCCGAACCATCCTTTACTGGAACCAATTCACGGCAGTTTGGACCCCTCTATTATCCTATTGAAGATACTTAGATGTATAAAATTAAAGTAAAAAATAGAGTAAAAAAATAGTAAACTAATTTTAATTTAAAGTTCACGACAAACTGAACCAGGAATAAAAATTTCACACCTCTAGTCATAGTAGTTCATAAGATATATGAGCCTAAAGTTTGGTTATTTCGTCATTGACTGACTGACCCACTCATCATAATTCTAAGGCACTTCTATCAATCCTAGAAACTTGAAATTTTGTATATAGGTAGAGTATATCGTACAAATAAAGGAAAAGTTTAAAAATCCGAAAAAAAATCTGGTTCTTTGTCCCTTTAAAGGCTAATAGAAAAACCGCCTATTCAAAATATTGGAAAAAAAAATTAAAAATTGTAATCAGCGCCACTAGAGCTACCTAGTGGAGAATTTAAAAGTGATATTTAGAACTTTCGTTGATTTGACAGTTAGGATTGACAGTTATTGTACAGTAGATACTCTTAGAAAAAAAACCATAAAATAAGAAAAAAAAGGATAATGTGAAAATGTATGAGGATTTTGATAGAGGTACCTTGATTAAAGTATTCTTCGTCGTTTGATAAAGACTGGAGGGCCCCCAGGGGCGTCCTAAGATATTCGCCGCCCGTGTGCACCTACAAATAATGCGCCCCTCTTCATAAGAAAATACAAGGAATGGCTGGAGGACACGGGGCTTAGTTATAATATAAAAGAAGTAAAAAAAGTCAATTAATCGCCATTATAGAATAAACAAAAATAGTATATTATGTTACAAGGCTGTGAAGTGAGTTTTTTCTTTACCGCGGCAATTACATTTACTGTCGAGCGAAGCGAGACAGTAAATATTGCCAAGTAAAGAAAAAACACTTCACAGTAGCGTAGCATATGCTATTTTTTCCGAGGTAGCAGACAATGAAAAAACATTAAATATTAATCACTAATCGATATATAATAATAACAAATATTAGTACAAACTTAAGACTTAAATAAAGAAACCTTAAAAAGAGGTTACACTATAAGAAAAGATAAATAAAACGCATTGACATCTAGCGGATTTTAATCGTACTAGAAGCATTTCTACAAAGACTGCAGCGCTACTGAAGGAAGTTTTGACAACTACCCGACGGAAAAAAAAAATCTTTTAGTTCCTAGGACGTAAAAGATTTTTTCTTTACAGCTAGGAGTAATGAAAAGATTTTTTAAGTCCACGTAATGAAAAAATGGATTTTAGCTATGTTTTTTAGGCTCTAAAGTTACTATTTCACAGCCTACCACGGAAAAAATATAATTTATACAAGATCAATAAAAAAAAAAACCTGTATGAACAAGAACAAAATAAAAAACTGCTATTTGTTGAGGCAATATTAAAAAAAATGTTCAGTGCTGTGGTCACGTTATGAAATGTAGACTCAATTTTCAAGTCGATTTTTTTCTTAAACTAAAAACTCTTCTTAAACTACGTCTCGCTTCGCTCGACAGTAAATGTAATTGCCGCGGTAAAGAAAAAACACTTGCCAGTCGCGTAGCATATGCTATTTTTTCCGAGGTAGCAGACAATGAAAAAACATTAAATATTAATCACTAATCAATATATAATAATAACAAATATTAGTACATACTTAAGACTTAAAAAAAGAAACCTTAAAAAGAGGTTACACTATAAGAAAAGATAAATAAAACGCATTGACATCTAGCGGATTTTAATCGTACTAGAAGCATTTCTACAAAGACTGCAGCGCTACTGAAGGAAGTTTTGACAACTACCCGACGGAAAAAAAAAATCTTTTAGTTCCTAGGACGTAAAAGATTTTTTCTTTACAGCTAGGAGTAATGAAAAGATTTTTTAAGTCCACGTAATGAAAAAATGGATTTTAGCTATGTTTTTTAGGCTCTAAAGTTACTATTTCACAGCCTACCACGGAAAAAATTATTTTCTACATCGTCCTTATACGTTTTGCACTACTTTGCAGCATTCTTTTTTTAATTGTGTCTTTGAATTTTTAAATTGACCAGACACCCAATAATATTGAGTAAATGTAATCATAGGAAACCTTCTCTTTTGTACTTCTGCTAGAATTTTATCAATAATAGCATAATATGTATTTATGCGGAATTCGGCATTAGCATTAAATTTAACTTCTTCCGATGTATTTTCGTCGTACTGTTTCTTTCTTTTGCGTATTCGTTTGTACTCATCACATCCGGACAATTTTATACCTTCACATTTGTAATGGCTAAATGATTCTGTACATCGTTTGGAAGTGTATAACCTAATAATGCTTTCAATTGTAGTATCAACTTTTTGAAGTGATAAATAGTGTTATCTATGATTTCTAATGTTTCGCTCCAAAATGCATAATAGCAGTTTCCAGTGAGTTGAACTCTTTAAACAACCCCTCAGTTTCATTTTTCGTTGCAGACTTTTGAAAATTATCTTAATATATTTTATTCAAAGGTTCTTTAAAATTTTCATTTTAAACCTAATATAACCATAATAAAAATTGCCGCCCCCAAAAAGGCCTGCGCCCCGGGGCTATAGCCCATTTAGCCCTGTGGTAAGGGTGGCCCTGAGGGCCCTCCAAGATGATTTTCTTCTTTACAACTTCGTGAGCCACAGGTGTGAGATTTAAAGTAATTTTGATGAAATAATAAATTTCAATTATTTCTCAAATGAGAGGTGAGGTTGAAGAGGAATATGAGTGAGAGAGTGTAGTGTTGTAATTTTTAAATTGTTCTAAATCTCCCGCCTTTTAAAACCATATAAGGTTACTTGTAAAGCAGGTTACAACATATTGATATAATCCGCGTCCGCGTATTTTGTTCGTCTATTCATTTCAATCTTGTATTATACAACTCCTCTTATTATTAACTATTGTCAATAAATTTAAATGATAACTATATCAAGTAGTGTCGTGTATATTATTTAATATATAACAGAGAGGTATACAGAGAGTTACACATACAGATTCACACTGCCAAGGTGACATCAAGGGCTCCCCACTCCCACGCACTCACACCTAGAGAAGAAGAGGGGAACCCCTTCCACCTCAAGGCATCATACTAAATGTGTATATCACATGGGACAACAGGGTTAAAAACCGAACATACCTCCCCCCCCCCTCCCACCGAAACCTGTGGTTTCAGAAGAGGATTCTAAGAAAAACTAAAAATTAAGAAAGTAAACCATTTGGACAAAAAATATATATATATAGTCGCAAAAAAATTAATACTTGGCTAAAAACACAACTGGCGACAACCATCCCATTGGATCGAACAGCTTGGAAATATCAGAAAGTATAACTCATTTTGTGTATTGAGGAGTAACTGCTGAGATGATGTAACCGAAGGTATTCTGATCGAGGACACCACTGAAGTCCCAAGACCTTAACTGAGGGTGCTTCATCAGTATTAAAAATTAGAGGTGTTTGTCTATCTTCAGTTGGTACTTTTGAGAGCAGGGCTAAGTGAATGCTACTTCATTTCCGGAGCTTAAAACCACCTTTAGATAGATTTACCCGTCACCTCAATCTCAATTATTCTCGAAAACGGTGTAATCATATAAAAAATTATGAATGGTAACTCTTAAAACATTTTAAAAACATGAACAACATTCAGTATCACAGATAAATAACAAGTACAATAATAATTATAACAAGAGCAAAACAAATTAATAACATCAAAAAAGCGAAAAAAATAATTTTCTTTTTAAAACATGGTAACAGTTTTGATCAAAATTTTATGAGGGGGGGGGGGGGGGGGGGGGGGTGATGGCTCTAAATAAATTCATGTTCACAATATCAACGAAATCCTTTTTATGTGACTTCCCGCACAACCATTTTATTTTATATCTATATCATTTTACTCATGTGGATCGCCTTGGTCCAGTTAACTGTATTTCATTGACATTTGTAAGGTCAAGTAATGTTTTTGTTTGCTCAGTTCCTGTAGTATTTTGTGGATCAACCAATTGAAAAACCAATGTTTGTCCAGGATCAGTTGCTGCAGAACTACTGCAATACAGTGGTGATGGTGCAATTGAAGAAGATTGCTGCTTCTCATTCCTTAATTCGGCCGAAAGTACCGCATTACTTACTGCAAGCTTAATTTCTGCCTGGTGTAGCGGTTTACTTGCGAAATCGCTACATTGGTTTTATTGTGGTTAAAGGTGGACGCATCTTTAACAATAAACAGAGATATGCTGAAGCTTCGGAGTGATGGGACGCCTGATCTTCGTAGTCTTCGTTGGAAGTGTTCTTTTGTTTGTTTTGAGGAGTCGTAGTCCAGAGCGGAGGTTGTTGTTGTTGATAAGCGAAGCGTAGTCCGGAGGTCTAGTCGGGAGGTTGGGAGGTCCTTCAGTCGTGAGTCAGAGTCAGGTAGAGAGTGTGTTGAGTAGTCAGGTGTAGTAGTGATGTATATTGTGGGAGTTTGGGTTGACCCGTTGTCTTGCCTTTAAAAGATATGGCTCGTGCCACTACTGCCGATATTCTCTATTTATATTATATATTTGACTTAATTGCCATCTTTATTTTTTTTTTGGTGATTCTTTTGTGAAGCAATTTATCTTTTCATATTAAATTTTTCTTTAGTTCGAAACGATATTTCTTTTAATTAGTTAATTATTTTTATTTTTTTTTTTTTCTCAAGGACTGGAAACCATTTTAATTTGATTAAAAATACATTATCTTGAACCCGAAGGTGTTAAACGTTTTTTTTATTTGTTTCAATTTTATTTTCCTTCGTTTAAACCAGTGGTTCTTAACCTATGGTCCGTGGACCGCAAGTGGTCCGCGAGGTACCCCGAAGTGGTCCGCGAGGTACCCCGAAGTGGTCCGCGAGACATAACAAAAAAATTTCTAAGAAAAAATAATTATACATAGTATAAATTGTTATAGTAAAATTAATAACTATTAATTATTATAGTCAGTGACGGATCTAGGCTTTCCGGCGCCCGGGGCAAGAATATTTTGGCGCCCCCCCCCCCCCCCCCCCCCCCCCCCGATCTCCTTTTTTGTAATTTTAGTCCCTTCAGCTTAAGTTTTTTTTTACGACGTGAAAAAAACATCCAATTAAACCTATTAAAAAAAATTATATATATTTAAAATAAAATATTAAAGAACACTGATCTCCAAATGACGGTGATTTTACAATAAATATTCCACAATCGTAAATGTTATAATAACCAGTCATATTATTCATAAAGCTACTGTTTTCTAATTGAAAAAGACAACATCATAGGAGAAATTGAAATATGAATTATTCTATTGTCTTCTTAACATCATACTCTTCTCTGAATCCTACATTTTTGCTTGTAAGTGTTACCCTTCTAATCCTTAGAGAGAACTTAGGATGTGGTCTATTATTTGAAGAAGCATTATTTCAAATCTCGTCTCTGGTGTCCATTCAATACTTTCATCTTTACATATTTCATCAGCCACCCTTTTCTTTTTTCGTTAACGCACTTCTTTAAATTGATGATCTATGTTAAGGCCTCCAGCAATGGTCTTAGCTTCAGTGACTGCATCTCTTGCATTATTTTCCCTAGTTTCCTCCTGTATGAGGCGGTTAATGTGGAGAACTGATTGAGCAATTGTGAAATCTTTTTTCTGGAGGAGTTTGTTGACAATGCCAAACCTAGATACATAGCTCTTTGAACCAGAAGCAAGAAAATATCACAAATTCAAAAGTGCTAATACTTTTTAAAAGACTCCTAGCTTCTGGGTTTGTTTCAGAACTTGAAGTCAAACATGCTACCATATCATTTAAAGCAGTAATAATTCCTCCAAGATGCTTGTAAATAACTATTACAGCTTCCCGCTTTGTTGACCACCTAGTTCCGCTCTGTAGCTTGAGAGAGATAGGTATGTTTTTGAGCAAAACTTCCCCACTTATTAGTTGATGCTGCTAAGAATGAATAAAGACAATTGAAAACTCCAAAGTTAGTTTCTGCTTCATGAGTGATGCTCGCAGCATTGACCCCAATTAATTTTAGTGAATGCGCAGCACAGGGTACGAAGTAAGCAAGAGTATTATTTTTATTTTCCTGCAAACGGGTTTGAACACCTTTGTACTTTCCATCCATATTAGCACCATTGTCATATAGCTGCCCTCTACAATTCTTAAAATCCAAACAATCACTTTTGAGTTTTTTTGTTATTACTTCAGAAAGTGCCACCCGTCTTCTCACTAACTGTGAAAAAAATCAATAAAATTCTCTCAAATCTCTGGCCCGCACTTAATTTTACATACTTAATGACTTGAGACATCTGCTCCAAGTGGCTAACGTCAGGGGTACAGTCAAACATGACAGAGAAATACATTGCTTCTCTTATGGCACTCAGAATTTTTCCTCTTACTTTTGTTGCAATGATATCCAAAAACTTGTTGGATATTGTGCGAAAAGTAGCTGACCTGAACTTTTTTAGGGCGGATTGTGTTCTCGTAGTTGGGGTGTGGTATCGAGAGAGTAAGTCAATGGTGTTTAAGAGCTTAAAGTAAGTCACGCTAAGAAGAAGATTAAGTCACGCTGTTTAAGATCTTTCCACTACTGGGATTACCAAAGTCAAGGCTTTCATCCGATCCTCGAAAAGCACTCCCTTGATAGGCCAAATGCATAATTACATCAAGAACGGCATATAAAACTGACTTCCAGCGATTATCTTCCTGCGATATTTGTTCCTGTAATTCTTTGTCAATTCCTCCTTTATTTAGAGAAACCTCTAATGTTTTCTGGAATTTTTTTATTTAACTTCTTCCACTGCGTGAGACCTTCCTCCTTAGCCATATAGGAAAAAGCCTGCTCGGAAAATAATTTGCACGAATAGGTGACTAGAAATTTCCCTTTACCAATTGTAATCCTTTCCTTTCTGCGAATTATTCTATTGTAATAAAATCCTTATTCTAATCTCCTCAACCATAGCAAGTTCCTCCGTTTTACCGCCGACGGATTTATACCCCCGACCTCCTTTACCTGCTCAAACCACCCACTCCCCAAGATATACAGAATATGTATTATGATATTTCTTTTTTTTTGCGAATCCTCTGATACATTTTCCATTTTGGAGTCACATCAAAAATTAAAATTGAAAAAAAAAAAAAATCATTGAAGTCTTAAGTTCAATGCATGTGCAAATGTGAAATTACTATACAAGGTTTTGAATCAATACGGTTTTGACTTTAAATGTATAAATTTACTGTGGGTTCCAAACATTTTTAATTCTTGGCGCCCCTGCAGATTTCTATTGCACCAAAGGCGCCCTTTGCAAAACATAACAGCAAACATAACAGTGAATACATAAATAAAATATTAATTTTATTTATTATGGAAACATTGGTTTCCAAACATTTCTTTTCCCCCTGCTGCGCCTTTGCTGATTTCCTGTTGCTCCAAGGGCGCCCCTTCGTTAAATTCATTTAGTAAACTTTAATAGGTGTTTAATTAACCCAATCAATTGCATTATTATCCAAACATCTTTTAAACATTTTTTATTTCTTGGAGGCCTTGCTATATATTTCCTCTCGCTCCAAAGGCGCCCTACTCAAGACTATAACAATAACAGCTACACACGTTGCAAGTATTAGCGAATATATAAATATTTCAGTAATTACTGGATTTATTGAGATGGGTTTCCAATCTTGTTTGATACTACCCTCGATAATATCTGTTGTTCTAATGGCGCCCTTTGTCAAATTCATTTAGTCAACCTTAGAGGCAGTAAATTAATCCATTCAATTTGAATTATTTTCAAATATTATATTCCTTGACGCCCTTGCTCAAAAGGCGCCCTACGTATGACTATAACAATAACAGCTATACACACTTTCCAAATCTCTGTTGTTCTAATGGCGCCCTTTGTCAAAGTAAAATTAAATAGAGAATACTTTTAATATTTTGTCTGGCTTCCTTTCTGGGGGCGTTTTAGCGCAAATAGCACTTGCACTTTATTTTTTGCAGGTTAAAAAAAAAAAAATATATATATATATATATATATATATATATATATGCTAGCTTGGCGCGGGCGCCCCCTCTAACCCGGCGCCCGGGGCTGGCTGCCCCCCCTGCCCCCCCCTAGATCCGTCACTGATTATAGTAATAATTATTTAAGTAGAAATTAAATTATTATTATTGCAAGGTAGCTTCTCGAACTAGGAAGTTCTATTAATAACTAACTTAGTTCTATTAATCTATTAGTAATTCTATTGACAATAAGAGGAGGAAGAAATATAGTTTTATTATTTAGGTTTGTATAGTTCAACTGTTTGTAGTCAACAGCAATAATATATTTATGCTATCTAGTTAATTAATACAATTCAATAAACTTGTATAAGAGGAAACAGAGAATGCGGTGTCGGTTTCGAGTGAAAAGAATTGAGTATGAATCCCTTACAAGCTCCAAGCTTGGTGCTATCTACTGGTGTCTCTCTTCGTCTTGATTCTATATTTTTCTTATCTCCCTTCCTTACCTCTCGGGTGATCAACGAAATAGACAATAACATAATAATTTTTGGCTCTACTTTCATTTCCTTTCAAGTATTGCTTGAGTTCGGATCGATCTTGTATCCTAATATCGTGTACAACTATAAAGTGTTCATTTTTTTTTTTTAAGACATACATACATACTTTTAATAAATTAATATAATCTCGTTCGTGCAATCATCGAAAAATGCCGCCGAAACGTAAATATAACGATGACTATTTAAAATTCGGCTTCACGTGTATTGAAGTTAATGGTGAAGTGAAACCTCAGTGTGTTATATGTGCAACAGTTCTCTCCAACGATGCTCTGAAACCTGCGAAATTGGAGCTTCATTTGAGGTCAGTGCACCCTACCCTCTGCGATAAACCATTGGACTACTTTCAAGGTAAAATTGTGAACTTGAAGAAAATGAAGCTTGGGCCAAGCGGGGTAGGATTTGCATCGAATACAAAAGCATTGGTTGCATCATTTGAAATAGCAAAACTCATTGCTGAGGAAAAGAAGCCGTACACCATTGGTGAGCGCTTAATAAAGCCTAGCCTGTTGAAAGCGGTGGAAGTAATTCTTGGAGAAGAAGCAAAGAAAAAACTTCAACAAATCTCGCTGTCTAATGATGCTGTTAAAATCAGAATAAAAAAAATGTCCCATGACGTTGAAGAACAACTTCTTACGAAAATTTCTTAATCACCATATTTCGCTCTGCAATGTGACGAGACAACAGATGTTGCACAATGTTGCCAATTACTAACATTTGTTCGATTCTTAGATGTTAGTGAAAATACGTTTAGAGAGGAAATGCTTTTCATGGAATCACTGGAGACTACTGCAAGAGGAATAGACATCCTGGACAAAATTGGTAATTACTTCCAGAAACACAATCTTAAATGGGATAAACTTGCTGGTTGTTGTACTGATGGAGCCCCTGCTATGTTAGGAACACGATCTGGATTTGTAACAGTACTGAAAAAGAATAATGCTTCCTTAGTGACTACGCATTGCATCATTCATAAGCAAGCTTTAGCTGTCAAATTGTTACCTGCAGAACTCGCAGACGTTCTGAAAACGTCAATAAAGTTGGTCAACACAGTGAAAGGAAGTGCTTTGAATACTCGTGTCTTCAAAAAAATGTGTTCCGATTTAAACGCAGAGCATGAGGTACTACTATTCCACACAGAGGTTCGCTGGCTTTCTAAAGGTTGTATGTTGCAACGGTTATATGAGCTAAAGGAGGAACTGAAAGAATTTCTGGCTACATCTGGCAACCTGGATTTGCTTGCACAGTTTGAAGACCAGAAATTCCAAGCACATTTAGCCTACCTTGTCGACATTTTTAGCCATCTGATTAAGTTGAATATGCAACTTCAAGGATCTGGTAATGAAAATTTGAAAGAAACTGCAAACATATTCGTATTTGAAGATAAAATGCGCACCTTTCTTTGTAAAATCAAATTGTGGCTCTCTAAAGTGAAATATGGTAACTTCTCAGGGTTTCCAACCCTGAAAGATTTTATTGATCATACTGACTTTGAAGAGGACTCTATTACTGATGTCATTCAAGAAAACATTATTGCCCATTTGGAATCGTTGACCAGTGAATTCACACGTTATTTCCCAGAATATGGTGTCTGTGAAACGGATCCTATCCGACGAATGGTGCGTAATCCATTTAATGTCGACGTGACTACACTTCCTGATGATGTGCAAGAAGAATTAATCGAGTTACAAAACGACAGTAACTGCAAAGATAATTTCACGAGTCAAAAATTGGAGGAGTTCTGGTGCAAAAAAGCTTTGTCCTACCCAAAAGTTCGTAATATTGCGCTCAAACTTATAACTTTCTTCTCCACCACCTACCTGTGCGAACAAGGATTCTCAATTGTCCTTGCAATAAAAACAAAACAACGGTCTAAGCTTGGGAATCCTGAGTTTGAGTTACGACTGGCAGTGGCAAAGAGTATTACTCCCCGCATCGGGATACTGGTGAAAAGTATGCAAGCGCAACCATCCCATTAAAAAGTATTGAATTTTAATTTACTAATTATTTTATCTTGTAATTTGTATTCCTACATTATTTAGTAAAAGTATTCACTATTTATAAATCTATATAATAAATATGTCTCTGAAAATATCTACTATTAATTATCGTCACTATATTGTACCAAAAAAAAACCTACTGACAATATTATTAATTTCAAATCTTCGATCTTTTTTCTTAAAATTTAACATTAACATTTTTTATCTACTCACGGCAGCAAAATTAAGCATTGTTGTACTGTTTTCAATCAGCAAAATATCATTTTTCTTGTTTTTTTTTGTAACATGTCAAAAAAACACGCAGCAAAATAATAAAGTGTCACCAAATTATAAACAGGCTGTAACATTTTAAGAAAATTGTACTACAAAAAGGTTACTACATTGCAGGTTATAAACTCTCCCACATTGTCCATTCTTATATATTTAAGTGTAATATTCTGCTAAGTATTTATATCTTTTTTTTAAAAATAACTTAAATAATTATAGTAATAAAAAAAAATGTATTATTTTACATCGATTATTTTAAAAAATCGCTAACAATTGAGATAAAAAACAGATTTTAATACAAAAAAGTAGCAACACTGAATTCGTTTTGCCTTTGTTTTGTTTTCTTGACGACTCAAGCTTTCGTTTTTTTACAACTTTAATTTCTTTAAATCTTTTATATATTAAAAAAGGAATATAATAATTTGTGTATTTTTTCTGCCGTAATTAGATAAAATATTGTAAGTAACTATGCAGCAAAGGAAACATTCCTGACTCGTTTAAAGATTACCTGCTTCGGTTACACCTTAGCAGGTAATTAACCTTTTCCTGCCTCGGCTTCGCCTCGTCGGTACAAAAGTAAATTTCCTGCCTCGGCTTCGCCTCTGCAGTAAATTTGTTTAGCCTATCCTCGCCTTCGGCTCGGAACTATAACTTAAAAACTTGTCAGAAAAATTCCATTTTGCTGCCTAGTAACATAAATAACTATTATTTGAAGTATAAATACTTAGAGTTATAATATAAATTCTGACTTACTAAAAGAGAAACGTAATATAAGTTTGTACATCGTACAATATAAAAAATACTTACAATTCAATGTAATTTGTTTAAAACAGTTTTAATATCCCTCTATAAGAGAGTTCGTCATATTAATGTATTTTTAATAAAAATTATATCTTTTTAAATTTAACTTCAAATTTTTTTTGTTTTTATTTCTTTAATATGAATGTTATCTGTAATATTGATCGACCTTTGCATCAAGTTGGATACTGTCTTTAAAATAGTATGTTTTGGATGGTTGAATTTATAATTAAGGATTTTTTTTTCAAAAAAATATTAAGTGGTCCACGGTAAATTTTCTTCCTTGTTACTGGCCCGCCACTTCAAAAAGGTTAAGAACCCCTGGTTTAAACTTTGGGTTGGGCTTTCGTTATTTCAACCACCCAAAGTTTCCTGACATTCGAAATAACGTGGCTCCTAGAGATACCATTGACAGAAGGTAAAAACTAGTATGTATATGATTTATTTTTGGTCTGGATAAAAAATATGAAGTTAAAACCCACCCCGTCTCCACTGAGCTATTCCTCGGGGCAGGCTGCTAGATTAACTGCAGCAAACGGCTGCACTGGTTAACTTTAGGCAATCTCTTAGTCATCCTGGACATACTTAAGAAGAACAGATCCATATCATCCATATTTTTTGTGTTTTCTTCATATTTTTTTTCTCCGATCGGAATTTTCTTTTAAAATCTATTTATTTCAGTTTGTGATTTAGTTTTTTGATTTTTCTTGCTTTGCAGTGCTTTTAAATCGTTCTAACGTTTGCCTTAGGTTCGTTATTTTTTTTCTAATGTCAAATCTGGCAAGACTAATTTAAAAACCAATGTTTAAAAAATAAATACAATAAATTAATATGTACAGTGATATTATAATACTATAATATCCTGCTACAAATTCATTAATTTATGTATTATAGAAATGGATATTTGGCGGAAGGTTTGTTTTGAACTATATTCACATTTTATTTTTTTTTTTTTTTTATATATGAAGTTATATAATTGAGTAATAGGAAGGACATATCGTTTGTGATTATTGTTTAGGAATTAATAAATTATAAATATTGGATGAGCAGGTAATTTTGACGGGAGTTTGAGTTAAAATAAAGTTTAAAATAATTTAAGACTAGAAAAGTTGGGGTAATTGTATTATGACTGCTTATTTTTTTATATTTAGATGGCAGCATAGTATTTATTAATGTACTTACTTTCTTTTGGTATAATTTCTTTCTATATCTATAATTTGTATGCTGTCTTTATTTATTTGATGGTTTTCATTTGTCGAAAGAAGAGCAATCGCAGTTTTCCCGTTTTTTGCTCGTATGTTACATACGTGTTGCTTTATCCTGCTTTCTAAATTTTGAATCGTTTCTCCAATATATATTTTGTTGCAATCTTTACAATCTATTTTATAAATCGCGTAATTTGTTTTTTTTTAATGTTCCGTTTTATCTTTCAAGTTATGGTGGAAATTGCTTTTAATTTTATTTAAACCTTTTTTAATATCTTTTTCCTACCATATAGTGGAGACATTTCCATTCTCTTCTTTTATTAGGGTTTGGTTTCTTTAGGGTTAAGTTCTTTTATTAGGGTTTTTAAGTCAACAGAATTTTTAAAATCATATGGGTTGTTTTTACAAAGATTGTTCAAAGTGGGGTTTATCAGTTTAGTCAATTTTTCCGTAGGGGCATTGAAAATACTGACTATGGGTCTGAGAGGGATATTATCTTTATGCGTTTTCGGAAGGCCACACATTCAGAAAACTAGTTATGTAAGTATACACACGCTGAGTAGAGACTTGAGGTAGTATGATTAAAATACAATTTTTATTTTTCAAATTTGGAATTAATCCTTAATTAGTAAGTATTAATAGTAATAATTATAGTAATAATAAATGCTTTATTTAACAACTAAGGCAGCACGTATAAGTATAAATTTTACTACGTTTTTATTAGCTTGTTTTCGTGTTTGTTTGTTTGTTTGTTTGTCCGGTACAAATCTGGCAATCGATTTCTAACTAACTTCCCGAATAGATAGACATTTGAAACTTTTAGCATAGCTCAGAACACGATGACATTGCATTATTTTAATACTTTTAGCCATCTTTCAGCAGAATTTAATTGGTTTTCAGCAAATTTTGCTGTATGGAAAGTTAGTTCGGAAAAAATCCGCAAGTTATTTTATTTGTTTTGCCATGTCCCATATTTACGCAATCTTCGCATATTGACGGGTTTCAAATTTGTGATTTTTATAAATAAGAGATAAACATAGAATGACAGCAAAACAGGAAATATATCGATTATATTATTTATATTATTTCAAATATATCGATGGCACGGTTTAGATTTGGTGTTGGGGAGATCCGTTGTACAAAGATTTGTCCTTTTATAGGTTTAAATCATTTATGTGAAGTAAATAGATTCGGAACTATTTTTTCACTAACATTATATATTATATAACAATAATAATTACATTATTAACATTACATACGATTCAACAGAAAATTTAAAAACGTAGTGTATAAAAAGTTCTTTTTATCTTGAAATTATTTACATATTATATACACAATTTTTTTTAAAAATGACAAATGTGACAGGGAATTTACAAGGTAATTTTTAAGTTTAGTTTTAGTAAATGTTTAAAACAAATGTTGGAATAATTATGTCATTAAGTTATTAATATTTAAAATAGTATTGTTATTAATTTGTTAAAAATTAATTATTATTGTAGCCTGAAGAAGGCCATAATGTGATGGCGAAATATAGCAGTTCAAAAAAGAGAGGAAGTGTTACTGTTTTATTTATTATAAATTTTATCAAAAGAAAAGAAACCCTAAAAAGGCCAATTTAAAAAAAAAAGAAAATAATCTACAAAAATAATAAATCCTTTATTTAACAACTAAGGCAGCACGCATAAGTATAAATATGACATTTAAAAGCCCTGACCGATAAGCCGTCAGCTAGAGTTGGATATGAAGACCTACAATTATTATTAGTGAGAAAATTAATCTATTTAACTAGTTATTCTCATCAAATTTTAAATAATTTATAGCAATATAATTATAAGAGCGATACCAATAAATATATAAAACAAACAATTTTCAATAGTTCAAACATAACATCTTAAATACTAATTTTTAATATTTTCTACATGCATTAATAAAATAAAATACTAATAATTATAACAATAATTCAATGAAATAGAATTACAAATATAACTATCTTTTCTATCTCATACGACATTATTTCACTTTAAATAAATGAATTAACAAATAAACAGGACTCAAAATTATATCAAGCAGTGGCTTGATATAATTTTAGTAGTATAGCATTATATTTTAGTAGTTGAGGCCCCAACATGTAACGCTCTGTCACAAATTAAACACTCTGGGTCATTTATTTCTGTATAATACTACTTTATATCTGACCAAAAACCACTTGTGTGGTAAAAAAACACCCCGCCAAGTCTGTGGTCCAAAAAAGTTGTGAAATCAACTTTCTCTCCCGCCAAGTGATGTTCACTTTCTCCTGACCCACACTGTCAGCTTAGATACTTATCAGCTTCTTCTCCTTGGCGGTGTTCCTTGCCATTTCCAGAAACTGGAATTTTAATATTCTTCAAACACCAATACAATTTCTTGTTTCACCTTCACGTTTTCCACATGAGGTTTGTGTGAAAAGATAGTTTTTCACCTCATAGTCTTAGTTCTAGACAACTAGATCTAATATATGCAGGCGCATATTGGAGGGGAAAGCCTTTTAACAGTGTTGTTAAAAGTGGCATCGAGAAGAGCCTTCTTCTCGATACCACAATGATTGCTGTAAATCTTTTCCCATTATCAAAGAGTAAATAAAATAGAAAATAGTAATATACAAATTAAGCTTTCAAGGAATGACCCCATGCAACTACTACTTTCTTTGGAGGATGCGTGGAATACAACCAGTTAACTTTGGGTAGTAAAGCAGGCACACCGCCAAGGACAAGAAGCTGATAAGTATCTAAGTTGACAGTGTTGGGTCAGGAGAAAGTGCCAACATCACTTGGCGAGACAGAAAGTTGATTTCACAACTTTTTTGGACCACAGACTTGGCGGGGTGTTTTTTTACCACACAAGTGGTTTTTGGTCAGATTTCATGACTTTTTGTACAGTTCCTAAGGAAGGATCCTCTAAACAGATTATTCCCACACATTAGAGTCAAATAGAAGTGAAGTTAAGAGCTTGACAAGGTCTATGGAGATTAGAGAACTACGAGACCTATGACATTGAAAGAACTTAACATTCTGATAGTAGAAGCATAGAAAACATAAAAAAATAAAATAAAATACTAATAATAATTGTTAAGATTTGACTTGACCAGTGCTGCTATCTGTGGTCTAGAGTGGAAACTAACCTTCACCACTGGTGGGGTGGTTCCCTCCCTTTAGTCTGATAGTCAGTTGGTAGAGGTGTGTCGGTACTGAATTTTTTAGTCACAGTTCCAACAGTGACAGTGACAAGAATGGAACAGTTCCATTTTATCGGTCCAGTTCCGTTACCGGTACATACTGTAATAGACTAAAAAATAATAAATATCAACCTTACTCTTAAGTGTAGTGACACACTTCGCCACCTGGTTAGCGCCACCTGGGTGGCGCCCACCTGGTTAATGCCACTTGCTCCCGCCACCTGACTTGCGCCACCCACTTATATGAGGGATGCAGTCAGCCCCAGATTTGATTTCCCCTATATTTGATTGAAGGAGTAGGTTCTGAGTGGCGTGACTTGGGTGGCGACGTGTGACAGGCTCAATTGAAAACAATGGGTTGACCGGGTGGCGCCACATGTGGGTGGCGGCTAGACCGTCGGACGGTCGACCGTATAGTGCCACCCGGCAGGTGGCGCCACCTCGTGTGACAGGTTCCGTCTATTCTCATAGACGACCGGGTAGCGCCACACAGGTGGCGCTACCTGGGTGGCGAAGTGTGTCACCCCCCTAATTTGTTTCAAGAAAAAAGGAAAAATAAGGTTTTGCAAAACTTTATGTATATATTTAATCAGGGGGTCAAGTTCGACCCCGCCCCCCTTCATTTGAACCTGGAAATTACTCTATCTTATTTTTAATAATAAATAAAAATGTATTTATGACATTGAACACTGTAAAAAAGATAAGCTTTTTACTTTCTCATAGTATAAAGAGTAAGTAAGTATTGTAATTGCGCGAAAATTAAATTTTGAGATTTTCATGGATTTAAAGGTATTGAGGACCCCTGACTCCAGACAAGTGGTTTTTAAAAAATGTCTGTCTGTCGTCCGTGCTGACACCTGGAGCCTAAACACCTCGCCGATTTTGACAAAATTTGGCATACATGTTCTGAAATATCATACCCCAAGGCGAAATCGAAAAATTTATTTTACCACCAGATTTGAGGGCGCTACCCCCTAAAAACTCTGAAAAAACGTGAAAAAAATTATTTCTCGAAAACGGTAGCGACGATTGTGATTAAACAATTCTAAAATGTAGTTTATTTAAATACGAATCTAACGATATAACCCGTTTTCCCAGGAAAAATCTATTTCCTGAGAAAATCGCTTTAGACGCGGACAGAGAGAGCCCGGGTGTGATTCCTTGCAGATGAGAAGTTGTAACGATAATTTGAGCCCAACTCAAGTCGGCGAAGGGGAGGTGGAAAATACTTACAGCTTCTTTTACTTTCAACTAATAAAGACTGGACTTGATATAAAGTCTTGATACTCATATATATAGTGGACGCCAGGTTCTTTACGGTTACGGGGAAAGAACCAAACCCAAGAGGACAAGGAGAAGGAACGGGAAAGGAAACAGGAAAGAAAGGACACCAGACAAAATTTAGATTTGTAAATTTTGACAAGAAGGAAAATAAAGATAGAGGCTTATACTTTAATAAAGATTGGATAATAACAGTGAATATTAATTTCAAGCTAATAAGAGTATGTTTATTCATGTAAGTGAACAGAGCTGATTCTCTTTGATCTGTTCGCCCAGAAAATAAACAAAAAAACTGACCTAACGTGGGGGTTAATGGGGGTGGCAGTGTAACCTGATGCCAGATCGTAAGAAATGAAGGCACTCACTTCAGCCACCTCAAGTCTCAGTCAACGCCTTCACGTAGCTTTAAGCGGGCGCCCCTGTTAAGTCAACCTTCGTGCTTGACAACAGAGATTGACCGCAGACGAAACTGGCATCCGAGATAGGCGGATGTCAGGAAAACTTATACACCCTATCCAACGCATACAACATTACACTGACATGTTTACACAAACAAAGTCCAAGGACAGTAGAGGCATGCTACTGGGGGGAGTAGCGACCCCCGGACATTCTAGCTCATAACCATGCCCATCACAAACATATATACTACAAGGGTCAATATTGTCGAGGAGAGCACTGAGAGGACCCGAGGGGACCGGTCCTGGGTGGAACAGGACGGGTGTGGTAGCGCATTAAAAACGGTCTTAGACACGCCGGCCACCTCATAGTCAGGGTCCCACCCTTGCTGTTTTATTACGTAGCCTAGTGTAGGGGGCTGACCCATCAGGAGGTGAAAATCCTAGAGGGCGATAGTAGTGCCAGGTAGGCGCCTGGGTAGGGCCCTGCTGTCGCTCTCGGGGGGCTCTTGCGCGGCTACCGTCCTGGGGAAGCACAGGGATTAAACTGGACCTCTGGGAAGACTTAGTTGCTCTATTAGACAGTACACCCACCCAGCATAACAAACATTAAAACACTTTTACACGATATTTTATCACAAACATGGAGCCAGCAGACGAAACCCCCGTTACAGTGTCTAACATTTTACAGGAGGAATCAGGGTCCCCAACCCTAATGAGCAAGGACAGGACAGAGAGTGAGATAGAGGACATTCTACTGGAGGAGAGGGAGGACCAACCGGGAACTTCCCAACCCCCAGTGATGGAGGCAGGTTCCACATCCCCGACCAGCCTGGAGGCTGACCCCAACAGGTCGGACTCCACTGGGTGGGAGGTGGAACACAATCAAAGGAGGAGGAAATCTTCTAAGAAAAGGAGGCAGAGAGAGAGGCAGAAGAGCAAGGCAAGGGAGGATAGGGAGAGGAAGGGGGAGGTAGGGACCTCGCAAGGGGGCCCAGCTTCCCACACCTCGACCCGTATCCAAAAGCCCTCAAGGAGACCCAGCGGGAAGACCTCGGCAAAGGAGGAATTCCCAACCCTGGAGGCGGCCAACAAGGTGGAGAGGATGAGAGCACCGCACGCCCCCCCAAGGAAGACGACGAGGGGTCCAGGAGCGAGGGATGCTGCTAGGAGGACGTGGAAAGAGGCGAGAAGGACCTTCAACCTCCCCACAGCCCCCAAATCGGTCTTGGAAAGCGAGGGACCTACCACCACACCCTCGGCCGAGAGCAACAAGAGACCGAGGGGAGCTATGGGGACCCCTTCTTCAGGTGATCTCACCCCCAAGAGGGTGAAAGAATCAGGTATATCCCCCCTTAAAAGGGAGGATAGTGACAAGGCGGACACCACGGCTGCTCCGATCCCCGACGCAGAAGGACAAAAGAAAGAGTCCTACAGAGATATTGCTAGGGGTAAGGACATGCAGTTCGTGGTACTCTCAAGTAGAGAGGGAGGTATAGTTACCCAAAGAGAAGGAGAAATGCTGCGCAAAAACCTGACAAGGTTTTCCTTGGAAAGCATGGGCAGCAGGGAAAGGACCACAGGCATTGTACTCAGGTTCTGGCAATCAGGAATAGTGGATCCTGGTTGGTTCCTGGTCACTGCGGTTGATGCCGAATCGAGAGACTGGACGATTCGGAACTGGGAGCCAACCCCCATCGAGGAGATCACATTTAAGGTCTTCTCACAGAAGGATGCTCCCTGGCCGACGAAGATCGGCATCAACATCAGAGAGGAGGAGAAGCCTGATCCCGAAGAAATCAGGCTAGAAATGCATCTTCGAAACAGGATTCCGGGGGCCCTAGACTGGAAGCTGGACCACATTGCTGGTGAGCCGGGAAACTGGCACGTCCTCATGTGGATCCCTAGAGCTTCGGTTAGGGCCCTCGATGAGGTTAAGTGGCGCGTCTTCCTGGGCCTGATCTCCATGGTGGTTCATCGGGTCCGAGGAGGACTAGCCCCACCCCCCCCACCAGCAGACAGGAGGACTGAGGTTAGAAGGAGAGTTGAGGAGGGCGAAAGGAGGACTGAGGACAGAAGCCGGAGGGAACTCCCGGCCACCAGGAGGGCAGAGAGCCACCGGAGACCCAGGGACGACTTTAAGCCGGATCGCCGGTCCCGCGTGGCACTGCCCCTCCCCTCTAGGAGGACGGAGAGGAGTCACCAGAGATCCGACGAGGACAGGGAGAAAAGGAGGCAGAGTGCTAGCGGCAGACCACCTCACCGTGAGGGTGGTAGCCGCAGGCAGAGCCAATAGAGGATGATTGAGGTAAAACACATTAATTTACAGCACAGTCAAGACGCTGTAGGAGAACTACAGAGAGCCTTGACTGGAATAGGGTCATTAATAGTGTTAATTCAGGAACCTTATGTTTATAGAGGTGAGGTGAGAGGGATGAGGAGGTCTGGTCAGAGGCTCGTGGTAGGAGGAAACGAAGGACCAGACGAGGCGAACCCCAGGACTTGTATAGTGGCATCGGAGGACCTGAAGGTAACACCCATACCCCAATTAGGGACCCGAGACGCCACAGCAATTATCCTGGAGTATAAGGTTAAAGGTTTAGTTAATAAGGTGATCATGGCAAGTCTATACTTGCCATACGACAGGCAAGACCTTCCCCCAACAAGGGAGCTGACCAATATTGTCAGATTCTCAGAGGAGAAGGCCATTCCAGTAATAATTGGTTGCGACGCTAACGCGCATCACCATGCCTGGGGCAGCACTGACTGCAACAGCAGAGGTGATGCGCTGTTGGAATTCTTAGCATCCACAGATTTAGAGGTAATGAATAGGGGAACGGAACCAACTTTTATAAACAGAATCCGTTCACAGGTAATAGATGTCACAATGGCATCTAGGAGGATATCTGGAAAAATTGAGGGCTGGCACGTAACATCAGATATTCTGCTGTCTGATCATCGCATGGTCAGCTTCTGTATCCAGATAGATGAAGTAGAGGTAACACCGCAGAGGCACCCAAGGAGGACGGACTGGGAAACCTTTGACAGGGAACTCGGAAACCTCCAAGGAGTGACCAAAGAGGCATTAACTGACCCCGAAGCTCTGGAAAGGAAGGCAGCGGAACTGAGCTTGTATATAAGGGAAGCCTACCAAGAAGCTTGTCCCCCCAAAACTAGTGTCCAAAAGGTAGCCACTTGGTGGAACAAAGGACTAGATAAGCTCCGTAGTAAAGCGAGAAAAGCCTTTAACAAGGCCTTCAAGAATAAAGAACCAGGAGAGGAGCTATGGGACAGCTTCAGGGGGGCTAGGAGGGAATTCAAAAAAGAAATAAGGAATCGCAAGAGAGCTGGCTGGAGAGACTTCTGTAAGGGAATTGAGTCCCTACCAGAGGCAACCAGACTGGCAAGAATCTTAAGTGGTGAGGGTAATGGTAGAACTTTAGGCTCCATTAAAAGGCTAGACGGTACCTGGACTCTCAGTGTAGAAGAAACACTAGAGTACCTCCTACTCACCCACTTCCCAGGAGAAGGAAACGAGGTCGGTGACTCACTAGGAGAGGCTCCAGGCGTAGAGACGAACTGGGACCTGGCGACCCGCCTAGTAACCAGAGAGTCCATAAAATGGGCCGTCGACAAATTTCACCCATTTAAGGCACCTGGACAAGACGAAATATTCCCAGCACTAATACAAAGGGGTATGGATCGTCTATTATCCAGTATAGAGGCAACTTTCAGGGGCAGTATAGCTATGGGCGTGGTACCGGAAGTGTGGAAAGCAGCTAGGGTAGTTTTTATCCCTAAACCAGGCAAGAAGGACTATACACAGGCTAAATCCTTCCGACCCATAAGCCTTACATCCTTCATGCTAAAGACCCTTGAAAGGATAGTAGATAAATACATAATAGAGGAAATTCTACCCAGAAAGCCGCTGCATGCCAATCAGCATGCATACTCAAAGGGGAAATCGACTGAAACAGCTCTCCACGCGGCCACTTCTAGGATAGAAAAGGCAATGCACAAAGGAGACTACACTTTAGCCCTCTTCTTTGATGTAGAAGGAGCCTTCGATAAGGCAAAATCTAGTAATATAAAGGAGGAACTGACGCAGAGGAATACTCCCCAGGTTATCATCAATTGGATAATATCCTCCCTAAAAGGGAGGAAAGTTAGTTCATCAATGACCGGCACTAAAGCATCTAGAGTGGTGTCAGGAGGGTGCCCCCAGGGCAGCTGCCTCTCGCCACATCTGTGGTGCCTGGTGATGGATGGACTTATGAGGAAAATGACCGAGGAGGATATCTATTTGCAGGCATATGCAGATGATGGACTAGTCCTGATTAGAGGCAAGTTCCTAAGTACCTGCTGTGAAAGGATGCAACGAGCTTGTAGGATAATTGAAGGATGGTGTAGAGAGGTAGGACTCTCAGTCAATCCATCAAAGACTGAGATGATAATCTTCACTAGGAAAAGGAAACTTGTGGATTTCAAAGCTCCCAAATTGCTGGGGCATGAGCTTACTTTGGCCAACGAGGTAAAATACCTAGGTATTACCTTAGACCAAAAACTAACTTGGAAATCACACTTGGACAAGGTAGTAGAAAAGGCTACGATAACCTTCTGGCAACTTAGACGAGCAGTAGGGAAGACATGGGGACTGTCCCCGAAAATCCTCAAGTGGCTGTACACCGCAGTTATTAGACCTAGGATTCATTACGGATCCCTGGTGTGGTGGCCTAGGACTGAGGTTGCCAGCTCGACTAAGGGGCTTAGCAAGGTCCAGAGGTTAGCCTGCCGTAGTATAACAGGGGCCATGAGGACTACACCTACGGCAGCCTTGGAAGCCTTAGTAGGAGTCCCCCCTCTCCAGCTATGGATCAGAGGAGAAGCCATCGCCTCGTATGTCAGACTAAGAGACAACGGACAATGGCTAGGTGAAAGGTCCGTTATAGGACACTTGGACATAGGAAGGTTCGCTGAACTTAAGGTCCCACTTACGGGGATCAGAACTAAAGGAGTGGACCATCAGCTTAAGCTGAAAAGGAAATATGAGGTAGAAATCCCACTCAGAGCCGATTGGGAATCAGGAGAGATTAAATTTGATACAGAGACTCTGGTGGCATACACGGACGGCTCAAAGAATGAGAATGGTATGTCAGGTGCGGGACTTTACTTAGAAAGGTCCGGCACCCAAGAGAGTTTCCCACTAGGAATATTTACCACAGTCTTCCAGGCCGAAGTCTACGCCATCCTAGAGGTGGCAAGAAGGCAAGAGGTGGTAGAGGCGAGAACTAAAAAAGTAGTAGTATGCTCGGATAGTCAAGCAGCACTTAAGGCACTCTGCGCTCCCAGTGCAGACTCAGCACTGGTCAAAGAATGCCAAGAGGCCTTAGAGACGCTTGCAGAGTTAAAGAAGGTTACTCTGCTTTGGGTTCCTGGACACACAGGAGTACCGGGAAATGAAAAAGCAGATGAAATAGCAAAAAGGGGTGCCTCCATGCCATTCTGCGGACCAGAGCCCGCTATTGACTGGTCCAGAGGTCAAACCAAATCGGCCATCAAAATGTGGATCTGGGAGGAAGCAGGGAAGGTGTGGACAAGAACTGAAGGATGCAGGCAAACTAAGATGATGCTGCCTAAGCTAGATAAAGGGAAAACCAGATGGCTCATGGGACTGAGTAGACCCAACCTAAGAAAAATGGTGGGGGTCTTAACAGGTCATTGTCAACTAAATAGACATCTGGCACTATTAAAGATTGAAGAGGACCCCACATGCCCAGTATGTGGTGAAGGAGAGGAAACAGCCTACCACCTGGTGGGAGCTTGCGAAGGACATGGGAGACTACGCTTTCACACCTTAGGATCAGGGATTATCAGAGAGGAGGAACTTGTCACACTTAAGTGGCAGGATATCCTCTCCTTTATTACCCAAACTAGGAGACTTGAGGGTAAGACTGAGGTGGTTCGATGGGCGTGAAAAACCAGGGGTTGGCAAAAAGGACCCGAGTGCGGTCTAGTTGCCAGGCTTGGCCTCCCCGCCCCCTTACTACTACTACTACTTCTCATAGTATAAAGAGTAAGTAAGTATTGTAATTGCGCGAAAATTAAATTTTGAGATTTTCATGGATTTAAAGGTATTGAGGACCCCTGACTCCAGACAAGTGGTTTTTAAAAAATGTCTGTCTGTCGTCCGTGCTGACACCTGGAGCCTAAACACCTCGCCGATTTTGACAAAATTTGGCATACATGTTCTGAAATATCATACCCCAAGGCGAAATCGAAAAATTTATTTTACCACCAGATTTGAGGGCGCTACCCCCTAAAAACTCTGAAAAAACGTGAAAAAAATTATTTCTCGAAAACGGTAGCGACGATTGTGATTAAACAATTCTAAAATGTAGTTTATTTAAATACGAATCTAACGATATAACCCGTTTTCCCAGGAAAAATCTATTTCCTGAGAAAATCGCTTTAGACGCGGACAGAGAGAGCCCGGGTGTGATTCCTTGCAGATGAGAAGTTGTAACGATAATTTGAGCCCAACTCAAGTCGGCGAAGGGGAGGTGGAAAATACTTACAGCTTCTTTTACTTTCAACTAATAAAGACTGGACTTGATATAAAGTCTTGATACTCATATATATAGTGGACGCCAGGTTCTTTACGGTTACGGGGAAAGAACCAAACCCAAGAGGACAAGGAGAAGGAACGGGAAAGGAAACAGGAAAGAAAGGACACCAGACAAAATTTAGATTTGTAAATTTTGACAAGAAGGAAAATAAAGATAGAGGCTTATACTTTAATAAAGATTGGATAATAACAGTGAATATTAATTTCAAGCTAATAAGAGTATGTTTATTCATGTAAGTGAACAGAGCTGATTCTCTTTGATCTGTTCGCCCAGAAAATAAACAAAAAAACTGACCTAACGTCAGAGCAGTCTCTAGATGAAATAAACTAAAAGAAAAGAATGAAATTTAAAAAAAGTTCTTTAACTTGGCAGAGTTTACATTGAAACATAAATTATAGACTACTTTAAGGACTGCCTGACCTGTATGTAAATAAAATAATAAGTAACCATGGAGGTAATTACTACAAAAGAAAAAGTAAAAACAGTGATAAATAAAATGACCTGATAACTGAACTGAAAATACATATAAATCAAATCAAACACATACCACTTCTAAATTAATTTCCAATAATTAAATTATAAAAAGGGGTATATCCCAAATAAATATGTTACAAAGTTCTTTTCATAATAAATTTCGTCGAATTGTTCAATAATAATTAAATGTACCTACGAAAACTAATAAATGGAAAACACTATATATATATATATATATATATATATATATATATATATATATATATATATATATATATATATATATATATATATATATATATATGTATGTATGTATGTATGTATGTATGCATATATGTATATATTATGTCTGCCCTTATTTACACGGTAACTTTGAAAGGAATAATCGAATTGAAGCTGCACAAATCAATCACCTGAGGAGTAAGATTCCAATAGATAAATAACCGAAATAACACATTACTGGGTCATGTGTTGGTTAAACTAGTTACAATGACGCCTCAAACTCTCTTGCTGAGTCAGCAAATTAGTATACTCCTAGTGTGAGCGTGAGCCAAATCGTCACACATCACCATGACCCTTTAGATAATATAAAAACGTATAACCGAATAATTGAAATGATCTCAAAATTATGCAAATGGCAAAAGACAACCCCAACCTAGCAGAGGTGTCAATCTGAGTAGGGAACCAGACAAATCCAATCAATAGTTTGGCTGATTTTTGGCCTGTCATAATTATATAAAAGAAATACTTATTAATGATTCCTGCTTTCTGACTTTTTTTATTTTTCAATGTTTATACTATTTATTACCTATATTAAAAAAACACTCCCACAGTACGGGCTCCTTCAACTTTGAGGTGTTTTTTTTTTATTAATAGAATATCTACTGCGATAGCGTAAGAAATAAATTATCAAACTAATAGAGTCATGCTGAGTTCTGAGTAAAGGTATCATAGATACAACGAGTGGTTTTATCTGGGTTTAAGTAGGTATGTTTAAGGTTTCACACCCAATTTTGTCTTCTTCTTATCTTTTGCTATATCAAATTAATGAGATTTAATGCATATAATATTATTGTAACCATATGTTTAGATATCAACTAATTCTTATGTATTTTTTTTTTTTTTTTTTTACTCTCTCCTTATTATATTAATTAAGATTGTAAGATTAAGTTAGTCCTTACGTGACAACAATCGTGATCGGTGCTCACTTCACAGCTTTTACTTTTTATTTTAACTTTTTACTTAATTTATCTCTTTTGTGTGCGCCCTGATTATTGTGATTATTTGGATTGACCTGGCTTGGATTGGAACTACTGCTTATCTCTAAACTGTAAACTCTTTATTTGTTTAAATAAGTGCGAGTGCGTTTTATTGTGATTATTTAGATTGATCTGGCTTGGATTGGAACTACTGCTTTTCTCTAAACTGTAAACTCTTTATTTGTTTAAATAAGTGCGATTGCGTTTTATTGTGATTATTTAGATTGATCTGGCTTGGATTGGAACTACTGCTTTTCTCTAAACTGTAAACTCTTTATTTGTTTAAATAAGTGCGAGTGCGTTTTACTGTGATTATTTAGATTGACCTGGCTTGGATTGGAACTACTGCTTATCTCTAAACTGTAAACTCTTTATTTGTTTAAATAAGTGCGAGTGCGTTTTACTGTGATTATTTAGATTGACCTGGCTTGGATTGGAACTACTGCTTATCTCTAAACTGTAAACTCTTTATTTGTTTAAATAAGTGCGATTGCGTTTTATTGTGATTATTTAGATTGATCTGGCTTGGATTGGAACTACTGCTTATCTCTAAACTGTAAACTCTTTATTTGTTTAAATAAGTGCGAGTGCGTTTTATTGTGATTATTTAGATTGATCTGGCTTGGATTGGAACTACTGCTTATCTCTAAACTGTAAACTCTTTATTTGTTTAAATAAGTGCGAGTGCGTTTTATTGTGATTATTTAGATTGATCTGGCTTGGATTGGAACTACTGCTTATCTCTAAACTGTAAACTCTTTATTTGTTTAAATAAGTGCGAGTGCGTTTTATTGTGATTATTTAGATTGATCTGGCTTGGATTGGAACTACTGCTTTTCTCTAAACTGTAAACTCTTTATTTGTTTAAATAAGTGCGAGTGCGTTTTATTGTGATTATTTAGATTGATCTGGCTTGGATTGGAACTACTGATTTATAAAGTATTTAAATAACTTTTCTCTTAATTAAACTCTTTATTTGTGTTTGAATTCAGCGTTTAAACAAGTGCCGAGTGCGTTTGTGTTAACTAAAAAATAATAGACCTTTTGGAAATTAATTAATTTAACCTACTATTATTGTTTAACCATTTAAATAAGTTTAGGTATTTTTTTTAAATATTTTTATTTTATTAAAATAACAATGGCATCCATTTCTTTTCGGTCACGAGTAAAAAAATAAGCCACATTTGGGAGCATTTTGAACAGTTAGACAACATTTTTTCTAAGTGCAATATCTGCAAATGTAATGTAAGTTACAAATCTTCTACTTCAAATTTAAAAAACCATATGGAGCGTAGGCATCCTACGGTTCAGCTATCGCTCTCAGATACAGTAAAAAATAAAAGAATTGACACAATGCATCTCTCACATGCCCTCCAGTTCTGTTAACAATAATAATTGTAATTTGAATTTGAATCAAGAAGACCCCGATGAGCCATTAAATTCACCTCCAAATCGCCAGTCATCCTCTGTTTCTTATCATGAATTTCTACCCCCCCCCCCGGCCCTAGCTCTTCTTCCTTTGTTTCACCGGTCTCAAAAAATAATCCAGTCCAATCGAAAATTTCAGAATACAGTGTTATGAAAATGACCCCGGCAATAAAAAAAAAAAAATGATGATTCTCTGCTCCTTTTATTTATAAGGGATTACCAACCATTTTCGGTGGTAGAAGATTATGGGTTTATTAGCGATTCAAAAAATGTAAACCCTTCATAGACCTTACCATCAAGGAAAAAAATTTCAGGAATTATGATTCCATCAAAATTTGAAGAGTGTAAATTAAAATTAAAAAAAATTGTTAACCTGCGCAACTAAAGTGTGTGTTACAACAGATTGTTGGACCTCCAGGAATAACGACAGTTATATAGCTTTAACGGCTCATTTTATCCATAATGGAAAATTCATTAATCCTCTTCTGGACTGCTACTGTTTAACCGAGAGCCATACGAGCGAAAACTTGGCTGCCGCAATAACAAAAATCGCAAGTGAATGGCTCATTTCATCAAAAATTATATTTGCGGTGTCTGATAATGCACCAAACATCACTGGAGCCCTACACATAGGAAATATGAAATTTATGGGTTGTGCAGCCCATAAATTAAATTTAATAGTTGAAAAAAGTCTCGAGTCTCCGGTCATTCAACCAACAATTAATAAAATAAAAAAAAATTGTTGCACACTTACGATAATCCACAAAGTCCTGGAATAAACTAATTGAGTGCCAAGAGAGAGAAGGCATTTCCCCGCCTAAAAAAATGGTTAATTCCGTCCCTACTAGGTGGAATTCAGTTCTTCACATGATATCTAGATTCGTTGAACTAGAAATACCTGTGAAAACAGCTGCAGCTCTTATTGATGCTCCGCTTCCAATACTGACTGCCACTGAATGGCAAAATGCTCAACATTTAATAAAAAATTTAAAACCAATAGAGCAGATGACGAAAGTATTAAGCAGTCAGAGCTATCCACCTGCGTCATGCTTAATTGTCATGATAAGAGGACTTATCGAAGTCTTACTTAGATTTTCTAGAGACGACAACTTTAAAGAGCTACACACCATTATCAAAATATGTTGTTGCATGAAATTGGAAGAGATGATAGATTTGCAAGCATCGAGTACAGCAAAACTCTCGCAGTATGTACTTTCTTGGATCCTAGGTACAAGATGGATGGCTTCTCAGAGGAGCGAGCTGCTGAGAGAGCGAAAGCCTTAGTAAAGGAATTAGTCATGGCGAAAATATCATCAAGTGAAGACCAACGAGAACATGAACCGAATCAGGATTGTGAAAGTATGGTTGACGATGAGGATGAAACTATCGACGTTTATTCATCATTTCTACAAAGAAGCAAATCGAAATCTAGATTATATAAAAGTAAGTATGCACTACCTTAAAGAAATATTATTTTCGATGCTTTTATTAATAAACTAAAATATTTTTGTATCTGCTTTTTTTTTTTTTAAAGTAGATAAATAAACAAGAAAGAGCTAATATTGTCAATTATTAAGTTCTATCTTTTCTTTTCATAGAAACTCCTGAAAGTCGAGCAATAATAGAACTGCAGAGGTATCTGGGCGAGGAATGTATTCCGATCAAAGGTGATCCAATCAAGTGGTGGCAAAAAATCGGCATATATTTCCAATTTTAGCTCAAGTTGCTGAAGAAAGGTTGTGCATAGTAGCTTCTTCAGTGCCTTGTGAACAGCTCTTTTCTAAAGCAGGACTAATTATTTCAGAGAGGAGGAGTTCTCTTTCCCCCCAAAAAGGCCAGGATGCTACTATTCCTTATTATTTTTGAGCACTACTGGGTTAACCCAGTAGTGCTCAAAAATGGATTTTATTCTAATTTTCATGAACCTTTAACTAAAACTGATAAAAGAAAGTGTTTTAATGCCAAATATGTTATTGAAGTAATTATTTTAATTTTTGCTTGGCAGCTATACCATGTGACATATATGTCACGCTAAACACTTTTCCAGTCACATGAGAGGGTCTTAATAAAATATTATAAACACAATTAAAAATGTAACAAAATATAATATTTATTATCAAAAAGTGAATAAACAAAAGAATATATAATTCTTTATGTCAAATATAGTAGTAAACAACTATTTCATTTTTTTTTTTTTTTTTTTTTTTTTTTTCGTTTATCGTGTGTATACTGAAAAACAGTCAATACAGAGACCTACGTCGCATTTATTTGCGAACTATTTTTATCATTATTATTTTATTACCTTAAGTATTTTAACAGTGCTCAACATTTCATTGCTGCTTAGTATATCCACAATTATTTGCGAACTATTTTTATTATTATTATTTCATTACCTTAAGTATTTTAACAGTGCACAACATTTCATTGTTAAGTATATCCACAATTATGTGCGAACTATTTTTATTATTATTATTTTATTACCTTAAGTATTTTAACAGTGCTCAACATTTCATTGCTTAGTGTATCCACAATTATTTGCGAACTATTTTTTTTATCGTTCTATTAACTTTAATATTTTAAGTTTTCAAAATTTCAGTCTCATAGGACATGCACTACTCGAGATAATGGGTTATCGCTATTTGTATCTTTTAATTTTCTCTCTTTCTTCCAGTTGGTCTGTAACCCTTCAGCCTTCTACACCTCTCTGTACCTATCATTCGTTTTTCTATCATTACTTTTGTCTATGTTAAAATATAATTCTTTTTACTCACTACTACATGCTTTTCCTATCAGTCTCTCAGTTATTATACAGTCCTCTGCTTTCCGTACATAATTTTGGTCTCTTTGGCGGATATTAATCACGTAATTATCGAAGTGTGTGTGTAGTAGTGTTTTATTACGGACATATTATCGGACTATTATTCAACAACTTGAAAAGCAACAGTCTTCTGGATCATCAATCATCAATCCTATCAGAATCATCCTATCAGAATCAGCCTATCAGAATCAGCCTATCAGAATCAGCTTATCAGGATTATATACACGTTTATGCCAGGTTTTTCCTTTTATTTTTATATTATTCAATTGTTGTTTTATTGCCTTAAAATAATTCTCAATTTAATTGATCTTCAAAATGGCAAACAAAAAAGAATTAATTAAAAGCCTAAATATTCAAAAGAAAAGAATTACGTCGGAACTCGAAAGAGCCGAAAGATTTATTCAGAATTTTAATGCAGATCAACAGTTTGATCAGTTAACTGAAAGATTTAGCGAAATTAAAAGTTTAAAAAGTAAATTTGATCATGTTATTAATGAACTCGAGTTGCATTCTTCTGAGAATATTAATTTCGAGGAGGATGTAGAACAATTCGAAGAACGTTATTATATTATTATGGGTAAGATAAATGTAATGTTGAGACAGATCGGCCAGTGTGACTGGAGGGGGTGCTTCACGACCTGTGTTTCTCCCTTCGACGTATCTCAAGGCCCGTTTACACGGTGATAGTTGGCGCGATAGTTGCGGTCATGACAGAAACTATCGCATCGACTATCACCGTGTAGACTACGTGATAGATTTTGTCACGATAGAACTATCTGCCATCACACTATCTCGTCTGACGAGATAGTTGAGTGTTCTATCACAGCAGTCAGAGTACTCACGCGGATGATTTTAGAACTACCACGCTAGATACTAGACGCTGATTGGCTTATACTTTTTTTATCAACTGATAACAGATTTAAAGGCACCAAATATGAGATTGCTTCACATTAGATATCAGATTTTGTTTTTTTTCGACAATATGAATATATTCTTTTGGGTGTGTGTGTGTTATAATTTAAGATTATAATATATTTAATGCTTTATTTCCGTATCCTAGTCAAAAATATATTATATAGATGTAACATTGAGTGCACGACAACAAGTTTTGACGTATTTTAACTCTCACCGTGTAAACTGCACACCTCGGCGATAGTTGTATGACAAGACTGACATGATAGTTCTATCGTGGAAGAACTATCACCGTGTAAACGGGCCTTCAGTCTCATGCATCGTCACCTTCCTTATCTCCATCTCCTAAGCATTCCTTATCTACTACTCCAAAAAATATCTTATCAAATCAACCTTTTATTTCTCATCAAGTTTTTATACCTCAAATTACTCTACCAGAAATATCCCTTCCTAGTTTTAGCGGCGATTATAAAGAATGGGTTTCTTTTAATGATAGTTTTATCAGTATAATATATGTCAACATCCTTCTTTAACCGATACGAGAAAGTTTTTTTTATCTTAAAGCCTGTTTAAAAAATGAAGCTTTAGATATCATATCCAATATCCCTATCAGTGATTCTAATTATTCTGAAGCTTGGAATCTTCTTGAATCTCGTTATGATAATAAAAGAATTATTTCTAGAAATCATGTTTTAGCATTTTATAGTTTACCTAAAATTAAAACTTCTCATGTGTTAATAAACGTAACTAATGCGTTTTTCAAAACTGTTAGGGCTCTTAAAGCCCACGGAGAAAATATTGATTACACAGATTTTATGCTTAGGGGAGACCGGGGACGGTTGAAACAGGGTACGGTTGAAACAACCCAATTAATGGGTAGAAAAATTAGCGATATTTGGGAACAACCAAGGAAAAGGGACGCGGCTTCCGTAGCGGAATCTGAACTTTTGTGTTTGGTGTCGTTTCGAGTTTATCATAAGTTTCTGAGAGGGGGTATTGTGTTTTCGCGTTTAAAAGTAAGTATTTTTGTTGCTACTCTTTTGCTTTTTTATCAAAAACTAAAATAGTTTTGGTTATGATAGTTTTAAACGTAAGAACTTTGGTTATGGAAGTTCAACAGGTGTAATTCATTTTTATCTAAATTGTTTATTTCGGAGGTTATGACGACAACTTTTTTAAAACATGTTCTGGGTACGGTTGTAACAATGTTTACAATTAAGTTACCAGCTGGGTATAAAGTATGAAATTTTCAAATACACTTTAACGCTTCATTTAAATAATTTATATTATTATTTTTTTTTTTTTTTACTTTTGTCAAATTTTAATGTTAATTAACCTTGAACTACAAAATATATGATACAAATTACATGTAGAATATTTATTATAGTTTTATTTATCTTAAACACATTCAATTATTTTGCTTCATGTTCTGTGATTTTGACTCGATAAATAAGTATTTCTAACATAATTCTCTTTATTCTGTTAGTGTTACAACTAACCCCAATAACTGTTACAACCGCCCCTGGTATGGGGTCGGTTGAAACATTTTTCCTGAATTTTTAAAATGCCTATAAATATTTTTGTAATGCAGATAATCTTACTATAACCTCATCCATTTCTAGTCAAATACCTAAAGTTCAATTAAGGCCCACTGTCAAATACATTGAGGTTAAAATGTTTTTGCAGGAAGCGATTTTGTAAAAATGTTTCAACCGTCCCCGGTCTCCCCTATACCCCTGTTAGTTTCTAAAAAATAGTATTATTAATTAGATTCTAGTACTCAGAAAAGATGGGAAGGTACCATCTCAACTGATCGAGACAGACCTCCTAATCTTAAGGATTTAGAACATTTCTTAATGAAACAAATTCAAATTTTACAAATCTCTAATGTTAAAGATCAAAATAAATCCCAATCAGAATTTAAAAGTGTACATGCTAATTCTAAATCTTATAACCATAATTATAATAAACATAATTCTGATAAAGGAACTTATAGTTATTCTTCCACTGATAATAATAGTTTTAAAGGTCAGATTAAGCCTAGTGTAAGTAACAATAATAATAATACCAATCAAACACCGATCAATAAACAATATAAATCTAATCAAGTTGCTGTCTATCCTAATTCTAATTATAACAGACATTCTAATAATTCAAAATATTTTTGTATTATTTGCAATAATAATGAACAGCATAAACTCTATCAGTGTCCTAAGTTTCTTTCTATGGCTGTTCAGCGTCGTAGAGATAAAATCAATCAATTAAACCTATGTGAAAATTGTTTTTGTAAACATTTAACTTCTCAGTGTAAGGGACAATATACTGTGTGTTTTTCTCGTCATCATACGCTTCTCCACATGAATGCAGCTCAGACAGAAGTCACCACACTAACACAAAATTGCTGTGCTCTTACTTCTAAACCTCAGATTCTGTTACCGACTGCGATAGTTGATTTTATCGATGACCGTGGAAATTTATTTCCTGTTCGAGCTCTTCTAGATTCTTGTGCTCAAGATAACTTTATCTCAGAGGATCTTGTTCAACTCATGAATTTACCTAAATTGAAATGTCACACTCCTCATCAAATAAGTGGCATTACTCAAAAACCTACTATCATTACTCATATAGTTCAGGGAGTCATAAAATCTCGTCATAGTGAATACAATTGTTCGTTAAAATTCCTGGTTCTTAACCGAGTTTCAGGACTTTTACCTCAGAATCCTATCAACATTTATGATCTTAAGCTTCCACCTAATGTACAATTAGCTGATCATTCTTGTTATCAGCGTAATGAAGTTCAACTTTTAATAGGAGCAGAATGTTTCTTGGATATTTTATGCGATCAAAAAATAAAAATTTCTAATGATTTACCGATCCTTCAGAATACCAAATTAGGTTTGGTTCTTTCTGGAAAGTTTTCTAAATTTCCTATCAAGTCTACTTTAAATGATCAACAAGATAATTCTAATGTTAATCATGCCAACTCATCATCTTTTGTTAAAGTTTCTGAAATTATCAAACCTCCACAACTGGATCAGTTATTAACTCGGTTTTGGGAAATCGAAGACTGTGGTTCTAAAAAACATTTTTCTATTCCAGAACAGAAAGTTGAAGACTTCTATTCAGTAACTGTTATAAGAGATTTAACTGGACGCATATATGTACGTCTTCCATTCAAGAAATCACCTGAAGTTTTAGAAAATTCTCAAGACATGGCCTTGAAAAAGTTTTATTCTTTAGAGAAAAGACTCTGCCATAACCCAGAACTACAAAAACACTATCAATCCTTTATGCAGGAATATGTCCAACTTGGACACATGGAATTAATACCAGAATCCGATCACTCGACTTTACTATCAAAACCTCATTTCTTTCTTCCTCATCACCCAGTAGTAAAACAAGACAGTCTCACTACTAAAGTGAGAGTTGTATTCAATCGTAGTTCGCCCACATCTACACAACATCGCTAAATGACATCTTGGAAACTGGACCTCAGCTTCAACAAGATTCATTCTCCATAATCTTAAGATTTCGTTCTCATGTCTACGCTTTAATTGCAGATGTAGAGAAAATGTATTGCCAAGTTAGAGTTCAAAATGAAGACACAGGGTTATCACTTATCTATTGGCGTAATCAACCAGACGAACCTCTTTCCATCTACAGGTTACTTACTGTAACTTATGATACAACACCAGCTTCAATTCTTGCTATACGATCACTACAAGAATTAGCTCGTCAAGAAGATACTACCTATCCTGTTGCCTCAAAGACTATTTTAGAAGACTTCTATGTAGATGATCTTCAATCGGATGCTGACTCCGTGGCTGAATTGCAACAAAAACAAAATCAATTAATAAACCTACTTCGATCAGGAGGTATGGAGTTAAGAAAGTGGTGCTCCAACCATCCTTGTGTTTCAGAAATTGAAAATATTATTAACCTAGATCCTAATTATTCGCTTAACTTATCTAAGGATGACTTCATAAAAACGTTAGGAGTGTCCTGGAAACCAGCTTCAGATACCTTTCAATATATTCTCACATTTACTGATCATCCTATCACGACTAAAAGAACAGGTTTTATCTGATGTACAGAGACCTTCAAAATGTAGCATTTATTTTTATGAAATGTGGCACTAAAAAGTGTGGCAATATGGCACTTATTTTGGCCAAATGTGGCATTTATTTTCGCTAATGTGGCATTTATTTTTCAACTTTCCACCCCCCCCCCCCCCCCCCTTTCCATTATAAAAGGGATATTAAATCTTGCAACTTGAGTCATATTAACTACTTTATTACCATTTACAGGTATCTTCAATACCCTACAATGACCCACATTGACCAGTGATGAGCTAGAGCTAATGGATCTTAATCCTTAGGGTAGTGACACACTTCGCCACCCGGGTGGCACCACCTTGTTGATGCCACTTGACACCTGTCTTATGCCACCCGAGTTTTTACTTTTTTCGGGCAGTCGAGAAATGGAGCTGTGCATGCATATCATTATGTTTGTGCAAGAAGAAGGAAAAAAGGCGTTTTTGGGTTCATCGAACAATTTCAGACAAAAAGAATACTAGGTTTTTTCATACAGTGAACCCCGCATCAAAGAGGACAGTAACAATTTTTGCCGAATGTCGCGTGGAACTGTCAACGAATTGCTTAGAATATTGAAGAACAGTTTGACCAGTAAAGACACTTACATGAGGGATGCAGTTAGCCACTGATTTGATTTCCTCTAGATTTGATTTCCTCTAGATTTGATTAAAGGAGTGGGGTGGTAACATCTGACAGGTTTAATTGAAAACATTGGGCTGACCGGGTGGCGCCACCTGCGGGTGACAGGTAGAACGTGGGGCGATCGACCAGGTAGTGCTACCCGGCGGGTGGCGCCACTTCGTGTGGCAGGTTGCATTCTATTCTCATAGGTAGCTTGGATGACGAAGTGAGTCACAACCCTAAGATAGGGATCCCTCACGTCACTTGGGGAATCCTCAGCACCTTGGAATCCTGCCCTGCAAGGGCGTATCTTAATCTTACCTGGTTTTATGGGTTGTAGCAGAACCCATTAGAATATTAGAATATTTCTATTTTTTTCTCAGAACTTGGCCCAAATAAGGCAAAATGTGGCACAAATTGTGGCATTTTACCGAAAATCGGCAAAATGTGGCTTTTTAGCAAAAAATAGGCAAAATGTGGCATTTTAGTATGGCGCCATGGCAAAAAGGCATTTGAAGGTCTCTGCTGATGTAGCACGTCTATATGACCTACTTAGACTTCTAGGGCCTCTTGTGGCTAGAGCCAAGATTTTTATTCAATCTTCGTGGAACGACAAACTTCAATGGGACGAACCCTTGAAAGAACACCAGCTTAAAGAATGGTCTGAAATTAAATCTACATTGAAACAATATACTGACACCAATGTCCCAAGATATTTTTCTGATATTTTCAATTCTTCAAAATTTGAAATTCATGGTTATTGTGAGAGTAGTGAAAAAGCCTATGGTGCTTGTATTTATATAAAATCTTTTAATTCTAATCAAACAAGTGTTAAACTGTTATTTTCAAAATCTAAAGTTGCTCCTGTCCAAACGCTATCACTTCCACATCTAGAGTTATGTGGTGCGTTATTGTTAGCTAATCTGTATGAAAAAAGTATCTGAATTCCTTTCTAATATTACCATTAGTGAAACTTACCTTTGGACAGACTCCATGATTGTCTTGCATTGGCTTGCTTCAGATTCTAATAAATGGAAAACCTTTGTAAGTAATCGAGTTTCTAAAATTCAAAGTCTCACCACAAATACTAAATGGATGCATGTTAACTCTTCAAGCAATCCAGCTGATTATTTGTCCCGTGGTTTCATCGAAGATTCATCTCTGTGGTGGAACGGTCCATCATTTATTAAATTCAACTCTGAATTCGAATTACCTAATTTAACTTCTAAAGAATTACCAGAATTTAAGCACGATTCGTGTAACCTATTGTCTATTATTAAATATTCCTATCAAGACTTAAATCTACCTAAGACTTCTTGGCATAAGTTGTGTAGAATTGAAGCCTATATAATCAGGTTTTGTCATAATCTACGTCGAGATCTACCTAATAGAGAAATAGGTCCTTTAACACCATCAGAGATATCTAAATCAAGAACATTTTTACTCAAGGCAGCTCAATCAGAAATGTTTAAAACACTCTCTAGTTGAGACCTGTGAGTTTGGTGCTCTGAAAGAGGAGATGGTTAGAGACAGGATTGTTTCTGGCGTTAGCGATAGTGGTCTATGTGAAAAACTCCAATTGATAGAAGGTCTTACATTAGCCAAAGCCATTCAAACTTGTAAACAATATGAAGAGGTTAAAAAACATAAAAATTTATTTTCTTCTGGCTCTTTGGTGGGGAAAGTTGATTGCAATAAATTCCCACCCAGGCAGATTCATAGTAAACCAGCAGATAATAAATTAAATCAACCTAGTGGTAGTAGAGATAATTATGACAGAATAAATAAAAATCAGAAACAGCTAGTTTCAAAGAAAAATCAAGAATGCACTTGGTGTGGAATCCCGGAAGCTCATCCTAGGTTTTAATGTCGAGCCCGGAATGCTACATGTTTTTTTTGCAAGGGTCGAGGCCATTATTCTAGAGTTTGTAAAGGTCGAGGAAACGGCAAAGTTGGAGCTGTTGATTATAGCGATGATGAGAGTTATTATAATTCTGATTCAGATTATGGGTATCTTGGAGCAGTAGGGGAGTCCAAGATTTTGAATAACAAGTGGCAGGTGCAAGTCAAAATGCATGGGCAGATAGTAAACGTCCGTCTTGATACGGGTGCCGATGTAACAGTTCTGCCTTCAACTTATGCTCAGGATAAAATATTGGAGCCAACTAGTAAAAAGTTATATGGACCTAATCATCAAAAATTGGAAGTTGTAGGTAAGCTTAGAGTTAAACTGGATTATAATGGTAGACATTCATATGAGGACGTATATTATGTTAAAGAGTTGTCGTATCCTCTCTTAGGTATACCTGCTATTGATAACCTTAAAATGATTAAAATAATTTATAATATTCAAAATTCAAATCTGTCAGAAGAGGTAATAAGGAGTATTCCAGTCTTTTTAGTGGTCTAGGTACTATTCCTGGAGTTTATAAAATAGATATTAAAGAGGATGACCCTATTGCTTAACTACACCTAGAAATGTTCCTATTCCTCTTTTGTCTTCTCTTAAGGAAGAATTAAAAACACTAGAGCAGAAAGGAATTACTAACCGGATTGAGACCCCAAGTGAGTGGTGTTCTCCTATTGTTATAGTTCCTAAAAAATGCTCCAAAACTTCCAATGGTACTCCTCAAATTAGACTCTGCATTGATTTTACTTAGGTGAATGCTAGTATTAAACGGCGGCATCACCCTATTCCTAAAGTTGAAAATAAATTAGCTATGATTTCAGGGGCTTTTTAAGTTTTATTTTTACTTTTCTTAGTTAGATGCCAACTCTGGGTTTTATCAGATTCAGATAGCTCCAGAAAGTAAACACATCACTACATTTATTACACCCTATGGCAGGTACATCTTTAATCGTTTACCTTTTGGTATAACCTCAGCCCCTGAAATATTCCAAAGGAAGATGGAAGAAATATTGAACGGGGAGGAAGGAGCAATATGCAGAATGGATGACGTGTTAGTTTGGGGTCGAGCATTATCTGAACACAATCACCGATTGAAACAGGTTCTAAATAAACTAAGAGATAACGCGGTATGACTCTTAATCAATCAAAATGTGTCTTTGGAGTTGAATCAATTAATTTTTTAGGCCATAAAATTGATGGAAATGGTATTAGGCCAGATGAAGAAAAAATTAAGGCAATATATGAAATGCCAGAGCCTACTGATAAGAAGGGTGTTCAGAGATTTTTAGGCATGATAGATTTTGTTTGTCGTTCTATACCTAACCGTGCCTTGCTCAAGGAGGTTATTGGCTACAGTGTTTCTCTATCTAGACCCCATACCGGTCTCTTGTTTTTACCCTGAGTTTTGTATATGTATAATGTGGAGATTCTAATAAAGTTATGCTCACCGTATTTTAATTACTTGTTCGTTTTTATATATAATTAGTAATACGCCTCCCGATATTACAGTATCTATCGTATTTTGATTCAAATGATGTCATAATTTCTTTAAACAAATCAAAGGGTAATGGATATTCCTTTTTTATCACCTTTTAGATTATATCCAATTCAGTTATTAGTTTTTTTTTAGTTATTTTTTCCAGTACGACTGTTTTATTTCTAAGTTAATAACGTTTTCTGTTAGATTAGTGATAAAGTTAGGTTTTTGATTGTCTAGAAAAGTTCCATCAAAAATATATTGTATCCCATTAATGGCTTGAGTTACATGAAGTCGGATATTATTATTATTTTTATGTTCATGTAAGTAAAATATTTTCGACTTTATTTTACATGCTTTATACTTAAGTGTTTTACGTTCCAAAAATGTTAGTCAATAAGTCAATGTTGTACATCAATAAGGCTCTTAATGTTGATATTGAGGTTCATTGATAATTATAATGTTAAATTAAGTAGCCTCTTCCAAATATTGAAGCGTAGTCCATTCACTGGGCAAAAGTGCTGGCAAATCTATTTGGATACTACCGATAGTAGCGCACAGCATCCGCTGAATCATTAAAAAGGCGCTGTTCCACCCGGTCTCTACGTCCATTAAGACTTTCAAATGAGGCAGTCCTAAAAGATTTTGAAAATGCCGCTTTTTTCAATCGCTACCGTACCAGTTCTAAAATACGAAACTATCATTTTCACTTAGTTAATGAGCTGCATGACTTTATCATTTTATCAAACACATTTTTGACAACCAAGTTCAGGCTGTGTGCAAAGCAAGGTAAATGCTTATAATTCAATAAACCAATTGCTGCCAGGATATTCGCCTCATTGTCGGACACAATGCCAAATATTATTTGGTAAAATTAGTTTTATTCTGTTATCATTTATAAAGTTCTTATCAGTGGCACCCTAAAAGTAGTGAATTTTTATTGAAAATGCGTGAATACCTATTTATTATAGCCTTGGTAATTTTCTTGGCCGACGATAATATGTATTATAATATGTATATCAATACTTATTGTTTATTGTTCCTAATTTTTAAACCATCAACCAAAAACTAAATTTGAGAGACCTATATTTCCATGATTAGCGTCAATCAAAAACGTTGCATAAAAATAAGACCACCTTATGATATCCAATAATTTGGTTTCCAATTGATTATTTAGGAAATAGTGCGCAGTCACCGCTAAGTAAGCCTCCATGGAGCTAGAAGTCCACATATCCGTGGTGACACTAACCCATTACGTCTCCTACAATTATTAAAGAAAGGAAAATAATTAGAAATTGAGATTTTTTCATTCAGTACAGATGATTCAGGGGTCTTCCCAAAGGGGACATTGGGAATCAATCCCCTCCGAAATTTACAAAATGCCCTTTTTCAGGTGTAAACACACACATCTATCTGTGTCCCCCCCCCCCGAAAAACATTCTGGGTAGGCCCCTGATTATTATTATAAAAATAATCTAATTCTACTTTTACTTACCTGTCTTTTTCTAGTGACTTCTTCTTTTCGAATCCCTCATATATTATTATTTAATGTCTTTCTAGACGGACGTGGATCCAGAGTACTCACTAACTCTCTGAACCCTTCGTCCTCAACAACCGAAATAGGTTGCAATCTTTAGTAACTAATTTAACTAAGCTTTTATCAAGCCGATTTTTGACTAAGCTTTGGGCTAAAAATAAAAAATAAATACGTAATATTAAAATGACACTGTTTTTCAGTAATTAAAGGGACATTTTTAAATTAACTGTCACATTAGAAATCACGAAAATGAACCAATCGAAAAATTCGAGTAATGGGCTGATTTTTTTAATTTTTTTTATCATTGATTTTTTTAACTGGACTACAGTCTATAAGATTAGAGTTGGCACAATTGAAGGCGGGCAACAACAAACGTGGAGGTAGTTTTGGGGTTATAAAAAGGGAAAATCAGTGTTGCCATGTTATATTTTTCTGGTGGAACAGGGGCAGAGTAGGGCTTTTTTTTTAAGTTGCATTCAAGATGGCGGACCAATAGAATCGTTTCCCACTCAAAATTTTCCTCGCGCTCGATTGTGCCAACTCTAATCTTAGGAGCCTTGTGGTCGTTATGAAGAATCATTCTTTTGTCTAGTTTAGTGTGTGTACAGCCATTCTTCTTTACTCGAATGAGCTTACATTTTATCTACATCTAACATTACATAAAGTGTGATTTTGTGTCTGTTTATTCACCCTCGTTCCTATAAATCTACTTTTAGTGTTACATCTATAGTCAGTCTGTTGCAATAACTCTAACATCAATTCGAACATAAATTCATTCTCAAGAATAAATTTTTATTCATTCAAAGAATATAACTAATTGATCCAGGTACATCTATATATATAAAATTAAAGTATTGTGTGCTCTATTATATACCGACACCTTGATAGTTTAATACAGTGAAACCCCTCTTTAGCGGACATCGACAGGACCGCCAATTTTGTACGTTATACAGGGCTGCAAACTAGTCAGTAAAGTGAGTAAAAGTCAGTATTTTGAGGAAAGTCTGTATTTGGTCAGTATTTCATGAAATTGGTCAGTAAAGTCAGTTTTTTACACCTTTCGGATGCCCAATGATAGGAAACTGAAGGCCAGTTTTGGTGCTGCCTGGGTATGGATGTGGCACATTGCTTGTGTACAGTTTTCATAGCTTTCATCAGCAGCTATATATACCTAACAGCACTGCTCTTCTTTAATTTAATTTAATTTAAATTGGTTTTTTTATTGCAGGTGGGTTTAATTTTTGAAGTTTTTTTTCTTCACGTGCGCGAAGTGTTTTATGAAAATAGGAAAGTGTACTTTTCAACCTTCCTGGTTAAATAAAACTGATATAAATGGATTCATTATTTCTGATTAGGGGCGCAAAGCTAGTGACAGGGAAATGTTCTGTGTGGTTTGTGCAAAAGCATTTTGTATTTAGTGGGGTTACAAAGCTGTGGAACAGCATGCTTCTGGGAACAAACACGCATAAAGAAGAATGTAGGAGAAAACTTTCTCCTTCACAGCTTCATCTGACTGCTACTCGACCTCTAAATCAAGAGTCCACTTCCACTTCTACGCAAGTTAAATCTGTCCAGTTGCACAATAAGAGAGATGACGCTTTTAGGGCAGAAATTATTTGGGTAATGAAGATGGTTATTACAGACTTCTCTATTTCGTCGACTTGTCAAGATATACGCGTAATATTTGAGGCAATGTTCAATGCCAGTGTTCCAAATAACTTTTCTCTGTCTAGGACCAAAGCGCAGTATCTAATTACTGTTGCTCTTACCCCATATTTCAGAAGTCAGATGTTGAGTGAAGTGGATAATTGTTATTTTACGCTTTGTCACGACGAAACTACCAACGCTGCATCCTATAAAGAATTGCAAATAGGTATTGGTCAGAATCAACTGAAAGGATTGTAACTCGACATTTGCAAACATTTTTTATTGGCTCAGCAACTGCGCAAGATTTATTTGCCAAGTTATGCGAGGCATTAGATAAGGCTAAATTGCTTATGCTTAGTAGTTAGTTAAGCGTTTATTTCATTCAATAAGTTCATAACAAATAATAAAATTTTCACAAACGAAAGCCTTGGTCATCTGACCGTTAGGCGAGATTCGGCCTCTCTATATAAGATGCAAATTATAATTATTAACAATTAACCTGGCTCAATGTATACAACTATTTAAATTCACTTATACAATTATTTAAAAAAATAAAAAATAATAACGATTAAAAAGTAACCCAATATTAACAGCAATATTAATAATTGTAGTGAGGAACGATATATCACACTGTATGCACACATACATACGAAAATCTGCATAAATATAAACTTATACATAAAAAATCATCGAAATAACATAATAAAATAAATATAAACAAGAAAATGATCCTTACTTTTTCTCTTTTCTATCCTTTCCTCTCCCTTCCTTCTCTCTTCCATTTTTCCCTCTTTTCCTTCTCTTACTAAACGTATCTTTCTCTCATTTCTTCTTTACCCTGTTTTTCTTGGTGCAAAAAATAATATGTGAAAAATAAATAAAATAACAAAAAATAAAAAATAAAATTTCGTAGTACATTCTTTTAACAAAGCAGGTGATTAGCAATAACTACTAATACAATAATTAAAGTAAAATAGCAATACATAATATAGAGATAAATAAATATATAACACAAAATATTATAAAAAAAAAAAAAAAAAAAAAAAAAAAAAAACTTTTCTTCTTTCCTTTTATTGAAGTTACAATATTTATCGTTTAAAAGATTTTATTATATATACCCAAATTCATACACATATACACACCTATGTACATTTGTACATATATTATTCCAGATAAGCATCTAATTGTTGGTTTCTTATAGCGGTAGCTGCACTTACAAATCTGTAAAGCTTGTTCCAGTCAGTGCCATTAAGTAATTGAATAATATCCTCAGATGTTGATACGGGTTTTCCCAGGAATGCTTGTCTTCATTCAGCTAGAAGAGTGCATTCAGTTAGAAAATGGTGCATATCTTCCCTGATATGTTGATGGCACAAAGGACATTCTGGATGATCTTGGTGGACCCACGGATTGTAAGATAGCCTCAGCATGTCAGAGCGTAATCTAATAAGCAGTTTACACTCTGCAAACCGCTTAGAGGTTGTCAAGTAGTGGTCACGGAGCTCGAAATCTAAGTGCCTGTAAACCATGTAATTTTCACTAGCTCGAGCTTTTGCTAAACACTGGTCCTTATCATATTTGATCATAGAATCTAGCAACCGAGTCGAGTACTTAGACCACTGATTTCCAATGTTCATCCCAGGTTCTAATTCAATTCTATGAAACTCCATTAAATTCAACCAGTGACCATACCATGATGTTTTCTCTTTGATTACTAAATTGGCTATAATATTCGGTAACCTAATGCTGCTCATACGGCCAAGGACTTTTTCCAAATAATTTAAATGGAGCTTATATGTATAAATATACATGGAATTAAGCCCACATTCTAACACCAAAAAATAACTAGGTGTATTTGGGGGTAAGCCGAAAACCTTTTTTAAAAAAACCTTTGAATTTTTTCCACCTCTTCAAATCTACTCCACCCCCAAACCTGAGCTCCATAACACATGACTGATCTCGACACTGAGTGAAAAAGGCGTAACCTGGATTCGAAGTTAAAATTTCTTTTCGACCAGACAACATTTCCTGTTCCTTCACAGCTTCATCTGACTGCTACTCGACCTCTAAATCAAGAGTCCACTTCCACTTCTACGCAAGTTAAATCTGTCCAGTTGCACAATAAGAGAGATGACGCTTTTAGGGCAGAAATTATTTGGGTAATGAAGATGGTTATTACAGACTTCTCTATTTCGTCGACTTGTCAAGATATACGCGAAATATTTGAGGCAATGTTCAATGCCAGTGTTCCAAATAACTTTTCTCTGTCTAGGACCAAAGCGCAGTATCTAATTACTGATGCTCTTACCCCATATTTCAGAAGTCAGATGTTGAGTGAAGTGGATAATTGTTATTTTACGCTTTGTTACGACGAAACTACCAACGCTGCATCCTATAAAGAGTTGCAAATAGGTATTGGTCAGAATCAACTGAAAGGTTTGTAACGCGACATTTGTAAACATTTTTTATTGGCTCGGCAACTGCTCAAGATTTATTTGCCAAGTTATGCGAGGCATTAGATAAGGCTAAATTGCTTATGCTTAGTAATGATGGACCAATTGTAAACAAAGCTGTTACAAGACTTATGAACGAATCTTTGATTTTGTTAAAAAGAAAAACTATGGTTGACATTGGAACCTGTAACATTCATGTTTTACACAATGCATTTAAACGGGGCATGGAAGTAGTCGGAGATGCATCTCCGTCGGAGATAATGCAAATCTAATTTTCCAAATTCATGGTTGGCCCTCAAGGTGGGATGATTTCACTGAAGTTCAAAAAGGTCTAAATTTGCCCAGTCATAAATTTATTATGCATGTGTTGTCGAGATGGTTATCCTTGGAGCAAGCAGGCAAACGTCTTTTAGAGCAATGGCCAGCAGGCCTGGGCTTCGATGGCACCCTTAGCTCTGCCCATTTAATTTGCTGACAGCATTACCTATTTATCGCATTTCTTTATTGTTAAAAGATCAAATTTCAATTTTTACAGCCGCTCAGTGGGGAGAAGGGTGGCCGATTCTAAAAATAATTCATTAATTATTTGATTTGTTATTATTTGTTTTAAATGAGGATTCATGTCAGGTCAGTAATTTAGTCAGTATTTTCACATAATTAGTTAGTAAAGTCAGTAAATTTGACCTTAAAACTAGTTTGCAGCCCTGGTTATACAGGGGTGTCCGTTGGGGAGGGGTTAGTTACTAAAATATTTTTAATAAAAAGTATATAGTTTGCAAATGCAGAATTCGGGACCAGAACTAATGATTGATATGCTAAAACATATTTACTGACTTTTTATTTTTTAGGTAGGTCATCTAGGGTAAAAAAGTTAGCATCTCATAGTAGTTAGAACTGGCTATATTTCGTCCCCCTCCGGAACATAATCATAGTTTACAAAATTTGGTAAGTAGAACTCTTATAAATATGAACACTTAAGGCATTTAGTTAAGTGTTTTACATTCCAAATTTCATAGTCTTTTACAAAAAGATGTTCGTCAATTAGCTTTTTGATGTTTATGTTAGGTCTTGATGATGTTTTTTTCCTCCATCTTTCTTCCTGTTAGCTTTCTTGACCAGCTAATTTAGATTTGTAAGTAGACTATAGATGTCCCTTGAAAAAAATACAGGAGGTACATTTTCTAAATCCACGTGTGGATGAGATGTGGCATTATCCATGAACAGAACACCTTTTCTATTTTGGCGCACCATTTTTTTTATTAAAATTTATTAGCCAATCAGTCATAATAGGGTTTGTCATCCAAGCCTTCTAGTTTGCTTTGTACTCAACTCCTAAAGTGTCAATTTGTATTCCTTTAAAACATCTTGGTTTTAGGGATTTACCAATAAAAAGACTGGATTGGGATTTAAAAGGACTGTTAATCTTTCTTTAGCTATTTTTCCGCCAGAACAGGTCTCTCCTTTATAGCACATGGTTTTGTCTGGCAACGCTCTAAAAAAAAGGCCAGTTTCATCCAAATTAAAACTCTCCACTTCACAGGGAGTTGTCCGAAAGATGTGGTCAATATTTTCTTTTGAGTGACAGGGGGTTGAGTGACCCATTGAGACGGAATTTGTTAACTACTTAAAAGATAGGGGAAATCTAACAAGGGAGCACATTAACTTTAATACAGTAAACCCCTCTTAACGGACACCCCTCTATTAAGGACACCCCTCTAGACCAGACACGGACATTTTAATTAGGTCCCATGGACCCTAAACCACCTAAAACCCCCTTATAACGGACACTAAGACAATTTAGAAAGTGATTGAAAATGTTTATTTTTTAAACGAAGATGCCTCTATACATTTCTTAAAAAAATAAAGTAAGTTAGTTTGAATTTCTTGATCAAATTTTCTTGATATGAAGTAGAAAGAGGTGTTTTCTTGAAAAATTATAAAAGGCTTGAAGGTCTATTTTATAAAATCATGTTTCCTTGTCTAAATGCATTAGAACTATTCTTAGAAATATTGCCTTCTACATATCCAATAAGGTTCATAGAAATTAATTTTGATTCATAATGTGATTTTTATTACATCCTGTTTCCTGTTTTACTTTTTTCATTAGAATGAAATCTCCCACTCTAAACAAAAAAGACCTCTTCTTTGTCATCAGTTCTTCTTTTTTATTTGTAGTGAAAGGTGCTAAAATGTAATTTTCAAAATCACGTAAATAAATAACTTTAAAAGGAAATGTGGATATTATAAAGTAACGTGAAGCTAACCAAAATTCTTCCGTCCGTGCAATACCAGAAACATTTAAAATCGGTAAGACACAAGCATCGGACATTTTGAAACAAAAAAATTAATATTTACAAAAAGTGCCTATATCGGGATCCATGCTTCAACAAAAGGCTCAAGATTGCAGATGACTTAAAAGTAGACAATTTTAAAGCTTCCAATGGGTGTTTGGGCCGCTTTAAAAACAGACATCGGATTGTATTCAAAGCTGTTTGTGGTGAGTCAGCTTCAGTTGATATCGATGTTGTTCATGACTGGCAATCACAATTAGCTGATCTAGTCCAAGGTTATGAAGCAAAAGATATTTGAAAGACTCTACACTCTACAGTCGTGTACTGGTCCCGGGAAACCTATAAACACGTCAATAAATTTCCTCTGGTGATTACATACAGCTTGCATCTGAAAGAAAAATTATAATTACAATTCTTAGCTTTATAATTTTGTATTTTTAATGTATTTAAATAGATTTTATTTTTTATGTAAAAACATTAAAATAATATTGTAGTTATATTTAATATATTTATTTCAAATATGTCAATGATTTATTTTTTATTAAATATTATTTTCAGTGGGTTACTGTAAAGAGTGTGGGTTAGTGACCTGTATAAAATAGTATCCTTTTCTGTTAATATACGACTCGTGATCTACAGCAGGTTTATCTATTTTTATATGTGTTCCATCTATAGCGCCTATAACGTTTTGAAAACCATTTTCCCTTAAGTAACGCTCTTATTATTATTTTTATCCGTGTATCGTTCCATCTATAGCGCCTATAACTTTTTGAAAACCATTTTCCCTTAAGTAACGCTCTTATTATTATTTTTATCCGTGTATCGTTCCATCTATAGCGCCTATAACGTTTTGAAAACCATTTTCCCTTAAGTAACGCTCTTAATATTATTTTAATCCGTGTATCGTTCCATCTATAGCGCCTATAACGTTTTGAAAACCATTTTCCCTTAAGTAACGCTCTTATTATTATTTTAATCCGTGTATCGTTCCATCTATAGCGCCTATAACGTTTTGAAAACCATTTTCCCTTAAGTAACGCTCTTATTATTATTTTAATCCGTGTATCGTTCCATCTATAGCTCCTATAACGTTTTGAAAACCATTTTCCCTTAAGTAACGCTCTTATTATTATTTTAATCCGTGTATCTTTCCATCTATAGCGCCTATAACGTTTTGAAAACCATTTTCCCTTAAGTAACGCTCACTTTCTTCTTTTTCTTGGTTATTCGGCCACTTAATAAATTCTGAAGAAAGACTGCTAAAATAAAGAGTAAACCTCCGAATATTGCACTCGTTGTGCATTAAAGTAATCACTTCGTTCAAATCGGGAGCTTAAAATAAGAACTTCCTCTCTGCTCAAGCGGAAGTGCTTGAAAAAACCAAGTCTGCGTACTGTGGCACAGTATCATCTGAAATCATTAACTCATGAAAACATTTCTTACAGAGAAAAAGTATATATAATTAATGTTATGTATTTACGAACGCAGCACTGGAGCGCTGGGGTAAAAAAGGGCTACGGGGTTATCTTATTATTGTATTAACTTTTGTCTTAACTTAAACTCATGTCTGTATCGTCAATCTTTATCCAAATATATTACTTTAATCCGTGTATCGTTAGTATGAATTATTCATGAAACGCAACAGTGGCGACGAGGATATGCTTACCGAACGTTAATTAGTGATTTGTGTAGTGAATTTCAGAGAAATATGACTGAAAACGACTCTCATCACGCCCCGCTTATAATCCAGGTAGAATCATTCGATCCATCCAAAATTACTTGGAAGATTTATCACCAACGTTTAAACAATAAATTATCATTGTATAATATTCCCGAGATAAAACAACTTTATATTTATTGGACTCGATTGGGGACCAAACATATTCTAGATATTGTGATCTTTGTGAACCGGATGTCCCTGAGTCCAAACCATTTGAAGACCTACCTAAGATTTTATCTGCTTTTTTTCACCCTGAACCTAATTCCTTAGCAGAGAGGATTATGTTTCAGCAACGAATCCAGTTGGCAGGGGGAGTCCCCTCAAGATTTCGCTGCAGAATTGAAACTTCTTACAAGATTGGTTTGAGTCAGCTCTAGTGTTGCAATTTGTACACGGACTGATCAACCAAGAACTAAAATTAAAGTTAATGGAAACACCCAATTTAACATTTTAAATGGCACTTGAATATTCTTGGTCTTATTCAAGTCTACGTGCAACACCACAGCAGGGAGTGGTACATTTAATAGCTTCTCAGTCTTCAAGTTCTAAGGATAAATGCCAGCATTGTGGCTATTCAAATCATTTAAGTGCTAAATGCAAGTACAAAACTGCAACATGCCTCAAATGTTGCCAAAAGAATCACATATCTGTTTGTCCAAACAAAAGGAAACCAGATTTCAAGAAAAATTTGAATGCTCAAAAATCTCGAAATTGCAACTGTCGTGAGATTGATGTGGAAGATAATGTCGAGCTCCAGAGTTCAGGTGACGACAAATCGATTGATATTGGCAGAACTAAATTTGATGTTTCATATATATATTCTTTAACTAATAGTAACAAGAATAAACTATTTACAACTCTTCTGTTAAACAAACTTCCTATTGAATTTCATTAATGCCTATGACAACATTGAAGGAGAAATTTCCAGGAAAACACATTCTGCCTTCATCACTTAAGCTGAAAACCTACACCGGTGAGTCAATTCCTATTTGTGGTAAAACAAGCTTTGATGTTGCAAGCATGATTAACAATCAACTTAATAAAAAGTTAGAATTTTTTGTTCTCAAGGGTAATTACTCTGTTATTATGGTTTTAGAATGGGTTAAGACTCTTGGCTTACCTTTGGATAAATTGCTTAAAACTAATGCTGTCAATACGGTATCATCAGTAGAATCTTCATTTATAAGTTGAATGCGTTAAAAGACAAATATTCATCAATTATCAAAGAAGGGATTGGCCAAATTAAAGGGCATAGAAGCGAAAATAGTTTTAAAGCCTGACTCCGGACCCCCTGTATACAGAAGACATCGGAATGTAGCATTATCACTTCACGATAAGGTAATTAAGGAGCTGAACAATTTGGAAAATGAATGTATTCTTTCTAAAGTGAATCATTCGGATTATACCACTCCAGTTGTCCCTGATGTCAAGGGAGACGAGACGGGTCAGTACGTTTGTGCTGTGATTTTAAAACCAATATTAATCCTATGATTCAAGTGGATGATTTCCCTATTCCTGGAATAGAAATTATATTAACTAATATCGGTAACAGTGCCTTTTATTCAAAAATGGATATTAGTCAAGCTTTTAATCACATATGTAGTTGTTCGAGAACAAGGCAGGAAGTTTCTCACTATTAACACAATCTAGGGTCTCTATCGCTACAACAGGTTACCCTACGCCCTACGGTATGGCTTCTGCTCCTGCTCTATGACAGCGCACTACATGACTGACTGACATTCTTTTTTAACATTTTGCTTCCGAGCTTACCGAAGGTAACGGAAGCATTGTGTGGTCACTTTTGAGAACGAAAAACTTTTATGCCTCCGATTTTAAAAATTCCAAGACAGAAATCCGTTTCAGACATCAGGGAACATTTTTGGTCTCGTGTCTGTCTGTCTGTCGGTCTGTGTGTCCGCGAATTATGAAACGTGCGACGATAACTTGAGTAAATGTCGACCGATTTTGATGAAATTTGGTAGACATGTTCAGTTTAACAATGCTCAGGACGAGTTCGTTGGGCAACGTTATCCGTCCAAGCGTTCACGATCAACGCTCGCGTAAACGTGAACTTCAAATTTAAAATTGGAATTTTAGGTCGGAAAAAAAATCTAACTTCATCTATTCAATGAGACAAACATTATTTTCAAATACAATTTTTTAATAAAACCAACAGCGACACCGCTATGAAGTGTTAAAGATCGCTAAAACTATTAATAGATTTTACACTATAATCAATATAACATTAATGTAATATAACTATAATTTTAATGTTAATATAACAATAAAGTACATGATAGGATGCGAGGAAGCTATGTGCCACACTAATTGGCAGTCTATTTTTTATGGTATAGTACATAAAGTTTACACATATTATTTTAGATTTTTGTAATCTTTAATAATATAATATCGTGGGCTTGGTGGAAAAACTCATTAAGTTAAAAAGAACAATTTTGATAATAGATAATAGCGATTTTCAATTTTTTTTGTAACTACCTCTTTTTTAAATTGACAAAAATAAGTGTGTATATCTAAAATACATTTTGATTTTGTTTTACATGATAGCTAACATAAAGATTAAGTTAAGAACTGTTTTCAAAACTAACAATCTTGGGGGGAAAAATTACTTGATATTACATTTCCTCGGCATCCCAACTGAGGTATGTTTTGTAAAGGCGATTCATAGATGGTGTCTTCAAAATTCAGTGCATCTCTTGAGCCTACAAAGTTATGTAGAATGCAAGCTGCTTTTACAATCAATTTCTTTTATCAAAATCGACGTCTACATCCAAGGGTCTGTGAAATATTCTCCACTTGTTTGCTAATATTCCAAAGGTACATTCAACCATTCTCCTTCCTCTGCTTAGACTATAATTGAACACGCGCTTTTGTGGGTTAAGATTTCGTGAGGGAAAAGGTCTCATGGCATATGTCGAAACAGCAAAAGCTTCATCGCCTACAAACACAAATGGCATCGGTGTTCCGCCATCATATGAGGGAGGCGCCGTTTGTCTGGCAGAGATATATGGCCATTTTCTATCATTTTAGATAGCGTGCAGTTTTTGAATATATTAGAATCACTAAATTTTCCAAAAGCACCAATGTCAATATAGGTAAAACAGTAATCCCCACCTACTACAGCTAACAGTACCAACGAGAAAAGCAATTTATAATTGAAGTAGTTTGAACAGGAGTGGGGAGGCATTTTCAAACAAATGTGCTTCCCATCCACCGCACCTAAGCAGTTTGGAAATTGGGTTCTTTCGTACATTTTATCTGCGATGCTAGTCCATCGTTCGTGAGTAAATTCGGGGAATGAGTTTAGGTGCAAGCAGATCCATATAGCTGTACATGTCTCTTTAACTATGCACCAAGTAGGTACTGGAAGTGCAAAGAAATAAACGTATCCCCACTGCCCAAGTATCTGTAACGAATAGATAAATTACAAAATATTATTATTATTATTATTATATTTTTCTGTTTTAGGTAAGGAAATTAAAAAAAAAAAAAAAAATGGAGCTCGCTAAGCGATTGTTTCCGGCGTGAGTTAACTATCCACAAAAACGCCTTCGGGTAGTGCAGCTAGAAAAAAAAATGTCTTCTTTAACCAGCTGTTATTTCTGGAACCATATACAAAAATGACAGGGAATGAATCTTCCGCCAGTACCCCACCTCCCGGTCAAGAAACCTCATCCTCTCCCTTTGAAACACCTCCTTCTACAACCAGCCTGCCCAGTTCTAAGAAGCAAAAAGGAAAATATTGATGAAAATATAGTAAAAGCGCTTCAACAAGGGAACATAGTTCTTGAGAACTATGCGAACCAGGCTAATGCAACTAGTAACAGAATCTACGATGCTGATGCGGCATTTCTTCTTTCACTCTTGCCTACTTTTAGACAGCTTGATGAAGATCAAAATATGCTATTAAGATCAGAAATTATGCAAACCATAATTTGGTTAAAACAATCACAGAGGCAATATCGTGGAGGAATGCAATACTCCTCCCATTTTTAAGGGATGGAGCAAATTTCACCTCGTATCGTATTCTGCTCCAATACTGCCACAGAGTTCTGGCCTGGTTCGACAGGCCTTTGTAAGTCCACCTCCACAAAGTTCTAGTCTTGTTCGCCAGGCTTTCCCCAGTCCGTCCCCCCAGAATTCTGGTCTTGCTAGCAATTTACTAGCCCACCTCCTCCGTGTATTCCTTAGTTTGTTAATATAACTTATATAAAAACTGGAGGAAGTTGATAAGGTTGCTGCATATACTAAATATATTAAACAGGAAGCACAAGCTCAAAAAATAATCATATCTACGATAGACAGAAATCCATTAATATACAGGGTGTCTCGACTTAAGTCTGCCAAAAAGAAGGGGCATATAGGGGACCCTAAATGGAGTCAACAATGTTATATTAACCTATGTCCTTTCGGACTTCGTTTTCTGACTAAAGCTATTTTTTAAAATTTTGGGCCAAGCTTATTTTTTACACTTAAACAAGTGTATCTCGAGAACAAAGAGGAGTAGCTTATTATTATAGGTATCGTTGGAAACCTAAAAACATTTTCAGTGCTTAAACTAGTTTGTTTTTGAATTTTCCAGGCAATGGAAAAACTTCTTTATTCAATTACCTTTTAAAGAATACCCATATCATGGTATGTTAAATAAAAAATTGTTTACGTTTATTGAAAAAAAAAAAAAAAAAAAAAAACCTAATGTAAATGTGAGAAAAACTTACTTTTTCTTTATTATCTCCTCTTTTGCACGGTATAATAATTTGACTCGACTTAATCTTAATCACTTTCAAAGTAAATGTGTGATGAAATTCTCTAAATTTTATAGCAATCATACAACTTGTATCTATGAATAGTATTATACAACTTTGTATCTTTGTTTGACTTTAATTACACATTAAATTTCTCTTCACTCTTTATACGCATCCTACATACAGGTGATGTTACCTGCATAAATTAAAGACACAAAATAAAGTGATGATTGCTATACAATTCAGAGACTGGTTGCTTACTTATAATAATTAATAAGCAAAATCAACTACAATGATTATTTATTAAACCAAAAAAAAAAAAATAAAATAATAATAATATAAAAAAAAGAAAAAAAGCAGTTGTCAACCTCAATTTTAGGTTTCATGCTTTTGTATACTTATTTACAAGAGAGAGGTGGCCCCTGGTATTAGTCATACTTCAGGCTACTAGAAATAGTCAACAATAATTATTTCATATTTACTTTGAAAGTGATTAAGATTAAGTCGAGCCAAATGATTATACCGTTAAAGAGGAGATTTTAAAGAAAAAGTAAGTTTTTCTCACATTTACGTTAGTTTTTTTCAATAAATGTGCTTATAACGTAAAAAATTGCCTATTTAACATACAATGATATGGGTATCCATTAATAGGTAATTAAATATAGAAGTTTTTCCATTGCTTGGAAAAATTCAAAAACTAACTAGTGTAAGCACTATGGGCCTTCAAAAAAATTTTTGAATTATGTGACGTGTATGAGAGGGATTCATTACAACAAACGGTTTAGCTTGTGATGTCATTCTTCGAAGCAAAGTTTTAAACGGACAAAGATATCGCTACGTACATTAGTGAATAAGAGAATTTAGCATTCCGGCTCAGGGCATTGAATCATGATGTCTCTGATGACATGTTAATTTCTAAAGTAATGTCTACGCTGCCAGACAAATATATATATTTCCATAGTGCTTGGGAGTCTACACCCTCTGAAAATAAAACAATGAGTAACCTCACGTCTAGAGTTATAATCGAAGAACGCAGGACTATTGCAGAAACTAAAAGTGAATCAGTTCCATTTAAGACTGAAGTAAAAAAGGAACGAGGTAAATCTCAAATTAAATGCTTCAATTGTTCTGGACTCGGACATATAGTAAAACATTGTAAATCTCGACTCAAACCATGCCCCATTTGTGAAAAAAAAAAAAAATCATGCCGAAGTAGACTGCTATTTCAGAAAAGAAAAAAAAATACAGAAATGGAAAAGAATAAAGTTTCATTTCTTGTGGAAACTGAGGCTAAATCAGTATCAATAGATGAATGGGGTTTGGACTCTGGTACAACCTGTCACATGACCAATAATGATACTAATTTAAAATATATTAAAAACACTGACACTAAGATCGGCATTGCTGGTAAATCCTTAGCCATTGAAGCAGAAAAGCAGGGAACAATAAACCTGGAAGCCTGTGAACTAAAAGAGGTATTATATGTCCCAGATTTATTTAACAACCTAATGTCTGTTGATTCAGTAACAAATAATGATGCTGAAATAACTTTTTCTAAACATGGAGTTAAAATAATGGAAGGACATAAAGATGCTAATGGTGTGTGTCATAAAACTGGGTGAACGTTTAAAACCAAAACCAGAAGAAGAAGCCTTAGTTGCTGTTGATGATATTAGAGGAAAGACTTAGCGGCATAGAAGACTAGGCCACATTAGTGATAAATAGCTTAAACAACTTAGTAAAATGGTAGATGGCTTAAAGATGAACCTGGCTGATATTAAAAAAAATAATTGTGAAATCTGCATTCGAGCGAAGCAAACTCGACTACCTTTCAACAGTGAAAGAACCAAGGCTACAAGACCTCTAGAAATGGTTCACTCCGATCTATGTGGGCCAATCACTCTGTCGACATGGGAAAATAAGAGGTACATTTTGGCATTTTTAGATGATATCACTCAGTCTGCAATACCATTTTATAAGAAATGAACTAATAATGCAGCACAAACAGGCGAGCGCAGCGAGCCTTCAATGACCTTATTTAATAAATAATAACTACAAATGCTGTATTAACAGGCGAGCTCAGCGAGCCTGCAATAATCTTATTAAATAATTATTATGTACAAAGGCTGCATTTACTTTATTCAATAAATATGAATTACAAATGCTGAAAACAGGCGAGTGTTTAATAACTTGCGAGCCTTAAATAACTTTAATAAATAATGATTATCTACAAATGCTAGGAAAATTGTTTTTTCTATCTAGAACTAGCAAGTTAGTACGAAATTCGTTTCACAACATCTGAATATTTTTCACACTTTAAATTTAAGATTGCGGTTAACATTGCAGACGTTAAGATTTTAGTCTGTGCGACATGTCATACATCGTTTTAAAGGTCTTGAAGAGTAGTAAATGAATATTAACTATGATTACAAAAGTTTTGCAACAAATATGGCCAAAATAAGGATGTTAAGAAGTAAGTTCATACTTATATGGCATATTACATAAAATAATTTTAAAGCTCTTTTCAGGTTGATTAAGAATATGTAATGTTTTAACCGAAATATTATCCTAGTAGTTATATTGAAAACATAGTATGGCTGATATAAGAACACATTTTTATGCAACGCATCACTAGTATAAAAATTAGCCGAACTATCTGAGTCTGAACTTGCATCTGTCAGCTCAACTGAAATAGTTATTTACGCACCAAGGGAGTAAAGTTAGGCATAATTCCCTGAGCAATGAAGGTGATTCCTAAGGCGAAAGCCGGAGGAATCATGAATTTTAAGTCTTCAGGCGAAGCTGAGAGACTTAAAATTATGCTTTTTTGCTCTCGTGGTGCGTACAAGATTTTACCTTCAGAAAGGAGAAAAAAATACAACTTTATAATAAGATTCCTTATTTATCTACTTTATATTTAAGTAAAAACGAGCAAAATTTAAAAAAGAGCTGCCGGGCTCTGGTGTAAGACAGAGTTTATCAGAAGGGCCAGAAGGGGGAAGTCAGAAGGGAGTTCGTAAAAGGAAGGTGTACAAGAGAGCTATATGTACCGTGGGGAATCTCTTGCCCACGGAAGTGTACAGCAAGGTGAGGACAGTTGTATGTACTGTGGGGAATCACTTGCCCACAGAGGTGTACAACTGGGTAAGGAATGTTGTAGGTACCGTGGGAAATCACTTGCCCAAGGAAGTGTACAGCAAGGTGAGGACAGTATTAGGTACTGTGGGGAATCACTTGTCCACAGAGGTGTACAGCTGAGTAAGAAGGGAGAGAGAGGGGTATAGAAGGTAAGGTGTAAAATAAGAAAAGAGAAAGTTAAATGTGAAGAGGAAAAGAATAGAAGAGAATGAATCTTCCGAGCCTGTGCACCGGTATTTATAGCCCAGGGGGAGGAGAAGGGGTGTGCCACCCTAGCCCCCTATTTTCGTCTTATCGCTAGGTCCCTATTTTCGGTTTTTCACTTATATCTCAGATACTATGTGACCTAGCGATAAGACTATTCTATATAAAATTAAAGCTGACAAAGTGTGCCACAAGATTGATTATAAACATTTTTTCGCTATCTCACATAGTTTTTGAGATATCCAAGCTCGAATGTCGCCAATTTTTAAAAAAAATCATTTTTGCCTTACATTTTTTTTCCTTATTTGACTAGTTAACTCTTCGGCCCTTTGTCCTGCAAAACATTTATGAGAAAGAAAGTTAAAGAGCATTAAATTTTCTTCAAGAATATATATAATTTTACTATTTTATCTCTATCCGTTCAAAAGTTAGAGCAATTTTAACATTATGGTTAATTTAGAGATTTTGCAGAAAAACTTAACTTTCGTATTTTCAGCTATACCACAGCTCTTACTCTGTATTCTACATTTAAACCAATTTATACTCCCTTATATTTATGAATAGTATGTACTGTATATATATGTGGCACATAAATAAATGATCAGGATACGGCCATAAATGTGAAGCAGGAACACTGTCTAACATCTAAAACAACAGTCGGTTGGTGATTAATATGGCGAAAGTCACACTATAGGCACATGGAGTCAGAACCTCAAGCACAGAACGACGCAGACGTCCTCAATGTAGTCACGGCTGTGGAGTTGTCCCACACCTCCGCTGTTGTTATTGGTGAGGATGTCGACCTAATAGTCCTGTTGATGGCCAATTCACCTGGTGACCAGGACATCATTTTCGTCAAGCCTGGACGTGGAAACATAAAACCCCCACTGTTTTCTGCTCATGAGCTTCAGACCCAGGGGCTGCAAGATATACTATTTGTACACGCCTTCACTGGGTGCGATACCACCTCAGCAGCCTTCCGAAGAAGTAAACTGGGTTATCAAACTGGATTTGAAGTATCCAGGCGTCCAGTGAGCTGCTGCGGTTATCTCAGACCTTTCCTCCACCAAGGATGATACAGAGAAAGCTGGGAAATAGCGTTTTTTGATGTGGTACGGGGCCCCACCTAGAGAGAAATCTCTATACACTTACCGTTACCACTCTTAAATCGGTAGCCAATATCAAAGCGGACACCTCACGCCTCCCCCAACTGAGGGGGCTGCAAAACAACATTCACTGCGGCCAAATGTGGTTGGGACATGAGCTGCCTCCTCAGATGTATGGGTGGGAGCTAACCACCAAAAAATGTCTAACCCCGGTGCACAGAAAGCAACATGCTGAACCACATGAAATAACAAACAAATATTTTTTGTCGGTGCACAAAGGATTGTGCCACCACCAAGTGCGGATGCAGAAAGACATCTCTCTTAAGTGTTCCCCTGCCGACCAAAACTGCCAGGGGAACTTTCTTAGGGGGGGCTCTCTCTTGGACAATGAGGATGAAGAACTCGAAATCGATTCTCTTCCAGTCATCCTCGAAGATGTATCACCTTTCTTAATAGATGAAGAAGAAAACAAAGCAGAACCCCATCCCAGGGCCAAGTGTCCATGACTAGCCAAGACCGTCCCACCCCGAGAGAGCCAGGAATTAATAACAATTAAAGGTGTAAATATATTATTTAATTAAATGTAACATAGTCAAAAAACATAAAAATGTACAAATTGTTGTTGATTCTGGAAACACCCTACCCTCAATGCTTTTGTGGAACGAATGTACAGTTAATATATAACATGTATATTATATTAAGTGCACATTCGCTCCAAAGACTACATAATATAATATATTATATATTATATACCTATTAAATGTACATTATACAATGTACACATGGAGTACGCCCCTGATATGTACCTGCACATGTGAATGTATATCATTTCTTTATGTGCCACATATATATACAGTACATACTATTCATAAATATAAGGGAGTATAAATTGGTTTAAATGTAGAATACAGAGTAAGAGCTGTGGTATAGCTGAAAATACGAAAGTTAAGTTTTTCTGCAAAATCTCTAAATTAACCATAATGTTAAAATTGCTCTAACTTTTGAACGGATAGAGATAAAATAGTAAAATTATATATATTCTTGAAGAAAATTTAATGCTCTTTAACTTTCTTTCTCATAAATGTTTTGCAGGACAAAGGGCCGAAGAGTTAACTAGTCAAATAAGGAAAAAAAATGTAAGGCAAAAATGATTTTTTTTAAAAATTGGCGACATTCGAGCTTGGATATCTCAAAAACTATGTGAGATAGCGAAAAAATGTTTATAATCAATCTTGTGGCACACTTTGTCAGCTTTAATTTTATATAGAATAGTCTTATCGCTAGGTCACATAGTATCTGAGATATAAGTGAAAAACCGAAAATAGGGACCTAGCGATAAGACGAAAATAGGGGGGGGGGGGGGAATAGGGGGACGAAAATTGAGCGCAATATTACGAACTTTTGGGTAAGACAAAGCTTTTTTGCCCAGAACTCCTCCAATTTTTGACTCGTGAAATTATCTTTGCAGTTATTGTCGTTTTGTAAATCGATCAATTCTTCTTGCACATCATCAGGAAGTGTAGTCACGTCGACATTAAAAGGATTACGCACCATTCTTCGGATAGGATCCGTTTCACAGACACCATATTCAGGGAAATAACGTATGAATTCACTGTTCAACGATTCCAAATGTGCAATATTGTTTTCTTGAATGACATCAGTAATAGAATCCTCTTCAAAATTAGTATGATCAATTAAATCTTTCAGAGTTGGAAACCCTGAGAAGTTACTATCTTTCACTTTAGTGAGCCACAATTGCATTTTACAAAGAAAGGCGCGCATTTTATCTTTAAATACGAATATGTTTGCCGTTTCTTTCAAATTTTCATTTCCGGATCTTTGAAGTTGCATATTCAACTTATTTAGATGGATAAAGCGTTGACAAGGTAGGCTAAATGTGCTTTGAATTTCTGGTCTTCAAACTGCGCAAACAAATCCAGTTTGTCAGATGTAGTCAGAAATTCTTTCAGTTCCTCCTTTAGCTCTTATAACCGTTGCAACATCAACCTTTAAAAAGCCAGCGAACCTCTATGTGGATGCTCTGCGTTTAAATGGGAACACAATTTTTTGAAGACACGAGTATTCAAAGCACTTCCTTTTACTGTGTTGACCAACTTTATTGACGTTTTCGTCAATAAAGTTCTTTATTGAGCGTCTGCGAGTTTCGCAAGTAACGTTTTAATAGCTAAAGCTTGCTTATGAATGATGCAACGCATAGTCACTAAGAAAGCATTTTTCTTCTTCAGTACTGTTACAAATCCAGATCGTGTTCCTAAGATAACAGGGGCTCCATCAGTACAACAACCAGCAAGTTTATCCCATTTAAGAATTTGTTTCTGGAAGTAATTACCAATTTTGTCCAGCATGTCTATTCCTCTTGCAGTAGTCTCCAGTAATTCCATGAAAAGCATTTCCTCTCTGAACGTATTTTTACTAACATCTAAGAATCGAACAAATGTTAGTAATTGGCAACATTGTGCAACATCTGTTGTTTCATCACATTGCAGAGCGAAGTATGGTGATTGGGAAATTTTCGTAAGAAGTTGTTTTCAACATCATGGGACATTTTTTCTATTCTGCATTTGACAGTATCATTAGACAGCGAGACTTGTTGAAGTTTTTTCTTTGCTTCTTCACAAAAATTACTTCCACCGCTTTCAACAGGCTAGGCTTAATTAAGCGCTCACCAATGGTGTACGGTTTTCTTTCCTCAGCAATGATTTTGCTGATGCAACCAATGCTTTTGTATTCGATGCAAATCCTATCCCGCTTGGCCAAGCTTCAGTTTCTTCAAGTTCACAATTTTATCACGTCTTCAGCAGGAATGAAGTTGCTACCTGATGTGGATGGTATGCTAGTAGATGGCACGGATGTATCTGGCATGCTAGTAGATGGTATACTATTAGAAACCGGTATAAGGCTTTTGAAAGTAAGGCCTTGTCCTTGTAATGGCCCAGAAAAAACATTTCTAAGGTCCTTGATAAAATGATAAATTTGATCGCCCAATTTGTTAAGACTTAACGAACCTATAAAAAAAACGCGAAAATAAATATGAGAAATTTAAACATAAGTATGCATTCACCTGCCTAATTGTGAAACATATTATGTAGTACAGTGACAGTACAGACATACCTATTGAAATATAAATGTACAGTCATGTATTGCCTTATAGAATCATCTGATCTACGGTCTTGTATCGTAGTTTTTAACGCTCTATTTGATCTCTCAATTGTATTAATGTGGTTGGTCTTATCAGTTGAACTCACAAACTCGCCTTTACTGTGGTTGACCTATCCAATGTAAAAAAAATACTCTTACATTTCATAAGTTACTACATAATACAGTATAAAATGGTTATAATTCCTACTCACAGTTTTATGTATTTCACCAGGGATTAAGGAATTTACTCCTTTAACTGACACGCAGAATCAGCGCATAAAACATTTGTCATTGGATGGGCATACTCCCGGATCAATGGCCACAAATCTTCTTTCTTCTTACTGGGAGTGAGAAAGTAAAGTCCCTCTTTCGTTTCACGACACACCATACCAAACAGAGTAATACTGTGTGTCCACAATAGCCGCCCACGATGGTATTTTCTTTTGGTGAGGAAAGTTTCATCTAATTCCACCGTTAAACCTTGCCCTCCTATTTGCGATTCTGCATTAGATACTCTTACCTCACAGACTTCTCGATAATAATTGTAATAATCATTCAAAGTCGTCTTACTAATTCCTGCGGCATAGAATTTGTTTTTTCTTGTTACCAAGCTCGTTTCTTTTAAATATTCGGTAAGTTTGTTAATTTTTATCTGGGCAACAAAAGAAAAAACAATGAGCATTTGGCAGTTGACTGGGATTTTTGCATTTGCAAACCACGTGTTTTTGGTGGGGTAAATGGTTTTGCCACATTGTTTGTCCTTTTCGTTTTTCTATACAAAACCCAATAACCCACCAATTTTTGAATTAGTTTGTAAGTTTCACCTTCATGGGGCTTCCGCAGTGTACATGTGAAAGGCCTACAATACCCTACTGTTCTTTCTCAAAAAAAATGTTTACAAAATAATTTTTTTTTTAACATCACATTTAAATTCAACTGATTTAGTCAAGTAAAATTATATAAAAAATTAACATTTTATTTAGTCAAAGATATTTTTTTTTTTTTTTTTTTTTTAATTGTAGTTATTTTTAAAGATTAATGAATTAATTAAAAAAATAATTTTAAAATCTTGACTTTACATCAGTTAAAAACATTTTTTTTTTTTTTTTTTTAAATTATAGTTATTAACAAATAAAATTCACAAAAAAAAAACAATCATACCTGAAGCGTTTAGTCTCCAATAAAACATAATTTTTTTTTAAACATCACATTGTAATCATAAGTTTGTTTTTTTTAAGTCCATTGACTATAATATAAATTAAATTATTAATTATATTTCTTAAAATCTTATACAACAAACAACAATTTTTTTTCTTTTTATTATACTGAGAACTCGAATTCTTTTATATTATTATTATACATAAAATATTTTATATACATTTTTTTTTTTAAATTCAATTGGGATTTTCATTTCCCTCGTAATGTATTTCTTTAACATAGTAATGTGGAATTTTCCACGACATACACCTTTTTCATTTATTACATAATATACAGGGTCTACTGACTCTTCTCCGACCTCATAATATGGTCCCTCATACAATGGTAGGAATTTGGCGTTTATTCTTTTGTCTGAATCGCTCACTCTAAGAGCTTTAACAAGTACCAAATCTCCAATGTTAAACTTACTAAACTTTTTTATTTTTTGCAATATATCTATTCCTATATTCAGCATTCCTTTTTAATTCATTATTTATTTTTTCATAGTCGACAGGATTATTATTTTCTTTACATGGTATAAATTCATGCCACAACCTACTTGGCTTATTCTGGTATTGTACAGTAGTAGGATTTTCTTTGATGCTACGATGAAAAGTTTCATTAAGGTTTCGCTCAATTTGCTCTAAATACTGAGTCCAACTCCCATGTTTTCTCAAGTTTAAAATTCGAAAAGCATTTCCTAATTCCTTGTTAACTCTTTCTGCTAAATTAGCTCTAGGATGCCTAATTGGTGTGAGAACATGATTAATCTTTAAATTGTTTGAAACATCTTTCCATTTACTTGATATAAACTGAGTACCAATATCGGTTAACAAATGTTTTATTGTATCTACATTATTTAAATAATTTTTTACACATTTTGAAGCTTGTAGACTTGTCTCCTTAGTTATAGCATATAACTTTACATACTTAGAGAAATTGTCTACCATTACAAAAATATATTTTAAATTTCTTATACCAGCTATTAATGGTCCATAATAATCAGGAGACACACACTCACCTGGCTGACTTGGTATGATTGATTTAAACGGTGCAATATTTACTTTATTTGAATCCTTACTTACTTGGCACTGGTGACAACTGCGTAGTTCCTTATTGACATTTTGTTTTAATTTATTACAAAAGAAATCCTTTTTTATGATTTCGCAACTCTTATACATTCCACAATATCCATACTCTTCATGGATTCTCCAAATAAACTTATCAAGTTTTTTTTCCGGCACAACTATTTTCTTACCATATATACCTTTTATATACAGAACATTATTTAAAATCTCATAATTAGGATATTTCTCTATATTTTCAATAATATTTTTACAATGTTTATCGTTTCTCTGATACTCATCCATTATTGAAAGAAATTTAAAAGGGTTATTATTCGTTAAATTATTTATTTATTTATTTTTTATTTTTTGGGTTTTAGTCCCGATCAACTGCCAAATATCAACGTATAAAATATCAACGTTAAATTATTGATCACAAAATTAGTATTGTTATTTTTATCTGCTAAATTAACTGCCCTACTCGAAGCATCTGCAGCCTTTTGTTCTTTACCTGGTATGTAGACAAATTTAAAATTTAAATATTGTAGAAATTGTATCCATCGATTTACTCTATTCGTTGGATTCTTACATTGATTAATATATATTAAACCTTTATGGTCTGTGACGATATAAAACTTTGTATACGCGAGCCATGTATAAAACTTTTTCACACCCCAAATACAACTTAACAATTCCAATTCGGTGTCTGAGTAATTTATTTCGGCTTGACGGAGCAGACGAGACGCGAATGCAATTGGTTTCTGTTGAAATTTAAATCTACCCTTAGTATTTTCTTTATTCAATAAAAGTGGCAACACTGAGTTTTAATTATTATCAAAGTATCTAACCCAAATTTTTTTGATCGTAAGTTTTAATTTCATTTTAATAATTAATTTGTATTATGAAGTTTAAATATATTCTTTTATAAATATAAAATTTATAGTTTAAAAGGGCTTCTTGTTTTTATTTCTCAACATTATTTTTAATAACATTTTATTTCTCAAATCTCCATTATCATCTTTTTGGCTTAAACCAACTCCTAGTGCCTTACCGAATCGGCATGAACATAAAATTCCTTACTAAAGTCTGGGTGAACAAGTTCAATTTCTTTTATAAATAATCCTTTTATCTTTTGAAACGCGGATTCACACTCTGTGAATCCGCGAGAAAACTGTAAATCCGAAAGAGGTCCAATGCTGTGAGATATTCTATTCGAAAATCTACCATAGAAGTTTATCAAACCTAAAAATCCTTACTATTCTTAGGCGTAGGAAAATCTGTTATAGCTGCAAGCTTATCTGGATCAGTTTTTATGCATTCATTACCTATCACATACCCAAGGTATTTGACTTCCTTTCTAAAAAAAAACGACTTTCTCAAATTAATGGTTACATTATGTTTTCTGAAACACTCAAACAATTCTTTTAATACCTGAAGATGTTCATTAAAACTTTTACCTACACAAAGTAAATCATCCACATATTGTATGATGTTAGACTCCATTTCTTGGCTTGCAACACAACTAAATGCCTTAATTAATGCTGCTAAACTTGACTTGAGCCCGAAAGGCACGCTACAAAACTGGTAACATTTACCCTAAAATAAAAACGCTGTGTATTTACGGTGTTCCGGATTTAGATTTACTTGCCAGAAACTATTTCTCATGTCTACAGTACTAAGATACTTTGTTCTTTCACATCTTTGAAAAACTTGGTCGATCGTCATGGGCACACTGATCGTTCAGAACACGCGTCCATCTAAAACTGGCCTAATAGATCCATCCTTCTTCGTAACAGTAACTAATGGATTAATATAGCTACTCGTTGAAGGCTCTATAATTCCTTGTTTCAACATTTTATCTATTTCACCTTGTACTTCGTTTATTTTAACAAAAGAAATAGGATAATTCCTATAAAAATATGTGGCATTATCTCTTACTTTCAAACTATGCTCGTAAACCTCTATTAAACCTATTCGGTCTTCGAATACATCACTATATTTTTCTAATACATTTTTAAACATATTTTTCTCGTCGCTATTTAAATTTTCGGCTTTTTTTACCGCCTCAATAATTTCATTTTCAAGACAATTACTAATCCTATCACAAGGTTGATAATTTAATTCATGATGTCGAATTCCACATATCTTAAACCCGTCGCGTCGTTTGCTTCAACTTTCTTAAACTGCACATCGGCTTTTTTATCTATAATTTCAAATTTAAACTTACTTTTTTCATAGTCTATTACTCCATTGATTGCATGAAATACATTATTTCCTAAAATAATCTTATAATTTAACCTAGGAATTACTAAAAAGTTCACTGTAAAGCTTACCTTATCAATTGTTAATTCTAGAAAGATCTGATTCTGGACGTTACATAGAGTTTTATTATTCGCTCCTGATATCTTAATACCTCTCACAGGTAAATGACATACATTTTTATTCCTTTTAATTAGTTCACGATATAGATGCATGTTAATACAACTAGTTTCACATCCCGAGTCTAACAAACAGCTTACTTTTTTATTCTCTACACTACATTCGATAATGGGCAAACTTCTTTTTACTTTCTTTTGTTCTTCCTTTTCTATTAACTTTTCATCACTATCATGAAATACACTATTTATTCTTATAATTTCTTCACTGTTTTCTATAAATAAATTTTCTAAACAATAATCCTCTAAATTACATTTAAAACATTCTTTCGGTACTCGTAGTCGTAGTTTGTTTAAGTTGCTAATAACCTTCCCTACAGGTTTCATACTCATTGCTGACCCTTTATCTTTAAAATTCCTAAAAAAAATTCTTACAATTATTTAATTTTATTTCTATTTTGACAAACCTGGGGTTTCTGCATCTTATCAAATTCTAGTTTATTCTCTAAAATTTTATCGTTATTTCGATTAATTACCGAATTAGTAATTTGGTCTGTTATTATATTTCTTAAATTATTATCAAATTTGATATCGATGGTGTGAAAAGGGAATAACCTACTTCATAACAATTTTTCACTAGAACATTAAATAGCTTTATTTAAACCTAACTGTTTCAATTTTTGAAGTGATTAGTTTTTTGAATAGCCCAAAGGGTTAAATAAAAATTAATAAGATCAGTGCTGAATTTAATGAAATATCTATTTGCATGAAAATATTAAAGTGATATGTTGGTTATTCCCTTTCAGCAATTCATTTCATAACCCTAATAATGGCTATTCCCCAAAATCTCACAGTTATTCCCTTTCAGCAATTCATTTCTTAACCCTAATAATGGTTATTCCCCCCAAGCCTCACAGTTATCCCCTTTTTAGTTAACACAATTTTTATTTTAAATACAGTTATACCTTACTTTTTCTAAAACTGGTATTAAAAAAATTATTTGTTAAAACATGTTTTTAATTATTATTACAAGTAAAATGATTAAAAGTTATTAAAATTATTACAAAGTTAAATAATATTGAAAAGTTATTAAAATTATTACTAAGTTAAAAAGTATTGAAAAGTTATTAAAAATATTCATCTTCCTCATCAGTGTCCACCAACACGTCTGGAACTGTAGGCTTGTTCGCTAACTTGATGTATTCATCGTGGTAGGTATCTGGTATTATTTTCTTCTTGCAGAGGCTCGTTAAGTCTTTGAATTTAGATGTTGATATAGGAAGACGTGTTTTGTAGAGGTGCCGCGGTTGACCCCTGCCAGAATTTGTCAGGATTGTTGGCCATTCACTTGGTACCCATATTGTCTTCCTCTTGATAAAGTTTTCGATGGAGGCATGCATAGTATCTACTGGCATATATGTGTGGCCTTGTTGAAGAAAGTTTAAACCAGTGGCGGATTAAGGGCGTCATCTAGGGGGGGGGGATCTGACCTTCCGGAGGAATACCCCCTAAGCTAAAGGGGGAGGGAATAAAAATTTTGACAAGTTGGATATTTCTATTAGCCTGTTGTAGTTTTGTCAGGAATGAGAGAGGTTTTTGAAGTAGTAAGAACATAGATTCAAATTCCTTTCTTATATATAAGTTACCTTCCCTTATGTGCTGACCATTCATGCTGACTTATGCATCAGGCCCCTGAGGCTATATATACCGGAGGACTTGCCGCCACGCGCCAGTCTCCAGTCTACGTTACACCTGTTATGTATTAACTTCTTAAAGTATTTGTAAATTCTGTTAGACTCCAACTTAATGTTGTAAAAGTAAATTCAATCTTATACTTAGTGTAGATGTAATTGTGTTTAATGAAATAAAATTGTTTTTAAAAACTTATTCAGTGGAATAGTGAAGTTAACTTATATATATATATATATTTTTTTTTTTTTTTAATTATATAAATTACTAAAATAATTGAAATTATATTATTAAGTTTTTGGTAGTTTTCATACTACGGAAAGTTTAAATTTTAATTTAAATCAAATTATAATTATTATTAACTACGGGAAACAGAAAGTGAAAAATACACTCCAGCGCCGGGATTAGAACCACGGGTCTCCTCTATTTCCAGAACAGATGCTCTTGCCAACTAAGCTACGCAGGAGAATGATTTTTCACTGCCGTAATTGATACAGGAGACCCGTGGTTCAAATCCCGGCGCTGGAGTGTATTTTTCACTGTTTGTTTCCCGTAGTTAATAATAATTATAATTTGATTTAAATTAAAATAATTGAGTAAACATTAACTGGAAATCTATAAATTAATTACCAAAATATAGGAGTATTTATAAAATGAGCTTTGATTTTCGTTGTTTGTTTTTGGATGCAAATTTATTAATAACATTTTCCCTATTTATTACTATGTCTCTGTGTATGTTCATAAAAGCAAGCCCATTTAGTCGGTTCTCTATTGTTCGTGATCTTAAATACGTCTTCAGCAGCCTCAAGGAAGAGAAGGATCTTTCAGCACTTGCTATTCCTACCGGCAGCGTCAGAAGAACCTGAAGCAAAACTTTTATAATTGGGTATAAATCTGGATGGCAGGCTTCATACACTTCCAGCGCTAGAGACGGTAATTCTCTCCCGCTTCCGATTTCTCTCTTCCATTTTGAAGCCCACAAATAATATTCAGACTTTACTTTCATACTAAATTCTGCCCTTGTTATGCCACAAAGCTGGGCGTAGGTTTTTGACAATGCCTGGACGTCTAGTGAAAGGTTCTGATGTACATCATGAGTATTATTTTGTTTGATAATACTTGTGGGGAGAAAAATGTTAAGCCGCAATACATCAAGTACTTCTACTGAAAATCTTGATGTTAGGTCTTCTATTACTCAGTCAAGTAAAGAGATGTACAAGTTCCTCCTGAAGTACTCTTCAGACGAACTGAATGGCGCATTCGGTCTATTAGATTGTCTTCTGATAACTCTCGGTAAAGTTATTTCAACACCCAAACTTTCAGCTACTTCTAAAGCCTTTTGGTAAACGCTGCTGAAGTCTTGGTTAGCATTTGATCTCTTGGTCTTAAGAACGGATGTCACATCGAACACAGCATCTGCAGCTGTCTGCCTGTCCAAATACTCCATTTGTAAGACGCTGCTCAAATTATGAGTCAGTGCCAAAACTTTATTGAGAGATGCGATTGATACTATAAATTCGCTGTCAACAATGCTGCACAGCAAAGATTTGGCTTTAGGGGCAGAAGAAATATCATCAGTCCAGTTAGAAACAATTTCTAGGGCTCCGGCAATATCTTCAATCCTCGTGAAAAACTTCAGAACATAATCATGGCGCTCGACCCAACGAGTCACATAGGTGAATAAATTGACATTTAAGAACGTTCTTGAGAACCAAGTTGCGCTTTGATGACCCGTTGAAAAAGTTGATCACTTCTCCTATAATCCCAAAGGCATTTCGCACACTCTGAACTTTTGAAGTCTTAGAAATAGCTAGATTTAATTGGTGGTTATAACAGAAGCACTTTACAGCATTTTTTGCCACTTTTTGTACTTCTTGAACTGCACCTACAGCTGTTGAAGTATTTACAGACGCCGTCAGTTCCAATTCCTACACAGTCCATCGGATCCAGTCCTAATCGGTTGATTTGTTGGAGAACTACTTGGCCAAGTTTCACTCCAGTGATTGTAGGCTCTACATGAACTTCTCTTTGCTCTACCTCCTCTTCCATGCCAACTTGTTCTTCTTCTGGGAGGTTTTCAAGCTCAATACCTACAGCCTTCTTCCTCACATCTACAAAACCTACAAAATCTTCACGAACTGTGCTTTTCCATACATATCGAATAACAAGGGACAGCTGGGAAATGTGTGAAATGTCAACAGTCTCATCAAACTCACAACTGTAGTATTTGGCTTCTCGAATACGTGATACTATTGTATCAAGAATATCTTCCCCACAACACTCTATCAGTGAGTTCTGAATGGTTTTGCTAATAAATAGGTTTCTGGGACCAGCCGATTCGATATGCCTTATTAGGTCTGAGTCACCAACATCACATCTGAAACGAAGTAGAGCCCGAAAATTTCCATCGTTTTGAACAGGTTCTTCAAGTGATAAAGGCCCATCATCTCTGTGCCCACGAAAGGCAATGTTTTGTCTTCCCAAAAAAATTACATTTTTTAACATTAGCCCCATTACCCATGGGCCCCACATTAGCCATTGGTTTTTTTTTCTAATTTTGCCCTGTTTTCTTTTATTTGATCCATTCTATAGGAATCTAACTGATTTGAAATCTGGGTTTCTGGGTTCTCTACTTTGCTGAGAAAATCTAGAGCACATTGTACAGCTTCTTTGTGGTATGTTGTATTCTGGTGGTTTTCAAGATCGCCTTGTTTTCCTAGAAGCTTAGAAAACTTAAGTTGGGGCTCTGTCACTAGAGATTTTAGATAGGTAGTTTTACCATGAGAAGTTGTTGACTTCGCAAAAAAAGGACAATACTTACAAAACAGCCCATTCTTTGATGGGGACAGTACTAACCAGGTATACTTTTCAAGATGTTCTCTTCTTAAAAATCTTCTTTCTTCACTGTTTCCTTTTTTATGGACAGAAAAAGGTAGCTTATAGGTTGCTGTCGGAGTCCAAGGATTCTTTAGTAGCTCCACAATTGTCCTATCCTCTGGTCTTTGATTTCCGTTATCCATAATATGCAGGGCAATATCATTTTTGAAGTTGGTTTCAAAACGATGGGGTTCTAAGGAAGCTTGGTTATGAAGGTGCTTTTCACCTCCATGCCTAGTAGAGTTTGATGTTGATGGACCAAAATCTGCAGTACAGTTGTCTGAAGGAGTAGTATTAGATAAATTGTCCTCCCCCTCCGTGGATCGCTTTTTCGCAGTACTCTGGAAAAACGTCCTTAGATCACCAGATGATCCACCACGATTTTTTCTTTTGCCAGCATTAAAAAGTGCTGAGGCCTGAAATTTAAAGCTTGGCAATAGTACAAAGTTAATATTGCAATCTATAAATCTATAGATTTTTGTTTGATTGGTTGATATCGAGTTTCTTTCGATAAACTGCCGCTTGTACGTGCTGGTATGGGTGATGAGTATAACGAGCCACTTCTTAGGGTTTCGTTGGTAAAGTCAATAAAAGAGACACTTATAGTTTCGTTCCTGTGTCTGTCTGTCTGTCACTCTGCACGGTTTCAATTTTGAATCAAAAAAGATAAAAATATGAAACTTTGCAGTATTAAAGATTGTTTTGACGCGCACACAGGAAAAATACAGCAAACTCAAAATTATCAGTTGTTCAAATTCAAAATAACAGAACAAATAATTAACACCAACTACCCAATAACGGCAGTTCCTAAAATTTAGAAATAATTCATGCAAACACCCTTTTGTGAACAGATAACATTTCCGAAGATTTAATGTACCTTTTGATTATTAACTATAAAAAACTTTGTGACCTCACGGGGGATCGGACCAGGAACTCCTTTTTCTATCTATAATACGTGAAAATTGTTAATTTTCTGCTATTATTAGAAATATGTAACAATATGCAAAATGTGTGGTCTACTGGACCATAGAAAAAAATAGAATTGCAATTTGATCAGATTAACTAGGAATCCAATACGGCGGAAAACTAATATTTTTAGAAATTTTGCGTGGGGTAACAATAAAAAGTATTATACTGTTATAAGTTGAGTTGATATGTGTTATCACTTTCAAAAAGAAAAAAATATTTGTCATCTTTTTATGAAAATAAAATCAACTAAAAATAAAAGTAACAAAAAAACTAAAGGGTACGCTGCACAAGTAATCAAAATAAAAACAAAATATAGAAGTTATAAAAAATTAATTTATTAAAAACGAATGTGTAAAAACGAACAGCATTGTGTTTTAGCGAATTTCGAAGAAAATTAAGCTATTGCAATGGCTTCAAAATTTTTGTAATGCGAATTTTTGAAAATTTTGTTCACGGAAATCCGTTTTAGACCATTCTGAACTGATTCCTAAAATTTAACACTTTTTTTATGTTTATGGCATACCTTTCTTACGTATGTATATTGTATATATGTATGTGTCACTCCAGATGATATCTCCCCGTAGGATGCACTTAAAAATGTCAAACAAATTTTAAAATGCCAATAATATCAGAAGAAAGGATGAATTCGTTGGCCAGAATTTTTGGAGTTCATTTAGGGGTCAAATTTTGACAATTTAGGGTCAAAAACAATTTTTTTCCATTTCACCCCCCTTATATTTTACCCCACTCTTATATGAAAATATGACAAAGGTGTTCATAACAACAATTACTGTACTCTTAATGAGCTTTACAATGGCATACGCATCTTGATGGGTAAATAGTATTTTTACTTTTGTACCCCGTACCCCAGTGTACCATTTTTTTTTTCACCCATCCAAATTCTAAACCAAAATTTTCTTATATTATTATAAGCCAATAATACGCAGCTTTCTTTGAAAATTCGCTCATTAAGTCATGGTGCATGACTGGACTTTTTTCCTATAAAAATAATAACTGCAATTCCTACGTAAATTTACAGTAACAGTGTCTTTTATAACTTTTTATTAGTCTTTCAATTAAACAATTTATATAAATAATTAGATCAATATACTCGGAACTTGGAAGGACGGTTTACATTCAGAGAGAGAGCAAGAATTTGGTTTATTTTTTTCTTCAACAAACGTAAAAACTTAAACACCTTTTTAAATTGTATATTTTATTAAATTTTTTTGATGGATTTTTTAGGTGTATTTAAAAAATAAAAAAAAACTAGTTGATTTCCATTTCTTTTATTTGTGAGACGTTTCGACCCTCTAAGGTCATCTTCCCATCACATAATATTTATAAATTTGTGTAGTCGCATTGAAATTTTAATAATTAGTATTTTCGTTAATATTAAAATGTTTTATTCTCCATAGGATTCGTCAAATAATTTAAGTTAATTAATTTTATAATGTATTTATTTGACGAATCCTATGGAGAATAAAAAATTTTTATATTAACGAAAATACTAATTATTAAAATTTCAATGCGACTACACAAATTTATGAAAATTATGTGATGGGAAGATGACCTTAGAGGGTCGAAACGTCTCACAAATAAAAGAAATGGAAATCAACTAGTTTTTTTTTATTTTTTAAATACACCTAAAAAATCCATCAAAAAAATTTAATAAAATAAGAATTTGGTTTTATAATCTGCATCCGGCGTTACAACGTATTCATATTTTCAAGACAGTGGCCAATTTGATTAAAAACTACTCTAGCACACTCCTCAGATTTCCATCACTGCTTGGTCGACTTTTATTACCTTATTTTTGGTGCTGTAGCAGCTACCGTCTAAATTTAAAATTACTCATGTAAAATTACAAATTCAGACTCCAGACCAGATTTGTGCTGAGTTAAGCTACTTTTGTATTTGTAATCTTTTTCATACCTAATTATTTTTTATTGTATTCAAAATTGGGTTCCAGTCTGATAAACCTATCTTCCATGATGATATGGCAAAAAGCCATTTTCGATAGTAGACTTTTGCAACGAGGTAACGCTCGATTCGCATAGAAACAGACGTAACAGAAGTATGTAATTAGTAATTTTAACTGATTTGCACTTACCATTATGATTGAAAACCGCCTAATATGTTAGTATGGAAACGCACGCATTTAAATGATACGCAGAGCAGTAGAATGTTCTAACAATAAAAAAATATTAAAAATATTCACTTGTCACAATGGGAATAGAAAAGAAACAGTCACAGGTCACAATTCGACTGAAGAAGTTAAACGACCTGCCTTTTGCTTTGCTGAAATAGATAGTGGTTGAAGTAGAGAGAGAGAGAGAGAAGGCTTGCGGATAAGGGCTGTCTTACTGGAGGGGACGAGGGGGTAGATAAGGTGACACCTTCTACTACACCTCATTTAACCCCCTTCACTCCAATAAAATAATCAAAATTATCAATACATAGAAATCTTAACTCCAGTACCAGTCTATTTCTTACACCACTGTTGATAGTTGATAATATCGCACATGTTTGCACATCAAGGGGGGGGGGGGGGCGCCATTGATCGACTCAAACCGGCTTTTATCTTGGTCGACTCATCTGGTGCCTCATCAACGTCCTCCAGATCAACTCAGATCCAGCCAACAAGTAGTGATAAGGTCCCTTCTACCTCTAATGACTCTGACGCAGACTTGCACCCAGCGACTCCTGTCGCTCCACCAGTTCCTCTAACTGGTCAGTTAACTCGACATGGCCGTAAGGTCAGATTGCCGGTGCGATTCTGCGACAGCGTCATTGGGGGGAGTGATGTAGCCCCCCCCCCCCCCCGGTAAATTTAAGTTTCTTATTTCTTCTTATTCGAGTTCAAAAAGTTACACTTGTTAAAGCGTTCAGACTTATCAGTGTGCTTCTTGATTTAAAAACACGAGCCACGTTTTTTGTATTCTGTTCTGTTCTCTCTCTTGTGTCGCGTCTCTTTCGATTAAAGAATTGTTCCAAAACAGTTTACATTGTTTTTTTATGCGTCTTACGCTAAAACCTTTTTGCAAAGGAATATAGGTGACTCATGTTGGTTATTCCCCAAAAAAATGCAATAATTCTTATTTATTTATCTTAATATTGCGATTTCAGCATTTGATTCTAAATATCCTCTGTTATTATGGGAAGGTAATAAGTGATTTTCCAAAATAATGTTGGTTATTCCCTTTTAGCTTGACACCATCGATATCATTATTATTAAAATTATTATTATATTTCGACTTCTCAAGTATTAGTTTAAATTTATTTGTTCGGTAATTGTTTCGTTCTTTGCTATTTGATTTATTCTTACATTTTCGTTTTCCGTTCTGTTTTTATTTAATATTTGTTTTTCGTCTGTGTGTCTATTTTGTTGGAAGTTACTATGTCGCTGCTGGTTAAAATTCACATTCCTATTCGGATTATAGCTCCTATAATTACTATCTTGTACAGCAAAACGTCTATTCTTATTAACCGGTTGATACTTCGATCTGTTCTCTTCATAACCATTTCTCGGTCTATACTCCTGTTTAAACCTATCTCTATAATTGTCCCTAAAAAATGTTCATGTTTTTTAGTAATACTTACATGATTACCAAGTTCATCTTCCGTAAACTCCATTAATAGACTTTTAAATTCATCTATACTACTTATTCTGGCATTGCGAAAAGCGTAAAAAAATTACTACCATAATGTTTGGCTATTTGACGGAATATTTCATCTTCTGGAATATAATGCATCCCTACAAATACTTTCTTCGCTTCAATATATAATATCTCCTTTTTTTTCCCCCAGGAGTCTCAATGTCTTATGGAGACAAACACACAAACCTTTTTGACTTTTGTAGGGCAGACTATTGTTTAGAACTAAAGGGGGTGCTTAAGTAAAAAAGTGCCTTTGTAATTTAATACTAAAGAATTAGTCCAGGAGGTAGCGTGCAAAAAAGTGATTGACTAACATCAAGCTAGAATTTTGTATACAAGTCAATCTTTTAGTGCTTTTTAAGAATATGTGGTCGGCTAAGTTCGTCTGCGGGACAAAGCTTGGCAATAGGCGTTTGAAAAAAACAAACCTGTGGAGAGCGGCCATGTCTCACCAATTATGGTGGACAATGTGATTTTCATGATCCTGAGTATAGAATTAGTTAGTAGACCGAAAATCAAGTTGATGTTAGTTTGTCCCTTCACAGGTGACGTTGATTTTTAGTAATATTTGAATAACTAACATATCAAGTGTGAAAATAACATCGACTTGATTTTTGGTCTATTAACTAATTCTGTACTCAGGATCATGAAAATCACATTGTCCACCATAACTGGTGAGACATGGTCGCTCTCCACCGCTTTGTTTTTTTCAAACGCCTATCGCCAAGCTATGTCCCGCAGACGAATTTAGTCGACCACATATTCTTAACCTTCGGGCGGGCGCGCGGCGCTGGTTAATTCGCCACTGGTTTAAACTTATAGTTTTAATATTTTTTGAAGTAGTATTTAAGAAAAACGCAATTGCAGACAGAACCCTATGGTTTTTGTTCTGCACCGGGCAGTTGTCGCAATAAAGACTTATTTCACTAATGTTTTTACGTTTGTCAGCCTCTTCTAAATATAAACTTAACACAGTGGCAATTTCATGAGACCCTTTTTTACCATCACATTCTGACCAAATGTAACAAAATCTATCTTTTTTATTGCTTTCGTAGAAGCACATGTTGTACACATTAAATTTCCTTGCATAATACAACAATGTGCCATCACCATGAGGCGTACTTAAGTTTTTTTGCAGGTCAAAACTCACACATAAGAAGTTTTCTTTATTACTTCTTTTCTGATCATTAAGAAATTTATCGGCACTCATTTTAACCTTTTGGCGATGATCGTCATAGCTCTCTTTTTCATCTTCGCTTTGTTCTGCTTCCCCTTTCCTATTAAAATTTTCGCATAAAGCACACTTGTCCCTCTTTGGATGATGTATCCCGATGTTATAATCTTTGCGCCAAATATTTTTGAAAACACCCCTATTAACACGAAGTTTGCCTGCTTTTCTACAAATGCTAACATAAGTTCGGTAAATATTTTCTAAACTTTCCATTTCAACAGGAACATACTTACGTGAAGTAGATGCCCGGCAATAATGCGACGGCACACCTGGAAGGCTTTGAATAAATGTATTCACTGTGTCAAGCAAATCATCAGGTGTTTTGTTGTGGGCAGGCTGTTTCCCTCTACCATCAGATTTAGCTGAAAATATATCACACTTATTTTTTAGTGTGTATTCAATCAGCTTCATTGTAATATTTAACGTTGCCGTTAAATATTACACACTGTTGTTTGTCACACTTTTGTTTTTTCCCCATCTTTAGGCACAACATACTCCCTTGTCACAGTTCTCATTTTCATCGTCTCTTGGCTTGTCCTCCTTCCAACATTTTCCGATATACAAGATGGCAGCCAATCCCTCTGCCTTTGATTGTCTCCAAATCCCCAGTAGTGAGAAAATAAACTGCGCCTTTCTTCTTCTGTAAAAGTGGTACATCCATTTTGACAACGTTTTCCTATACACGGGTTGGGTTGCAAATGCTTTGCTTCGGCTATTGTACCTTTTACACATTTATAAGCTTTCCCAACTCCCTTCATTTTTTTTTCTCTGTTAATTTTGTGGCATTTTTCGACATTTCCTTTTTCCACTGGCTCCAATAATCTCATCATCGACAATATTTACCGACTCTAATGTTGAAGTAGTTATTTCATTTGAATTTATAAAAATGTTATCTTCTAAACATACATCTATGTTCAGGTTTTCATTTCAAAAATTTTGATTTTCATCTAAATTTATTCTATCTTCATTGTTATTGCTAACGACATTCTCTTGATCTAATTTAGTATTAAGCAGTTCACCATTTTCTCCTAAAAAATCGCCTTCAGATAAATCAAACATTAGCATACCTGTATTGTCTTCATTGTCACTATTATAATCAAAATCACTATTATAAATACCTTGAGTGTTCTGAGATTGAGTGTTCTGTTGCTGTTTCTCTAAAGCTAGAGAAACCAGCATCCTTCCCCTTCTAAACTTTTCCATTTTATGAAATAAAATAGATAACTAATAAAATAAAACTAATTAATTAATTGTCTATTTAGCTACTATATCTAAACAAATTGAACTATTTATCTTATAAGTTAGTTGTCAAAGTCTTAATGAATGTGATGTAGGAGTAGGATTCAGACTGACAGGTTACAATAATCTGACCAAAAACCACTTGTGTGGTAAAAAAAAAAACACCCCGCCAAGTCTGTGGTCCAAAAAAGTAGAGAAATCAACTTTCTGTCCCGCCAAGTGATGTTGGCGCTTTCTCCAGACCCAACACTGTCAACTTAGATACTTATCAGCTTCTTCTCCTTGGCGTTGTGCCTTGCCATTTCCAGAGACTGGAATTTTAATATTCTTTAAACACCAATACAATTTCTTGTTTCACCTTCACGTTTGCCACATGAGGTTTGTGTGGAAAGATAGTTTTTCACCTCATAGTCTTAGTTCTGGACAACTAGATCTAATATATATGCAGGCGCATATTGGAGAGGAAAGCCCTTTAACAGTGTTGTTAAAAGTGGCATCGAGAAGAACCTTCTTCTCGATGCCACAATGATCATTGCTGTAAATTTTTCCCATTATCAAAAAGCAAATAACATAGAAAAAAAAATATACAAATTAAGCTTTCAAGGAATGACCCCATGCAACTACTACTTTCTTTGCAGAGGATGCGTGGAATACAAGCAGTTAACTTTGGGTAGTACTGCAGGCACACCGCCAAGGAGAAGAAGCTGATAAGTATATAAGTTGACAGTGTTGGGTCAGGAGAAAGTGCCAACATCACTTGGCTGGGCAGAAAGTTGATTTCACAACTTTTTTGGACCACAGACTTGGCGGGGTGTTCTTTTTACCACACAAGTGGTTTTTGGTCAGATGTCATGACTTTTTGTACGGTTCCTAAGGAAGGATTCTCTAAACTGATTATTCCCACACATTAGAGTCAAATAAAAGTGAAGCTAAGAGCTTGACAAGGTCTATGGAGATTAGAGAACTATAACATTGAAAGATCTTAACATTCTGATAGTAGAAGCATAGAAAATAATAATAATAAAATAATTATAAATAATAAATAATAATAATAATAATAAAATAAAATCATAGAAAACAGAAATATGTATTAATAAACAAATTACTCCTCCTTGAACTCAAGAGAGTAAGGTTGAACTAAACCTATAATACTAATAGTCCAGGAAAATAAGGAATAATAGAGGAAATAATTTATAAAATTTTGAAACTTTGTGAAAACACTTTTAAGGGGTAAAGTAGTAAGAAACAGTAAAGTTCCCACCTCTTGAGGGGGCGCGTCTAGGGTGGGTCGAATTTAACTTTTTTTAAAAATTCTGAACTACGATGGGCTAAAAAGTTGACCGTTGGTATGAAAACACCAGGAAAAAAAATTGGGCTCATTTGAACAACCCCTAGGTGGAGCACACCAGCCCTGAAATTTTAATATTTGGGGTAATCCTTAATAATAGTGATTTTCGTGCTTTTTAGGTGTTTTAATGCTACACTGTTGACTTAAAATTCATTTTAACAGGTTTTGCACATATATTACAATAAAAAAATCTCCAAAATAAATTGTGGGGGGGGGGGGTATTTTCTATTTTATTTTATTCACATCAAAATTATAAGCTATTTTTAGTCTTATATGACAGAATATAAGATTTAATATAAAAATATTTGTCGCTCTCAGCTATTTGAAGCAACTGCAAAAAATTAAGGGGGGGGGGTTCTAATTCTGTATCAGTTTGCTGCAGATTATGAAATTAAGTTAGTTACATGAAACAAGTCAGGTTGTAAATATCTGGTTTTAAATATGGTACCTTATACTTCCTTCCAAGCTAATAATTTATATTTCTGTTTTTAAAGTGTTTTATATTTATAATTCAGATTTTAAGACAAGTTTAACGGAAAATAACCGTGGGCAGATAAAAAAGATAAGGGATTAATTATTAGCCCTTGTGAAGCAAAATATAAGAAAGTGCCCTTAAACGAACAGGAGATTTTTTTAGATCAAAGAACAGTTAGGAGAACGATGATAGGCTCCATTGACAAAAAAATCTAGTGCATTATCAAAAAGACCGAAAGGTTTGCCAATGTTTTGCTCCATCTTTCACATAATAGTTTTCTTGAATATTTAAACAAGGAAGGAGCATAAACTCGTTGAATAAATGTTACTATTGTTATAAGTTCTTTAGATGGTTCATCACAAGCGATATAAAAAAGAAGGACACTATTAGTAGTTGTTAGCCATCTTTTGTGTGCCATTTTTCCAGGACTTCTGTTGGCTAATTCTGGGGAACAGAAACCATCAAATACATCCAGAGATATTTCTAATAAATATTTTTGGACCTTCCTTAATCACTGATATATAAATTCGGCGTAATTGTAGTAGGGATGACTTCAAATTCTACAATTGGTAAACTTTCACATGTTTCTACAGCCTTTCCTATTGCTCCTTCAAAATCTAATCTCCTTCAAATCTCCTCAAATCAAATCTCCTCCAAAATCTCCTTCAAATCTAAGTCCTTTTGTTTTACCATCTATGTATTAAAATAAATGTCTTAAAGGGAGTTCATTGCCACGGAGCAGGCATATAGACCATAGAAGAGGTGTTTCAAATTTACACTCTAACTGAATAATTATTCCTCTTCTTACTCCAGTGTTCCCATTGATGCCATCACTCCCTATGACTCATAATTTCGATGTATCCGCTTTATTTATTCGCAGAAACGTATAACGATAGCTGATGGAACACTTTCCGCCGTGCCTGATGAAGGGCCAAAATCCTATGTATTTTGACGAGGGCTCTTGCACAAGAATAAAATGCTCTTCCCTTACTAGAGTTTTATGATGTTTGGCTCTCTTCTGTATAAGTTTAATAGTGTCATCCTTCCTGCCATCAAAATAAAGCCCTTCTAATATTATGGTTTCTTCTTCCATTTTAATTTTAATTCAATTCTTTGCTCTGTGAAGATTTATCTATTACGTTGGTTTGACTATTACTTGGTATTAATCCTGAATCAAAAAGTGAGGCCGAAGCAATCATTGCTGCTGCTCTACTAGAAAAGTGCGATCGCTGAGCTATTTCGGCTACAGTAGTGATCAGTAACCTCATCTCAGATGAAACATGTTTCAGTGATTTATCTTTAACCTCACTGCCCGATTCTTCAGTTGTGAGAGAGGATGAAGATGACGACTTGTCAGACAATAAGTTTAAACCTGAAATCTGTTTGCATTTGATGTTGAAGGTACAAGTTCACTGAGTGAAGTCCTTGCCAAGTATTTTTTATGCTTGGCAAACCTTTCGGCTTTTTTGATCAATGCACTATGATGAGCCTATCATCGTTCTCCTAACTGTTCTTAGATCTATAAAAAAACACCTGTTCGTTTAAGGGCACTTTCTTATATATTTTGCACCACAAGGACTAATTAATACCTTACCATTTTTACCTGCCCACGGTTATTTTCTGTTAAACTTGTCTTAAAATCTGAATTATAAATATAAAACACTTTAAAAACAGTAATATACATTATTAGCATGGAAGGAAGTATAAGGTACCATATTTAAAACCAGATATTTACAACCTGACTGGTTTCATGTAACTAACTTAATTTTATAATCTGCAGAAAAATGATACAGAATTAGAACCCCCCCCCCCCCCTTAATTTTTTGCAGTTGCTTCAAATAGCTGAGAGCTACAAATATTTTTATATTAAATCTTATATTCTGTCATATAAAACTAAAAATAGCTTAACATTATGATGTAAATATAAGAAAATAGGAAATCTCCCCCCCCCCCCCCCACATTGATTTTGGTGATTTTTTTTATTGTAATATATGTGCCCAACCTGTTAAAATGAATTTTAAGTTAACAGTGTAGCATTAAAACACCTAAAAAGCATGAAAATCACAAAAATCACTATTTTTAAGGATTACCCCAAATATCAAAATTTCAGGGCTGGTGTGCTCCACCTAGGGGTTGTTCAAATGAGCCCAATTTTTTTTCCTGGTGTTTTCATACCAACGGTCAACTTTTTAGCCCATCGTAGTTCAGAATTTTTAAAAAAAGTTAAATTCGACCCACACTAGGGCGCGTCCCCCCTTCCCCCCTCCTTAAAGTCCAAAATTTACTTATTTTTCACTTTTTACGCAAAACGGTTTATTTTTTGTAGAGAAGTGTTATTACCAAAATTATTCCTCACATAATTCTGCACAAAAAAGGTCCTATGCATGTTTGAAGTGGGACATGCCGTTTTCGAGGTATTGTAGTTGGATAGAGATAAAACGTATTTTTGCGGACCAAGATATCTAAAAAATAACATCCGATTTTAATGAAATTGGGATGGTAGGTTATACTTAGCCCACTGTTGATCCCATATAAGTTTCAACCTTCTGCGCCCATTATTTTATCCTGCACATGCGCACAAACATACATTTATTTAGACCTATATCTTCAAAAGTACTCTGATTATTATAAAATTTGTATGGTTTGTCGAAAGTAGCCCGCAGATATCCCCAAATTAATTTCAACCGTCTGCGCTCTTTACATTTTGATAAATTGGTACTTTAATTCATAACAGACAGACAAAAAATTGATCAACAGACAGACAGAAAGGGAACCAATTTAGAAAATGTAAAGAGCGCAGACGGTTGAAATTAATGTGAGGCTATCTGCGGGCTACTTTCGACAAACCATACAAATTTTATAATAATCAATACGTTTTATCTCTATCCAACTACAATACCTCCAAAACGGCATGTCCCACTTCAAACATGCATAGGACCTTTTTTGTGCAGAATTATGTGAGGAATAATTTTGGTAATAACACTTCTCTACAAAAAATAAACCGTTTTGCGTAAAAAGTGAAAAATAAGGGGACGCGCCCCCTCAAGAGGTGGGAACTTTACTGTTTCTTACTACTACACCCCTTAAAAGCGTTTTCACAAAGTTTCAAAACTTTATAAATTATTTCCTCCATTTGCTGTTTTTTTTTTTACTAATTTGCCTGGACTATAAGTTCAAAAGATGAACTCGTAAATAGAAGTAATTCAAACGACATGTGACATGCACGAAACTACTACACAACATGCTGGTGTACCTCCGTATAATTGTCAGGCTCACCACTTCGTATGACGCTTACTTGATTTCTACCCATTTTAGACTGTTCGCTAATCGCTACCTTGGTTTCTCGCTCCACATTCAGCGTAGGAATGAGTTGAGAGGTTGTAAGGGGGGAGGGGGGTGAGTTGAGGGGGATGCACTATAGCCCTAGAAGAATACAAAAAGCCCTAAATCATTAAAATCAGTTCAGTAGTTTAGGCTGTAGGTGCGTCAACGTTAAATTGACTGTTCGCTGGCTTGGTTTCTCGCTCCACATTCAGCGTAGGAATGAGTTATCTAATTTTTTTTGATTTAGGAATGCACTAGGGCCCTAAACGAATCCACAAAGCCCTCATTCATTAAAATTGGTTCAGTAGTTTAGGCTGTAGGTGCGTCAACGTAAAATGAAGGAAGATTAAGAATAAGAAGTCATCAAAACTACTTACTTCAACTTTTTATTTTTATTTTGATCTACAGGACACGACCTTCAAAGATATTATAAAATTATTTACGTAGCTTGTACGTATTCCACGCTGCAGACCCTCAAAAACCCTACTTTGTCACCTACAGTATATATACACATTCACTGGCAGCTTTTGTGAAATTTTGTCATTTTGACTTGGCGGGGCGGAACGCTGCTGCGTTCCTAAATGAACAAACAGCATTACAGGACAAATAAAACAGTAATAAACCTCTGCTCTCTGCTGGGAGACCAATAAAATAATTGTTTAATACTTTCTTGGCCTCCCTGCAGATGGCAGGAGTTTACTGAATTAAACTAGAGATTTAATAGCAACAAGATAAGGTGTTCAAAGTGCATTGTTTCACCACTCATGTTGGTTATTACCTTTGTAGCGGCCCCCCCGTAAATTTAAGTTTCTTATTTCTTCTTATTCGAGTTCAAAAAGTTACACTTGTTAAAGCGTTCAGACTTATCAGTGTGCTTCTTCACCATACACAGTACCTCACCAAGTCATCGAGCGGGGAAACAAAACATTTACAATCCAGCTTCCATCAGGCAGTAAGACTGTCTCCATTGATCGACTCAAACCGGCTTTTATCTTGGTCGACTCATCTGGTGGCTCATCAACGTCCTCCAGATCAACTCAGATCCAGCCAACAAGTAGTGATAAGGTCCCTTCTACCTCTAATGACTCTGAACTCGACATGGCCGTAAGGTCAGATTGCCGGTGCGATTCTGCGACAGCGTCATTGGGGGGAGTGATGTAGCGCCCCCCCCCCCCCCCCGCTTTAACAACGCTTTAACAAGTTGCACTTGTTAAAGCGTTCAGACTTATCAGTGTGCTTCTTGATTTAAAAACACGAGCCACGTTTTTTGTATTCTGTTCTGTTCCCTCTCTTGTGTCGCGTCTCTTTCGATTAAAGAATTGTTCCAAAACAGTTTACATTGTTTTTTTATGCGTCTTACGCTAAAACCTTTTTGCAAAGGAATATAGGTGGACTCATGTTGGTTATTCCCTAAAAAAAATGCAATAATTCTTAATTATTTATGTTAATATTGCGATTTCAGTTATATCCTTTCAGCATTTGATTTTAAATATCCTCTGTTATTATGGGAAGGTAATAAGTGATTTTCCAAAAAAATGTTGGTTATTCCCTTTTAGCTTGAAACCATCGATATCATTATTATTCTATTTTGTTGAAAGTTACTATGTCGCTGCTGGTTAAAATTCATATTCCTATTCGGATTATAACTCCTATAATTACTATCTTGTACAGCAAAACGTCTTTTCGTATTAACCGGTTGATACTTCGATCGGTTCTCTTCATAACCATTTCTCAGTCTATACTCCTGTTTAAACCTATCTCTATAGTTGTCCCTAAAATTTGCATGTTTTTTAGTAATACTAACATGATTACCAAGTTCATCTTCCGTAAACTCCATTAATAGACTTTCAAATTCATCTATACTACTTATCAGTGCCAGAGCATTGCGAAAAGCGTAAAAAAATTACTACCATAATGTTTGGCTATTTGACGGAATATTTCATCTTCTGGAATATAATGCATCCCTACAAATACTTTCTTCGCTTCAATATATAATATCTCCTTTTTTTTTCCCCAGGAGTCTCAATGTCTTATGGAGACAAACACACAAACCTTTTTGACTTTTGTAGGGCAGACTATTGTTTAGAACTAAAGGGGGTGCTTAAGTAAAAAAGTGCCTTTGTAATTTAATACTAAAGAATTAGTCCAGGAGGTAGCGTGCAAAAAAGTGATTGACTAACATCAAGCTAGAATTTTGTATACAAGTCAATCTTTTAGTGCTTTTAAAGAATATGTGGTCGGCTAAGTTCGTCTGCGGGACAAAGCTTGGCAATAGGCGTTTGAAAAAAACAAACCTGTGGAGAGCGGCCATGTCTCACCAATTATGGTGGACAATGTGATTTTCATGATCCTGAGTATAGAATTAGTTAGTAGACCGAAAATCAAGTTGATGTTAGTTTGTCCCTTCACAGGTGACGTTGATTTTTAGTAATATTTGAATAACTAACATATCAAGTGTGAAAACAACATCGACTTGATTTTTGGTCTATTAACTAATTCTGTACTCAGGATCATAAAAATCACATTGTCCACCATAACTGGTGAGACATGGTCGCTCTCCACCGGTTTGTTTTTTTCAAACGCCTATTGCCAAGCTATGTCCCGCAGACGAATTTAGCCGACCACATATTCTTAACCTTCGGGCGGGCGCTAGGGTGGGTCGAATTTAACTTTTTTTAAAAATTCTGAACTACGATGGGCTAAAAAGTTGACCGTTGGTATGAAAACACCAGGAAAAAAAATTGGGCTCATTTGAACAACCCCTAGGTGGAGCACACCAGCCCTGAAATTTTGATATTTGGGGTAATCCTTAATAATAGTGATTTTCATGCTTTTTAGGTGTTTTAATGCTACACTGTTGACTTAAAATTCATTTTAACAGGTTTTGCACATATATTACAATAAAAAAATCTCCAAAATAAATTGTGGGGGGGGGGGGGGTATTTTCTATTTTATTTTATTCACATCAAAATTATAAGCTATTTTTAGTCTTATATGACAGAATATAAGATTTAATATAAAAATATTTGTCGCTCTCAGCTATTTGAAGCAACTGCAAAAAATTAAGGGGGGGGGTTCTAATTCTGTATCAGTTTGCTGCAGATTATGAAATTAAGTTAGTTACATGAAACAAGTCAGGTTGTAAATATCTGGTTTTAAATATGGTACCTTATACTTCCTTCCAAGCTAATAATTTATATTTCTGTTTTTAAAGTGTTTTATATTTATAATTCAGATTTTAAGACAAGTTTAACGGAAAATAACCGTGGGCAGATAAAAAAGATAAGGGATTAATTATTAGCCCTTGTGAAGCAAAATATAAGAAAGTGCCCTTAAACGAACAGGAGATTTTTTTAGATCAAAGAACAGTTAGGAGAACGATGATAGGCTCCATTGACAAAAAAATCTAGTGCATTATCAAAAAGACCGAAAGGTTTGCCAATGTTTTGCTCCATCTTTCACATAATAGTTTTCTTGAATATTTAAACAAGGAAGGAGCATAAACTCGTTGAATAAATGTTACTATTGTTATAAGTTCTTTAGATGGTTCATCACAAGCGATATAAAAAAGAAGGACACTATTAGTAGTTGTTAGCCATCTTTTGTGTGCCATTTTTCCAGGACTTCTGTTGGCTAATTCTGGGGAACAGAAACCATCAAATACATCCAGAGATATTTCTAATAAATATTTTTGGACCTTCCTTAATCACTGATATATAAATTCGGCGTAATTGTAGTAGGGATGACTTCAAATTCTACAATTGGTAAACTTTCACATGTTTCTACAGCCTTTCCTATTGCTCCTTCAAAATCTAATCTCCTTCAAATCTCCTCAAATCAAATCTCCTCCAAAATCTCCTTCAAATCTAAGTCCTTTTGTTTTACCATCTATGTATTAAAATAAATGTCTTAAAGGGAGTTCATTGCCACGGAGCAGGCATATAGACCATAGAAGAGGTGTTTCAAATTTACACTCTAACTGAATAATTATTCCTCTTCTTACTCCAGTGTTCCCATTGATGCCATCACTCCCTATGACTCATAATTTCGATGTATCCGCTTTATTTATTCGCAGAAACGTATAACGATAGCTGATGGAACACTTTCCGCCGTGCCTGATGAAGGGCCAAAATCCTATGTATTTTGACGAGGGCTCTTGCACAAGAATAAAATGCTCTTCCCTTACTAGAGTTTTATGATGTTTGGCTCTCTTCTGTATAAGTTTAATAGTGTCATCCTTCCTGCCATCAAAATAAAGCCCTTCTAATATTATGGTTTCTTCTTCCATTTTAATTTTAATTCAATTCTTTGCTCTGTGAAGATTTATCTATTACGTTGGTTTGACTATTACTTGGTATTAATCCTGAATCAAAAAGTGAGGCCGAAGCAATCATTGCTGCTGCTCTACTAGAAAAGTGCGATCGCTGAGCTATTTCGGCTACAGTAGTGATCAGTAACCTCATCTCAGATGAAACATGTTTCAGTGATTTATCTTTAACCTCACTGCCCGATTCTTCAGTTGTGAGAGAGGATGAAGATGACGACTTGTCAGACAATAAGTTTAAACCTGAAATCTGTTTGCATTTGATGTTGAAGGTACAAGTTCACTGAGTGAAGTCCTTGCCAAGTATTTTTTATGCTTGGCAAACCTTTCGGCTTTTTTGATCAATGCACTATGATGAGCCTATCATCGTTCTCCTAACTGTTCTTAGATCTATAAAAAAACACCTGTTCGTTTAAGGGCACTTTCTTATATATTTTGCACCACAAGGACTAATTAATACCTTACCATTTTTACCTGCCCACGGTTATTTTCTGTTAAACTTGTCTTAAAATCTGAATTATAAATATAAAACACTTTAAAAACAGTAATATACATTATTAGCATGGAAGGAAGTATAAGGTACCATATTTAAAACCAGATATTTACAACCTGACTGGTTTCATGTAACTAACTTAATTTTATAATCTGCAGAAAAATGATACAGAATTAGAACCCCCCCCCCCCCCCTTAATTTTTTGCAGTTGCTTCAAATAGCTGAGAGCTACAAATATTTTTATATTAAATCTTATATTCTGTCATATAAAACTAAAAATAGCTTAACATTATGATGTAAATATAAGAAAATAGGAAATCTCCCCCCCCCCCCCCCCCACATTGATTTTGGTGATTTTTTTTATTGTAATATATGTGCCCAACCTGTTAAAATGAATTTTAAGTTAACAGTGTAGCATTAAAACACCTAAAAAGCATGAAAATCACAAAAATCACTATTTTTAAGGATTACCCCAAATATCAAAATTTCAGGGCTGGTGTGCTCCACCTAGGGGTTGTTCAAATGAGCCCAATTTTTTTTCCTGGTGTTTTCATACCAACGGTCAACTTTTTAGCCCATCGTAGTTCAGAATTTTTAAAAAAAGTTAAATTCGACCCACCCTAGCGGGCGCGCGGCGGCATTTACACCGCTTTTGTTTCCTTCGATATTTGAAGCTTGTAGGTCCTTGTTTTTGTGGAAATTAGTTTTCTCAATAGGTAATAATAATAAAACATTCATTTCGAATTAAAAAAAGTTTTATAAAAAATATTTTTTATAAAAACAAATTAGACTTATACACATAACTAAACATTTTTTCAGAATTGTCATAAAAAAAAAATAAAAACGCAGCCTTAACACATTCTCTCCTATCCTGATATTGTATTAAATATGTATATGTAATTAGAAAACGTAACTCTTTTAAAATGATCAAATTCTTTTGGATAAGAATACAGTAAACAAAAAAAATATCTCTAATATTTATACCGTACTGACGCATTTGTAGTAGAGCTTGTCGATGTTCAAATTAAAGTGAGGGCGTCCCGCTCACGTTCCAGGTATACCGATGATTTTATTAAACCTAGGAAATAGTAATTGGAGAATACCTAAAAGAGCTGATAAGCTGGAATACTGTAAAATCACAGGGGGCGTGTTCTTCCGAAATGGCGGTGTAAATGCCGCCCGCGCGCCCGCCCGAAGGTTAAAAGGCGCTAAAAGATAGACTTGTATACAAAATTTTGTCTTGATGTTAGTCAGACACTTATTTGCACGCTATCTCCTGGACTAAATGGTTTTAGGAAGTAGGGAGTTTTTCCGTTTTCTTTTTATTTTCTTTTGTTGGAGTTCCTGGAAAGGGATGACTTGGAAGAGGAAGGTTTCGAAAAGCAGGTTGTGTCGAAGAGGAGGTTACGAAGAACTTCGCGTGTCCAAGTTTTTTTTGTTTAGTTGAAGTTAGGGTTGTCCCCTGTGGAAGTTAGCTTTGTGGATTACCGAAACCAGTGTTTTGTAGAGATCTCAGATTCCAACTCTAAGTTCAAGCAGTGAAACCAACTCAAGGTTGAGCTAAGGTCATTGAAAGTCGTCGACTACATGTGAGGTTGGCCAAAATTAATTTTTACTCTCTTCCCCTGGTTCATCCCCTCTTTCTCGGCAACAAGTACCCCGAGGACAGAGACGGAACTAGGCCTGCTGAGGCCCGTGTGCAAGATTTTTTTGAGCCCCCCCCCCCCCCTCCTCCAAGATGTCCAAATATTTTTGTCGCCTCATTTTTCTGGACACACATAAGATTTGGGTAAATTCGGATTGTACGTGACCCCCTTTGAGGTTAGGTGATAAAATCTAGCATATTAAATTAAATACCTTAATTTTGTGTACCCTTGAATTGTCAATAGCCAAAAAAAAAGAAGAAATTTCGAGGTCACGTACAATCCGAATTAGCCAAGATTTGTAATAAAATTGCAACAAAAACATTATTTTATGATAGAAAAACAAAATTTATTAAATTCGTATTTAAATGGACTTAATTTTAGAATATTTTAATCAAAATCGTCGGAACCGTTTTCGAGAAACACTTTTTTCACGCTTTTTCATAGGTTTTAAGGAGTAGCGCCCCCAAATTTGAAGGTAAAATTAATTCGGCCCAGTAATTTAGGCTTCAGGCGTCTGCACAGACAGACATTTTTTAAAAACTACTACTTTGGACTCAGGGGACCTTAAAACGTGTAAATTCATCAAAATCGAATTTTCGCGCCATTAAAATACTTTCTCTTTATATGGAAAGTAAAAAGAGCAAAAAAGTTACGAAAATCAAAAAAGTTGCCTGTACTTAATGATACTTTTTTACTTAAGCACCTCCCTATATCCCTTTGAGTTAATAGTTATTTAGCCAAAGGAACATTATACAGAGTAGCATATACATATTCCTTAGTCTATATTACTATTAAGACGAAGGGATATTTATTCTAATGTATCTTGGAACAAAAGAATATAACACTTGTGTTAATAATTGTAATCATATCCCTTAGTCTAATCAACTACTAAGATAAATCAATATAAATATAAAATGAAAATAAAAAATCGAAATCCTAAGGGGAAAAAAATAAACTGCCCTCAAAAAAACCTTAAGATCATAATGATAATTAAATAAGAAAAACCTAATAAAAATCACTAACTTAAACTAACTCAGAATTCACCCCTTAATTTTCATAAACAAAATTTCCTAGGGGGTGATACAAATAAAATCGTTATAACAAGAGATAAATAAGGATGGTTGTTTTTGATTTCATATAAAAAAGTATTCTTAAAAAAAAATATTTGCCTTCCTAAAGTAATTTTTGTCAGAAAAAAGCTATAAAAGGATGTATAAATTTACCCCCCTTACTCTTTACTTTGAAAAATTTAATTTTTTCTTTTTGGATGAATGATACATTGTTTTAAAGGTCTTTTTTAGTACCAGTTAGTTTAGTACAATGATTGTATCAAATAATAAGGTAATGAGTTTTTACTAAAAAAAAATACTTTTTTCACTAAAACTTTTTGGTTTCCCACCTTTTTTATTGTAACTTACATTGAGTTACTTAAATCGATACTTAAACTCATTACCATAATATTTGACAAGACCTTTAAAACAATGCATCAATCATCCAGATTGAACAACTTTTAAATTTTTCAAATTTGGTCATACTTTTTTAACTTTTTTATGACAAATTATTTTAGAAGGGCAAATAACATTTTTTATAAAGAATACTTTTTTTTTTATATAAAATCAAAAATAACCCCCTTACTTCTTGTACCCATTTTAAAAAATTTCAGATTTTGGGCACAGGATACCTGATACAAAATGTTTAGTATAATAAATCTCTATTTGAAAAGATGCAGGAGCTTTTATAAAAATGACTTTTTGTCGAAAAATTACATTTTTTTGCATTTACGCCTATAGGGAACTTGATCTGGGGACACCCTGTATATAGTATAATATTTTGAAATGTCCTTTAAAGAGGTTAATTTAAAACTTTAAATAAGATTACATTACCATTAAACGTATAATTTATGAGGAATTAATTAAGTTGATCGAAGACACGATGCGTTCTTAACGGAAATAATTCTGAAATTATTTGTCAGTTTCTATTATTATGAAAATACTCCGTGAAAGCCTGTCTTATTATTTTAGCTCTCTGTCCCTGTCTACTGTTCGCTCGTGAACTTGGTTTGTCATTGTTCGACTTTCCTTGGCTCTGATTATGCTCTGATTAAAAAGTAGCTGATTTATCAACACCACTCCGTCAATAATAATATTGTGTAAGATACATACACACTTAACCCTAGAACACTACCTATGCGTCATAGTGACGTATTGAATTGATAAAAATGCCTGCCAGTCGCCCCCACTACGTCCAATGGTTCCCAACGTCCCTGTATGCCTACCCTGTTTAATATTTTTTTTTTAACGCTTAGTTGTAAGAAATTTGACTGAAACAGACGAAAACATTACTGTGAATAGATGTTACCAGATAGAAAATTGTGTTCCTCTTCTTATTAATACAGAAATGTGTACCTACTTTTTTAAAAGAAATATTCATAAATCGCCTATTTATTTATTATAAACCAAACTAATAATGCATTTAACTATATTGTATGTAAGTTACTATATTTTGAAACTAAAAAATAGTTTAATTTAAATAAGATCCGATGATAGTCATGTGACGTATCAGTAACAACATATTAATATTTAACGGTAGTATGCTAGGGTTAATAATTTTGTCAACATTTTCAGGTTTTGTTTCAATCTGTTTTTGTAAAATTCTCCATTTTGTGGTCAGTATTCCGTATGAGCTTTCTACGACTCTTCTTGCTCTCGACAAATAAAAATTGAAACCAGTTTGTGGCTCATTCAGCTCTCTTCTAGGATATCGATGGTTGAAGGTTCCCAACCTCCTATGTCAATTTTTTGCGGTTTTTAATTTATTTATCCTAAATTATAATGAAATGTCAATTATTATGGTGATCAAACTCTTATGTCATTTTTTAATCAATTGAGCGGTAGATCGTAGCACTATCTAAAACCTTCTATGTCAAATGATTTTCTTTTCACTTCTCCAAACTCTTATGTCATTCAGCCACTGACATAGGAGTTGGAAGCCGGCAGTTGTAAGCTAACCTTTGTTTACTATTACCTCCCATGTCAAGACGCAGTTTTATTGAGTTTGATGACAGTTTAGTGTTTTAAAGCTTTTTAAACGAGTTTCATGGACGAGGATTTTGTGGAATTGAATCGTCGTGCCAAAAAAGTGAATGACGATCCCTATCCTCAAATGTATAAGGAAAGACTAAAGATAAAGCAAACAAAATTCAAACACCTACAGCAGCTAAAGAATGTTATACCACTTGCGGCACATGCCTTTTATGATAACTTACCTCATTAATGTATTTTTATTTCTTTTCAATACATTTTAAATACTTTAAATATATTAAAAATTAATATTAAACTGACTATATATTTTAAAATCCAGGCTTCTTTTGTTTTTATTGCTTCATACCCTACCTCCTATGTCATTACTATCATGCAAACTGATTGGTGCCCTACCTCCTATGTCAATTTATAATTAAATTATTTTATACATCTTAAAGATTTCCTTTTCAACTTAAAATAAAATTATTTCGTAAAAAATGAGTACAGAAACAATAAAGATAAATTGCAAAAACTATTTAAAATATTGTTTTAATACCCTACTGTAAACTTGGCTATTTTGACATAAGAGGTTGGGAACCTTCACTATCGATATGGTCTCATTAACCAAGATGTGAGGGGATATGCTTTATCTCCTAGTATCACGAAAGGAAGATGGATATTTGTTTGTGGTAATTCATTGTCATGAGGCATTTGACATTTTTTGTTCTTTAAACGTTGATAAAGAACACTTGTTGAGAATATTCCACGCGTCCGCTAGTCCTTGTAGAACAACGGAGAAATACCTCTTGTAGTTATAAAACAGACTACCTGAACTCGCAGGCCACTTAACCCGAATATGTTTTCCGTCAATAGAGGCGACGTTGTTAGGGAAATTCCACTCTCTTAGGTAGCCTTCGGCGGAAGCAAGGAGCATTGCCGTGTATGGTTCTGGTATATGAAGAGATACTAAATTGTCCCATGTCGCTTCACATACTTCTAAAATTATGTAATGAATTGTAGAAACTCCAATTCTATACATACCATATGACATACCCGTTGATAGATACTTGAAAAAAACCAAAGTTCAACTTATTTAAAAATTTAACCGTGCAACTTCATAATCTACTTGGCCATTAATTGGCAGTTTCTTGTTGGATTATATGATATACTAATTTGTTCTTATTTTTAGGTGAACAAGTAAAAAAATTACCATTTCCGAGTTGAATTAAAGATGGTTGAAGCGGGCCGTTCCGATGCTGCAAAATGTACATAAAAACTACATTGGAAGTGGTTTGACGCCATGTCATTCGTGAAAGGCACTATGGAGGTAAGGAAGTTAGAAGGGAATTTAGGCATAGGCATAGTCAGTAATCAATCTGACTGAGAAGTCGGTGGATGCAGAGGAAAGTACTTCCACCTTCGAAGCCAGCAGTGTTAACGTTGACAATGATGATGATATTTCGCAAACATCCCAAACCTCAAAATCATTTCCTGTTCCCCGAAGGAAACAAAAGAGTAAACTTTACGAGACTTCAGTCATAAATTTAGAAAAGGAAAAAGTTACAACTTGTCATATCGTTAACTGAGGAGGAGAGAAAAAAAGGATTCGACATACCATTTTCTAATGAGTTTGAGGGATCCAATCAACAGCCTTCCACTTAACGAGCAGATGCAAATACGTGCAAAATTTCAAGAAATCTTATATCAAGTTATTGACGACAGTGACACTCAACCTTCACAAATTCAGCAAGCAACAACACCTTTACCTTTAGGTACGTTTAGTTACTCTAATGATATCGACACCTCAACAATCGTTACACAATTTATTGCTTACACTTTCTTTGCTTTCAATGCAATTACTATTGTTATACTACAATTATTACTGTTAATGCATATAATTTTTTTAAAAAATATTTTAAGTCTTTGTTTTTATGATTTTTTTTATTTTTTATTTTTATTAAACGTGTTTTTTTGTAGATACGAGTATTATTATCTTAATCAAATAAGGTCCCGTCTCTAGTTTGTACCATTTTTCTATTGACACATAATATATATATATATATATATATATATATATATATATATATATATATATATATATATATATATATATATATATATATATTTAAGGCGCCTTCACTCAACTTGGGGGTTCGGTCAGGTAAATAAAAAATCAACTCCAAAACTTTCACATAGCCGACGTTTCGGCAATTATATTATGTTGCCATCTTCAGGGCGAGCCTATATAAAAACAAAAGTAATAGGTAAGAGAAGAGAAGGTAAGAATTTATAACAGTAAAGTAAAAGGTAAACATATAAGTGGAAAATAGAAAAAAAAAGAAAAAAGAGAAAAAAACCGAGACAAGATCACTTACGTGAAGAACAGAGACTGGAGAGATTATAGCATAAAGATGGGGAAGAGAAACATAAAAGGTAGGAATTGGGAACCGAAGTTAAAAAGAGAGAACAAGGGGAGAGTATATGAAAAAGTAAACAAAGACGGTAAAGTGACAGCTTGGTGGCAGCAGAGCACCTAGTGGTGGAGGCGGCAAGTTAGTGCTGGAGAGTGCTGCAATCTAGCGACGAGAGGAAGGATTATCCGGGCTCTAGGAGAAATTTGTAGAGATCACTAACACCTGCTACGTCGGATTTATAATTCATAGTGCGCCTGTTGCAGTGTATATATAACATTTCAAGGATTCTTCTTTTGTTAATATTTCTTTCCGAATGGAGGATCTTAATATTTTCAGCATTCAGGTCAGCTTGGTGTTGGAGATCAGTGCAGTGGCCTGCCAGAGCAGTAGTGTACCGTGTCTTCTTGTCTATTGAGTTTTTATGTGCATTTAGTCTGTCCTTCATATAGCACATAGTTTCACCAATATAGACCATATCACAGTCCTTACAATTGATCTGGTAGATAATATTCGACTGTTTCTTGGGGGATATGCTATCTTTGGTCTTCGAAAATAGGTTCCCAATAACCCTTGTTGTATATTTTGCGATAACTTTGTCTGGCTTAACTTTTTTTAAAACACCTATGATACGTTCAGTGACTCCTTTAACAAAGGGTAGTTTAGCGTAACCTCCTGTAGGTAGTGGTCTGTTTGGGGGGTTGTACCCTGACTCCAGTTTTCAATAAGAGAGTGGACTGTACCACGAGGGTAGCCGTTTTTTCCCAGGATCTTCTTTATTGTGTTTTTGCTTTCTGTGATGTATTCTAAACTAGACATATCTAATATTCTTTTAGTAAAATTACGAGCAACGTTCAATTTTGTAGACAAGGGATGGTGTGAGTCATAATGGAGAACTCTTCCTGAGCTAGATGGTTTCTGGTACCATTTAGTTTATAAGGAGCCATCTGCGTTTTTGATTATTAGCATATCTAGGAAAGGGATGCTATTCTCTACATTAATTATTATAATTAACATTAAGATTATAAATAAATTACTATACAAATTGTTGACGGTGTCGACGTCTCGGTGTCTGCCGCAGGCCTTCTTCAGTGAAATACTCTTCAGATGTTAGTTAACAATGTAACAGTTCATGAAAGTAAAATACTTATTATTAATTTATTCTTTTAATTATTTCGAATTTTATTAAAAATTGAGTGATGCTCTTAACACTACGACGAGCTCGTCTTCACTGGTTGTCTTGAGGACTAGGGAAGCCTCCCCTCTCCCACAACCTTCTTATCTTTATAATAATAACATAACATTCTGTTACAATATATATATATTATTCTCCCCCCCCCCCCCCCCTACAACCCCTCAACTTATTCCTACGCTGAATGTGGAGCGAGAAACCAAGCTAGCGAACAGTCTAAAATGAGTAGACACAAAGTAAACGTCATGCGAAGTGGTGAGCCTGACGATTTTTCGGAGGTTCTAGCAACACACCAGTGTGTTGGTAGTAGTTTTGTGCTTGCCACATGACGCTTGAATTACATACTTCTATTTACGAGTTCATCTTTTGATTTGAACCTTTTGAACTTAGTATTATAGGTTTAGTTCAACCTAACTCTCTTGAGTTCAAGGGGGAGTAATTTGTTTATTAATACATATTTCTGTTTTCTAATATCATGTATGTGAGTCCATTTTATTCTAAATAGAAATGAATTGTAGTCTACAGTCAACTTTTTGACTATACACTAGGTACCTACCTCTTTGTATCGTTGCATTTAAAAACTACTTTTGCTATCAAATACAGCTCTGTCAGAATTTGTTTTCTTCTCCTCCAATGCTGTCACTTCATGTGGAAACTGTGGCATATCATCAGGATCGAAGGTATTCAAGAAAATATGATTAGAGTCCCAAAGAATGCAATTGAATAAGTGACGACTCATGCTCGTCACTCAATACAACCCGGAGAAAAGTCCAAATTACATCCATTAAAAGTCAAGTCATAATTAAATCCTTATATTGAACAACTCAGCTCAAAAGATATGTGACACGAAACTAAAAGGAGTGCCAACTGACTATGCAATAAGACATATAAAGTTAACGCTGCAATTTTCCATCATGGTGAGACAATATTAAAGGGTCACTTCGTTACTTATATAAGGTCAGGATCCAGCTGGATATGCGCAAATGATAGCAATGTTAGTGTATCTAGGTGGCCAAATGCTGCTAAAAATCTTTATATGCCCCTACTATAAGAATGTTGTTCTTTCAATGATTTAGGTCTCGTAGTTCTCCAATCTCCATAGACCTTGTCCAGCTCTTATCTTCACTTTTATTTTACTCTAATGTGTGGGAATATACCATTTAGAGAATCCTTTTTTTAGGAACCGTACAAAAAGTCACGAAATCTGACCAAAAACCACTTGTGTGGTAAAAAAAAAACAAAAAAAAAAACAACCCACCAAGTGGTCCAAAATAGTTGTGAAATCAACTTTCTGTCCCGCCAAGTGATGTTGGCACTTTCTCCTGACCTAACACTGTCAACTTAGATACTTATCAGCTTCTTCCCCTTAGCGGTGTGCCTGCAGTACTACCCAAAGTTAACTGGTTGTATTCCACGCATCCTCTGCAAAGAAAGTAGTAGTTGCATGGGGGTCATTCATTCCTTGCAAGCTTAATTTGTATATTACTTATTTCTATTTTATTTGCTTTTTGATAATGGAAAAGATTTACAGCAATGATAATTGAGAAGAACCTTCAACAACACTGTTAAAAGGCTTTCCTCTCCAATATACCTGCATATTTATATTAGTACTAGTTTTCTAGAACTAAGACTATGAGGTGAACAACTATCTTTCCACACAAACCTCATGTTTCAAACGAGAAGGTGAAACAAGAAAATGTATTGGTGTTTGAAGAATATTAAAATTCAAGTTTCAGGAAATGGCAAGGCACACCGCCAAGGAGAAAAAGCTGCTAAGTATCTAAGTTGACAGTGTTGGGTCAGGAGAAAGAGCCAACATCACGGGACAGAAAGTTGATTTCACAACTTTTTTGGACCACAGATTTGGTGGGGTGTTTTTTTTTTTTTTTTACCACTAAGTGGTTTTTTATGATTTTAAACATACCTTAAAGTCAACATTAGTCTTTCTTTTAGGCATATTGATGGTCGAAAATTGGAGTTTTGTTTGGTTACTGTCCCACGTATAGCATTCAGAATGCAATCAACAAGTGTCTACACTCATTCGGAAGTACCTCCAAATGCGATATCTTCATCGTTCCGAAGATCCTGATATAAATTAAGGAATTCTTCATGTTGTTCACGTTTAAGGTTAATATCAATAACCCAAGAACGTCTCCGCTTCATACCAATTTTGTACCATGAATTTTAAGTTAGTAGTAGTAGAGCTACTGGAGGAATTGACATTATAAACAGTTTTACGCGGACTGGTAGATAATAATCGGCTGATCGGCCTCGCTCGGTCTCGCCCGCAGTGTGAAAGCCGTCTTAGGCATCGGCGATGAATACGTGGCAAAAAGGTTGTCAATTCAAAAATTGAGAATAATGTGTCAACTTCGACTCAGTAACAAATTAACCCTGAAATTATTTCATCAAGGAAACAAATATGTAATCAAAACAGAACGACTTTGTTCAATTTGTAATCTCCAGTAAGATGAAAATCTATCACGTTTTTTTCATATGTTCTCATTATGAACTTTTCCGGGCTCACTTTTTTAGTAAATATGCATTCAAATCTCCTTATAACGAAGACAGTGTAATTCAATTACTTGATAACCTGTCAACTAAAAAATCAATGATACCTATCTATTACTGCACAGTAAGAGTCCTCAAGATAAGGTAATTTCTGCTAAACGAATAACTTCTCTTTACTCCAAATTGCATTTGTTTTTTTCATTTTTTCATCGCCTATCTCTTGTAATATATTTTGTATTGTACGAGTTAATAAGGATTTTTGCTGTATTTTAATTATTTTGTTTTAATTATTTATTCTAGGATATTTTATTTATCTATTTATTTTTTAAATCATATAATGTAAAAAAAAGAAGAATATTCTAATTGTTTCCTCTAGAACATCTCTGTAATTATTCTATATTATTTTAAGTAGTACAAATTTTAATTTCTGTAAATAAATTGTTAGTAACTTGCTGGAATCTGAACTACTATTTGTACAGTTTTGTAAAAACTTCTACAAAACAAATTATATTCTATTACTTTCTAAACAAGATGGTGTGAATAAACTCTTGCTCAATTGATTAAATATGTTTCAGTTCTTGTGTTCATACATAACAATTCGGCGACGAGGTGAACTAGAATGTTTAAAATCCGTTTTTAGTTTCCTTATAGACATTGCAATTTAGATTTATTTGTTTAATCATGAGCGATCCTGTAGAACCTGATCCTGTTGAGTTGTCTACTCTAGTTTTAACATCTAACTCGTTCTTTCAACGTCTAACAGATTCATCTAATTCTTTCTTACATATATCAGGAGATTCTCAAACATCAGGTAATCATCATTCGACCACAGAGATACTAAAATTACAATCATTGACCTTTGATTATAATGACGAAAATTTGGAAAGTTTTGAGGATTACGCTCAGAGACTAGATAACTTTTTCAAATTTAAAGGGTTGGAGAGGACTGGAAGTGACATTCAAAAGGCCAAAACGAGACATCTTATCAACTGACTGGGCCCAAAGTACTATAATTTATTATCAAACCTTACAGCTACAAATATACCAGCTACAAAACTATATAAACAGGCAGGGAGGACTATTTAACAAGATGGTGCGCCGCCACATTTCGGTAGATCTGGTAGAGAGATGGATAGACCGAAGAGGCACTATTCATTGGCGTGCAAGGTTTTCAGATTTGTAAAGTCAGATTTGTAAAATCACGCCATGATCATTGACCCTACAATAAGGTATGAGAGTAACGATCCTGACCAAGCTGTATTAGTTCATCAGGAGAAAATAAACATATATGAGAAATGTATAGAGTACTACAAGGAAAAGTTTCGGGAAACCCACGGAGACAGGAATTTTCAAGTTCGCGGACTTTGGTATGGGGGTAGAGACACAATACCAATGAAAATCAAACTATTTTTTTGACAAAATCGGCACCGATCGAAATTTCTTAAGACTCCTAGCTGAAAATATAATTTTGGATTCTCTAGGTATTATAAATAACCATATTTATTAATTAACTATAAATTTTATTTGTATTGTTTATAATTTGTGTTATCTAGTTTTTAAAGTACTGTTATACTTCAACTAACTGTACAAATGTATTTTATTCTATTTTATGTATTTATTTAACAATTGTCTTTTGATTGATTAGTATGCTGTGTTAATAGCAATCCTTTAATGAAGGACAGCTCCACTTTGTACTTTTTGTTAATAAAGTGTTTCTCTTCCGCTAGACTATTTTTTGGGGGGGACACCTATAATCCATCGTTTACTTGACAAAACTGTGTGATTTACAAGAGTTAAAACACAATCCCCCCCCCCCCCCCCAAACCAAAAATCCCAAACACCCTTATTTTACCTTTCACCCATAAGGAGTACTTTAAAGTACCTCGTTACCGATGTTTGGTCAAGCTCATTTTGAGTAATCTAAACGATAAAAGAAGAAAAAATGAAAAAAATCCACCAAAAGTTGGTTTACATGTACCGGTACTTTTTTCACAGGTCTCGTGAACCCTGAAGGGTTGCAAGTTTTTTCACCCTTCTTCCCCCATTTGAAGCAAAATTTAACGGCACCCCCGCCCCTCACCACAGCTCTGTCAGCCTGGTGTCGGGAAGACAAAACCCATGAACCGATATTAATTATAAGAACCGACAAAATGTAAGCAGACACAGGGGCAATCGATAACAGAAAGTTAGTGAAATTAAAAATTAATGATCTTTCTTAATCACCAATTCGAATGTGACTCGGGATCGGGTAGTCGAGTTAGACTGATGAATATCCTAGATTTCAAGCATCTCAACTTACCTGTGAAAATTAATCATACTGACGTCCATTTTCGAACATACACGGGTGAAGTTTTTAAACCAAGTGGAGTAGTCAAGGTCAGGGTAACATACAACAATCGTTTAAGTGAGGAATAACTTTATCTAGTTCACATTGGAAAAAAAACTATCATGGGTAGAGATTGGATAAGAAGCCTTTTTCAACCCAGTTTCTTCAACATACACTTGTTTCCAGATGTATTTACAGAGAAAGTTGGTATAATTCTTAATTACCTCTGCTCTTTCAAACTGCGAGATGACGCCCAGACGGTATTTACAAACCTCGTCCTGTCCCTCATGCGTTACAAAACCTAGTTGATCAGACCTATCAAGAGCTTGATAGGTTAGAGGCAGAAGGAATTTTAGAAAAGGTAGATAATTCTGAGTGGGGGACGCCCATAGTAGTTGTGCCTAAGACTTGTGACTCAATTCGAATTTGTGCTGATTATAAAATTACCATCAACAAGCAGTTAAATGATGCCGTAACTCTATTCCTCGTATGGCTGACCTATATCATGAACTGCAAGATGTGAAATATTTCTGTACATTGACTTATTTACATCTAGAGGTTGATGAAGAAAGTGCCAAGGTACAAACCATTTCAACCCACCATCGTGGCACATATCTCGCCATGAAGTTATTTTTCGGGATCAAAAGTGCCCCTAATGAGTTTCATAAATTTATTTATCAGTCAGTAAATTCCTTGGCTTTGTACAATACTACTAACTCCAAATCAAATTAATAATTGAAACAAGTTCATCATTATACACAGCTTGGTTTTCCGGTGGAATCCACGTCACGAAGGGGGTGGAGTCCGACGTTTCGCTTCCTCTGCTGGAAGCATCTTCAGGGTTGTGGAGCATCGTGGTGTTGACTAGAAGCGAACACAGGATGTACTGACGACTGGAGAGAATCAGGCAGGTCCTGCCTTCGTCGGTGTTCCTTTGTCGGGCGGGTGATGTAATACCGCTCCTAGCTTTCTGCTTGGCACAGGTGCTAACCAGAGGTTTCCAGGTCCGGGAGAGAGTGAAACCATCCTCTCTGTTGAAGTTCTCCGGTTGTTTCTCGATTTCAATAGCCTCCCTTACCACCCTGCTGTGATATCTGTTGTCTGAAGCGAGTACTCGTATATCCTCAAATTTTATAAGATGGCCGGTTTCTTCTGAATGTTGAGCTATCGCTGATCTGTGGTCGTTGTTCTTCACTGCTCTCACGTGTTCTTCAAGGCGGGTTGAGATCAGTCGTCCGGTTTGGCCGATGTAGTTCTTGCCGCAACTGCATGGGATCTGGTATACACCGCAAGTCTTGAGATGAAGGTGGACCACTTCAACAGAGAGGATGGTTTCACTCTCTCCCGGACCTGGAAACCTCTGGTTAGCACCTGTGCCAAGCAGAAAGCTAGGAGCGGCGCCTCTGTCACTTCTTAACATATTACATCACCCGCCCGACAAAGGAACGCTGACTGAGGCAGCACCTGCCTGATTGCATCATCTCCACAAAGAAACACCGACAAAGGCAGCACCTGCATGATTTCATCATCCCGACAAAGGACACCCTCGAGTAATGCAACACCCATGTACAATATAAGGTCTAGGAAACCAGTATAAATACGCCATTCTTCTCTCCAGTCGTCAGTACATCCTGTGTTCGCTTCGAGTCAACACCACAATGCACCACACCCCTGAAGATGCTTCCAGCAGAGGAAGCGAAAAGTCGGACTTCACCCCCTTCGTGACGCGGATTCCATCGGAAAAACAAGCTGTATATTACGAGTCTACCCGCGGAAGCCTACGCACCAAGTTAAGTTTATCATTATTATAAAAACTGCTCAAAATGTTTTCCATCGACTGCCTTACAGTGACCCAGTCTGACATAAAATGCGGACACTACATTTTTCAATTGATTCGGCGTTATTATCTCTGTTTGTTGAATAATGTGTGTGTTTATCTATTGCAAATTACATAGTTTTGTCAAGTAAACGATGGATTTCAGGTGTCCCCCCCCCCCCAAAAAAAAAATAGTCTAGCGGGGTAAAATGATGACCTTGCATGCCAATGAATAGTGCCTTTCTCTCTTCTCTTGAAATGTTGCGGTGCACCATCTTGTTGAAACCAGATGTTGTATAACTCTTCACCTTCACCATAAATTTTTCTTAAAGCTGGAACAACTTCGTTCCCTAATAGATCTTTATAAGTTACAGCAGTGAGATTACCTTCTATAAAAAAAATGGTCCGACTACCTCTTCATCAATACCAGCCCTCACATTAACCTTTTGCGGATTTTGTGAATGAAACTCCCGAGTCCAATTTAGCTGCTCGTCATTCCAGTACTTACAATTATGACGGCTCATCCACTGAGCATTAAAGCTGCCTCGTCAGAGATAACAATTCTTTTCAACAAATTAGGATCCGAATAAATTTTTTGTCATTAATGTTTCACAAAAATCTATTCGTCTTTGAAAGTTGTCATCAGCTCTTGCACTAACTTGGCTCTAAAAGGGCGATAATTACAACTTTTGAGTACCCTAATAATTGAGCCGTAGCTTAGGTCAGTTGAACTGGCGGCTCTCCTTATCGAACAATTAGGTTTTTTGGCAAAAGACAGACAATTAAACTTGTTTCATCATTTGTTGATATTTTGGCCGACCAGAGCGTACCACTAGCTTTAATTGTTCCTGTTCGAAAGAATCTTCGCACGGTTTTAAAAACAGTTGATTTAGAAATTGTAGCTCGATTTGGGGATGTATTATTAAAGATCGTTGCTATTTCCTCTTCTTGAATTATGCCCATAACCTCTCGTTATAATTAATGCGTCCTTTCTCTTTAAGTTATATGCATTACAGCAAAATTAAAAAAAAATTGGTGTGGCACATAGCTTCCTCGCATGCTATCACGTACTCTTTTATTTAATGCTTTTACAACCCATTATTGTCTAATTTGTTTAATTGTTTCCCCGGTTTTTTTTTAATGTCAAAATTGTTTAGATTTTTTACTTGAATTAAAGTATCAATTAAGCAAAAGTTGCTGCGAGTTATCCTTGAGTTATCCTCTTGAAAACAAATAGAAGTATTTTGAAGTTGTTTATCTGGAGGCAGTAGCGTACACAGAAAATTTTTTCGGGGGGGGGGGGGGGGGGGGGGACTTAACCTTGAGTGACTATATGCGGGTTTAGCATACCCATAATTTATTATAATGTTAATTTCTACCCCTTTTAACAATCTAATTTCGATTTCCAACCTCATATTTAATCAAATTAAAATCCTATAAGATAACAACTAAAAAATTGTCATACATCTAAAACTTATAAAGAGGCTGTCCAACTTAATAAAAACTCTAGCTATCAGACCTCAATATGGGTTTCAAATTACTAGTTGTAATCAATAAAAAACAATGTAACCAAGGTAAATAGTCTGACAGATAACGTGGCACTTAGCTCCCTCATGTACTATTTCGTATACTTTAATAGTTGTATGCCTTTAAAACCTACTGTTGTCAAATTTATTTATTTCCCAAATCATGATTTTTATGTCTCCGATTTCAAAAATTCTAAGCCTGAAAACCGTTTCAGACGTAGGGGAACATTTTGCGTCCCATGCATGCCTTTCACTCAATTTTTGCGATTCAACATCTTGTCTTAAAAACTATTTGTCTGATTTTAATGAAATTTTTATGGTATATCATTTTTAGCCAGGTTATAACATTGCTGGATTGCTGGTCTCATATAAGTTGCAATATTCTGCACCTATTTGTTTCTCTTCCAAATGCGCTCAGACATACATTTATTTACACCTATATCTTAAAAAATACGCATCTCATTTTTGTGAAATTTGAATGGTTTGTTTAACGTAGTCAGCAGATAAATCTAGATTAATTTCAAACGTTTGCGCACTTAAAATGTTTCTAGATTGATACTTTAATTAATGTAAAATAGTCTTTCAATTAGTGCATAATGGTTCCTCGCGTCCTATTTCGTAAACTTTAACGATTTTATTAGCGTTGGGACAACCGACTAGAAAAAACAACCGAATGAATAAGTCGATTCGGGAAAAAACAGTCGATTGAATTCAATCGACTGAAAACAGTCTCATAGCGGGTATAGGATATACGAATAAAGATATAGACCGAGACTGAACCCGCAAGGCGAATGTTTCAATCGAATGGTTTTTTTTTATATAGGAGTAGTACGGTGGAGGCCGTAAAGGCCTCAGAGCTGAGGGGGGTGAGAGTGAGAAGGCGCTTGACACTCGTTATCTCCTAGCAAACTACAGCCTGCTACGACATCGTTTTCATTCGAATGAAAAAATATAGACTGAGACTGAATCCAGTCGAATTTTTCATTCGAATGTTTCATTCGGATGTTTTTTGGTTTTGGGTAGGGGAAAGGAACGACGGTGAAGGGCTCAAAGCGGAGGAGGGATGAGAAGGCGCATAACACTCGTTACCTCGTTATACACACGTCCACATATACACGTCCGAATTACAACTAATACAACTCTAAACTATAGACTGATATCATTCGAATGAAAACTAGATATCCACAACCGAATGAATGAATATTTTAAAACAACCGTTTAGTCGACTGTTTTCAATCGATTGGTTCACAACGCTAGATTTTATGCTTTTACAACCTTTTATTTGTCAAAATTGGTTTACATGATTTAAGGTATCAATTTAGCAAAATTTAAAGAGCGCAGGCGGTTGAAATTAATCTGGGGCCATCTGTGAGCTACTTTCGATCAGCCAAATTTCATAAAAATCAGATGAGTACTTTTGAAGACATAGGTGGAAATAAATGGGTGCATAAGGTAGGAACTTATATGGGACCAACAATGCCTAATTATTATGCTAATTACCTGCCATCCCAATTTCTTTAAAATGGAACGAGTAGTTGTTAAGATGTGTACTAGGTAATTAATTGGGACATTTAACATCAAATGTTTTCTGAGCGCTTTTTGAGTGTTTGGACTTAAATTTAGTATTAATATGTAATATGTAAAAGTTTTGGTGCTGTTGAAATGTTGTACTGTTAAAATGGTGATATCTCAAAGAGGAGTAGATAAATTAGTGAACAGGGTCCTACCAGTAATTCTGTAGTATCTTACTTTTAAATGAACCTGACTTTTGGAGATCGACACGTTCCTCTCCGTCATCCGTCGGGAGTTCCTAGTATAGGCAGCAGTTTTCCCGTCCCAATCCTGCAGTGAATTCAGGGCTGGCAATGCCCGAGCTGCCAGGTGAGACGGAGAAAAGCGCACTTGCCTATTACACTACATGCCGACACAGCAGCCATCAGGAAGCACCTGTCCCATGCCCACTCCGCAGCCATTCCCCCCCACCCAAGACTGTTGAGGATACATTCTCACCAATTGATGGTGATTTCATTGAAGAAGCCCGGGATGTGGAGTTTGTCCCCTCTTTTGTAGGGGTATGTGTAATTTCCAAATATATAATTAAACAGTGGTTTACTTTAAGCTACCACACTCATCAATCAAGCAGCGTTGTTGTGTGTGTGCGTGTGTCGATACTGCCTTAAACATTATACTTTTATAAACATATAATTTTTTGGGCCTTAGGATAATTCTTGTGTTCTCCTTTTTAGATATCGAGTGAGGAAGGCAACCTGTCCGATGGGTCGTTCCGAGAGGTTTCTGATGGATCATTGTGGCCTGTCACGAAGAGTAAGCAATTTTCTTTATAATTAACTAATAATCTTCTTGGGTCATTATCAAGTTTCAATCATTTTGTTGAATAAAACACAATTATTTTAATAAATCAGTCAATTGTCTACCACAATAATTAAAAATATACAAATAAAGATCCGGTTTCGACTTTTTAGAAAAAATTAAAATATTAAACTATTAATGATAATTCCTGAAACACTGCCATCAGTTAACTGAATATGACAGTTGGTGGGTCTTGGGCAAGCAGTATGACCCCTGAATACCCAACCGGGAGGTGGTTCGGCGGAAGTAGGTGCGAAGGTGGACTGTATATAGGTGAAATAGGTGTAGGAAATAACATATAAGAGATAGATACTAATAATTAATAATATAGCATGAAACCTAGGAGATATAAGAATAAAATAGTTGGGCTCTCCTGGGTTTCCTTGTTTTATGTGGCGGGGCCGATTCCGTGGCGGTTCACTGTCTAACGGACTTAATTATAATAAAAAATAAATGATACAATTAAATCAAAAAGCACTTCTATAGTAAGCGGTGGCGGCGAGATGGCGGAAATATAATAAGGCGGCGTATTCAAACTCCAGACCATTCAACACTACGCGACGAACGAGACGGTGCCGCATCGAAGACGACACCAGCGCTGCGGGCCTTTTGCGAAGTAAAGTTTAGGCTACCCTACCGCTAGATAGCAGGGCAGCCTCCAGTAGGAGTCAAATACCTATCCCAATATCTGCTGGGTTCCATAATAAATAAAAAATAGGATAATATGAGAAGATAGCATAATATAAATAGTAAATATTAAAATAAGAATCCACCAACAGTGAAGAATGAAGATGAGTGCTTCAGGAATTATAGGTAATTTATTGTTCAATATTTTTTTCAGGTCTTTATTTGTATATTTTTAATTATTATGGTAGACAATGAACTAATTTATTAAAATTATTGTGTTTTATTCAACAAAATGATTGTTTTTAAGTACCACAAAATCTCTGTCAAAGCAACCAATGAATCATCAAGTTTAATATTTATTACAGATGCAATTCTTCCTTTGTGCTTACACACATTGTCACTTACTTAACATTATTGTTTTATACATAAAGAACTTTATTTTATTTCTCAAAGATAATATATGTTGTCAAGTGTAAGTTTTAAAATATAACTCATGGCTTAAATCTTAATACTCAAGTGTGTATTTATTTAAAATAAAGTTCAAAACGATGAAGTAAGTCAGGGTTTAAATATTAAACTTGATGATGGCCCAAATATGGATCGATATATCACAATAAAAATTAGAACAAACTTTTTTTACATCCAGATAAAACCACTGAAGGAAATATATAGTTTAGTAGATACTTTATTAATTTCATGTATTACTATCTCATTGTTAATTTTTTCTTCTTCTTTCATTTATAGGGACTAGGAAAGAACCAGAGGGAGTGGGAGCAGAAGTTCCTCCACAGTCACGACGAATTAAAGAGGTCAGTCGATTCTCTGGCTGACAAGGTGGAGAAGATGACTGACAATGTGGGGAAGATTGCGGACAATCTGGGAACTCTTAACGGCCTCATGGCAGAGACAGTGAAAACTTAAAAGGAAATTGTAAAAAGTTGTGATCATCTGGGAGCGCTGAACAGGCTGTTGGCAGAGACTGTGGAATCACAACAAAATATTGCCAGATGTTTCAATGTATTTTTAAACGGTCCGCAAATGGAAACAGAATAAATATTTCATTTATTATATAATGTTAAATTTTCTTAAACAGTACCTTTTTAATATTAATATCATCTCTACTGCAGCTGGAGATAATCCTTTTTTTTTCTTTTGACAAATCCTGTGTTAGTATTAAATATGAATTTAATTCTAAACTTATTGAATATAATCAATATAAATATTATCTTTAGGGGTCACAGTTTGGGGTATCTTCTTGAAAGGGAGTGTAGAGATTACATGTTTCATTAATTTGCCAAATGCATAATATAATAATTATTAATAATTTTTTGAGTATCATTAAATTAATGAAGTTAGTAGTATTGATTGAGATTTTATGGTATTTACTCATAGTGAAGGTTGATAAGAAAAGAAAACACTTTTACTTGTTCAATAATTTTATTGCCAAACCATAACTATATTTTGACTTACATACCGGTTTCGACTTATTCACACTGACGATGACTGAATAAGTCGAAACCGGTATGTAAGTCAAAATATATTTATGGTTTGACAATAAAATTATTGAACAAGTAAAAGTGTTTTCTTTTTTTATTAACCTTCACTATCATTAAATTGTAGTATTATAGCATGTCTTATGTTAAGATATCATCTTTTTGAAACAGGAAAAGTGATGATTTCATTCCAGTTTTAAGCTTACTAGAAAACAACATGGATCACTGACAGGAAATTAAATTGGTGGTAAATTAAAGAAACAAACACAATTTATCAATTAAATTTCCATATATTAAATTAAAAATTTATCCGAAATTATTAGCTATATATTCAGCACGAATTCGCTCTCCCTCCCTTCTCAAAACTTGATCTTGCTCAAGTTGGAGCCTGTCGTACTCTAGTTGGATGTCATCCTCATCCTCCAGGGCAAAATTGTCTTCCCTGAAGGTGATGCAACATTATGCAGTAGAGCACATGCCAATACAATTCTTCCTGCATTTGGTGGTGTGTAATGGAGTGTCCTGTCTTTGAGGAGGCACCGGAATCTTGCTTTGAGCAAGCCGATACACCTCTCTACACAGGACCTCACTTGGCAGTTGTTGAGAAAGTAGATTTTAATAATAATACGTAATTTTAACATTTTAAATTTAAACTTCCTACCTCAATGTATTTTTATCTTGTTATGTTGGTTACACTTATTGCCATGCTTGTATTGTTTTGGTTTTGTATGTTGTTGTATCGATCTCTGTGTTTTTTGGCTATTAAACAGTTTATATCCATTTCTTGTGTTTATGTGCAACATTAATTATTAGTTTTATCAACAGGTTATGGGCCCAGATACGAATATGTTTAGACAAGTGTTTGTGCAACTTTTGTTCGGATTCATTTGTGGTTCTTACCTTATTGACTTTGTAATCTTTCACGAGGTTCTTCGTCGAGGTCTTTTTCGTTGATTCAATTTTTTTCTATCCGTTTGCATCGTGAAATTGCTTGTCGATTAAGATTAAAATCGAGATGTCTGATACTAATGCTTTACAAGGAATAAAGAAATTGACGGGCCGAAGTAATTATGGTACCTGGAAATTTGCTATGGAAATGTATCTTACGAGTGAAAATCTATGGAAGCAAGTCAAATTGGAGCCAAATGAAGACAAAGACGCCAAGGCGAAAGCAAGAATCTGCCTTATGATATCGGAAGGTTTGTACCCAACAGTCAAGGGATGTAAAACGGCGAGAGAAGTATGGAACAAACTGGAAGCAACTTACGAAGATAAAGGTTTGCCCAAAAGATTGAGTCTTCTAAGGAGTTATTTAGAATAAAACTCTCGGATTTTGAAAATATAGAATCATATCTAAACGAGATACAGGCTCTTTCTCAAGGTCTTGTTGAAATTGGAGCCGGTTTAGAAGATTAATTTCTCGGAGTTATAATGTTGAGTGGTTTAAGTCAAGAATATGAACCCCTTATAATGACATTGGAGAATTCAGGAAACAAGATAAGCAGTGATCATGTGAGGAATGTGATAATGCAACGAGATTCGAAGCAAAAAAACCTGAACGAGAATGCACTTACTCTTAGTAGAAATAAAGGTAAGCCTTTTCTTTGTTATCACTGTGGGAAGCCTGGTCATATGAAGGCTGATTCTTATCAATTGGTTAAATTAAAGAATGCTAACAAAAAGAATCAATATAGAAAATTTAATTCCGGTCAGTTAGGTGTGAATAAAGACTATCAAAATAAATCGTATAAGGCCTCTAGTGTTCTTATCACTGCCTTATCAACTGCCTATGTCAATGATAATGATTGGATTATAGACAGTGGTGCTTCATCACATATGAGTAAGAACAGGGATTGGTTTGAGGAATTAAGTGATCACAAGAGGAAAGTTTTTACTGCCAATGGGCAGTCATTGACTTGTCAAGGCAAAGGTAATATTAAATTAAATGATCTTACAATTGCAAATACATTGGAAGTTCCTGAATTTCAGTTAGTCAAATGACAGAAAAAGTTAATTTCTATGATGGAAAATGTGAAATTATAGAAGGGGATAAAATAATTGTCAAAGGGTTTAAAAATAAGGAAGGTATCTATGTACTTAATTTCTCTTCAAGAGAAAATAAAACTGAACAGGTAAATCTAGTGTCAGAAGAAGTGTGGCACAAAAGATTAGGCCATCCTTGTAGAAAACAAATGAAGCTCATTGAAAGCTTGGCTGATGGAGTAAAGTATGGTAAGAAAAATGAAAAACCCTGTGAATCATGTATAAGAGGTAAACAGTCTAGATTACCATTTAAAAATTCTGGAACTAGAGCTACTCAAAAACTTGAGATTGTTCATTCTGATGTGTGTGGGCCTATGTCAGTTCCATCATGGGGAGGTGCTAAATATATTCTGACATTTACTGATGATTTTACCAGGAAAACATGGACCTATTTTTTTGAAAAATAAGAGTAAGTTTATGAAAAGCTAAAACTTTTTAAACAGATGGCAGAAACGCAATCAGGAATGAAAATGAAAATTTTACGTTCTGATAATGGACGGGAATATGTCAATTCCTTAGTGAAAACATTTTTAGACATAAATGGGATAATCCATCAAACGTCTGTGCCTTATTCTCCTGAGCTCAACGGAGTTAGCAAGCGAGTTAATAGGACCCTCATGGAGAAGGCTAGAGTTATGCTTGATGAAAGCGGACTTCACAGAAGATATTGGGCCGAGGCTGTTAATACAGCAAATTATTTAAAGAATCGTACTCCAACTATTGCAGTGGAAAATAAATTACCTTAGGAAGCATGGACAGGGAGGAAAGTTAACCTGTCACTTCTCAGAGTGTTTGGATGTAGTGCTTACTTACATATTCCTTCAGTTAAACGTAAGAAGTTAGATCCAAAAGTCAGAAAATGATATTTATTGGATACTCTGAAAATGGCTGTGGTTATAGGCTGAGTAATCAAGACAATCCATGTGATATTAAGCTGGCTAGAGATGTAATTTTCATTGAAGAACCTGTTTTCAAAGAAAACAAAAATGTGAATGGTAATGAAATAGGAACAGTACCACTTAATTTATTTAGCAATAGCAATGAAGAAGACAGCTATCAAAAGTTAAAACAAAAGCCAAAGGAAAATAAAGAAAACGATTTTCATGGATTTGATATAGAACCTGCTGGTGATGTTCAAAAAGAAGAAAATGGGAAGAAAAAGGAAAACTAAGTTGCCAAATAAATTAAATGATTATATTATGCTAACTGTTAAGTATTGAAGGTTCAATTTAAACTTCCCGCCATCTCCCTTCTCCTTTCCAGCAATTTTCCTATACCTAGATCCTTTTCCCACGTTTGTAAATGTCATCTCCCCTCCCTCGTCCTATCCTCGCCACGGCCTCCTATCTCTCTTCCCTTTTCTGCCTCTCCCGTGCGCGTCGGACCGTCGTAGCTCCTCTTTTTTTTCTCACAAGTTATCTAAGTGTGCTCTTCCTCTCCGTGGCCGTGGTTATCTTACTCTGTCAAATAAGTGCGAACTCAACCTTCGATATTCGCCGTTCTTATAAGTGTGCCGTGGCGGTTCGTTCCGATCCGCGTAGAACGCCGTTACCGGGTTGCGAGACGCCACGACCGGACCTCGACCAGATCACGCTGCCGGACAAACTTAATAGTCAGGTAACTTCCCTACCTCCTCTTCCTCTTTTTCTCTTCCTCTCTCAAACATTAATTGGTCCTTTACGGCCGCATTTCCATACAGTTCTAAAAATCTCTCTTAAAAAAAAAGTACAATCTCTATATCTTTCCCCCTCTCCTCTCCTCTTAGCGGTGTATATGTTCCTATATTTTCTTAAAAATCCTCTACCTCTTTCCCTCTCTTCTCTCCTCTTAGTTTTTCCGTTCCTGTTTGAATTGAACCTCTCAGTATTTCTCTCTTCTGAAATTATATGATATTTCAGGTGGTTATTCGTTATAACGTGTTCTTTAATTGGGGTTATAATTTGTTACCTTCCTCTACCTCTACATCGATTGCAGTTTCGGTTACAATTTCAGTATCGATTCTTTCTTTTGTTTCAATATTCAATCAACCAATATCAAGATCCCCGGTGTTTTTTATTTCAGAAGGTTGTAACACTGAAATCAGCTGGTACTCCTTATCGTCATAAGCTGTCATTATATTATTGTTTATCTCTGTTTCAGGAAACCTGACAATTTAAAGTTTCTCTTATCCTACCTTAGCCTTATCATTATCTTATTATTTACATATTTATTATAACAAATACTCTTATTTACCATTCCTTTTGATTTATTATTTCAAATACTCAATAAAACAATTTCTTTTCTTTTGGATAACTTTTCTTCGAGTCAACCAATTTATCTGCAATAAATTGCGCCTTTTTAAAAATATAATTCTCTTTCCAACGAATGGTCACACTCCTATATTTAATTTTATTGCTTTTTTTTTTTTTTTTTTGGTTCTGTTGCCTTTAAACTTTGCTCTTAAATCTTCTCTATGGTTGAACTACCAGGACCAGAGCAGCAAGCTCTTGAAAATAAATAAAAATTATTTGAATCTCGGCAAAAAACCTTATTTCTTCGTGTTCAACGAGCCTTTGACTTAATAAAAGACCTCTCTAGTGGTCACAATAGTGTTATTGGAAACTTCAAGACCCGCTGTCTTGACTTGGAGGAGACTCGCCATCATTTTACTGAATTGGTGGAGTCCATAAATGAAATTACTTTAGAACTAAATCCTTCTTCCTCTGTTTCTCATCAAACATTATCATCGTTTGATGATCTTTATTATGCCTGTCAAGATGCTCTGACAAGCTTAAAGCCTCAGATCAACATCTCGGCTCCTAACTCTTCAACATCTGGTGAAGTAAACTTCAAACTTCCCAAACTCCCATTAAGATCATTCAAAGGTGGCCTGTCAGATTTTATTCCGTGGTATGATTTATTCAGTTCCGTCATAAATCAATCCAAAATAAATAATGTTCAAAAACTTTTGTACTTACAGTCGCGTCTTGAAGGTGAACCACTATCTTTAATAAAACATTTGCCAGCAACTGAGGCAAATTATGAAGTAGCAATTAATATTATCCTGGAACGATACAATTCACCCCGTCAGTTAGCTTCTGCTCATGTAGAAAAAAATATTGAACCTAGAAACTCTACCAACTGAATCATATTACATGCTCCGTAGTTTTCATGAAACTTTAACTCAACATTATTCTGCACTTACTGCCCTGAAGCTTCCAAACTTATCTGATTTTATTCTTTTCTTCATCGCCTTCAGAAAACTACCTCAAGTCACTCGAAAAACCTTTGAATCTCGTCCAAAGTCTGTTAACAATAGTAGTACCTCGTCGAATATTCCTCCCCTACAAACAAATTCTCAATCTCTTCCGACCTTCAAAGAACTCTTAGAGTTTCTAGGATCTCAATGTAAAATCTTAGAATCGTCTAATCTACAAAAGTGTTTATCCTCTAACACTGATACAAATGATCAATATCCCTCTGTGAAGGCCAAGTCTCCTCGTTATATACCAACAAAAAATCAGTATTTTAATAATAATAAAAATAAACACTCCTTTTTAGCCACCTCTCGGCCGAAGTCTTCTCAATCTTCCTCCTTTTCCCTCTTGTGTCCAGTATGTAATCAAAGTTTACATACAATCTATACGTGTCCTAAGTTTAGATCGCTCTCTGTACCTGAAAGACGTAAAAGAATCGCTTCTTCAGACCGTTGTCATAATTGTTTGGGTAACCACTTGTCGTCCAAATGTACCTCTAAATCTAAATGTATGAAGTGTAATGAGAGCTCTCACCATACTTTATTACACTTGGATGACTCTCCCTCTACCTGTGAAAGTGGTTCTCCCGGAATATTCAGTTCAGTGGCACAGGCACCAAATCCAGTCACTGTCTTACTTGGCACTGCGCTTATCCACGTTCACTGGTGGTTTTTTGACTGCTCGCGTGCTAATAGACTCAGGAAGCCAGTGCTCTTTCCTCTCTAAAAGTTTTTTTCTCTAAACTGGGATTATCTTATCAAAGGTCTGATATTCAAATAACTGGTTTAGGTTCTACTGAAGTCGATCAACCTAAATCTGTCTCTTCTATCACTTTTAAACCTCGTTCTTCAAATCAACCTCTCCTCTCAACTCAAGTTGTTATTCTACAGAACATCGCTGGTTCATTACCCTCTAGATCTCTGTCTGCACAGTTAAAAAATAAATTTTAAAATCTACCCCTAGCAGACCAACTGAAAAAAAAAAATAGGGTGGCAATGGTTGCCAGTCCACAGTAAGGCCATTGATAGATTAAAAGCAGCGCTAGTGGATGCACCAGTGCTTGGGGTATTTGATCCTAAACAACCATTAATTATTAAGTCAGATGCCAGTCAGACAGGACTTGGGTGTTGCCTAATTCAACAAGGAAGGCCGTTGGCCTATGCCTCGCGTAGACTATCTGATAGTGAGCAGCACTATGCACAAATAGAGAAGGAGATGCTTAGTATTTTATTTGATTGCATTAAATATCATTATTATATAGTGGGATCTAAAGTGGAGGTTCAAACAGATCATAAACCTCTGTTAGGTATTTTTAAAAAAGAAGTGGGTGCAATTACATCTGTAAGACTTCAAAGAATAAAAATGAAGTTATTAAGATATGACTTGGTAATAAAATATATACCGGGTAAGGATATGGGTTTGGCCGATTTGTTAAGTAGGTCTGCGGGAAATGAACCAATTTCTGCAAATGAGAATTTAGATGGTTTTGTGCATACAGTGTGCAAATATATGCCCATAAGTATTATTCAAAAAGAAGTTATATGCAAAGAAATTGAACAAGATGAGGTCATGAAGTTAATGAAGGAGTATTGTTATCAAGGTTGGCCACAGGATAAGAATAACATTCCAGTTGGAGAAGCAAGGCATTATTGGAAGTTTAAAGAGAGTATTTACCAAGAGTCAGGATTATTGTTCAAAGAGGACAAAGTCATTATTATTCCTAAAGGATTAAGACCATCAATACTGCAGAAATTGCATACGGCACACTTTGGTATTACCAAAACCAAGAATAGAGTCAAAGAAGTGGTATACTGGCCCAACATGCTCCAAGATATTGAAAACCTAGTGAGTACTTGCAATGTGTGTCAAGAACTCGGAAAAAATCAGAGGAAAGAACCATTACATGCTCATACCATTCCTGACTTACCATTCCAAAAAGTCGGAATGGATATTTTTGAATATAGAGGAACCGATTACCTATTAGTCATGGATTATTTATCTAAATGGATAGAAATAAGGAAATTAAGTTCAAAAATAATGACAAATATTATTGAAATATTAAAAGATGTTTTTGCAACACATGGCATACCAACAGAGATAGTCTCTGACAACAATCCATTCAACTCATACCAATTTAGGCAGTTCGGGGAAAAATATAACATCAATTTAACCTTTTCCAGTCCGAGGTATCCGCAGTCGAATGGGCAGAGTGAACGGGGTGTACAGATTGCAAAAAATATAATGAAAAAGATTGAGAAAACAGGAGGGGATTTATTTTTAGCTCTGTTAGAATATAGGACTACTCCCATCTCAGGATTGGATTATTCTCCATAAAATAATTTAATGGGAAGGACTCTAAGAACAAATATTCCCCCTTCACATGCTACACTGGAACCATAAAGTTCTGGGCGTACATAAGTTAAAGTAATATTAACATTAACGGTAACGGTAATGGTAATGTAAGATAAGGCCCTGGAATAAATCCCAAAACAAAATATATAACTTACTTTAAAACAACCTGAGTCTCAAAACTTGACTTGTTAAAAAAAACCACATGACAAAATTAACTAAAAATTGCGTTAAAAACTTACGATATGTATCGGCAGGTAACTATTCTTCAGAAGAGAAAAATTGATTCGCTTTACATTAAAACATTATTTTTGTGACCCAAAAGAGTCTTAACTCAACAACACATGAGTTTTTAAAAAAAAGACTAATTCTACATATACAACAGGTTAAAAGATTTTACATCTCGTCGATGGAGGCTCTCTCCAAGCTCCTTTTCTGTCTAAAGTTGCCAGTCGAGTGCCTCCTAAAATGGCGACCACGAGCCTCTAACAAAAACGACAAAAACTAGAACTAAAATTGTGATTTCTCCACGTTCTGACGTCATTACAAAGGTTACCCCCTAAATTCAAAGTCCCTAAATAAAAACAATAAGATAAACGAGTCTAAACGAAGACTTACTAATTTACAGGGTTCATTTACATATTCTATTATTATTATTTAAAATGATACAGATAAATATATACATATATGTGGTATAATACTGAGATACCACAATATATATGTATATATATATATATATATATATATATATATATATATATATATATATATATATATATATATATATATATATATATATATATATATATATATATATATATATATATAATATATATATAATATTATATATATTATACAAAAAATTAATGATTATGTATAGAAGAAAAGGAAATCATCATAAACTACAATAAATTCATCTTACGTCCAACAAATTTAAAATATATTTTTTTTGTAACTTTTGGATATGGAATATTTGTTAAACCTGGAAGGTGATTCAACCTGGGTTTCGCCGGTGTTGTTGTTTTGTTGTTAAATGATTATTAAGTCTTGTTGTGACACTCGTTCGAAATATACGTTTATTAAATTCTTGTGAGTTAAAGCCCCTTGTTACTTCATTACTTATTAACTCTTATCCGTAAGATCTATAGGACTTTACAACAGGTTATGGGAGCCCAGTCTTCGCCCAGAAGATATCGCGGTCGATAGGTGAGATAATTTTTTTAATTACATTATTTTTTAGTTGATACTTTCAAAGGGAATAAAATTAGCTTTGAAGTATCATGGCAAACCTCAATCCCGTACGTATTGAACCCCTTGGTCGAAAAAACTTTGATACGTGGAAAATTCAAGTCGAAGCACTCCTCGTAAAAAACGATCTTTGGGAATACGTTGACGGCACGAAGATAAAGCCGGAAGGAAAGACTGAAGCTTCTCAATGGGAGTTGTCGGATAGGAAAGCTAGGTCGGATCTTATCTTAGCCATCCTTCCATCGGGTCTTAAGCAAATTAAAGACTGTAAGACCTCCAATGAAATGTGGCAGTGTTATATTATTTAACTCTATAATATAAATAAAACTCTAAGACACATTGAATAATTCTTTTATTTTTTTAGTTAGAACATATTACACAACTTGACTAAAAACAATGCATGCGCTCCAAGTCCATCTGTCTCGGCGTTCCTCGTGTAATGCATGTTAGCCAGGTTATGCTCATTAGTTTTAAACTTAAATCTAAATAAAGAGCAACCTCTTAACAGGCAGAAGCTACATAGTATTTATCAGCCGAAGGGGCCTGCTAGGAAAGCGAACTTGTTAAAGCAGCTCACGTTAAATAAAATGAAAAGTAGCGAATATGTTCGGGAGCATGTGAACATTTTAACTCACAATCAACATCTTACTTTATCTACTGAAACAGGAAAATTAAGTGTTTAAAAGCAGTTGAAGAAATTAATCAGTTTGATTTATTTATATCAAGGTTTTCATCAATTTATAAATTATTGAGAGTTGCGGCCTATGTGATTAGATTTGTTAACTATTATCGTAAAGAAAATATATATAAATCTCAAATTCTAACTGTGCTTGAAATTAGATTGGATTGATTTGTGGAAGATTTGATTATTCATGGATTATTATGACTGATAAATTTCCTGAGTATATAGCATAGATGAGTCTAACATGTCACCAACAGGCCATAGTGAAGATTGTTGTGATGAACCAAATAATTTTTAAGATCAAAACAATCAAGTACATTCTAAGACTTGAAAGCGTAAACGTGGACCAGTTAATTAGAATTTTAACACAAATAAACGCCAAAAAGAATCAGAAAAAGAGTAGGTAAATAAAAAATGTGTGATCATTCCTGCTAAAGTAATTAAGCCTCTATGCATGCCATCGTGTATAAACAAAATGCACTGAACTGATATCTCGAGAGCAGAGGGTTATTACTTTCAATAACTTTTGAAAAATGGGTTTCACTAATGATTTAAAAACAGAAAATTGTGTTTTACAAGAGCCTGTATCAAGGCGAACTATTATTGCAACTAGTGAAAAATCTAAAGGGATGCAACAGAACAGTATTTCCTTGAAATAAATGGTCATCAGAAAGTGGCATTTTGCAAGACATTTCTTCTTAACACATTATGTGTCTTTGATAGGTTTGTTAAAACAGCACTTACAAAAAAATGTGAGGGGGCTTTAGTTAGTATTGACTAAAGAGGAAGGAAATCTACCGGAAACAAAATTTCAGATGAAGTTAAAGAGGGTGTTGGTGTTTATATAAAGTCGTGTTCCACTGTTGAAAGTCATTACACAGGAGGCAACGAACAGACAAGAAATATCTAGGAAATGAATTGAACATATCAAAAATGTATTCACTCTACGTAGAAGACTGTGAAAATAAAAATGTCAAATATATTGCAAAGGGATAGCAATATGCTAATATTTAATTTGGATGTTAATTTGAGTTTTAAACATTGAGGGGCTGATAGATGTGATGAACACTCAGTCTTTATATTTAATAAAATTGTGAACTTTAAATTGAACTATTTACAATGCCACAACAGGCACAACACTGTGCGATGTGGGATTGTTGTAGTATCGATATAAGAATCGATCTTATATGTATAATCGATAGTCATAATAAAGACAAGTGTATATTAAGCCATGTTACAGTGTACATCTTGCTCTCCCATATTATAATGCTTGGGATGATAATACAATATGGTGATAGCGGTAAATTGAATTAAATAAGATTAAAAATAATTAGTTGTCAATTAGTTCAAGTGGAAAGTGTAATTGGATTTAATTCCCTTTTTTAAATGGCAGGTGGTAATGAAGATGGCTGGACAGAAACAAGATTCTACAAGTAAGGATAGAGTTGAAAAAGTATTAATTAATGATCCAAAAATAACTAATAATATGTCTCACATGAATTACTCAACATACGGCGGAATTCTGGAAAGATTGGAAACTTGAGTGTAAAATATACATGAGGGCAGCTAACCTAGAGAGTGAAGCGGAAGCCAGGAAAGTAGCCATCTTGCTAAATGGTTTGGGACCACAAGCCAGAAAAATATTCAATTCTTTCAAATGCGACATTGATACGGTGAAACACAAGGAGTTAATTAAGAAATTTGACAATAATTATTGTAATCCAAAGAAAAATCTAACCATGCAAAGACACAAATTTTTTACACGTAAGCAACAGGATAATGAGTCAATTGAGTCGTTCAGTGTTGAGTTAAAGAACCTAAGTGAACTATGTGAGTTTGATAAACCATATTTATTTTTAATTTATCAAGCAGATATAATGAGATAAAACAACAATAATTATTATTAGAAGATAGTTATGATTTGGAGAAAGCTATAAGTTACGCTATTTCGTTAGAAGTTGCTGCTATGGATGCAAAAAAAGTTAGATAACAACAATCAACATGAACCTTCAGTTAAATTGGAAATCAAGGATATAGAAATGATAACGATATTTCTTGATTCAGGTGCTCAATGTAATGCAATTAGTCAATCAACTTTATATAGGTTAAATGTAGATAAAAAAAAATTGATGTAAAAGATAACACTAATTTGTATACATTTAGTGGTGAGAAACTACCGTTGGTAGGAGGGATTTATTTGAATTGTTCTTTTGGAAGTTTTGAAGCAAATGTATTATTTCATGTTATTGGTTTGGATTATACAACTGTTATTGGCTGTAAAACTGTTATTGGCTGTAAAACTGATGAAGATTCAGGTCTTATGAAATGTAATGTTAAGTATATAAGGGTATTGAAGTCTGAAATTTTGGAGAAGTATAATGATGTTTTTCAACGAATAGGAAAACTTCCTGTTACAGCAGAGTTAAAATTAGATCCTAATGTGAAACCTAGAACAGAGCTCATTAGGAAAGTCCCATTTGCATTAGTACAACAATTAAAAAATACGTTTGGTGTAGTGGGACACCCGGTAGGAACGAAGTTCCTTACGCTTTTCATTAAATATAAATTATAAAGCCGCTGTAATAACTACGTATACATGGTGGAGTTAGAAAAGAGACAAAATTAAAAGTAACTAACTATTTGTACTAGCGGAGTTAAGGCAAAATTAAATGAAAATCTATTTATTATCTTTGAAGCGAGCGTCTTTCAATAACTAATGTATTATTTATTGAAAGACTATTAAAAGACTAAAGACTATTTAAAGACTTGAAGACTATTATTTTTTCTATGTATATTGAGAAAAAATTTAATGATAAATTTATAGTTAAAGCAGATGGTTGTAGAACGAAAAAGAACTGTCCTCCCAGGCCCCGTCGGCATATTACTCCAATTAAATATTAAAATAAAAAATATAAATCATTAACTCACAAAAACTTCTGCTTGTTTCAATTGTACTGTAGGTGATGTATACAAAGTTTCATTTAGATATCGGTAAAAACGTTGTTTTCTTTATTTTAATAGGTTTGTTCCGCTTTAATAAATTTAGCGATCTTTATCACTTCATAGTAGTGTCGGTGTTCGTTTTACTATAAAAAAAAATATTTAAAAAAGTTGTTTGTCTCATTAAATAGATGAAGTTAGAATTTTTTCCCGTCCAAAAATTCCAATTTTAAATTCGAAGCTTATGTTTACGCGAGCGTCGCGCGTGAACGCTTGGGCGGATAACGTTGTCCAACGAACTTGTCCCGGACATTAATAAAATGAACATGGTAACCAAATTTCAACTAAGTCGGTCAACTTTTACTCCAGTTTTCGCCATCGGTAGATTTCGTGACGGATTTTGCGTGACGGTTATTTTGTGACGGTGATTTTGGTCGTTTTTTTCGGATTCACTCCCGGGCTCCAGAACGTGCCATAAGGAACTTCGTTCCAAAAATTAATTGAAACGAATGGAAGATTTGGGTATTATTAAGCCTTTTCCTGAGGCTCCAGAATGGTCTAGTTCTATTACAATAGTTAAAAAAGTTGTTAGGGAATTTTGACATGTTTGTTTTTTGTTTTGTTTTGTTTATAGAATCGTAATTGAAATGTTTTTTATAGAGTTTGACATTGTCGTCTAATATATTTTTGTGAGTGAAATATACGTGAATTTTATCTAAGGAGTAAAGTGTCTATTTGGTCAGATTCCTTTACATTAGTGGTGCCGAAACCCGGGACGGAGACATTTAGTTTTGTGATTCAAAATTTAATAAGTTTCAGTTTAATAAGTTTTTGACAGATTGTTTTTTTCCGTATTTAATTTTTCATTTAATTTAATATCGAAATGTCGCAACTCAGAAGAAGCGAGAGGAAGAACTTTGGTAAGCCTCCTGTTCGTTATGGGTTTTCTGATGGCAACATGGAGCGTACAGGGTCCGAACCCATACCCGAGCGACAACGGGCTGACGTGGCGGAGGAGACCAGACGGTACGCTACGATGTCTGACATCGTGAAAACCCCTAATACTACTAAATTAAATGTAAAAACCCCTAATACGACTAAATTAAATGTAAAAGTGGGAAAATCAAGTAAAAGCACGAGCAACATGACTAGATCAAGCTTAACTAAAATAAAAATGCTTGAAGCTGAACTGCAGGCAGAGGAGAACCTAGCTAAGTTGGCCGAGGCTCAAGCAACAATAGAACAATTCATGACTGAGAAAAGCTTAATTAAAAAGAGGCTTGAACTGGAGAAGGCCCGTTTAGAACAAAGCAGTTGTTCGGGCTCTAGGAAATCAGGCTCGATTGCTTCCCATACAACGGACCCTGTCAAAAAGGTTCAAGAATGGCTTGATTGTAGATCCGACAAGCCCATGTCAAGTTGTAATCGTAATACAGAACGCCCAACCATTCCACCAGACACGATTATGGACTTTGCAAGAACCCTTGCAGAGGGTATGCGGTCTTTAGCTAACAGCAGACCAGAAACGACCCTTAACGAGATTTCTCGCCTCGGGGGAAAAGACCTAGCCAGCTTCAGTGGTATACCGGAAGAATGGCCAATTTTTGTGTCGTCGTTTCGACGAACGGAACATTTATATGGTGAGGCAGACCATCTAATCCGCTTACAGAACGCATTGAAAGGTGAAGCTTGGCAAGCCGTCCAACCACTCTTTGTGTCGCCGTCGAATATCAAGGCTATAATGAAGACCTTAGAGTTAAGATTTGGGAGGCCAGAATTTATTCTAAATAAAATGTTAGCTAAGACCCGGGCCCTTCCTACCTTGAAGGACGATGATAGTACGGGCCTAATTAAGTTCGCTACCACTGTGCAGCATTTGACATCTACCGCTGAGAGTTTGGACAGGGAAGCATATCTTACCAACCCGCAGTTATTGGCCGAGCTAACATCTAAGCTTCTAACTTACTTAAAGTATAACTGGGCTAAGTATTCTCAGGAAAATATCACCAACGTGCCTAGCCTGAAGCAGTTTTCTGAGTGGATAGACAGCGAAGCAACGACTATGAGTATTTACTATTTACCGAAAGACGGAACTTCTGGCATTGAACAGAAAGCAAAACCCCCTTCTAAATTTACAGGACCCAAACGGGACGTTGCCTTTAGACCGACGACAACACGACACGTACTGACGAACCAGATACCAGACAGTGATAATAAAATAACCACCGTGGCCGGTCAGAGTGACAGCAAGATGAGTGACAACTGTGTAATTTGTTCGGAGAAACATTTGGTTGAATCATGTAGAAAGTTAAGAGAAATGAATGTCGACGAGAGATGGAGTATGATTACAGCCCACAAACTGTGCTTCGCGTGTTTTGGGCAACACCAATTAAAGTTATGCTTAAAGAAAAAGGCCTGCGGAATCAATCAATGTAGGAAATTTCACCACAGACTCCTACATAAGGACTTGATGACTAATACTGACTCAAAACCTAAACCAACTTGTTTTCAGTCAGAAATAGTCATGAATCAGATTGATAGGCATGGAGGTCAGGTCCTGCTTAGAGTTTGCCCGGTGATATTGACAGGACCGAAGAACCGCTTAGAGACGTACGCACTTTTCGACGACGGATCAACTGTGACACTTATTGACAAGGCAGTAGCTGACCGTTTAGGCCTGGAGGGGGAGAGTGAGCCATTAAAAATTGGATGGACGAACTCGACTGAACACCATGAGAAGACATCCCGTCGAGTGAACTTGTCCATCAAGGGCTTGTACGAAGAGGACGAATTCCAATTAATGGGAGTTCGCACTATGGCTGGACTAACTCTACCTCACCAAGACATGGAAGTTGTGACACTTAAGAAGAAGTGGCCTCATCTGAACAGTGTCAACCAACCCTTGACGTCTGCCGACCAACGCCCCACCATTTTGATTGGACAGGACAACTGCCACCTGATACTACCTCGTAAGATCATCGAGGGTCCTTCGAACGCACCGGTGCTATCATGGACTAAGCTCGGATGGGTTCTCCATGGGCGAGCCGACGTTAAGGGGAGAGTTGACAAAGAGTTCACCCTGACATGCTGCCAAAGGCTCAGCGAAGACGAGTCCCTCATTAAGAGTTTAAAAGAATACTTTGAGGTTGATAGTTTCGGATCGACTTCCCAACAAGAGGACCACTTGTCAACTGAAGACCGAAGAGCTCTAGCAATCCTTGAAGAAACCACTCAAATCGTGGGTGACAGGTACGAATCCGGGTTACTTTGGACGACAGATCAAGAAAAGTACCCGTCTAGTTACGGCTATGCCTTTGCTCGGTTAAGAGGGATGGAGAAGAAAATGGATCGGACCCCGAACTAGCGAGAGAGTACGAGGCCAAGATTAGTGAGTATGTTTTGAAAAAGTACGCTAGAAAGTTAACACCTGAAGAAGCGCTTAGTGAGACTGAAAGAACATTCTATTTACCACACTTCGGAGTTCGTAACCCAAATAAACCAGGCAAACTAAGATTCGTTTTTGATGCCGCTGCGAAGGTCGACGGAGTATGCTTCAATAATGCCCTCCTGAGCGGTCCGGATCTCCTTGTTTCTTTGCCTGCCTGCCTTATTAAGTTCCGACAGCGTGCCGTCGGGATTGTCGGGGATATCAAGGAGATGTTCCACCAAGTGCGAATAAGGAAAACTGATGCAGACTCACAACGATTCTTATGGCGTGGAATGGATCGTGCCAGAAAACCAGACATTTACATTATGGAAGCCATGACATTTGGCGCTACATGCTCACCGGCGACCGCATTATACGTAGTACAAAAGAATGCGGAGCGATTTGAGAAGATATTTCCAGAAGCGGTTAAGTCCATACTTAAAAAGGAGTACATGGACGATCTACTTGACTCCCTAGACACAGCAACGGAAGCTATAATAAGACTCCGCGAAATTGTGAAGATCCATAAAGCGGGAGGCTTTGAGATATGCAATTGGGTCTCTAACTCAAAGCAAGTTCTTTCGGAGATACCAGAAGAGTACAGAGCGAAGTCGGTAAAAAATCTGACACCCGACACCGACTTACCTATTGAGAGGGTACTGGGACTGTGGTGGAACTCTGACGCCGACGTGTTTAGTTTCCATCAAAATAAAGCTGTACAGAGGATGAGTGGGCTAAACAAAGAAATCTACCCTACGAAACGACAGGTTTTAAGCGCCACAATGTCTATCTTTGATCCTCTTGGGTTTGCTACACCAACGACAATTAAAGGACGTTTGCTGGTGCAAGACATCTGGCGTACTAAAACTGGCTGGGATGAAGTTGTGAGTTTAGAGCTTCACCGACGTTGGCTCAAGTGGATACATGAACTTCAAAGCCTAAAGAGCTTGGAGGTACCTCGCTGCTACTTTTCAGAACTGACTGACGCATCTGAGGTCGAACTACACGTCTTTTCTGATGCAAGTGAAGAAGCCTTTGCATCCGTGGCCTACCTCCGTCAACGCTCTGAAGGTAACTACAGAACGGCATTTGTAATGGCTCGTGCTCGCACAGCCTCAATCAAATCAACCATGACTATCCCTCGAATGGAACTACAAGCGGCACTCCTTGGCTGTAGGTTGGCTGACACAATATGTCGTGAACTAGAGATCGGCGTCTCACGAAGAGTTTTGTGGTCTGACTCGAAAACTGTGATCCACTGGATCAAAGGAAACAACGGGCCATATAAACAGTTTGTTTCAAACCGAGTAGGGGAGATACATGCTCTTTCTAAGCCCTGTGAGTGGAGATGGGTCCCCACAAAAGAAAATAGTGCTGACATAGCGACAAGGCGAACCCGACAATTTGACACAACATCTTTTACATTCTGGCTACAAGGGCCTGCATTTCTTCAACAAGTCGAAGAAGCTTGGCCCCAACAACCGACAGACCTCCAAATTGACGATTCCACTGAACGCAAAAAGAAAATTGTATGCTTACAGACTACCACAGGAAATACTGCAATTACAGTGTCTAAATTTTCATCTTGGCTACGACTTTTACGGACGACTGCGTGGATTCTCCGCTATATAACTAATCTTAAACGACGTATTCTGCGTAATCCTGACGGCATCAAGACAAAATTAACGCTGATGAAACCTGACTACGACAAGATTCGTGAAATTAGACCAGACGAGTTGACTAAGGCGGAGTTATTACTCCTCAAGCTATCCCAATCAGAAGACTTCCTAGATGAGCAAGGGTATCTTCTTACTGGGAAAGAAATTCCCAAGTCGAGCCGACTGTACAAGCTCTCTCCGCAGATAGACTGTAACGGGTTGATCAGAGTAGCAGGAAGGACATGCGAATCCCCCGACCTGGACTATGACCAGAAAAACCCTATAGTCCTTGATGGTAAACACCACACATCGAAATTGATTGCCAGACACCACCATGAATTAAGCTTCCACCAAGGAACTGAGACCGCTGTCACGGCGATAAGGCGGAAATACTGGATGCTTGGGGTACGCCAGACGGTAAAGAAAGTGAAGCGTGTGTGTGCCAGGTGCCAACTTCAATTTAAACGACCCAAGCCACCTCAAATGGCACCCTTGCCGACTGCAAGAGTGACCCGACCACCCCACGCATTCTACTTTACTGGTATGGATTTCTTCGGACCCATTGAAGTTACAGTGGGTCGCCGACACGAAAAACGATGGGGAGTAATCTTTACGTGCCTCTCTGTCAGAGCAATTCATCTAGAAGTAGCCCACTCTCTCGACACAGAGAGCTGTATAATGGCCATTCTAAGGTTTACCAGTAGGAGGCCGTGCCCCTCAGAAATATTTTCTGATAATGGCACTAACCTCGTTGGGGCGGAGCAGGAGTTAAGGGATTCCGTTAGACAACTAAACCATGTGCACATTCAACGCACTCTACACAACCTCGGAGGAGGCATTAAATGGACCTTCTTGCCGCCTAGGGCCCCACACATGGGTGGGTGCTGGGAGCGGCTAATAAGAAGCGTGAAGACAGCCCTCAAAGCAGTTTTAAAGAGCCAATATCCTAAGGACGAAGAGCTTAACACCCTGCTAACTAGAGTCGAGTTTGTAGTAAACAACCGCCCTCTGACTGAGATATCAGTTGACCCCTCCGACTCCAAGCCGCTGACACCGAACGATTTTTTAATCGAACCATTTGCCAACCAACTAGACGAAACGACCCTTACCAAAGGAAGACTAAGGAAGATAAGAAGTCTGAGCGACACGTTCTGGCAAAGATGGGTCAAAGAATATCTTCCTTGCCTCACCCTTCGAGAGAAATGGTTTAACAAAGTTAACCCCCCAAAAGTAGGCGATTTGGCGCTAATAGCCGATGAGACTAACCCCAGAAACAACTGGCCACGAGGCAGAATATCAGCTATTTACCCAGGGAAGGATGGTCAAGTAAGAATTGTTGATGTCACTACAGCCAAGGGGACCTACCGACGTCCTATGACAAAGGTTGCAATACTGTCGGAGGGAGAAGGATGTTAGGGAATTTTGACATGTTTGTTTTGTTTATAGAATCGTAATTGAAATGTTTTTTATAGAGTTTGACATTGTCGTCTAATATATTTTTGTGAGTGAAATATACGTGAATTTTATCTAAGGAGTAAAGTGTCTATTTGGTCAGATTCCTTTACAAAAGTGTAACCTGATTATATTGTATTGAAGATGAAGAAGCTAAATATAATTTCATTCTCATGTTCAAGTTCAAAGGTAAAGCGTGTTAAATGTATATTCCTAACCCTACAAGGGTTATGGAACCTCAAAATTTTCGGTTTTTTGGTGTAAAATAATAATGAAAATAATTAAATTACGAGACATTTTAATAAAAAAAAACACGTAGAATACGTTTTAATTCGGTTCAATTCTTTTAAAGAGAAAAAATGTCGAACAACTCGGACTTAGTTTCAACCCCAAAATTGACTGGAGGTAACAATTTTATTACCCGGCGTTTCCGTATAAAATCTTTTTTATAGGCTAAAAGCTTATCGTCGGTGCTTGACGAACAAGGAGATACAAAACCTACGGACTTTAAGAAGCAAGATGTAACGGCAAAAAGTCTTATAGCCTGCACTTTAGACGACGCACACATCGCTCTGGTACTAAACTGTACAACAGGTAACGAATTTGGGACTATCTACACGAAAGGTATGAAGGAGACATAAATAGAATAGTATTAAAAATATAAAACGATGTCGCCCGACAAACGTTCAATAATATCGAAACTTGGGAAATATACATCAAGAGGGCAGAAAAAATGCTGATGATGATTCTGAGTTTCTAGTTTCTCTTAGTAATACCACTGTGTGGCAGCACAATTCGATAACATATCAGGAGCAAAACTTAGTGATGTTTGGAGACGCTTCCAATTATATGAAGAAAAGATCTTCATCGCTTTATTTACTTCAAATAAACTTGTCGATTTTATTGCTAATTATTTTAAGATTTTTGATATAATTTAATGTATTTTTTATTAGGGTTAATTTATTCTTTTTACTTTCCTGCTCCTTTTCGAGGGGAAATTGTGTCGTTATTTTTTTTTTTTAATTTTTTTGTATTTCGATTTCATTGTTTTTTTTTTTACTTTCCTTTTCGTTTAAGAGGGTAAGTGAGTAGATTATTATTGTTTTGAAGTTATTTTATCGTTTTTTCTAATTATTTTTTCGTAATCTTTTTTACTTTCCTTTACACATTAGAGGGGAAAGTGAGTAGGTTATTAGTGTTTTGAATTTTTTTTCTCGTTGTTTTTTTTTAATTATTATTTTTTTTTTTTTTTTAGTCTATTTTACTTTCCTTTTCGCATAAGAGGGAAAGTGAGTAGGTTATTTTTGTATTTGGATTTCATAGTCTTTTGACTTTTCTTCTTTCCCACGTTTAGGCTTTTTTCAGTTTGGGAATCCAGTTGTGAAGAGCAAGCATCACGACAAAGTTCCTCCCTAGAAAGAAACCATTTAGTAACAAAACAAGACTTGCATAATATTGAACGTGATTTTTACATAAATAAGGATATTGTTCGTCATAAAAACGATGTTATCAGCGTCGAGGCCTGAATGAGGTAAGAAAATGAGGTAAGATTAGACCCTGAGACGGATCCTATTCTCTTTTATAAGGCCCAGGGTAGTAATGATTGTGATGAATTTCCTTCTCTTCAAGACAATGATTTTGTATTAATCATCATGAATAATGCCCAAAAAGAATATTTAACGAAATATGGCAGTCAGTGTGTTTGTGTGGATAAAACACATGGACTGAATCCTTACCATTTTATGCTAACCACTTTCTTGTGTTGGATGATTTGCACCAGGGATTTCCTTGTGCATTTTTATTCTCTAACCGTTCAGATACTGAAATATACATGTTACGGCCATTTAGTTTTAATTTATTTTTCTTAGTATTTCATAATTATTTTTACTTTGAACTAACTTAATTATTTACTTTTATTTGTGATTTCTTTTGTATAACATTTTGGTTTCTTTTCTTAAAATGTTAAATTCGATTATCTATAGCCTGATGTTTTTAAAGTTCTTGGATTGATAATCTAATTAACTCTACCTTCTCAGCTACTTTTGACTGCTTCACTTCCGTTTTTAATTATATTCACCTCCTTTTCATCCTTCTACTAAGGGAATACTCCTATTTAGTCTCTCTTAAACCACTGACGGGTTCACACCTTACTTAAGCCTGCCTACTTTGAAGTGTTCTCTTTGTGTCTCGACTTACTGTCCAGCATCTCGAGCCTTAGACGTACTGTACCGGCCCGACGTCCCGTTCTGTGCAGACTCAATAAACTCAGGTTAACATCTCTCCGTGCCTATACGTTCAGTGTCATATTGTGAGTTAAGCCCTACCGACTGACTTCATGTGCCTCGGGCGTATAGTACCCTACTGTACTGGCCTCCCGTCAATTTTACTTCCGTACGGGTTGGAATACTCTACAACTTTACACTACATCTTATCTTCCCGTTAGCTTGATCAACCACCTGCTTGTGAACTTCCAACAAACCACCCAATACTGGGAGTGTGTTAAGAAGCCACAGGATACACCACAAGATTCACCACAGGTACACCTTACTCTATCATTACTTTTTATGTAACTATTCTAAATTTTTTTACTAACCATAGTTTTAACACTAACACCTTTTTATTCTTTTGTAAACTATATCCTATTTACTTCCAATTGATACAAAAAGTTCAAAGTATTTTGTTACAATAGTTTTTATTCATATTCCTTTTGTCAGAGCTACCACTGACATTTTTTATACTCATAGTGTCGACAATCGGTGTGCCAATTTCTTGGCAACCTTGGCGCGCTAACATTTTGGTCCTTTGGGCCGGATATGCATTTTGGTCCTCTTGGGTTTCCTGATGTGTATTTCCGGTGTAACTTTTTACTTTTTATATCTTTTTCTACTAATTTTAATTTTCTACTTTGAACTTGCGGTCAATACTTTTTCTACATTGTGTATACTTAAACTACTTCAGTACTTACTTTATGTATATTTATACTTTAAACTACTAGTAAATAAGTTTGTAGAATCAAATTTTCTAAGCTATAGACGTATAATACTTTTATGTTAATCTTACTTTATTATTTCTTTATGACTTGTGTACATGGTCGCAAACATACTGCCCACTTTTACGTTAAGTCTATACTTTTACTATTTTCATTTATTTTATCATTTACTTTATAATTTTCTTTTATGCGAGCGCACAATTTCTAATTTTTACTATAATTCTGAAATAAGCTCTATACCATGGGGAAAGATAAAGTTACTGTTAAAGATCCTGCTAAGGAAATACCAGTAAGTAAACCTCCAACTCCTATTCAGGAAACGTCAAAATCTAGTACCGATTCTGCCTTTACTGAAAAGGTTGTTTTTCTAAAGCGTAAACTTCAGAACTCTGAAAGGTAAAAGAAAAAGTCTCTCCACGTAAGAAAATTTTTATTAAAAAATTCAAAGCAGCTTTCGGCAGCCTCTATAAGGCCATCTTTAGTGCCTAAACAAACAGTAACCGACCACTAATTAATGTCAAATGGAAATAAAAAATAAAAATACAACAAACAATAGAAAACCGAGACATAATAAAAACGAAACAACCGCCATAGTCAACTAAAACCCAAGCAATAAAACAAAAAATTAATTTAAAAATAACAATATAATAGTCTAACAATAAATTAAAAAACCAAGCTAAGAATAAATAACAAAATAAACAAAAATGGGAAAAACAGATGAAAATAAACATAAAATAAATAAAGCTATCGAAGAAAAGAAAATTAATAGTACCGAAAGAGGTGAAAAGTAAATCACCCAAAGGAACTCATAGGGTGGGGTGAGTCATGCGAAGCCAGACGCTGGCACAAGACTGACTCGCGATCTGGCTCTAGCCATGACCTTCAGAAGGGATGACGCGTCGCCCCTCTCATTGACGTTGCCGTCCGGCGGCCCCATGCGTAGCTGGCCCCTATGAATTTGTATTTTCTCCAGCGAGTCCAGTATTCGACCTTTCTGGGCACAATGCATGAACCCGATCTTATGTTCAGCGTTGAAGTGGCCGTGCTCATGAAGATGTTGGTAAAACCTACTGTTAGTGCGTTGCAAATGCTCTTTAGCTCTTATTTGATAAGAGCGCCCTGTCTGCCCGACATATTCAGTTTCTCATTCACCAACGATCATAATATAGACCCCACTTTTGTTTTCCCGGTTTTACCAGAAAACAAAAGTGGGGTTTTTACGGTTAGATAAAAAATCCCCTGGTAATTCGTCACCTTTTTTACTTTTAGTTACCTTTTTTGAGGTTAGTCACCTTTTTTGAAATTAATCACCTTTTTTACTTTATTTTGTGAAAAATTGAATTAATTTCTCCAAAAATATTAAACTATGTACATTTTATATTTCAAATAGTTAAACCAAGTGTTGCCTACCTATGCATTTTACTCCATTTTTATTAGCTTGCTTTCTTGTTTGTTGTTTGTATGTAGTAACAATCTTACAATCGATCTGTACAGTACAAATCTTACAATCGATTTTTAACTAACTTCCCGACTAGCTAGACATTTGAAACTTTTAGAATAGCAATGCTACGACGAAAATACATTATTTTAATACTTTTAGCCATCTTCAAGCAGAATTTAATTCATTTTCAGTAAATTTTGCTGCCTGGAAAGTTAGTTCGAAAAAAATCCGCAAGAATAAATATAAATTAAGATAAATGACCCTTGCGGATTTTTTCCGAACTAACTTTCCATACACAACAAATATTATCTTTCTATTATTATGATATAATATATTATTATATATATATATATATTATATAATTTATGATAAGTATGATTATGGTTATGATGGAATTCGGTTAAGATTATGTTATAATCCCCCGGCTTAGGGATACGTTTCGAAGTACCACGAATTATTACGTACAGCAGTCAGCAGTGTAATCACGGTGTATATTATATAATATTTTTTGTAGATAGCGAGGATCAGTCAAAAGTAAAAAAACACAATGTTTTACTTTACCGACGTTTCGGAAAATATATTTCCTTCATCAGGGTAAGATTTTGAATCATCTCATCATCATGATCATCTCATCATTCATAATCTTACCCTGATAAAGAAAATATATTTTCCGAAACTACTGTAAACTAAAACATATGTTTTTTACTTTTGACTGATCCTCGCTAACCTCAAAAAATATTATTTAATTATTTCACAGTCGATATTTTCCAATTCTTGGTGTATATTATTACATGCAGTCAGTAATATTTCGAGAAATCAAGCCGGGATTATCGGTTGCTTTGATAAAATTGAACTTATTTATCAAAGGTAGGTTACACGCAGGTTACAACAAGCCAGATAAGTCATTAATGGTTTGATATATATAATTAACCATTAATATATATTAATGGTTTAATATATATTATTGAACCATTGATTTATAAACTTAGTATTACATTATATAATGTAGTACTAAGTTTATACGTTATCTGTGTACAAATATCCCTTTATCTATGTACTTTAGACGGAAGAACTCAATTACGAATGATAATACCCGAAAAAAAGGTTTGGAATAGGGCAAACTTATAGTGGATATTGTACGCAATATATTTAAATTACATATACATATATGCATTATGACTAGTAATTGCATTTGTGTAATGTTTAAATTAAAATATCTTATCACATTAGTATGGGGATAAAGTGAAATAAATGCCCATGAGCTTTCTCTGCCGTAATGTAGCAACCCAACTTGGTATGAGCATACTCCATTATTTTCCTGTCGTTTGTTTACTTTCTCTTATGTATTGCACTTTGTCTTATGTCCTTGTTTTCTTTTATTATGTTATAGTTTATTTAATTACCATAATAATAATTAATCATAACCACCCCTCTACATAAAGTACCTGTTCCACAATTTTATTTAATTCTCGTATATAATATTATATCTGACCAAAAACCACTTACGTGGTAAAAAAAACACCCCGCCAAGTCTGTGGTCAAAAAAAGTTGTGAAATCAACTTTCTGTCCTGCCAAGTGATGTTGGCATTTTCTCCTGACCCAACACTGTTAACTTAGATATTTATCAGCTTATTCTCCTCGGCCCATGTCATTTTCAACTGTTCTCTTTATAACCACATCAGATCCTACTACCTCCAGTATAAGAAAACTTTAAACTACTTTTATAAATATAACGCAAAAAAAAAAATTATAATTTATACAATTTCATAATTAATGTCATGAGAATCAGGTCCTTAATAATTAATGAATGATATTAAAACATATATTTTTTATTATAGTATGTAAATAATAATATTGTATATATGAATGTATGTGTGTGTACATGTATGCATGATAAATATATATTTCTTTTACTATTGTTTTTATATTTCGTTTATTTTAAATAACATAAATAAAAAAAACTAGACCGACTCCCATCAAAAATGATTTTTTATCGCTAACCTTATACAGTTTTGGTATTCTTCCATTTTTGCTGCATCCCAGCCAAAGACAGTGTAGCTATAGTTAATTTTATTGTGATCCTGTTTCTTATTATTGTAAGCATCGCGAAGAATTTTTATAACTAGAAATACCGATTTCGTAAAATATCTCCATATCCTGTATCTGGGGTAATCCCAAAAAATTAGTCCAAATTAAGTCAATTGTTCTTTTGCCGTTTTCATTGACAAACTTAAAGCTACCTTTTTTGTCACTTATGGTACGGCCGTTTATTAAGTATAAGGCTAAATTATCCATTGAATTTACTAAACTATGACCTTGTTTGTTACTTATAATGTCTTTTGAGCGTCTAATGCCAAATAAGTTTGAGACTTCAAATATTTCTTCTTGACTACCGTAAGCAGATCCGACTCAACAGTTAAAATCTCTCCCCAAGTACACCTCTGTATTAGGGTTTTCTGAAATAATCCCCATCATGGTCTCTTCAAATATTTCCAGCGGAGTTTTTATATCAGCAGAAGGATTAAAATACACTAAACCGACAATAATATTTTTATTATTACTTGAGAGGGTTAAAATAATCCAGTGTTGGGTGGTATCCAGAACTCCGACTCGCATATCTTTCTTCACCAAAGCCAGTAGACCTCCACTAGCCCTCCCCCCTAGTCATTTCTTTAATTGCATGACTATAAAAAAATTTAAAAGTTTTTAAATAGGAATATGGATTTTCTAAAGATTTGGTAAGCCAAGTTTCACTAAGCCCTATAAAACTAAATTCATTTAAAATTGCCTTATGCCTACCGTCTAAAAGAATTAACCTGTTAAACCCTTCACAATTCCAAAATAGTAAGCTGAATGAGTTAAAGCCGTTTTTCTGTGCTGCGTGTGAGACTTCGTGATCCTTTTTTATGCCGCATTTTCCTGTCGAGTTGTCCATATCCGATGTTAAGGATGGCCGAACGGACCCAGCGTCCTCCTTAGATTTTAATTCCAAATTACTCGTATTCTGGTTTGCCGATTGCACAAGTGTTGTAGTTTGTAGTAAGAATTTGTTTCGCTTTTGTGGCTTGAAGTTGGTCTAAACTGTAGGATACTCCCTGTATCATAACTTTATCAAATCTTATTGAAGCTTGTTTATTCTGAGATCTCGCTTCCTTGACATATACCCGTAACTTCTTTCTTAGCCTCATTGTTTCCGGTGAATAATCCTGGAAAATACTGAAATTCGTTCCTGATAAATAGTTTGTATTCTTAAAAATCTCATATTTCCTTCTATTGGATACAAATTTAATGAGAACCGGGCGTGAATAGTCCATATTAAGTTTATTTTCGAGTCTTCTTACCCAATCTAACTCGTTAATCGTAAGACTTGTTTGCATTTGATCCCAAAGTATGTTCATTACTGCCTTTCCTAATTCTTCCCTGGATTCTCCGTTCGGCTCTTCTAGGTTGTACAAAATGATATTATTGATTTTATCAGTCTTACGAAAAGGTGGTCTTCTTACAAGGGCCTTCTCTAGCTGGATCTTCCGTTCTTCATGGGATTTTTTGTACTTCTTCCATTTCTATAATTTTATTCTGCATACTACTCAATTCATTGGAGAGATTTTTTCACATCCTGCTGTAATTCCTTGACATCAGGATTTCCCATTAAAGCTATAAGGTCAAATGTCAAAAAAAGCGGACAATTAGTCCGCTTCTCCCATGTTTGCAGTCGGGTAGTATACAGGGTGATCCAAAAATTCGGCAACGGCTTAATATCTTCGGTTATAATTAAGATATTAAGTTCCCGGTTTGCAGGTATCTTAATCATCTGTAAAATAAACTACTTTTTTGGTGGTTAATCATTTTTTCCGAAATATTGGTTGCCGCCATATTGGATTCAACTTTGAAATTTTAAATTGGAACACCCATAAAGTGATACATTTTTGGAAAGCACTAAAAAAAAGAAAACATTTGCCGCAAACCCGAGCTTTCTATCTACCCCCGTTCCAAAATGGCGGACACTCAAAGTTTAAAAATTTAATATTTTTGTTGGTGGTAAAACTTTTAGTTATTACAAAATGAGTCTGGTTACCATAGGAATATTAGACAGTGAACAAATTTCTTATAAATGTTTATTTACTTCTAGAAGTTTTATTTGTTAAAATTTAGTTACAATATTTTGTTATCCACTTTAAAGTTAACTTGATTAACTGTTTTCCAAATAATCATTTTATTTTTTCACCAATTTGATTACAAATTTCGCATTTTACCTTTTATAAAGTCTGTTCTATTTATTTTTATTTTTTTCATTTTGCTGTAATGCATTTAACTGAAAGAGAAAGGACGACATTAATTATGATGAGAGGTTATGGGGATAATGCAAGAAGCTACGAGGAAGTAGCAAAGCTCTTTAATAATACATTTCCAAATCGAGCTCCAATATCTAAATCAACTGTTTTTAGAAACGTGCGAAGATTCTCCCAAACAGGAACAATTAAAGATGGTGTACGCTCTGGTCGGCCAAAATCTGCAACAAATGATGACACATTTAATGTCTTACAATCGTTTATAGAAAATCCTCATTGTTCGATAAGGAGAGCCGCCAGTTCAACTGGTCTAAGCTACGGCTCAATTATTAAGGTACTCAAAAATTGTAATTATCGCCCTTTTAGAGCCAAGTTAGTGCAAGAGCTGACTGGTGACCACTTTCAAAAACGAATAGATTTTTGTGAGACCTTAATGACGAAAATTGATTCGGATCCTAATTTTTTTTAAAGAATTGTTTTCTCTGATGAGGCAACTTTTATGCTTAACGGATGCGTGAACCGTCATAATTCTAGGTACTGGAATAACGAGCAGCCAAATTGCACTCGGTAGTTTCATACCCAAACGCCTCAAAAGGTTAATGTGTGGGCTGGTATTGTTGAAGATAAAGTAATCGGACCATTCTTTATACAAGGTAATCTCACTGCTGTAACTTATGAAGATCTGTTAAGGAACGAAGTTGTTTCAGCTTTGAGAAATATTTATGGTGAAGAGTTAAACAACATCTGGTTCTAACAAGATGGTGCACCGCCACATTTCGGTAGGTCCGTTAGAGCCTACTTAAATGAAGTATTTCCAGACAGATGGATAGGCCGAAGAAGCACTATTCATTGGCCGGCAAGGTCGCCAGATTTAACCCCGCTGGACTATTTTTATTGGGGACATCTGAAATCCAACGTTTACTCGTCAAAACCGTGTAATTTACAAGAGCTAAAAACACGCATTATTCAAGAAGCCGAGATAATAACACCAAATCAACTGAAAAATAAAAGTTATTTCCGCATTTTATGTCAGACTGGGTCACTGTCAGGCAGTCGATGGAAAGCATTTTGAGCAGTTTTTATGATAATGATAAACTTTTATTAATTTATTAATTTGTATTATTTATTTAATTATTTATTGCTTCTGCTCAAAAAGAAGTACCTAGTATCACTTAATTAACTTATTTTTTAAATTAAAGCTACTCGATTTAGTATAGTTTAAACCATTTAACCTAAATACTTATTTATAACCATTTATTGTTATCGCTTTTATTCAATAAAAATTAGTGTTTACTTTAATTAATTGCTTCCGAGCTTACCGAAGGTAACGGAAGCATTGTGTTCACTTTTGAGAACGAAAAACTTTTATGCCTCCGATTTTCAAAATTCCAAGACAGAAATCCGTTTCAGACATCAGGGAACATTTTTGGTCTCGTGTCTGTCTGTCTGTCTGTCTGTCGGTCTGTGTGTCCGCGAATTATGAAACGTGCGACGATAACTTGAGTAAATGTCGACCGATTTTGATGAAATTTGGTAGACATGTTCATTTTACCAATGCCCGGGACGAGTTCGTTGGACAACGTTATCTGTCAAAGCGTTCACGAGCTACGCTCGCGTAAACGTGAACTTCAAATTCAAAATTGGAATTTTAGGTCGGGGAAAAAATGTAACTTCATCTATTCAATGAGTTAAACATTTTTTACAAATACAATTTTTTAGTAAAACCAACAGCGACACCGCTATGAAGGGTTAGATCGCTAAAACTATTAATAGTTTTTACACAATAAACAATATAACAATAAAGTAATATAACAATAATTTTAATGTTAATATAACAATAAAGTGCATGATAGGATGCGAGGAAGCTATGTGCCACACTAATTGGCAGTCTATTTTTAATTGTATAAGATAAGGGTAAGCTTCATACGCAATAAAAAAATTAATTTTCTAGTCATTATTACTTTTAAAAGTTTATAAACTCATCTAAAAAATATCTCAAACTATTGAAAATAAGAAAAAAAGAGTACATTTTTAAACTTTGAATGTCCGCCATTTTGGAACGGGAGTAGATAGAAAGCTCGGGTTTGCGGCAAATGTTTTTTTTAAGGACTTTCCAAAAACGTATCACTTTATGGGTGTTCCAATTTAAAATTTCAAAGTTGAATCCAATATGGCGGAAAAAATGATGACCCACCAAAAAAAGTAGTTTTTTACAAATGATTAAGATACCCGCAAACTGGAACTTAATATCTCAATTATAACCGGAGATAGTTAAGCCATTGCCGAACTTTTGGATCACCCTGTTTAGCTGTTAAATCCTATCTTTAATTTCAATAATATCTATATTATTGCTATGGATTTGTTGCTATCTTAAGGCTATGTATATATCCGCTATAGCCCAGACATTGCCCTTTGCTTTGTAAAAACTTCCTTCAAGACAATTAAGACTTGCATGTGTTCCAGCCATAGATTCGATAAAATCTAAAGATCCTTATAGTGACTCATTCGACACCTCGATTAAAATTGATGACGTTAGAGAAACTTCAAGAGTAGCTGAACTAAAATGGATAATATATTGTGTGTGCTATAATTACTCTGCTAACTCTTTTGATGGTTTTAGAGATTTGTTAAAAGATTTTTTCCCCTCTCATGCTTTAGTAAATTTTACATTACCAAGGACAAATTTTAGATACATCTTAAAAGAGGGCTCATGGGCCATATTTTAAAGATCAAATCAAAAACAATCTTAAAAGAAACTATTTTTCTTTGGGGTTCGATGAGACCACTAATGTTGCTAGTCAAAAACAACTTACAACTATGACTCGTTACGGGTCCGAAACACAGAAACAAATTGTTGTTTATCACTTAGAGACTTTTTCTAAGGGGATGAAGCTCTAATAAATGCAGAGTTATCATATAAGAATTTGTAAGTTTACAGCCTTATGAACTAGAAATTGAAACTGGAATTTGATAGGTCACTTCTTTCAATTAGCATCTGCATCCTCCACACGGTTCACAACACTTTCGAAAAAAGGACTTGAAGAGTTCAGTGAATAAAACTACAGAGAATGTCAAAAAATCTAAATATCCGTGATCACTGTTTTAAAAAACTTGTCAACTCAAGGTGACTAACCCTAATATTAGATTCTAGTGAATAACTCGTAGAGCAGTTTGCTTCCTTAAAGGAGTTTTTTTTTATAATATGTGCCGAAGTACAGGCCCGAGACAATTAAGTCATCTTTGTACAAAACGTTTGTGAAAACATCTTGACAGTGAAACTTACAAAGCAAAAATTCTGTTTATTATTTCAAGTGCAAAGATCTTCCACCCTTTCTTGAAATCCTATCAGACTCCTGCACCCTTAATTCAGAACTTATGCTCAAAACTAAATGACCTGGTTCTTCTCCTTGCCTTGTAAAAAAGGTAGTTTGCCAAGTTCATATGAAGAATTAAATGCAGCTTTTTTGGCGTGCAGAATCAGAATCTGTTACCTGTACAAGATAATTATTTCTACAGCCTCCTTGCCCAATATTTTCCGTTCCGTGATGAGGCCGAACTGTTAAGGGGATACAATGTACCAAGGGAAGCATTTCTAGCGAAAGAAGCTGAAATTAAAGCTTCAAGTGCACACATGGAAATTCATCGTGCTCGAGACCTACAGTTCGAAAACGCGATTAATCAGGCCAAAGCTTTTATCCCGATAGCTGATCAAGATACCGATAGTAGCGATAGTAGTGATAGTAGCGATCAAGACGACAATGAAGTGAAAACGACTTTCAACTGTCATTATCGAAGATGAATCGAAATGAGTTTGTCAAAGAGATCTATTCCACTTTATCACGCAAAGCATTTAGAAGCAGAGCTGAAAAAATCATTGGAGCGCGTGAAAATGTTTATCACTGGCGGAGCTGAAACTGGCAACTTTACGCCCAATTTGATGAAGGGGCAGATTCGTCGCTGTTATGGCGGAGAGAAAGATTCGGTGAAAGTCGTTGCTCTTACTGGTGTCGCAGCAAAGTTAATTTCTGGTTTCACTCTTCATCGAGATGGAAAGCTTTTCAGACTACCTAGTATCTATTTAAAGTCTTTGCGCTTGCAATGGCATAACACACACTTTCTGGTCGTTGACGAGATCTCCATGGTTCCTTACGAAATGCTAGAACATTTGAACTCCCGATTGAAACAGCAAAAAGACAGCAGTGAAATCTTTGGCGGAATGAACATATTGCTGTTTGGTGACTTAATGCAACTTAAGTTCGAGGGAGCGCCGAGTTCCAACCAAAGAGCTCGGAACCAGCAATTCATCTGTGGCATACCTTGTCGTTCTGCGAACTCAAAATATGCGTCAGCGAGGAAACACGCGTTTCATTGACATCTTAAATGACTTGCGAATTGGTGAACTAAAGCCAGAGCATATTTCAATTTTGATTAGAAAGGTTTCGCGATTGGAAAGGTGCTTCACATCGATCTAACAAACACGTTGGTCAATGGACACAAAGAGGAAGCTCTTCGATATTACCATCAACAAGGCCAGAAAATGGTGAACTTCAGAGCTGTTGACCGAATCTCTTATGCGATCAAAGTCAACAGGAATGTCAACATTGAGAAGCTTATGTCAACATTGAGAAGCGAATGTGAAGGTGAGGTTCCTTGAGATGGGCGAACACATCATCGAGCTGCGGACCGTTGAAGTTCCTGCAAACTTTTGCCGGTACAGCAAAACGACGAATGATTCCACTCATCCTTTGTTGGGCTGTAACAATTCACAAGATGCAAGGCTCTACTATAGATCATGCCGTCATCAACTTGGGCTCCAATAGTGTTCGCGAAAGGACAAACATATGTCGCATTGAGCCGCATAAGATCGCTCGAGGGGATTCGACACAAAGACCTTGACATTTCGAAAGTGCAAGACATGCCAGGCAGAAATGGAAAGACTGCGGAAACTTTCTAACATCGTATGAACGAAGTTGCTTAGCTTGCCGATGAATTATGTATTAGTTATAATAATTTAAAATTTTATTTACATTATAATTGTTACGATTAATATATTTTTAATTAATTAATGTTAAGGATTTATAAAACCTTTGTTCATATTGGCTAGTATTAATTAATCTAGTAGGTATTTTATTTAATTGAAGCGAGCGTAAGCGAGCTTCTTACATTCAACGAAATATGCATCTTGTCTGTCTGTCTGTCAGTAACGTTTACGCGTGTGACGATAACTTGAGTAAAAGTTGACCGATTTAGTTGAAATTTGGTATACATGTTCCTCTTACTAATACTCAGGCTAAGTTTGTTGGACAGCGTGATCCGTCCAAGAGTTCGCGCGCAACGCTCGCGTAAACGAGAGGTTCAAAAATTAAATTGGAATTTTAGAACGGGAAAAGATTCTATCACCATCTATTCGATGAGACGAACATTTTTTTCAAATCACATTTTTTAGTAAAACCAACAGCGACACCGCTATGAATTAATAAAGATCGCTAAAACTATTAAAGCGGTTGTTGTAAAGTGATGTTGTTATGGCTAACGGAACTGGCATAGGTGATGTGACCATTACTTGTCATGGATCTGATAAAGTCAGAGAGATTAAAGTCAAAGGTGTACTCTATGTGCCTCAACTAGAAAACAATTTACTGTTTGTATCAAAATCACAGAAGAAGGTCATAAAGTGATTTTTCAGCATGACAAGTGTTCAGTCGTTAATAATAATACAATTTTGGTCTCAGGGATTCTAAATAAAGGTCTATAAGTCAGAATTATTAGAGAAAGGGCTAACAATGTAATGTTGCAGTGTGAAAATGGAAGAAACCTGCATACACATCCTGTATACAAACCTGTATACACATATGAAATAGACGCCTGGGGCACAATAGCCCAGATACCATTAAGTCCATAATTAATGAAAATCTAGCCACATGTATTCATTTGGATAACTGCGATAGCATTAAACAATGTCCATCATGCATTGAAGGGAAATTGACAAATAAACCTCATCCAAAGGCCTCATCATCAAGAAAGGTCAGCGTATTGGAGTTGGTGCACAACGATGTATGTGGTCCAATGAATACTTTGACGGTGGGAATGAAGAAATATTTCCTCACTTTCACAGATGACTTCCCGTTACCAGTTCGTCCAGTAAATATCAAGAAAGTAAAAAAATTCAGGAATATATAACTTTTATGAAAAACAAATTTGATAAATACCCTAAAATAATAAGGGCAGATAATGGAGGAGAGTATAAAAGATCTAGATTTCAAAATATATTGAATAAATAGAATAATGACAAACTGGAAAGCCTCTCCACAGAATAGTGTTTATTTTATTAGTGGCCGAGAGGTCAAAAGCTATAGTTTTGCAAAATAAACACTATTCTGGGTAGAGGCTTTCCAGTTTTTCATTATTCTATTTATATCTACTCCACTTGCGCTCTTAATCTTCATATTGAATAAACATGGCAGTGGATTTGAAAGTACTGTTCAACAGGATGCCAACCAAAACAACAAATAGGACTCCTTTTGAGTTGTGTAATGGCCACGTACCTAATTTATCTCATCTTAAAGTTTTTAGCTCACTAGCCTGATTTATGAGCCTAAAGAAAGAGTATGGGCGCCATATGGATACACAAGGAGCAAAGGAAGGCCGGCATACGATGGAGAGATGAATTCGTGGAAAGATTACGAAGAGTCTGGCATCGGACGGCGTCAGATAGGCATGGATGGTGTTTGTGTTTATCTTTTTATTAGATAATTTTTCCTTTGTTTTGATTGTCCAGAGTGGGGAGTCTCAAAGTCCCTTGCCTTCATATCTTTTAGATTCAGTTTAGTCTGGTATTAAGCCTCCGTAACGGAAGTTTTATCTTTCGCTCGTATATTCGCCCCGTTTTTATATTTTTCTGATAGCCATCTTTCTCGTTATCAGTTATTGGACCGCCTTGTTCAACAATTTTGGCGTCGCTGGCGTCTAGAGTACCTTCATACTCTACAAACAAGGGAAAAATGGAATACCCCCAACCAATCCAATTAAAATTGGAACAATCGTCATTTTCATTAAAGACTCTTATTCACCTCTTCACTGGCCTATAGCCAGAGTGGAAGAATTACATCCTGGCAAGGATGGTATTATTAGGGTTGCAACTGTCAGAGTAGGAGGGTCCAAGTATCGTCGCCCTGTTACTAAGTTGTGTCCTCTACCGACCCAGTAGTTTAGGTCTCGGTAGGTCCTAATTCTTTATTTCATTTTTTTTGTAAGGATTTTATTATTTTTCCCATTTTCTAATTCATCAATGGATTTATTCCTAACTTCTTTAAGGAGTATTCTTTTTTTTTTTTTTTTTTTTTTTTTTCTCGCAGCTTTTTGACTGGCAATCATATTTTTGATTGTTTTTTTCTTATGATCTCAACTTCAGATCAAGTTCTTTTCTTATACTTTATCTTAAGTTTTGTACTTCTTCTCAGGCCGGGGGGAGTATGTTTGTGTTTATCTTTTTATTAGATAATTTTTCCTTTGTTTTGATTGTCCAGAGTGGAGAGTCTCAAAGTCCCTTGCCTTTATATCTTTTAGATTCAGTCTAGTCTGGTATTAGCCTCCATACGGAAGTTTTTTCTTTTGCTCGTATATTCGCCCCGTTTTTATATTTTTCGCACTCTCGCTTATTTTAGCTAATATTATATCTTTCGCTTAATGAGTTACACGCCCACACACTATCTATATCTTACTTATATATTATTCTACCTATCTTCTATCTAGCTACACTTCTACTTACAAGCCGTCACCAAAATTGGTAAGTAACATTCCTTTATCACGCATCCTACAGTCTACTTCTCTGAGAGTCCCGCACTCTACGCAATTTACCGCACATACGCAATTTACCGCACATACAGATGGAAGAGATTAACATCGTTAATAATATGAATTAAACAGATAATCAACTCCTTTACTCATCACATAGGGAGGCTTTTGCTTCGAAAGAAGCAGTTATTTGAAGAACTGTAGGAGTTGAGTAAGGGATTTATTCATGTTAATTTGAAGATCTGAATGATCGAGCTAAGAGTTTATTAATGTAAGTTGAAGATCTGTATGAGTTAAGTTAAAGGTTTTTAATGTTATGCTAAAGAACTTCATGGTCCGAGCAAGGTGCTTGTAAATCTTTTATAATAACAATTAAACTTATTCTATTTTTACACCTGTTTTACTTGTGTTCGTTCTTTGTATTCGTTCCTCTACACCTAGGCTACCAAGGGGCCGGGTCACAACAATTTATACAAAGATAAACCCAGTTGTTAAAGCAAGGTTAAAATCAAGCAAGGTTGATTATTCAAAGCTCGTTTATCACGGCTCGATGCAAATTTTTGGAAAGTTTACAGAATTCTCTATTGAAGCTAAACGATCCGCCCGATATTGAAGAGACAAGTTTTGAAACCTAGGGAGTTATATTATGAAAAGCTTTATCATTGAACATAACAGATTAATGAGATTTATAATTTTTATTATGCTCATAGAGTGCAGCACCATAGGACAGACAAGCTAGTTTGCCCCTATAACCTTGGTAGCAGCCTGGACGTAATCGACGCTGTAGATCTTTGTTTTAGTACATTAATAAATAAACCATATCTTTCATTGTGTTGTATAATAGGTTAATTACTACGGCCTATCTTAGGTTATGGACCCAGATCGTGATTAAATAGACACTTGTTTAGAATGAGTGAGTGTTCGTGTTTTATCGTGCGAGTAAAGTCACGTGTGTTAGAAACTTATTATATTCCTTGCAATCAAGAAAACGAAACATTTTAATATGGCGATGTCAATATGGATCTGTTCAATTAACTGTGGTACCTCTTTTAACGTAATCTAATTTTTAAAACCGGAAATTCAGAATCATATCACATATAGAAAAACAGAAAATAGCAGAGGTTATGTCTGAAGACATTACCAAGATTAAAGACGAAGATAAAAAAGGTTGGATGATTAGAGATGCTAATTGTAAAGCCCTAGTAATTCAATACATCTTCGATAAACAATAGATACTATTAAAAATACGAGAATAGCACAAGAAATGATAAAATCATTGGATGATGTGTTTGCAAGGGTAAGTACGTTTTTAAAACTTACCCAGTGGAGACAATTAGTTAAGTTAAAATGTACAGCAAGTTGTAACTTAGAAGATCATTTCCTAATTTTTGATTCCTTGGTTAGAGAACTTGAGTCTCTAGGCTCTTAAGTTTGACAAGTCTGATACTTTGCCACCATTTACTCACTTTACCTTCAAAGTTCAGAGTATGATACACTCATTACTGCCATTGAAACTGTTGAGAGTGCTGAAATGGATTTTGTGGAAACACGCCTATTAGACGAACAAATAAAAATAAAAGACAAACATAATATTGTGGAGTTAGACCATACCAGTTTCAAGGCTCAAGTAAATAAAAATTGTATCAATAATTATAATAGTGGTTGTTTTCAGTGTGGCAGTTAACTTCACTGTAAAAACAGTTGTCCGAAACAAGGAAACCAAATTTATAATACAGGACAAAATGGAAACAGAAACCATTTTAGAGGACGACAGGGAGGATCATATTGAGGACAAGTTCATTCTCTGGGTCCCAAGGAAATTACAACTTTTCGCCAAATACACAATAAGCAAATGAGACTGAAACTAAAATTATGTGTACCTATAGCTTGTTTTTTACATCAAAAAGATACTAATAATTTATTCGTTGTGGATTCTGGGTACTCCATAAATATGTTGAAAGGTGAATTAGAAGAAAAAATGCATAATGAGACGTCATTAATTGTTAGTGTAAAAATAAAAATGGCAAACGGGTCTTAACTGACAGTTAAAAAGAAAGTACACCTAAAAATAATAAGTCATAGTAATGCAAGCCATTCACGGATCAACTTGGACGTACTACAAGACTCCGACGAGCTAATGTGGTACGTCAGTTGGACTGTGAATAGGGTGGTTGGCAGCATGACGTACGTCAAGGTCTTGTCGGACTCCCCGTGCATCCCACAAGCCACGCCCCTAACCCCACGACCGATAAGTAGCGTCTCTTTGACACACACCTTTATAACCTGACATGCTCAAATCTACAACCTTACATAAATAGAACCTCTCTTTACTTAATTTGTTTTTGTTGTACTTTGACTTTGTTCTTGTTCGTTGTTTGTTGCATTTTTCTCTCTACTTTGTGCTTTGCTGGTACTTAAAAGTTGTATAGTGGTATTTTTTCCTTGTTTGTCCTTATTATGGAATCTAATTCTGGAAAAAGAAACTTGATGAGGTATGTTTTTACTTAAATTGATTTTATTTTTATTAATAAAAATAGCTTTCACACCGTCATACAAACAAAAATATTTGTCTGTTATATGGTGTTCACATATTCTAATGGTCCGATGATTTTCTTCGGGTTCGTTTTATTTTTTTTTTATATTTAGAATAATTTATTGTTAGTCGATATTATAATCATTTTTTTTAAGTGATATTAATCAATTGTCTTATTTTACGGACCTTTGTACGATTTTTTTTTTACTAAAATAATTCGAGCATACTCTCCCTTTGTAAACAATTTCATTAGATAAAGGATATTACTCTCTAATTTTAAAATAAGCTAATAGTCCAGGGGATAGCATGCATAAAAGTGACTGACTAACATCAAGCTAGAATTTTGTGTATAAGTTAATCTTGTGGTTCCCATTGAATATGCGGATGGCAAAGTTCTTCTGGGGGATGTAGCTTGGCTATAGGTTATTATAAAATACAGACAAAGGAGAGCGTCTATGTCCCAACCATTTTGGTGGACAATGTGATTTTCATGATCATGAGTTCAAAATTAGTTAGTAGAGCAAAAGTCAAGTTGATGTTGGTTATTCACTTGATAGGTTAGTTATTTAAGTATTTCTTCAAATTAAATTGGTCACATAGAAAGTGACAAAGTAACATCAACTTGATTTTTGGCCTACTAACTAATTTTCTACTCAGGATGACGAAATAGTCTGCTAAAAAATGGGGGACATGACCGCTCTCCATCTGGCTGTCTTCTTAACAGCTTATGGCCAAGTTTTGTCCTGCAGACAGACATAGCCGGCCACATATTCATAAAAGGCACTAAAGGAAATTCCAACTTAATGTTAGTGAGTCAATTTTATGCACGCTAGCTCCTGGACTGTAAATAGATTTGTAATTTGAATGTTATGGCTCTAACCTTTCTGTAGATAATCTACTTTCTTAATTCGTTTTTTTTTTCAACACTTTTCCTAATTAAATATTGAAAATTCTGAATAATAGTCAAGTTCAAATCACGGCACTGCTATAGATTGTTACACCCCTTATAAAAAAAATGGAAGTAACAATCTAAGGAAGGTGTACGGAATGTACTTTAGACTGTTACTCCCCTTATAAAAACATAAGTGTGATATTCCTTTGTCCTAAAGTACATTGGACTTAACATCTCTTTGTCTTAATAATTATTCAGTCAAAGTTATTTATTTCAAACTCAGAAGAGGATATTTATTTAGAATAAAAGTCCTTTTTTAAAAGGTTTTTTATTACATCAAAGCTTTCACCCAGAGAACTTGAGCTTCGTCAGTGATAATCTACAAATACATAAAATAGATAATAATATGAAGATAGACAGTAAATTAAGAAACAACAAAAAATAACAAAAAGAGTGTGAACATAGGTTCTTACCAAATGGTGAAGATCTAAGAATTAAGAAATTAAATTAAAATCCGAACGGTTTGGATGGAATGCGGACATTATGTGCAAGTTTTTTAGTTTTTGTCATGTTATATTTAAATTAAAACTCAACCTAAATACTTTTTGATTTTAATTTAATTTCTTAATTCTTAGATCTTCCCAACTCGGTAAGAACCTATGTTCACACTCTTTTTGTTATTTTCTGTTTGCATTTTTGTTGTTTCTTAATTTACTGTATATCTTTATAATATTTGTGGATTATCACTGAAGAAGCTCAGGTTCCCTGGGCGAAAGCTTTGATGTAATAAAAAAATCTTTTTAAAAAGGATTTTTATTCCAAATAAATACCCTCTTCTCAGTTTGAAATTCTAAAGAAGTCCACTATACCTCCCTACAATTTGAAAAGTTATTTATATTTGAAAAAAACATAGGGGAGTAACAATCTAAAGAAGTACCCAAATCACTCCAAATGCATCAATGAACAAGTTAAAACAAACAGATTAGGCCTTACATAACAATAAGTGCACCTTGATAATTTGTACCTACTATACAATAATCTATTTCATTCATTCTATCTTGCAGGAAAACGAGAAAAATAAGGTGTCTATAAGAGGGATGCTTGGAGACTTTTAGATTGAAAACAGGCCTTATAAAGCATTTAAAAGATGCACATAACATAGAAAACAAATTTGAATCTCTCTCTTTCAAAGACATAAATGGTAACAATTAAGAATATTTTATTTATCTTTATCTACGACTACAACTGTATTTTTAGACATGCAACATCTTATCTATCTTTAAATATGTGTCAGAATTTACTGCCTGGCGAAATGAAATTGAATTAGAAACTAATGTTAATTACATTATAACAAATAAAAAAACTACTGAAGATGTTGAGACAGTATATTACAACTGCAATAGGACTGGATTACCAAAATGCAGTGCTACAAAACGTCTTCCCAAAGCTCAAGGATCTTGTAAAATTGGATTTACCTGCACAAGCCATATGGTTGTGAGAAGTTCTCGTGATGAGGTACTTGTCAGCTTTTTTAAGACGCATTATGGACATGCAGTAGAGATTCAGCATTTAAGAATTGATAAAACAGTTCGATCCAACTTGGCAGGCAAATTATCGATGGGTGTTCCAATGAGGGCAGTGCTGGGCTCCATCAGAGAAAATATAGGAGAGTCTTTAAAAAGGCAAGACATAATTTGTCGTAAAGACTTACACAATATAACACGGACTTATGGTATTGAGTTGAAAGAAGGGCAGCTTCACAACAACGACTCTGTGAGTGTGCAGTTGTTTGTAGAAGAGTGTCAGGGACTGGGTGAAGCGAACCCCATTCTATTTTACAAAGACCAAACAAGTCCCTCGCCAGGACTTGAAGATTCTGATTTTATTATTGTGATAATGAACTCTGCCCAGTGCGAAATTCTGAAGAAACTTGAAAGTAACGTTGTGTGCATAGACAGCACACATGGACTAAATCCTTATGATTTTAAAATGACTACTTTGTTAGTTTTAGATGAGTTTAATGAAGGCTTCCCAGCTGCATTTATGTACACAAATAGGAAAGACACTCTCGTCTTTAAGTTGTTTTTTCCATGATTAAGAAAAAAATGAACGGGCTATCATTAAAGCCAGCATTTTTCATGTCAGACATTACTGACACTTTCTTCAATGCCTGGGTAAAAGTGATGGGACCTGTAGACAATCGCCTTTTATGTCGGTGGCATGTTTTTAAAGCATGGACTACCAATTATTGCAAAATCAAAAATCATACAAAACAGGACAAGGTAAGGGAGCTCTGTCATGCCCTTCAAGAAATCATTGATAGGGCAGAATTTCAGAAATCTCTTGATGCTGCCATTTCTGAATTGTTGGGTGATTCAGACACAAAAGTCTTTGGAGAGTATTTCATTAAAAATTACGGACACAACTATAAAATGTGGGCCAAGTGCTATCGCTTAAATTCGATAATAGAAACTAATATGCACATTGAAAGACTACATCGTACTATAAAACATGAGTACCGTATGGGATTGAAAGTAAAGAAGCTTGACAAAAGTATTAAAACTTTGCTGGATCTTTTAAGGGACAAGCAGGTGGAACGCTTAATAAAATTAACAAAAGGCAAGCACCATAAATACACAAAGCTGTTCCAAAACAGACACGATCTTGGGCTTCAATTATTTTGCCAAATTAAAAATACTGATGATGACACATGGAAAGTGGATGAGTACTTCGTAACTCATATACAAATACATAGTTGCTGCAAATTGATGTGCAAGCCATGTAATATTTGTATACACACTTACTCTTGCACATATTTGGACAACCTTAGTAAAGTGGTGATATGCGAGCACATTCATTATTTAGTGCAAAATATGAATAACACTTATGTTAGCTCTGGTGGACCCACTGCAGAAGAGAAGGATGCTCAGGGCAGTCTAGTGAAGGAAGGTGCTTCTGAAATAAAAACTCATTTAAAATGTTTAGCAAAGCCTTCACAAGAAGAACATACAAGAGCTGAAATTTTAAATTTGTTAGAAATGTGTAAAGCTTCTGTCCAAAAAATTAAATCATGCAACCTCCAAGAGTCTTTGGCAAATGTAAAAAAGCTGCATGGTATACTTGATCTACAGACAAAAGTTGACAGTGAAGGTGAGTTGACGTATGCTTCGGGCTCATCAAATAGAGAGCCTGCCAATATAAAAATTCAAAAACAAACTTTTTTTTTCTACTATGAAGAAAAGGAAAGTACAGACGGATGAAAAAGTCGACTACAGAGAAGTAAAAAAATTAAAAAAAAAAAAACATTGTTAAATCCTGATTTAGTTGTCCTTGTTGAGGGTGAAACAGAGCATAGCTATTGTAAATAGTTATTATAATTAAGTTATTTTAAATGCATAGTTATCATTATAAGTAATTGTAAATAGTTTAGTTAGTCGTTATTAATTATTAAGTTATTTGATTTATTCAACAGTTTTAAAATATTATATTATTGTAAATAGTTAGTTATTATTAAGTTATTGTAAATAGTTAGTTATTATTATTAAGTTATTGTAAATAGTTAGTTATTATTATTAAGTTATTGTAAATAGTTTAGTAAGTTGTTATTAAGTTATTTGATTCATTCAACAGTTTAAAATATTAAGTTATTGTAAATAGTTAGTTATTTTTGTTAAGTTATTGTAAATAGTTTAGTAAATCATTATTATTAAGTTATTTGATTCATTTAACTGTTTTAAAATATTGTTATTGTAAATAGTTAGCTTAGATCACGTACAATAAATAAGTACCTATTCATTTAGTAGTATAATTTGTCTTACTAATCTACCCTTTTCCTTTTCCCTTCTGTTACTATCAATAGCCGTTTAGCATCTACTAATAGTTTTTATAGACACTCACTCTTTTAGGGTCCATAGGCAAAACCAAGGACCCTTATATTTTCCTGCAAGTGTCTGTCTGTCGCCTGCTCTCATGGCTTCGTCCGATCACATTGAAATTTGGCACATAATATGTATATAGTACCTACCCACACATTTTAAAAATATAGCGACTTAAATAAAATATTTTTCAACAAGATAAGGTTTAAAAAATTATTGTTTTTCTGGAGACCGTGTGGGGTATCATATGAAAGGGTACATCGAGCTGATTACAAAATTATATAATTTTTTGGTTATAACTTTGATAAGACAAGCGTAGGCGAGTTTGAAGTTGGTGTGAAAAGTGTTCCCCTTTTATTTTTCTTATTTTAAGTGCAAAAATTCCTGAACATTCTTCAACTAAAAGTGAAGATACCACTTTTAGTCCAGGAGATAGCGTGCAAAAAAGTGTCTGACTAACATCAAGCTAGAATTTTGTATACAAGTCAATCTTTTAGCACCTTTTAAGAATATGTGGTCGGCTATGTTCGTCTGCGGGACATAGCTTGGCAATAGGCGTTTGAAAAAAACAAACCGGTGGAGAGCGGTCATGTCTCACCAATTATGGTGGACAATGTGATTTTCATGATCCTGAGTACAGAATTAGTTAGTACACTGAAAATCAAGTTGATGCTAGTTTGTCCCTTGACAGGTGACAACGTTGATTTTTAGTAATATTTGAATAACTAACCTATCAAGTGTGAAAATAACATCGACTTGATTTTTGGTCTACTGACTAATTCTGTACTCAGGATCATGAAAATCACATTGTCCACCATAATTGGTGAGACATGACCGCTCTCCACCGGTTTGTTTTTTTCAAACGCCTATTGCTAAGCTATGTCCCGCAGACGAACTTAGCCGACCACATATTCTTAAAAGGCGCTAAAAGATTGACTTGTATACAAAATTCTAGCTTGATGTTAGTCAGACACTTTTTTGCACGCTATCTCCTGGACTATTTTTGGAAATTTCAAAAAAAAAAAAAAATTTATTGACAATATATGTTTTTTTTTTTTTTTTTTTTTTATAATTATGCTCTTTTAGATAGATTTATATGTTTACAGTACGGTTTACAGGCAAAATAGTACATTACGCGTCGAGTGCGGAAAGTAGCATTTTGCATTGCTCGTGTGGTTTTACCCCCCTCGCTGTCGCTCGGGAGCAAACTCCACACTCGCAATGCAAAATGCCGTTTTCGCACGAGTTGCGTATCGTACTTTATCTACGATTGTTAGATTTAAATAATAAATACAGAAAAAAAATAAACTTCCTGTATACAAGTTCGTATTTCTCTTTTGATAAAGATAACATTAATTCATTAGTTGTATTTTGTGCCGAATTATTTCGGGAGGCGTATTATTCTCCTCATATTCGTCATAATCATTTAAATCACTTGATTTTCACAAAAAACTCGATATAAAAGTTACTTTTATTAAATAAGCAAATTAGTCTTGTTAAATGTAAACAAACTCGCTAATCGTGCGTAAAGCTGAGGAATTCTTCAGAACTATGAGACGCGCATGCGCAATGAATACAAGTACGTAAATAATCACTTTCTGCGCATCTAAACAGATATATAATGTTTACATTTCGTATCAATCGTAGATAAAATAATTTACCAGAAGATTGTTTATGTGTTTTGAGAGTATCAGACCCATAGGATAGTTCAAAGTAGGCGTTTTAGCATTTTAAAAAGCTACATAAATAGGTACTACTTAAACAATACTGTGTTGCCTACGCACCCTCGCTGTGTGCTGACTAGCACTCACTTGACATCACTATTTACTATTAAATAAATATATATTTCTTTCCCCAAGTTGAAACGCTACTACTCTTGTGTACTAATGCAATTACTTATATCAAAAGATATGATCTAAAAAGTTTTAACTGCCCTGTTGTGCTCAGGATGGAATTCTACTTAAAAAGTAGAAATCCGTGTGGTGTGGCAAGTAGCAAGATTATTTTTTATTAATAAAAGGTAGTATATTATATTATGTGTTCGTATGTTATGAATCCTATATGTACTAAAAAAAGGTTAGTTTAGTTAGGGAAAAAAGTAGGAAATAGGAATTATTATGACAGAAGAAACCCTTTTAGTAGTTTGCTAGCATGTACTTGACTGGATCTTTTTAATATTCAATTTATATTGGTTCTGCATTAACACGTACGTTAGTAAATAGTGGATACAAAAATAGTTAATATATACAACCTAAGCTAATTTATTAGTAATTTTTATAAATAAAAGCTAATAATTAATACAATAATGAAGGGGCTAGACAGTTTTTAATAAATTACTAGACAAAAACCAATCTAAAATCAAGTATTCTGCTCTGAAAAATAATTTGTCAGGTATTTTACTTATTAAATTAATTGGTAAACTCTTTTTACCAAATAAAGGTACGAGGTGATAAAATAATTTTTAAAATTTAAAGTTAGGCCAGGGGCCAGGCACAAAGTAGAAGATGGGTGGGGGATGTGAAAGAATAAAGGAAGGTTTTAAAAGATATAAAAGGTTAGTGAGTGGGTCTGTAGTACGTCCCGCGCAACCAACAACACCACAACCCTTCCCCGGAGTTCATAGAACTGTTATTTCGGTTTTTAGGTAATAATTTCCAAATATGAGAGTGCACTAATTTTACAGGAAATTTTTTAACGCTGATTTCAAAAATGGGGTCAAAAGTAGAATAATAGAGTTGGAGTGGAGAAAATGTGGCTTTATTAGCAAAAAACCTGTTTTGAATTTTTTCAATATTCCTGGTGAAGGTGATCAAGTAATTTCTACAAATATTAATGGGTTTTATTATTATTATTAAATATTAATGCTATGAGCTCCATTTAAAATTATTATTATTTCTATGTTGCTTGTTTAACTTTTTTTCAATAAACTTACCCTATTTTTAAATTCGCATGGAACTAAAAATCTTTAGAAAATAGAAACCTACAAATTTATCTATAATTAAAAGCCCAAATAATGTAATAATAAAACATATTTCTCAAATAATATTGTTGTAAGCTAAGCAGCGTTCAGATTTTAGAAAGGGTTTCAGCATCATTACATATTATTTTGAGAGCGTTTTGCCTTACAAATTATTTAAAACATTTTTTTATTTTTATTAAAAGATAATATTAAAATTGAAGAGGCATTAAAGACGCATTGACCCTTTGTATATTTATTTCTTACAGATATTAGATTGCAGCAAGCCTCCACAAGAGATATACCCGAGTTTAAGGTAAGATTTGTTTGCAAAGTTGAGCTTACAACATCTCTGCAGTTTGAACATTAACTTATAACATTAAAAACATCCCTCCATTATTAATACACACCAGTATAAATATGAAATATATTAGAGTTATCATATAAAATTTGATCATTGTTGATTAAAACGTTCGAGGATTTAATTTTGCAGATATATTAAACAGTAACGATATAGACGCAGATCCCAACTTTGAATTATCAGATGATTTGAAATCAGCCAGCAGCGATGATTCGTTTAGAGGTAAAATATTTGTATGACCAGTTAAACTTCCTTGTTTAAAGTTTAAAGCACCTGATTACTTTTATAACACTCGTGATTTATTTATTTACACTAACTTCAATGCAATTTGTAGGGCTTAACTATTTATTTTAATCTAACCATACATATTGTTTTAGAGTTTAGAGCACAGAAACACACCTAGGAGTCGGCGTAAAAAACAATGTATGACAGAATCCTGTAATGATAATAAACAAACATTGATAGATTCTGCTGAGTATCAACATACTTCAGAAGTGAATTTTCAACAAGCAGCAGAGAATTTTCAACAAACAGAAGCAGAGGATTTTCAACAAACAGAAGCAGAGGATTTTCAACAAACAGAAGCAGAGGATTTTCAACAAACAGAAGCAGAGGATTTTCAACAAACAGAAGCAGAGGATTTTCAACAAACAGAGGCAGAGGATTTTCAACAAACAGCAGAAGAGGATTTTCAACAAGCAGCAGAGAATTTTCAACAAACAGCAGAAGAGGATTTTCAACAAACAGAAGCAGAGAATTTTCAACAAACAGCAGAAGAGGATTTTCAACAAACAGAAGCAGAGGATTTTCAACAAACAGAAGCAGAGGATTTTCAACAAACAGAGGCAGAGGATTTTCAACAAACAGCAGAAGAGGATTTTCAACAAGCAGCAGAGAATTTTCAACAAACAGCAGAAGAGGATTTTCAACAAACAGAAGCAGAGGATTTTCAACAAACAGAAGCAGAGGATTTTCAACAAACAGAAGCAGAGGATTTTCAACAAACAGAAGCAGAGGATTTTCAACAAACAGAAGCAGAGGATTTTCAACAAACAGAGGCAGAGGATTTTCAACAAACAGCAGAAGAGGATTTTCAACAAACAGCAGAGAATTTTTAACAAGCAGCAGAGAATTTTCAACAAACAGCAGAAGAGGATTTTCAACAAACAGAAGCAGAGGATTTTCAACAAACAGAGGCAGAGGATTTTCAACAAACAGCAGAAGAGGATTTTCAACAAGCAGCAGAGAATTTTCAACAAGCAGCAGAGAATTTTCAACAAACAGAGGCAGAGGATTTTCAACAAACAGCAGAAGAGGATTTTCAACAAGCAGCAGAGAATTTTCAACAAACAGCAGAAGAGGATTTTCAACAAACAGAAGCAGAGGATTTTCAACAAACAGAAGCAGAGGATTTTCAACAAACAGAAGCAGAGGATTTTCAACAAATAGAAGCAGAGGATTTTCAACAAACAGAAGCAGAGGATTTTCAACAAACAGAGGCAGAGGATTTTCAACAAACAGCAGAAGAGGATTTTCAACAAGCAGCAGAGAATTTTCAACAAACAGCAGAAGAGGATTTTCAACAAACAGAAGCAGAGGATTTTCAACAAACAGCAGCAGAGGATTTTCAACAAACAGAAGCAGAGGATTTTCAACAAAAAGCAGAAGTTGAAGGTGTATCAAGTATCAAATATCTTTGAATAGACCATATCGTAAAAAATGGGAATAGAATATACGATTAGTCATAATCCTAGTATGAATGGGAAGGCGGAGAAAATTAATGACTAACTCCAAAATATGATAAGAAAAAAATATCTGCCAACATATCTTTGGGACGAAGCAAGTACCTTAGTCTATGAACTAAATAAGACACCAACGGTAGAACTTATACCGATGTCCTGCAGATAATGGGAAAGAAGGTAATGCCCGAACATATCGACATGGAAGGACGATTCATTAGACAGACGCAGGCAGGAAATATTCTAGTAGAACTTGGCAAAGCAGCAAAGAGTATGGAGGTGTTCAGGGAAGCAGTTGAGCAGGCAGTAGGAGAGGTAGGAGTAGAGAAGGAGTTTGTCTCTAGACCCTCAATCGAAATAAGCAAGGATCTTATAATATAGGGATGGAGCACTAAGTGAAAAAAGTGTTGCCAAGAACTTGGAAACTAGTGGGATTGATTACTAGAGATGGGTCAAAAAGAACCGCTTCGTAATTTAAGCAGTTCTTAAAGAACTGGTTGGAAACGGAATGACAACAGTGACAACAGAGTTTTTTATTATCAAGGGAATGTAGATGAGGTTGAGAGTAGAGATTGAAGGTGGAATAATATTAATATAGTATAGTATTAGTGTGAGTGTGTAGGACAAGGGACCTTAGCATATAAATGTGCAAGTCATTTTTATGTCCAGTCATTATAATATATTATAATATGTTGGTGTGTTATTCTACTACTATGCTGTACTTGTGTGAGCGTTTATTGCGCGTGCATTTATCCACTCACACCTATTTAAACTATTACAATTATTATATTGTAATTAAACACACACACACACACAACTCAGGCTAGCCCTAGCCTACTTGTCCATTCCCCTTCTAATCTTAATATTAAAGAACTCCCCCAAAACAGTTCCTTTCCGACTGTCTTGTCATACAGTTCTCTATTGTCAACCGCTCTCGTGAAACGGTTCTTTCAAGTTCTTACACTTACAATTCCCCTGGCTCCGCTCCCTTCCCTCAAAGTTTAATATCAATTTTTATATTCAAATTTATTATTTTTATATCTTCAAATTTATAAGTATAGTATACATATTACATATTATTTATTTATATATATTTATATATATATATATATGTATATATATATAGTATTATATAATAATATTTTATTTATAGTTTGATTTTTTTATATAATTCTTTAGAGTTCCATATATATTTTTTTAATTCAAATTTATTATTTCTATATCTTAAAATTAATAAATATATATTTTATTTATTTATACATAACATAATAACCATTTTATTTATCATTTAATTTATTTTTTATGTAGTACAATATAAAATATTTATTTAATTTTTTTTTTTTATTTAAATTTATTTATTTAAAAATAATGTCAAAAAGAAGTCGCACAAGTCCAATGTGGGCGTACTTCACAGTGAGAGAACTCACAAAAAAAAACTTGTGCATGCGACATGTGCTGTGCTGTCGTACCTACACTCAATTTCAAATTTAAAGCGCCACATAGAAAAAAAAAACATCCAACAGTCAACTTAAGCACATTACAGAATGAAAGAGATGCCCAACTTCCCAGAGATTGGAATGGAAATTCATTGTCATTACCCTCAATTTCAACTTCCGTGCCTTCTACATCTGATTCTGGAGCAATATTATTAGCAGCACCTACTTCCCACTCCAACTCAAAAACATTAACATCGCAGACAACCTTATCATCTTTCATTCAGCCGAAGAAGATGGCAGAGTCGATGAAAAAAAAAATTAAATAAAGCTCTATTGAAGCTTTTCACGGCGGATTTTCAGCCATTCTCCATCGTAGAAGATGTAGGGTTTGTAGAGTTTGTGAAAACTCTTAATCCCCTCTACACACTTCCGTCGCGTAAAGCGATATCTAACAGCTTGCTGCCTGCAGCCTACGATGAGTGTTTAACTGCGACTCAGTCGATTCTGCAGAGAGTGGACAGCGTTTGTCTAACAACAGATTGTTGGACATCAAAAAACATGGATGCGTTTATGTCAATAACTGCTCATTTTATTGATTGCAATTTTGAACTGAAAACAGTGTTGTTAGAGTGTTCACTCTTAGATGTGGAGCATACGAGCAAAAATTTGGCAATACATTTGAAAAAGGCAACTGATAAATACAAGTAAATACATATTATAATACTCATGATTATTTTTTAACTTGATGAATATTTAAGGATTAAGGGGCGCACCTTGCTTCTCAAAAGTGCAACTTTTTATACATTTTTTTTTTTTAATTAAAAAATAATGTTCTATTGATGAATTTTTATGACCGAAGAAACCCTTTTAGCAACTTTATGGCAAGTACTTGACGGGATTTTTTTGAGACCACTCTACATTTTCCCCTTATGAAAATTATTATCGGTCTAGTTCAGTCTTTGTCTTAGTATAGAAGCTTTTGGCGATCATTATTACCCAGACAAAACAAAACAATGCCTCGAAAATTAAAAAAAAATAGTTTAAATATAAATGTTTAGAGCTTATGTGCAATACGGTGCACCGAAACGACAAGTGGTTGGAGCACTGTTAGAAAAAACACTCATATAAGGTCAAAAACAATATTGACATAAAATATAGAATAACAGAAGTAAAAGAAGGTGATGGCCTTTGGACACCCTACATTGAGCCTAGCTGACATCCTACGTTTATTAAAGAATTCAGATCATCAACTGCTACAAAACCATCAAACGTTGAAAGGTAGATAATAGTACAGTGTTTTAATAAGTAAAAAAAAATATAGGGTCGAGAGGAAACCACGTTTTTCATTAGACCATATTGATCAAAGGGCATTTTTTTTTAAACTAAGCCTTAAGTAGGTACTACAACTTTTACCTGTATGATTTTTCTGAATTTTTCCTAGTTTAAAAGTTAGCCGTTTGATCCACTTGAAATGGGACTCCCTTTAAATATTATTTTGAAATATAGTTTAAATTTTAAAATTAAAAGGGGGGGGGGGGAAGAGTATGCTTGTAAGAGAATCTCTTGAAGGTGAAGGTTGTTATGTAATGAGAGTTGGTTTGTTTTTTTTGGGGGGAGGGGGGAGTGTGCGTATGTTCTCTAACCACCTCTAATCATACTTGGGGGGGGGGGGGGATTGACACCCCTGTATAAGTGTGCAGAGAGTAATTAATCTTCTTTCATCAGAGATGGCTGATGCTGATGCTTTCTCCACAACATTTGGACCTCATTCTGAATTAATTGACAGAATAATAAGTAAGAAGAATAAAAAATCAATTAAAAGAAAGTATGCCATTGAAATTAGGACATTAAGTTTAACTCTTCACTACTATTCTCCAAAAGCTCATGAATTTGTGAAAATTCGTTTTGGTCATCATCAGCCTAATCCAAAAGCTTTAGTGAAAAGTTAGGTTAGTTTACATGGAAAGCCAAGCTTCACTAGGGAGGCTCTTGATTCAATTGCAATAATGGCAAATGCAAAAGAAGAAACAAAAGTACGATGGACAGAAGACTCATGGATATATTGACTGGGCCAGTGAGGATTTGATTCCTGCCACCCAAGCATTTGTTATTATGCTTGTGAGCATAAATGCAAGTTTGAGAGTACAGATTGGTTACTTTTTTTAGTAAACTCTCTTACTACTGAGCAGGAGGCTAGTTTAGTGACACAAGCACTAATTTTGAGCCACGGCATAGCAGGAGTCAAAGTAAATTCTCTTACCTTTGATGGGAGTAATGTAAGCAAAAACATAACGAGAAATGCAACAACACGAGAAAATGTAAGCATTTTCCCATAAAAATTATGAAAAAAAAAAACAGATGAGCGAGAGTGTTACAGATTTCATGATGTTTTGCAAAGAAGTTTTGAAACTGAAAGAGTTTGAATTGATCATTTATTTGATGTATTAAACTCAAAAAGGCTCGCCCAAAAAGGACTAAAGCATCATCTACTTGATGAATTAAATTTTGATTAAACAAAATAAATCTTTTAATCAATTAAAACATATATTTCTAATCTCAAAGAGCAGCCAGGTGGTCGATTAATTATTCAGGACAATAGAAAAACGGGTTTAGTAGACATTATGTGGTTATATAACCAACATAATGTCATGCCAAAACATCTTTGAAACATATGTTGCCAATGGCCCTATAAAGTTTTTGCATAAATTAAATCAGGACCATTTGGATCTGTGTTTTGACCTGATCAGAAGTAGAGGTGGCTTAAACAACAACCCATCAGCTAGGCAATTTAAAGCTACATGCTAAATGTTGTTAGTGCAGTTGACTCCTGGTAAAACAGGCGACTGCATGCCTATCGTGAATCTCACAATTCTTAATTGTTCTTCTGCAATTAAAAATATAAATCTTAGTTGTAATTCAGTAGGTGTAGAAGATACTGAGGATATTGGTAACTGTGACACCTTTTTTCACGATCATGAATATTTCAACATACCATACAGTGACACTTCAGAGTATATTGTACAATATATAGCGGGATGTATTGGCCGAAAGTTAACCCAATAATTAAAATGTGGTACCTGCATTAAGGAACTTCACGGTGAGAAAAGAAATCTACCTCACATCAAACTTAAAGATAAAGGTGGCTAATTTTACCCTTCTGACGATTTAGTTAAAGTGTGCAATTAGACGGAAAAATCTATGCAAAATATGCTTTGCTCTCTAATAAAAGTGCAATGCCTAGTGACTTCAATAAAAGAAAATGTTCTGTTGAAGAGTTAAAAGAAATAGGAGACAATAGCTTTTTATACTTAAAAACTCATTCGATCGAACAAGATCCACTGTTTTGTCACAGATTAAATTTGATCAAAGCAATTTCGGAACTACATAGTAAAGTTAAAATACACCAAATTAATTCAAGTGGTGGCCCATCCAGCAGGCAATTTTTAAAAAATTTATAATTTTTAAAGGCCGTATAAATTGCTTGTAATGGCTTAATAATTTTTGTAAATAATGTGAAGACACATAATAAATGAAATTATGTAAATAAGACGAATAAAAAGCATGTATACTACACAAGTGTTCTCTTGAAACAAAACAACAGAGGCTGGACTGTGAAGCCATATCTCAAAGATGTGATATTTTGAGAAATAAAAAATTGAATTTTAACTTTTTACAATATTAGGGTTTCGAGGTCAAATGCCTAAAGATTAATAAAAAATTTCTACTTCATGGAAAAACATTGAGTCATGGATGTGTTCGTCTCTGGTGGCGAAATACAGAACTAAAGTGAAAACCAAGCTACCTCCTCTTATATCACAACTTCCTGATACTATATTTAAGAGCGTCACATTTTTTTCTCATGCTGTTTTTTGAACAAGGGAAATTTTTTCTGTTCCCTAGCCCAAAATCATATCAATGCTAAGACAGAACCCAAAACTAACGAGAGTGGTCTAAGGATTGTTCTGACTGCAAATGTTTATATTGAAGTGAAATTTACTCGAAGTCAGTTGAAGGTTGGTTCGCTTGTTCCATGTGTAATAAATGGACAGACAATTCCTGCGCGGGAATAGATAGCGTAGATGACGAGGCTGTCCTAGTGTGTGAATTTCGTGAAAAGGCTTAAAAAAAGACCAAAAGCAATGAAAACTGTTGTTAAACCTTTATAGTTACATAAAACTAAATACATAAAGAGCAAACTTATTTTTTCCGAATTTTCATTAGTTTTATGTTTTTAAAATAACTTGTCATAATTATTATTATTTTTTTTATTTTTTTTTTTTTCTTACAATATTATTGTATTTTTGTGACCATTATATTATAATATGTCTGTAAAAAAATGTAAAGCTCCCTTTTAATAAAAATTTCAATTTCTATCCAAGGTGCCTGCTTTCAGGGTTGATACGTTAAAAAAGAACTATAGAGTGTTAAAGTAAAATAGTGTGAGTAAACTTTGCATTGCTTAGTGGATCGAACAGACTAATGCGTGAGAGATCGCCCCATGTGCGCATTGGAGAAAATATCCCTGCATCTCTGCCGTTTGTCAAAATATTATTTAAATCCAGTGTTATTTTTGTTTGTATTGTAATTAGACCAACCCGCTAGTTGTTTTTTTGCTGGAAAATTGATTGTCTTATTTTTTCTTGGAATCATCTAAGCTACTAGATATCTTTGAGTGATGCTTATTTGTTTATTTTTTGTTTTGTTTATTTTTTTCATTATTTTTAATTTAAAACTAATAAAATTGAAGACAAATGGAAAAGTACATATATATCTTCTTATATCTTTAATGATCAAATACAAATTCAAATTCATCATACAGTCAGTCCTTGTTTACTTACTTATGAGTAAGGACTCATAAGTACGTACTTATGAGAAAGGACTCATAAGTACGTACTTATGAGAAAGGACTTATAAGTACGTACTTATGAGAAAGGATGATGGCTTTCGTCCTATGAAGGTTACTCTTTTAAATATAGATACACCTTAACTTAACCACGCAAGTTATAAGCTTTTTGTTTTGTTTTTAGCGAATTTTCAAAGAAAATTTCGCTATTGCAATGGCTTCAAAATTTTTGTAATGCGAATTTTTGAAAATTTTTTCCATGGAAATCCGTTTTAGACCATTCTGAATCGATTCCTAAAATTTAACACTTTTTTTTATGTATGTATGTATATATGTATGTATATATGTGTCACTCCAGACGATGTCTCCCCTTAGGATGTACTTAAAAATTTCAAACAAATTTTAAAATGTCAATAATATCAAAAGAAAGGATGAGTTCGTTGGCCAGAATTTTTGGAGTCCATTTAGGGGTCAAATTTTGACCATATAGGGTCAAAAAACGTGTTTTTTCCATTTTACCCCCCTTTTATGTGAAAATATGATAAAAGTGTAAATAACAACAATTACTGTACTCTTAAAGAGCTTTCCAATGACATTCATCTTGAAGGGTAAATACTATTTTGACTTGTGTACCCCGTACCCCTGTGTACCAATTTTTTTTTTCACCCGAGCAAATTCTAAACCAAAATTTTCCTACATTGTCATAAGCCAATAAAACGCAGATTTCTTTGAAAATTCGCTCATTAAGTCATGGTGCATGACTGGACTTTTTTAAACCATGAATGATATTAATCAAATTATAAATGATCCCAACTTAACTACTAAATATCATGAAACTCAAATCTATGCAAATCATCTAAAATCATACATAACTAGAAATAATAAATTAAATATAAATATACTTTGCCTAAACATTGGAAGTATCAGGACCAATTTTTAGTTTTACCACAAAAATTAGATCATAATGAAATAGATGTAATAATTTTGACTGAAGCACATTTAAATTTTTTTTTTCAGAAAATTTAAATATACCAGGGTATAATGATACCCCTTCTACTGCTATTCACAATAAATGTGACGGTACAGTAGTATATACAAAAAATTATATAAGAATAATACATATAACAAAAAATCCTATAAAAAATTGTAATAATAGTATATCCTAAAATAAATATAAATAAGTATAATTTTAACATTACAGCAATATCTAGATCTTTGGAACTAGATGTCAATTTATTTACTGAATATTTAGAAAATTATTTTAAATTAAATAAAAGAAATAGTAATCATGAAATAGCAATTGTGTCTAGGGTTTTTGTTGGAACTGTTTTCCCTAACTCTTACCAGTTGTCATATAACACATAAACATAAACAAATGCTCTAAATTACTATTATTTCCCCAAGGAAAGAGCTTATTAGAAGCTCGAAACTGGGAGTATTAGTCACCCGAAAATGATTTATATTTATTTATGTAATTTATTTATATTTATATGTTTATTCAATAAAGTTTTATTATATTTATGTTATAGCAGGTGACATGAATATAAGTATAGCTGAAAATGCAAAGACAATAAACCTAATTTCTGAATATCAAGATATATTAGCTTCAAACGGCTTTATATCGTACATAAATGATTACACCAGAGTAGAGAAAAACTCAAAATCCTATCTAGACCACGTTTGGTTTAAACACACTAATAATTTTAAAACAAATTCTTATATTATACAAAATACAATTACGGACCATTACCCTGTCTTATTAAATATGGAAACCAATAGAAAGCTTATTAACAAAGGACTTGCAAATTTACAAACTAACAATAAACAATTAAATGAGAATACAAATAAAGTAAATAATGAAAATACAGAAAAAAATTACAAAATAAAGTCTGAGGAATTAGTAAAACAATTAGAAAATACAAACTGGGACTAATTATACAATGTGGCAGAAATTAATACAGCAGCAAATTACCTAGTCTGTAAAATACAGAATGATATTGAAAACTATAAAATAGAAATTATACCTAACCAAACCAAATTGACCAATTATACCTAAAACCAAATTGAAACCCTGGATAACTCTAGGACTAATAAAAAGTATGGAAAAAAGAGATAAGTTATTCACCAAATGTCAAAAGGATCCACTAAACATAGAATTGCAAAATAAATATAGAAAAAAAATAAATAGCCTAGTAAAAATAACAAAAACTGACTATTTTAAAGATCAATTGTGACAAGCTTATACCGATAGTAAGAATATATGGGGAAAAAAATAACTTATCACTATCAAGAAAAAAATCAAATTTAAAAATGTCAGAAATAAAGAACTCTCAAGGAAAAATTATCACTAATCCTAAAGAAAAAAAAACAACTTTTAATTTTTATATTTGAAACGTGGGTAGAAATTTAGCTGAAACTTGTAAGAACAGATGTAACTGCAGTAAAAATTCTACTATTAATCTTATGAAACCCCTCAGGAACAAAGCAGTTTTCTGGGCAACTGATGAACAAGAACTTTCTTCTTTCACCAGTGAACTAAAAAAGGACACAGCTCCTGGAATTGATGAGATAACATCTCAAGTAAGTAATTAAACTTGCTAAACAATCTTCAATAAAACCACTTGTATATCTATACAACATTTCATTAGACACAGGAATTTTTCTTCGAATATTTCAAACAGCGCTGATATCACCCCTATATATATGCAAATGACAAAATAGAATTAACTAATTGTCGACCGATAAGTTTAATATCAAATTTAGCAAAACTACTTGAAAAAAATCATAAAAAAAGGTTAGTACAATTGTTTACTAAATTTAGTGTGATACATAAAAAATCAATTCGGATTTAAGCAAAATATAAGCACAAAAGACGCTCTTTTTAAATTAACCAAGTAATAACTGACTGCCTGGATAAAAATAAAAAATGTATAGCAGTTTTTCTGGATTTAAGTAAAGCGTTCGATACAGTAAATCATAAAAAATTACTGGAAAAATTAGAACGTTACGGTGTAAGGGGTAAAAGTCTTAATCAATTCCTACTTAGAAATAGGAGGTTATCTTGCGGTTATCCCGGTGTTAACACGTAATTTAATTTTGACCTTGTTTTTTTTTCAGTATATTTTGTTTTCTTTCGATATTTTTGTGTTACAATTTTAAAAAAATTAATGCCAAACGGTAATAAAAAACGGAATAACATCGATCTATCACCGAAAGAATCCAAAGAGAGAAAAAAAATACGAAATCAAATGACGCTGACCGAGAACAAGCCGTTATCAAGTGTAACTTGGGGTGAATTAATTAAAACGATCGCGACTAAAAATGATTTAATGGAAATCAAAACCGATATTAACTCCTTAAAAGACACGTCCGAAACAAATAAAGAGAATATAGAAAATATAAAAAACATAAACACGGAACTGGAGGCCAAGCTGGTTGATATCGAAGACAGAAGTCGGAGGAACAATTTGATTTTGAGTAACTTAGACGAGGATGGAGCTGATAATCAAAACTCAGAAACTATTATAACAACTTTAAATTTTAAGTAAGCAACCGTTAAAGTGTAGATATATGAGAGAGTTAGTGAGATACGGTCTAAAATAAGATAGGTAAAAACTTTTTTTTTTTTCTTTAGACCGTATCTCACTAACTCTCTCATATATTATAACAACGTTTTTTAAAAATCAATCTAATGGTAGAAGATATTAAAATCAACAGAGCCCATAGAATAGGACCAGTGAAGGCTAGAAAACACATCGCACATATACCCTTAGATAGTGATATAAACAAAATTCTTAGCCAGGGGCATCGGCTTCAAGGTACAGTCATGTCTATTTCCAGAGACTTCTCCAAGTGTACAAAAAAAAGCGTAGTTTTTGGTATAAACTCAAGAAAGAACTGATAAAAATTAATGATAAAAAATCTGTCAAAATCATAGTTGGAGACGCCGTTATTGATAAGTTTAAATTTAAGCTCTCGCAGGAAAATGATATTATGTTTAATAAGGAATGTGGGCTTGCAAAACTCAGCCAAATTTATAGCACAGATATATCGGAAATATATCGTAAAGTCAAGGAAAGCTGGGACAACTTTACACCACCAATAACATCAACTAGTTGAGGGAGACTGTCAAAGCGCCGGACTGGATTGAAAAGTGAAGAAACTAAGCAGCAACTGGACTACTCGGAAAAAAATATGTGCAAAATAAAAATATTAGTTTACAATGTAGGGGGGTTGGCAAATAAAATTAAAGATAGCGAGTATATAAATAGTTTTGATTTTTTTGCTCTAATTGAAACTCATATTATGGAAAACATAACACACCATATCAAAAATATAGAGTCAATTTTTAGAAATAAAAAACTTAAATAGGATTTTGAAAAAAAAATTGAGCATTTCGGTAGAGGCAAGGGAGGTTACCTTCTGGGTATAACTGAGAAGTCCTCTTTTTCCTTTTTCTGTACAACAGAGGGATTTAATTTAATTAGAATCAAGGCCATGAATATTGATATAAATTTCCTTCCTGTGTACATAAATGGAAAGGATCACCCCTGCCTCTGAGAGTTTTTGTAAAACGTCTTTTAACCACTTGTCGTGGTATTATTGTATTATATAAATGAATCTAATTTTATATATAATAATACTAGAAGTAAGAGGTTTATCACTGCATTAATAAGTGCATTTTCTCTTCAAAGCTTGGTATGAGAGTAAAAAAAAAAGCAATCCTAACGGAGAACGCTTGCGTGCATTGGAAACTGCTTAACAAAGGCAAATGTAATATAACATTAGTATGTAATGTAAAAAATCGGTCCGAGACAACTCAGACAAACTTTCTCATATACGAGTTCATAATTACATAGCCCAGTGTTTTCCATTTATTAGTTTTCGTATGTACATTTAATTATTATTGAACATTTCATCAAAATTTATCATAAAAATAACTTCTCCTGGGCGGGGAATCGAACCCGGGCTCTCTCCGTCCGCGTTTTAAGCTATTTTCACAGGAACTAGATTTTTCCCGGGAAAACGGCTTATATCGTTGGATTCGTATTCAAATGGACTACATTTTAGAATTTTTTAATCAAAATCGTCGGAACCGTTTTCGAGAAATAATTTTTTTTCCGGTTTTTTCAGAGTTTTTGGGGGATAGCGCCCCCAAATTTAGAGCTAAAATTCATTTCTCGATTTCGCCTCGGGGTATGATTTTTCTGAACATGTATGCCAAATTTCGTCAAAATCGGCCCAGTAGTTTAGGCTCCAGGCGTCTGCACAGACGACAGACGACAGACGACGGACAGACATTTTTTAAAAACCACTTTTTTGGACTCAGGGGACCTCAAAACGTGTAAATCCATCAAAATCTCAAAATCGAATTTCCGCGCCATCACAATACTTTCTCTTTATATGAGAAAGTAAAAAGGAAATATCCACTGCGCACACGTCGGACTTTGAAAAACTTTTCCCCTTGTCAGTTGTGACTCAGACAGTCTTCCAATGTAGACAATATTAACCGTTCTCTTGAAACGACTTGGTGGTTAGAGGTATAACTCATTCACGTTTGAGCTTGTCCTTTAATAACATTCCTGCGGGTCTTGGTGACATCACCGAGTAGGGTTCAACATTAGGAACAAACACATAATCAAACCACATTTCCTGTTTAGCAGTGGCGACGACGGTATTTATCCACTTCAATACGCCTAACCAACTAGATAATGCCGGTCGGCCTAGTAAACCTTATTGTTTACCCCCCTGTTATTCGTGGACTTTTTCCACTTCCGCTTTTTTTAATGTAAGATGCGCATCGAGTTGTAGGTTTTCGGAAAACTGAGCATTTCTAATTCCAACCTATACCTACCTATACAATCTCTTATTAGTTCAAATCGCAGTCGACCGAATTCGCAGGTTTTGGCTAATATATGTAGCGACCTAATGAAATCGTCGATCGGCTCGGCTACAGCTTGTGCCCTTTTATTAAATTTATGAACTTAGACCTAATGACTGACAGTAAAATGAAAAATATTTACTTAAACTTGCTTAGTAGACTAGGATTTGTGAGTTGTATAAACAATGTGACAAGAAGAGCAGATAACACCGAATCGTGCATCGACCATATCATGGTAAAATGCAACGATAAACAACTACTGAAATCTTTTATTCTACAAACAAAAATTACTGACCATTACCTAACAGGACTATCTCTAGACATTAATAAACAGCACACAAATACAAACCGTAACAGACAAAAAATAACAATATCCAAGACCGATACAGACAAACTAACGACATTAATAGAAAGCACAGACTGGGACCAACTGTACAAACATGCTGATGCAAACGTTGCAACAGAATACCTAGTAGACACACTTAAAGACAACATAAAACTAAGTACATCGACAACAGAAACGTACGTGACTTGTAGGAAAAAGAAACTGAAACCCTGGATTACCAGTGGTCTGGTTAAATCTATCAGACAAAGGGACGACATTAGAAAAACTCTAGACAAACAACCATTCAACATGAAATTCAAACACACATACATCAAATATAAAAATATGTTGACCAAATTAATTAGAAAGACAAAGGCACAATACTTTCAGGACAAACTACCCACTGATAAACCCGACTCGGCTAAAACTTGGAAAGTAATAAATGAATGTTTGAATAGAAAGAGATTTGTAGAAAATAAAATAGCTACTCTGTCCTACGATAATATGACTTATACTGATAGCGTTGAAATAGCCGATCAACTAAATAGCTTCTTCGGAAATGTAGGAGAAAAACTCGCCCAAAAAATAAAAAACAACAAGACTAATGACACTGTACAAGAAGAGAAACCCGCAGACATAAACAATACTATTGACAGATTTGAACCCATTACTGAAACGGAAATTAAAAAACATATAAATAGTTTGAAATCAGACACTTCACCTGGGATTGACGGCATCAAAGCGCAATACTTGAAATTATCTCAAAATAACTTAACTCTACCTTTAACTTACATCTGTAATCTCTGCATAGAGCAGGGAGTTTTCCCTGACGTACTGAAAGAGGCTGTCATTACACCCATCTACAAACAAGGGGACAAAACTGATCCGTCAAATTACAGGCCAATATCACTGGTCTCTAATATTTCTAAAATATTAGAGAAATGTATCAAAACCAGGCTGAAATACCATCTAAAACAAAATCGTATAATATCTTCAAATCAATTTGGTTACATGGAGAATACAAGTACATCTGATGCAGTCTATAAACTAACCGACTATGTAACTAATGATTTGGATATGGGCAACAAGTCGTTAGCTATTTTTATCGATTTAAAGAAAGCTTTCGATACTGTTTCCCACACTATTTTGTTAAAGAAACTTGAATGTATAGGGATACGGGGGACATGTCTGAAATTATTTAAAAGCTACCTAACAAACAGAAAACAGCAAGTTAAACTGGACGGTAAATTAAGCAAACAAGTGACAGTAAATTTCGGAACACCCCAGGGAACGGTGATCGCGCCATGGCTTTTTTTGATATATGTAAATAATCTACTGAACTAAATAACTCCTATTCGGAAATAATTTCATTTGTCGACGATACTCTGGTTTATTTCAGAGGATCAACTTGGAAGGAAGTTTTATATAAAGCTTCTAAAGGAATAAGCGAAATAAAATCCTGGTTCGACAACAACTTACTTACTCTTAATCTAACAAAAACCAAATACATGACCTTTTCACACGACGTACGAGGACAGCCTCCTCCCGACTTGACTAGACTTATCTTACACCAACCCCAATGCACTCGATCTTTTGACTTAACTTGTGTATGCAGTTCCATTCTAGAAAAAGTAGACTCTATCAAATACCTTGGGGTAATGATAGATTCTAACTTGAACTGGAAACTCCACATAGACTGGGTAGTAAAAAGAATTAGAAAAACATTTTACAGTTTTATCCAAATACGAGACTTTCTTAACAAGTTCATACTAAAAACTATTTACCATGCCCTCGTGGAATCGATTTTAAATTATTGTATACTGTCTTGGGGAAGCGCAGCCGAAACTAACTTAGAGCCAGTGACAACAGTACAAAAAGCAGTCATTAAAATAATATTAAAAAAAACAGTTAGATACAGTTCGGTACTATGCTATAAAGACTTAATGGTGCTTCCTATTTATCTACAGTTTAAAAAGGCAACCTTAGTGTATTTTTTTAACCATAAAAAAACTGATGTCCATCATAAGTATTTAACCAGACATAAAATAAATAATAAAGTTCAAATTCCTCACTGTAAAACTACAGAGAAACAGAGACACGCTACGTACTTAGGACCAAAATACTACAAACAGCTACCCGACAACATCAAACAAATACAAACTATAAACACTTTCAAACAAAGACTAAAACCCTACCTATACTCACTCATTTCCACAGAAAACAACACCTAACTATGATCAGCATTAACTAAATATTTAAATAAAAACTCTTATTATGTAACATTTAAAAAAATAAAAATAAAAAAAAAAATAAAAAAAAATTGTAAATAATTGTTATACGTTATGGATCTAAAGGATATGTAAATATTTCAATATGTAATATTAATTTTAATGAATATAAATAATTTCTGAGAGACAGGGCCCTCGCTCTAGAGTGTCTCACTCGACTGAAGGCTCCCACCAAAATATGTATTTAAAAACGAAAAAGAAAAAAAAAAGGATTAATTACTCATTAAGTAAAATTAGGAAAATTATTTAAAAGTTTATAAAAAATATGGAAAATTGTAATTTTATTGTTTTTCTTTTTTTGGTTTTTGTTCTAAAACTTTTGGTGGAATAAATATTATTATTATATTATTATTATTATCACGCGGTGATAAGAGAGGAGAGTATAACCACCAGGATGAGAGTAGTTTTCGATGCCTCAGCCAAGACATCATACGGACTGTCACTTAATGGCATCTTGACCAAATATCCAAGATGATATTTTTAATTTAATGATTCGATTTAGAATTTACAAACTTGTTGTAAGAGCCGACATTTCTAAAATGTTTAGGCAAGTGTGGATTGATGAAGATCAAACTGATCTTCAAAGGATCTTGTAGAGGGAAAATCCTAATGTGCCTGTCAAAAAACTTAGATTTCGTACAGTGACATATGGCACACAGTGTGCTAAACATATCTTGCTAAACGCACTTTGCGAGAGATTGCTATTAGAAACAATGATTCACATCCTAAATGAGCTTCGTCTATTCTAAAGAACTTCTACATGGATGATTACTTAAGCCATGATTTTCGACATCTCAACAAAATAATTATGAAAGATCAATTTCCCATTCCATTGATAGATGATCAACTCGATCTGTTAACAAACAAAACGGTTTTTTCTGCACTCGATTTAAAAAAATATATATTTAGAAATAAAGTTAAAATGGGTCCTGATTCAATAAAATTCACGTATTACTATAATCTCAATATTTATGATGATTGTAAAACCCTTTGGCCAATATAAATACATAAAAATGCCATTTGGATTGTGTAACGCTCCATCGGTCCACATTTATATGCTTTTAAAATCATTCATACAATCAGGCAAAGTTGCAATTTACATGGATGACACATTGATTGCCACAGAATCTATTGAGGAAAATTTAAGCATACTAAAAGAAGTTTTCATAGTTTTGGCTAAAAATTAACTAAACATTAAGATTGGATACATGTAAATATTTACAAACCTCTATCATTTATTTAGGATGGAAATGACATTCGGCCAAATACAGATAATAATAAGCCTGGTTTACACGCGTCGAGTACGACGGGCGAGTTTTACGCGAGTTGTTACTTGCCCGTCAACTCGCTTGGTGTAGACAGATCGACGAGTCGAGTATCGGGCGAGTCGGTAAAATGGCCGAGTTGCAAGACGAGTCGAGTGGTTTAGATAAAAACCGAGTTACTCGCCCCAGTATCTACCCCCACCACCATAATTTGTCCGATAACCTCAACTGTAAACAGAGAATATTTCAGGTTACGTGATTTGTTTGTTTGGTTATGTCATGTATGTGTTTTTGTTTTTTAGTCTGAATTTGAAATAAAATAAATTATATTATGTTGTAATGTAAAGTATATCTGTTTTAAGTTTTTTTTATTTGGCTAACCTGAGTGTGTGTGTATGTGAGAGCAGCCATAATCCTAATCCATAGCATCATAACCCATAACCAAACAAATCGTACATCTGAACTGTTCATTGTTGTGTCTCAAAGTGAAAGTGTTAAAATAACATAGAAGTGTGTCAATTTCATTTATTGTTATTCAAGTGTTACATTACTTATACTAAACTAAAAATGAAGTGGACTGAGGAAGAGACTTTGAGGTTTGTGGGACTGTACCAAGAAAATGAGTGTTTGTGGAACATGAAAATTCCTAATTACAAAAATAAGATCCTACTGCAAAAAGCTCTCGAGGCATTGGTGTCAGATATGAAAAAAGAAGGGTTTGGACTAACCGAAGCAAAACAAAAAATAAAAAACCTCAGGTCAACATACAACCAGGAGGTTTTAAAAATTAAGAAGTCCAAAAAATCTGGTGCTGGGTTGATAGACGCCTATGTGCCAACTTTTCAGTGGTTCACGAGTTTTGACTTAATTATGAAGTCATGCAAAGGAAAAGGCGAGACAATTAATAACATGGTAAGTAAATTTAAGAATTATTTTCTTTGTTTATTAGATTACAGCTTAAATTTATATATATATAACTTAGAGTAAAACTATACAGGTCTTAATTACATGAGTAACTGATGCTTTTCATGCACCGAGGCGAGGCTAACTGTATGTACTCAAACAATAAATAAATAAAGGTACTCTTTTACTTTGTTACCCACCATTTATTTATTTTGTTTTTTATTTATTATTATATCCAATGAACTATTTTTTTGTTTAAAATTAATTGGATTAAAGGTTATTTTACCTTACTAGATAGTTAGACTAACGGATATTGTAATTTTTATTTACAGAAGTGTGACATTCCTTTGTCCCAAAGGAATATTTGAACATTTCCCAGTTAAGATTGTCAATTAATTTGAAAAAAATGTCAAACACAATAATGTAAACAAACGGTGGGTAACCAAGTAAAATCTTACCACATCCTTCCTAATTTACTTTAGCCCTTTTCACCTTAGGGTGGGTAACAAAGTAAAAAAGTACCTTAAATAAATAAACAGCTAAACAAACTTATATTGCCATGACACCGCTCCTTCATTTTTGAAATATTCCATTAGCTTATCTCTAATTTGTTTGGCTAATTTGGTCGTTCGTTTGCCTCCGAGTTTCTCAATATTCCTTAAATCTCTTATTTCTGCTCTCCAGCGGCCAGGAATGATCTCACCACTATCCTTGTTCTCTTCGTCTATAGATCCTCGTGGCAATTAAAAATCTGGTGATGTTTTTCTCAGCCAGTTGTGAAGAGAGCAAGCTGCACTAACTAGTTTTGGAACAGTTGACACTTTACACAATAACTTGCCATCAAATGCTCGAAAGCGACTAGCTAATATTCCAAACGCAATTTCGACAATGCGTCTAGCTCTGCTAAGTCTGTAATTGAATATCCTTTCATTTTCTGTCAATTGCCCACTGGCTCGGCGATATGGGCTCATTAAGTGCGGCTTGAGTGGAAAAGCATCATCCGCGACTAGGAAAAACCCATCAGGTAGCATTCCCTCTTCCAAAGATATCCATAATGGGCTGTTTTAAAAAACTCCACCATCACTTTGAGACCCTTTGCGACCTACTTCAAAGTATGAAAAACAGTAATCATGGTCTATTATTGCCATTAAAATAATACTATGTGTTCCCTTGTAGTTGTAGTATTCACTCTCGCTATTTGGTGGAGCTTCATTGAACACATGCTTTCCGTCGAGGGCGCCACTACAGTGTGGAAAGTTCCATAACTCCTTGAAGCCATTAGCCTTTATTTTCCACTCTTCATGTGTTTGGGGAATCTGAAAATTAAATTTAAAGTTAGCTTAAATGACACTCTACTTAAAACTTGTTGTTACAGGCAGATGACATTGACATTGAAGAAGAGGCAATCGATCAGCCGGAGGATGAAAGTGGGTCCATGTTTAATGAGGAGCCTATTCTTACATCGGACAATGTGAACCTCGATTTACCTACAACGTCACGGCAGGCTCAAACTTCAGTCAAGCCAGCAATACCGGCATCGTCAACATTTACACGGCAGAATAAAACTAAAACAAGATTTCAAGATCTTTCGAATGCCGTTAAGGATCTGAAAGAGGCGAGCATAAATTTGAATGCTCCTGAACCAAATCTCACAGAACACGAGGCATTTGGCAAACACGTGTCAAAGTGCTTGGAGGGTTTAGGTGCATTGGAGGCTACTTTAGCCCAACAGGAAATCCTTGAAATATTTTGACCAAATACAAAATTCAATCGCTACAGAAAGAGGCAGAAGATTTTGGATACCCGAAGAAGCCAAGACATTTTACCTCTACTCCTTCCATAGCTTCGTCTAGTGCTGCCTCCAATAATTTCATTGTAAGCGACGAGAACGAGGTTGAGGAATATATAGTAATAGAAGATGATACGAATGAGGGAGTACTAACGCTATCTAATGTGCCACAAGCAAATATAGATGAGGCAGACGTCATTTAAGAATTAAAATTTAATATTTAATTTTTATACTTATTCATGTAAATAATTTTAGCTAGATCATAATCAATAAAAATATATATGCTTATGATGTCATTTTTTTATTAATTTCAGCTAGAAACTCTTTTGTACCTACTTCCTTAGATTGTAACTCCCCTATGTTTTTTATTTTGAATATAATAATTATTTTTACATTCTATAATGGGATATTTAGTCATGGAATGTTTGGTGCACCCTTGAATATAAGAATATAAAAATATAAGGACTTCAGAAAATACTATTTACCTATAGGAAATCCTTGTGAGGAATATAAAACAGGACTATACATCCACTTCCCACTCCCCCTGGGACTCTTGGGTTCCTCTTCCAAAATATCTTCAATTTCTTCTAATATTACGTTCAATACTTTTTTCACTTCTAACTTGGTCTTTTAACTTTCGCTTCGCCATTTTCACACAGTTCAAAAAGAAACCTGTCTTGTCTGCAACTGTCCAAAGAAAATATTGTGTTTAAAGTTGGCGGGCTAGTTAATACTCGCGTAGCCACTCGCCCGATGCACTCTACCCGTGTAAACCATTTTGAACAGTCCGTTCAAAAAGTGGGCGAGTTACAACTGTGCTCAGTTAATGGGCCGAGTAGACTCGCCCGTCGTACTCGACTCGTGTAAACCAGGCTTAAGTGCTGTAACCAAATTTCCAATTTCTAAAACCAGCCAAGAAGTGCATAGATTACTAGGTATTACCTCATACTTTAGGAGATTTATAATACAAAAATTGCTTTGAAATCAAAACCATTTTATGATCTTATTAGGAAAGGTTCTGCATTTTATTTTAGTGAAGAACACTTATCCACTTTTTAAACACTTAAGTCCAAATTAATTTCTCAACCTTTACTGTTAATAATTCCTCCTAACCTAGAAACAGAACTGCACTATAATGCAAGTTCAGTCGGCTATGGCGTTTTATTGCTATTAAACGCTCAAAGAAGAAAATACAGTGAAGGGATAAGAAACAGTTGACCCATTGGCGACTAGTACTCACGCACAAAATATAGTAAACATGGCTTCTGAGTGGGTACTACCGAATACTGTGAATGTATATCACGCTATTCACATTAGAAGTCAACAAATGAAAAAATTTCAAGAAGGTTGGCCATCGAGTTTTAATTTGACTATACCAAAGATTAGTTGTAAAATGGTCTACAGCAAAGGAACACGCAAAATTAACCCACAAAAACATAAATAAAACACGGAAATTTGAACCCACGAATGGTTGCAAATATGATTTGGAAAAATTGGAACCCACGAAAAGTCTATCCCCGTTCTTTAAAAATTACCCTTTTAGCGTTATTGTCGCGTAAACTCATACAAAATTAGTGTTTAAAATGGTTTTAAATATGGACAGCAGTTCGTTAACGAAGTTATCGAAGACAAACTTCTCAGTTTGGAAGTTCCGTTAGGTACGTCTCTAGGACGCTAAAAGGGTTGAAGAAATTAGGACGTCTTGTTTACCGAATGCCGTGCCGGGCGACCTTGTGCTATTTTCGTACGCACTACCCTCCACCCAAACCATTGCTACACCGCCAGTCTATCCTTTGTCCTCCCTAATCTTTTCCTATGACCTTCAGTGCCATGGTTTTAGTCATCATGTTTTTGTTTATATCATATTTTTAACAACAGGTCATATATTTAATGTAGTGAGTTTGATATTGTTCGTGCAATAACCTCATTGTGTTAAACTGCAAAATACTATGATAATTTATGTAGCCAATATCTTTTTCGTAGTGCTTGAATTGTATTAGACCTACTATGGAAAATAAGCGTGAATATTTGAGTGGTGAAACGTAAGCTGCAACAACAGAAATTGGATAAGGTCCGAAAACAAAAGAAAACAGCCACGTTTATTATAAAACCCACAAATTTGGCGCAACATGACGTAAAAACTAAACCTGAATCTGTTGACGATCTACCAGATTTGAGCGTAAGTACTTTTCACTTAACTTACTTCATACAAGAAAATAGAGCTAGCAGTTCCATCAATAAGGAACTATGTTTGCAAACTGCTAAGAAACTGAATTTTTTCGATGCTGCTTTAAACAGAGACATAAGAGCTAGTTTTGGCGTCCCGACCATGCCAACCAAAGGGACCGTTCCCAAAAGACCTAAAAAATAAAGAGATTACTTATTTAGTACAGATTACTACTCATATAAAAACAAAAGTTGACAGATTCTGATTGTCTTGATGTCGGTGAATACCGACATTAAATGGGGCTATTGTAAACCCTGTTGGCTTTTTAACGAATGTTCTGAGGCTGAAAATTGGCGCATTGGGAAAATTTGTGATTGGCAGGGCAGGGCTTGAGTAAGAAAATTAAATTACATGAAAGTAGCGGCACTCATCTTCAAGCTTGTTTTTTTGGGGGGGGGGGGGCATTGTGTTCCATAGTATGTTAACGCTGAGATGTAGACGCTGCAATATAGACTTAACATCGTTTCATGAAGATTTAAATTGGATTTTACAAGGCTCGATGTATGACTGTACCTAGTGATTTTGTAATATGAGCTTACAGTTGTGTTTTTCAATTATATTGTGTTATTCTGGTATTATCAGACTTTAATTATAAAATACATTGTGGATAACATTTATGGTGAGCGAAGGAAATGGAAAGATACTTTCTTAAGAATAGTAGATATTGCGGGTACATTGGCTCTATGATTTTACAGGGAAGATATCAGGAAAAAAGGTCCACAGAGTGGAAACTTTGATAGCATTGTAGATCTGTTGGCACGTTCTGGCTCTCTTAAAAGCCCATGTTGCAAGTGAAAAATCTAGATCTAAGTACTTGCATCACGAATTTCAAACGAAATTAACGCTTTATTAAATGGTTTATTAGTAGATTCTCTACAAACAAAAGTCCACTTAACTCCTTTTTAATCTATTATTGTTGACACTACCCAAGATATTTGAAAAGTAGATCGAATGAGCGTTATCATCAGATATGTAACGGTAGCTGAAAATTCTTTTGGTAGAAACGAACGGAAAATATATGAGTCGTTTCTTGGATTCTGGGAACTAAGGCCTCTTTCACACGGGACACTCGGTAATATCAATATCCTACAGAACTATGTAATATCAAAAATGTCTAGATTGAGATAATACTTTTGTAGGTGATTAGAAGTGTGGAACTCTGTGGCTCTGACGTTAGAGACACTGAGTGGCTCTAGCCCTTTGACTGCGGCATGACGCACCAGGTGCGTCACTTAAATTGTCCCTTTAGAGAAACTGCATGACGCACCAGGAGCGTCATTGACAGTGAAAAAACCTCACAAAAAAAAGTGGGGCGAGCTTATGCCATATGATATCGGTTTGGGGGATGATTGGTCGTGTTAGTACTAGTCTAACGATTGTAGGGAGTGCGTCGTTCCTGTTTCCTATACTGTTGTTCTGAGTACCAAGTGTTTTTGTTATATTTTTTTTGGCAACTCATCAGTCTACTCACATAAGGTGAGTTATATATATACTATTTTATGATAAAAGCAAGTCATTAGCTATCCTTACTTGTGTATTTAAGAATTTTCAGGGTTATTATTAGACATGTTTTTTTATCCGAGACGCTCTAAACATTGTTTTTTCAGAACGATATGACGCCCATGGTGCGTCATTGCTGCGCCACACCGTTTCTTGAAATATTTTGCCCATTCCAATTTTTTTTTCTTTCTTTCTTTCTTCTGAAATATATTAATATATAAAATAATATATTTCAGATGGCTGGGGTTAAAAGAAAGCTAGACTTTTAAGAAGAGGATGAATCTAGTTAGAACCTAGTTTATCAAATCAAACGCTCTCACCAGAAAAAGTTTCAACTACCAAAGAAAAGAAAATTATTTGGCATTCCCGAGACGTCAAAAAAATGTATCTGATGAAGACATTACAAACATATTACAAGATTCTGATTATGAGTGGGGTGATTCTGACTCCGAAGACAGAGTATCATTTTCTTCTGATTTGTCAGATTTTGGCGATGAAGATGAGACCAAACACAAAATAAAGTAAAACGGTTGCATCTACATCTATTACTATTGAGCCAGCATTAACTTTATCTCCATCTATTACTATGAGAATATTCTCATAGTAATAGATAGAAGATAGATAGGGTGATGAGAATATTCTCATCACCAGCGATTACTATTGAACCTTCATTATCATTATCACCATCATTTAATGCATGCATATAGTTTACAATTAGTTAATTACAACATAGTTAAAAATATATATATTTTAAATATCATGCAAATCGGCTATTTGCCGTGGAAGGCAAAGAAGGGTTTAGCGAGTTCCTATAACAATAAAATTCATTTAAAATCTAATATAAATATTATAAAACTGAACATAATTTAAAATAATACCTCAAAACCTAACAACTAAAGATTCTTTTTATCCAACAAATTTACGTAACCAATTAACTTTTTATTAACTCACATGCTACTTATTATTCACATATTACTTATTTTTTTAAAGTTAAATTTCAAATACCAATAACAGAACTTTACAATACAAATTATAATATGTAACTAAAAAAGGAACTAACTAGACAATGGTAACTACCATTTTTCATTAATGCTAGAACAGATTAAAACTAATATAAATTACAGTGATTGTTATTTACTTATTTTTTTATTTTATTTTATTTATTTATTTATTTTTTATTCATTTCTAAACAATTATTCAGTACAGTAGATGTCGCGCATTCTTGCCCACTCTTTCCTATCTTGAGCCACTCTTTGCCAAGTTACACCCCCACCTGCTGTTCTCATTTCTTCGTCATATCTCTGGCTTGGTCTGCCTTTTCCTGCTATTTCCTCTGGGGTACCAGTCTAACATGATCTTTAGTTAAAGTTTAAGAAAGCCTCTGAAATAACGTTTGATAATGTTTGGGAAATCATAAGCGGAATATACCAGTCCAATTCTTTAAGTCTTAATACAGAAACCTTTTGTCCCAGTGTTACTACAGCCAATGCCTGTAGGGTTAGGTAGAGGAAAATGCTACAATACTTTTGCCTAAGAATGTACTAAGCGGAGGGGTATTTTAGTAATAAATAATAATGATAATTTGTGTCTACCCCGTGCAATAATTGTTGCACAAAGTTTTGTAGATAAGGACCCCGATTATATAAAAGTAAGGAAGGACAAGGGAAAATTACAAACCAATATATGTAACCAGTTATTGATAGATTCTAATGTAAATATTCCACAAGAGGGAGCCGGTATTCCTGAACTTGAATTATTGCAAAATTATTTAAAGACTATAAAATCATTGTATACAGATACGGAACTAAGGGTAGTAATGTGATTTACAAAGGTAATACCCATAGTAAAAAACATCTAAACCTCTTGTACCACGAAAATCATTATAATGTAATAACCTCCCTGACGGCTGCTTTTGTTTGTACTTATTATTGCGAACAATGTCATGTACCCTATAACAATATTAATAGATATAGGTGTGGAGGTTCATGCCCTGCCTGTCAACAACCACCTCCTTGTCCTAACAATCCAAAAATAATTTGTGTTACATCTAAAAGATGGTTCCGTGGACAGGTTTGTTTTGTCAACCATAAAAAAACCGGTTCGCTCGGTACAAAATCAGACTGTAGCGAAATTAGGTGCTGCGGTGAATGCTGCAAAACTGTACGTAGTAACCGAACACATGTGTGTGGGGAGGTTTATTGTAAAGTGTGTGAAAACACTAACCGTCCGGACACCTTTGTTATATAAAACCTGACCATGGTAAACCTAAATCACATGACCTGCTCTTTATCTTTTTGATCTAGAGACAAGGAAGAAAAACAAAACAGGACGGCTCGCTACTCCACGAACCAAATCTATGTGTATTCAAACAATATTGTAGCGAGTGTATCTAAAGTGATCAGGAAATATGCCAGAGTTGTGGTATTCGACTACAAAAGATTGTATGTAACGACCCCATATCACCATTCTTACATCACATTTTAGCTATAAGAAAAAAGTTTAAACGCGTATTAGTTATAGGGCATAATGCCGGCGGTTTGGACCATCAATTTATTTTAAATGATATATTAACGGAAACAGACTTAACCCCCGAATTAATAACGCGCGGTACAAAATTTATTTTAATGAACTTAAAAAACTTTAAATTTCTTGATAGCTTTAATTATTTCCCGATGGTCCTATCTAAATGACCAAAAGCCTTTGATTTGAACGAATTAAAAAAAGGTTACTTTCCACATTTATTTAACACTTTACAAAACAAAAATTATAAAGGTCCACTCCCGTCAATTGAATTTTATTCTCCGGACACTATGAAGTCGGAAGACAGAGAAAAATTCATCAAATGGTATGAGGATTACAAAGGTAAACACTTTAATATGCTTATATCATATATACTTTATATCAGGCTTGTCTGAAATTTAGAAAATTATTGATACAGGAGGGGGGTGTTTGACCGTTTACTGAGGCCACTACATTACCGTCGGCATGCAATAAAATTTATAGGAGAAATTTTTTAAAACCAGAAAAATAGGTATTATTCTAAAACATGGTTATAGGTGGAGAGATAACCAATCAAAAATAGCAATACAGTGGTTACTATGTGAAGAGCCCGTTAGAAATATTTCTATAGTCCATGCAGGAAATACAAGTGAGGTTTCTGTGTTGGGCGTAAAGGTTGACGGGTTTTGTAATACCACTAATGATATCGTTGAATTTCACGGATGTTATTACCATGGCTGCCCTAAATGTAATTTCCAAAACAGAAACATAAAACTACACGACGATCCATCAGATACGCCTGAAAGTCGTTATGAAGCCACACTCGCCAAAACACAGCGCCTAGGCGACCTGGGGTACAACGTCATAGAAAAATGGGAGTGTCATTTCCGCAAAGAGTTGAAAGCAGACAAGACAATCTCCGACTACGTAGAACATCACCCACTGCTAGAACATTTACCTTTGAACCCCAGAGACGCATTTTATGGGGGTAGGACCGAAGCTGTGAAGACATATCACAAAGTAACCGGTGAGAAAAAATTGAACATGCGGATGTTTGCTCTCTGTACCTCTGGGTAAATAAATATGGGAAATACCCAATCGGCCACCCACAAGTGATAATAGACAACATCGAATGTATGCAGCTGGACTTAAACCAGACAAAAGGCTTAATAAAGTGTGAAGTCTTACCACCCCAACAACTGTTCCATCCGGTGCTGCCTATCAAAACGAACGCCCGATTAATGTTCTCACTTTGCCGAACTTGTTGTAACTCCATGGAGAATGGTTACACGTTTAACCACAATGAAGAAGAGAGGTCGTTAACCGGGTCGTGGGTTATCGACGAGGTAACAAACGCAGTAGAGATGGGCTACAAAATACTATATATTTACGAGATTTGGAGTATGAAGTTGTGCAATATAACCCGGAAACAAAATCAGGAGGGTTATTTAGTAAATATATCAGTAAATTTTTGAAAACGAAACAGCAAGCATCCGTTTGGCCTTCCACAACAAATACATCACAGAGTACCTCGAAAAGGAAGGCTTGTTATTATTAAACCCATCCGAGATAGCTGTCAACCCTGGTCTTAGACAACTGGGAAAGCCCTGATAACCAGTTTTTGGGGCAAACTCGGCCAGCTAGAAAACCAAGGGCGCACCACAATAATTAACCAAGTCAAAGAGTTGTACAGACTACTCACCGACCCAGCTGTTTATGTTAACACCGTATAACCTATTAACGAATATACGCTAATGGTGGACTGGGAGTTCAAAGAAGATTGCCACGAAATATTAACTACAACTAACGTCGTCCTGGCAAGCTTCACGACATCGTTAGCTAGATTAAAATGATATAGTTATCTGGAACAGCTCGAAGAAAAGGTTCTCTATTATGACACCGATGGTGTAATATATGTTTTTTTTTAAGACCGAAGAAATTCGTTAAACGCTGTCCTCGAAAGAGTTGGCATATGCAACATAAAATGAGTTTACGCTCTGCAGGACAACTGGAAGCTTCGAAAATTGTGAATAAAGCAACATTGACGACTCTGCTGAGACCTGGGCGGTTCCGATAAGCTTTTGAATCGACAACAGAAAATATGTTATCTGAAGATGCTGCATTTTCCGTTTTGGAGGAATATAAGTTTTCGAAAAGTCAGTATCAAGGGCTGAGATCAGTGAGTAAGGAAAATCACTTTAAACTGTATCCTACCAACAAGAAAGTGGCAGAAGCAAAAATTCGTTGTTATCCACCTCGAACTGCTATAAGTATTACAGAGAGCAGTGCAGAAGTCCATTTACAGGCTTTATTAGACCATATAGTTAAACGTATTTTATCCCTACAAGATGACGTGATTCAACGTTTGAATCAAAGATTTCTTAGCAATATGGCTTTTATTTGCAAGTGGGGTTGCGATGGAAGTTCCGGACAAAGTGAATATAAGTAGACATTTAATGATGACAGCATATCAGATGCGAATGTGTTCTTCACTTCAGTAGTGCCATTGCAACTCATATCTGTCGATGACGAATCGAACGAGCAAATCGTAGTTTGAAAGAACCCTAGACCTTCGTCTCCTCAGTTCTGTAGACCACTAAGACTACAGTTTCTACACGAAAACACTGAGTCAACAGTCAAAGAAGCACAACACATCGAAAATCAAATCAAGTCACTTGTGACTTTTGAAACGCAATTAGATGAAAAAGAAATTTCGATTGTGTACAAAATGGCATTTACAATGATCGACGGTAAGGTGTGCAACGCATTGACATCTACCAAATCTGCGCAACGTTGTTATTTGTGTGGAGCTACAATAAAAATGTTTAATGAAATTGATGCTATATTACAAAGGGAGATCGATGAAACTAATATGAAGTTTGGATTGTCAACATTGCAACGCCTGGATACGTTTTTTTGAATGCTGTTTGCATCTGTCTTACAAACTCGACATTAAAAAGTGGCAGGCGAGTAGTGTGGAAGAGAGGCAGATGACAGAAGAACGAAAGAGAGCCATTCAAAAGGAATTCCGTGTAAAATTGGGACTAATCATCAATCGTCCCAAGCCAGGATATGGAAGAACAAATGATGGGAACACAGCTCGGCGCTTCTTTGAAAATTCGGCTGTGTCTGCTTCCATAACTGGATTGGACGAAATTTTAATTAAACGCTTCCACGTGATTTTGCAAGTTATTTCCAGTGGCCATGAAATAAATTTGAATTACTTGCATTGGAAACTGCAAGAAAATATGTGGAACTGTACCCATGGTATTACATGCCTATTTCAGTGCACACGCTATTAATTCATAGTCCACAAATAATAGCTCATACATTGCTACCAATTGGCCAATTATCCGAAGATGTTCTAGAGGCTCGCAACAAAGATATTAAAAGGTATCGTGAAGACTTCTCGCGAAAATGTTCCAGATGGAAGATATTTTTAATCGTCTCATGGTAACTTCTGATCCGTACATTTCTAACATGAGAAAACTGCCACAGGAGAAACTAAAGAGTTTATCCCGGGAAGCTATTAAAGTTTTACTGTCTCCTTCAGTGGCTGTTGCAACCGGAACAAGTAATGAACCTGGCTCAATAACCGACACAGACTCAGAATTTGATTCTGCCGAGGATTCTGATTTTACTACGTTTTTATTAGCTTGCTTTCTTGTTTGTTTGTCCGGTACAATTCTGGCAATCAATTTCTAACTAACTTCCCGAATAGCTAGACATTTGAAACTTTTAGCATAGCTCAGAACACGATGACAATGCATTATTTTAATACTTTTAGCCATCTTTCAGCAGAATTTAATTGGTTTTCAGCAAATTTTGCTGAATAATTCAGCTTGATCTCAGGTTTGATAAGGTTCAGATAATCTGGGATAAGTACCAAGATATTCAATATCAGCTTGATATCCTTGATAGGGATCAAGAGGAAGACAGATTACGCGGCGTGAACAGGTTAACATGTAATATAGTGATTCGTTTCCGCAAGCACAAAGTTGTCCTTTGTGGGGACATAGAAAAAATGTTTCGTCATATTAAAATCGAAACATCAAAGAGGCATTTATTACTAATTTTCTGGCGAGATCATTCCGGCGAAGCTTTGAAAATCATGAGGCTAAACAACGTTACTTACGGTACCGCATGTGGACCATATTTATCAACACGAACTCTTAAAAAATGTTCAGAAGATGAGGCGTAGAATTTCCCTGACAGTAAAAGTTATGGGTGATTTCCATGTCGATGATTTTTTAAGTGGTTCCAGTGGTGTAAATTCCGCTTTAAATCTTAAGCAACAAATCAAAACCATGCTTCAAAAGGGTGGGTTCAATATCCTAAAGTGGAACTGAAATTCTCAAGAACTATTGCATCATATCCCAGTATATTCATCAAGATCCCGTGCATTTGTCACAAGATTCAACACACTAACACTAGGTCTTGTTTGGGACCCTTAATCAGATTCATTCCAATTTAAAATCAATTCACGGAAGATTCCTGAAGATAAAATCAGTAAAAGAAATGTCCTTTCAAGGATAGCACAGATCCTCTAGGTCTTTTGTTGAGTCCAGTGATAGTATGAGCAAAAATCATAATGCAAAAGATTTGGAGTCATAAATTAGATTGGGATGATGTTTTACACGAACATATTCGATTAAATGTAACGGTGCCGTGCACATCATATATTTTTGTGTAATTATTAAAAGTATTCTACTGTGCGTATTTGTATTATTTAATATTACTTTTCCTCATATAACATTGGTTATGGGCCCAGGATTATTATAATAAAGGTTAAAAGCCGGGTTTATTATATAAAAAATATATCGTGAAAGTGATATCGGAAATCGGCAAATATGACGCCCCAATCCGAGATCGCGTCAATACCTAAATTAACTGGTTCTAAAAATTACACAATTTGGAAATTTCGGCTTTCTGCTGTATTGGAGGCGAACAACTTTAAATCTGTCATTGATTCAGACAACAAAACTGAAAGCACTTGGTCCAGGAACGACGACAAAGCTAGAAGCTATATCGCGTGTTCGTTAGACGATGCTCATGTTTCTCTAATATTGAATTGTGATAGTGCTTTTGATGCGTGGCAAAATTAAAGAATAGAATCGAAGTGTCCTCCCGTAGATGATTTTACTCCAGAAGAGAGAACCAGCGAGGAACACTTTCTCCAAACGATTGATCTTGGTTCTACAAGGGCTTTAAGACGATTTCATTTATTAGAAAGAAAATTAAATCAAAACCACTCTTTAAAGAAAGGTTATGCAAAATTTATGGAAGAATACCACAGGCTCAGCCACATTAGACGAGCCCCAGTTCTTAACGAACCCGAATCCAACAATGCGTATTACATAACCACATCACGCCAAGGCCAACCAAACTTCGATGCAATCGCAAAATGTTCGAGTGGTGTATCATTGAACGACGTTCTTCAAGACAGTCCATTAATTTAACCTCATTTGTTTATTGCTATTCTTGGCTTCAGAGAGCAAAACTTTATAGTAACCTCTGACATTTCCAGAATGCCAATATAATTTGCATAGGCTTTCTTGGTGGGAGGACAGAAACTGTGAAGAAAATGCCGAATTTCAATTAACAATTTTTACATACGATACATCTCCTGCATACTTTTTGGCTACACGATGCTTCGAAAAGATTGCGGATAACGTTCAGGAAGAATTTCCGGTCGCATCGAATATAATCAAGGAAGATTACAACATGGATGACATGTTAACTGGTTTTAGTACAATCGAAAAAGGAATTAGTCGTCAAACAAAGCATCAAGGTTCTTAAGAAATCAGGAATGCAACTTAGGAAGTGGTGTGCTATTACGAGTGTTACGTAACATAACTCGTATGTTACGTTGAAACCCCGATGTGAGGTGACTTCTAGAATTCACCGGTGTATTCTATGATTCACGATTTTAAGCTGTAAAAACTAAAAAAAAAAAAACAAAAAACGAAACAATTATTATTATTTCACCAAAATTCACCGGTGAAATCTAGGAATGGCAAATATACTTTTGTGATTTTAAGATGTTCTACCTGCGCCTGCGTAATACACAACTGAACCTGTTATCTCTTTACTATCACTCTATTTTCTTATCGTTTGAAATGAAGAGAAAGTAGATGAAGCAAACATAAAATATTTTGTAACTAATAAAGAAGTGTACAATTTTTTGTACACTGCTCATTTAAGGACAAGCCATGGTGGTAGAACACGGATGTTAAAGGAGTTACAAGATATGTCTTGAATTTGTGTAAACAGTTTCAATGAAAAAAGTGGCCTTAAGAAAGGATTAATTGTAAAACTAATTTTTCCCACGGAAATGAATTCACGTTGCCAAGTAGATTTATTAGACTAAAGGTGCGTTTATCTGACAGTTATTAAATGATATTTATGTCAGTCAGAAATCGTAACAATGTAAACACTGGACAATTTATGTCAGAGATATATATTTCTACTATCAGCTATACGTGTCGACACATCTATACCAAAAGATGTAAACACTGATTGTTTGCAAATTTAAACTCCTCCGAGAAATATCGTGGAAGTTGACCTCCCGTCTACTTTTTTCATTGCGCGATTTGTCGAGTAAATATGGGCGATAAAATAGAGTGGTTGAAACTTGAAGTAGAAGAATTAATTAATATGCACCACAGTAAACCTGAACTATGGGACGTTACATCCAAAATTTATAAAGACAGAGTAAAAAAAATTAATGCCTTAACGGAAATGGCTGAAACATTTAGTGCGACAGTAGAGGAAATTCAAAGAAAAATTCATAACCTAAGAAACCAATTTAACAGTGAATTTAAAAAAACAAGAGCGACCAAAACCGGCCAGGGGCACTGTCGAATTACATGTATCATATGTTTTATTATACGTCGTTGTTATTTCTGTTAGCTTTTCTGAATTTGGAATCTTGCTTTGATTCAAGGGGACCAATTTTACAAGCAATCTTTTCGAAATCAGCTTGTTTCATTCATAAAAAATTTGAAAACTGCGCTGGATCCTCAATACTAAGCTCAGAAAATCCAATCTCGAACCCACGTATAGAGTAATAACACAGACCGCGATTTTGCGTTTAGATGATTTCATCACGGCAACCATAACATGAACTGTGTGTGTGTAGAATGAAAGATATGTACGACAGAGGACTCATTTGTATGTATGTAAACGAGTCGTACATTTATTGCAAATTAAAGCTGTTCGACTTGTTTCTTTACACAGGTCTGATGTCACTTGTTATTTTTAGACAAGTATTTTGATTGGTTTATGTCAAACGAAATATTCAATTTACTATATTATAAATGTGTGTGTTCAAAAATATACGGGCGGAAGTTATAATCTTGTGCATTCATTTACTTAAAACCAATAAAAGCATTACGAGAACTGTCAGATATTTCCACGAAATAAATCTCTAGCAATTTCTGTCAGTATGTAAACACTCAAAGCTATTTTCTGTCTGACACTTGACATATATTTCGGGAGAGAAGAGTCAGATGTAAACGCACGTTTACAGTCAAGCAGTGATGATTAAATTATATTTATTCGTATATTAGTATACCAGGATCATCTAAACAAACTTTTTGCAGTGAAGACCACTGAAAAATATAAAGATTTTGCACAAAAATTAAGAACAAGGAAATGCCCACAACTGGGTACAAGCCACATAATCGAGTGTTTGATGCAGCACAAGAAGAAATCCTTAGAGAGTATATAACACATGCAACTGACTTGTACTATGGCCGTAGCACAAAAGATATTCGTAGGTTGGCGTACCAATATGCGGTTGCATACAATTTGAAATACCCTAAATCATGGACAGATCATGAAATGGCGGGTATCGACTGGATAATTGCATTTTTAAAACGCAATCCAGCATTATCGATCCGTAAACCTGAGGCCACTAGCCTTGCTAGAGCTATGAATTTCAATAAAATTACTGTGAGCAAATTTTTTGACAACTTATCAAGTGTCTATGAAAAATATAAATTTGAGCCTCATAATATTTTTAACATAGATGAGACTGGAGTCACAACAGTTCAGGCCCCTGCAAAAATTGTTGCTCAAAAAGGTAAAAAACAAGTTGGAGCAATCACTTCAAATGAGCGAGGGAATTTGGTTACTGTGTGCGGTGCTATTAGTGCTATAGGTAATTCGATACTACCTATGTTCATTTTTCCAAGGGTGAACTTTTATGAACATTTTATCAGGGACGGACCTATAGGTTGTATAGGGGCTGCAAAAATCTGGATGGATGCAATCCGAAGAGTTTCTTATTTTCATCAAACACTTGGAACCCTACCAAGGACTAAGCACGTGAAACCTTCCAAAGAGAGTCCAGTTTTGATATTGCTTGACAACCATGAAAGCCACCTGTATTTGCCAACAATTAATTTTTGCCGAGAAAACGGCATTGTTCTTTTGTCATTTCCACCACACACATCACACAAATTAAAACCCCTGGATAATGCTGTGTACGGGCCGTTCAAACGTAGCTGCAATGCAGCCATGGACTCATGGATGAAGACCCACCCTAGAGTTAAAATGACAATATACAATATTCCAGAGATAATTCGTCTTGCTTTTACACTTTCAGTGACCCCTTCAAATATCACGTCTGGATTTAAGAAAACCGGGGTGTAGCCCTTTGACAGAAACATATTCAGCGACACCGACTATGCTCCATCCAGTGTTACAGATTTGTCTCTTCCAATAGATGATATACCACTCACTACAACAAATTTTCAACCTGTTCCTACAACATCTCATTATTCTCATCTCCTCCTTCAAAATTTATCTAGAGCTACGGCCTCAGCCCTTTTTTCCACTTCCAGTGCTCACCAGGAAGCCACTGATAATCCACATACGTCGGCCAAACCTTCCACATCTACTTCATCTTCCCCTGAAACTGTTCGTCCTTTTCCAAAAGCTCAACAACAAAAGAAAACAAATCGTGCAGGAAGAAAGAAAGGTAAAGTGCAATCCTCACTGATACACCAGAAAAGTTAGCTCTTGAGGAGGAAGAAAAGAAAAGAAAAGCCAAAAAAGAACGAAAAAAGCTTGGCAAAACGATTAAGACTTCAATAAACTTCTCTAAAATAAACTCCTCAGACGAAGAAGACGATGACTGCTTTTGCCTTGTATGTTTAGATAGTTATTCAAACAGAAAAATGGACACACTGCATGGATTGTAAAGGTTAGTCTCACTTAGAATGTACAAAACAAGAACGTTTTTATGTGTGCCATCATTGTATATTAGTCCACAGGCCACCATAAGAAGTGAGTCGCTGATTGATAAAGTTTTCTTACCTTATGGAATCGCTTGTTTATGCCTTGTCCACCGATGAATTGGGTATATGGCAACTGGGCGCTGGGCCATTTCTTTTTTGTTGACATGCCAAACTTGCCCTTCTGCGGGGACATTGAAAAGAGATAGATAAAGTTTTGATTTTCACAGGATCGTTTAATTAAATTATTTCAAAAACAGTGGTAAAGGTGGCCACCGTTACGAGTGGGCCGTTTTCTTTTCAACGTCTCCGCAGAGCAATATGTTTGGGGCGGTGGCCACCCCAAATGGCCCACTTCTATCGGTGGCCACCTTTACCACTGTTTTTGAAATAATTTAATTAAACGATCCTGTGAAAATCAAAACTTTATCTATCTCTTTTCAATGTTCCCGCAGAAGGACTAGTTTGGCATGTCAACAAAAAAGAAATGGCCCAGCGCCCAGTTGCCATATACCCAATTCATCGGTGGACAAGGCATAAATAAGCGATTCCATAAGGTAAGAAAGCTTTATCAATCAGCGACTCACTTCTTAGGGTGGCCTGTGGACTATATCTGATTAGTTTAAAATACTTTAATACTTTGTTTCTATAAAAATAAGTTGTATAATAAATATATTTTTCAAATAAAGTTTTTTTGTGTTCGTTACAACCGTCCCCAACCCATGTTTGACCCCAGACGTGGGGTCAAATGTAACACATATTGATCTTGAGAAAATAAACAATTATAAAAAAAAGGGATACAGTTAAAAAAAAGAAAAAGTGCAAAATATAGCTGAATATTAGTTACATGTTTAGTAAAAATTTAAAATTTCTCCAACGAACAGTAAATTAGTAAAAAATTAGTAGAAAATGTTACAATTGACCCAGTCTCCCCCTGTGATATGTATTTTAAAAAATTCAAGTTTGTGTCTTAGATTTTTTTCTTCATTTTTATCGTGTTTAGCACCTTAAAATACCCAAGAATCACCAAAAAAAATAAGACTTGAATAATTATTGAAGTGATCGACGGAGAATTTTACAAACTAAGAGATAGCACTGGAACAATCAAGCAAATTTTCTCTATAAGTAATTTTTTTTCAATAATTTATAACTTTTTTAACATTTATTATTATTTGATAATTTTTTTTTTTCATAAGTAATTTGAAATTTACAAAAATAAAAAATTTATAACTTGCAACTTGTTGCATTGTAGAAGCCCCGAGCTGCAGGATATTTACTATGCCTTACCTGAATCTTCGAGTACTCCCTCGCTAGACATCAACACTACGTTGATAGGGGAGAAGGTGGCTTCATTCAACTTAGTCAGGTATGACTTGACTCCCACGGCATTAAACGATTATTTCACTTCTCGCAAGAATTTAGTGGATGAGAGACACATATTTAGGAGGGCTTCGTCAAAATGGAAGTAAACAATTTGACCAATTCTTAACACGTCTGAGAAATATCAGGCCAAATTATGTGAATTAGCAGGCATCTATTTTGAACTTGGAGAACTTGGAACTTTTCGTGTCAGCTTGCCATTCTGCTGAGCTTCGCAAGCAACTATTCAAAAGGATTTCACTATCCAGGAAGCGGTAGATTTAGCCAAGACATTAGGGACTCTAGCAATTCATACTCAGGAGTTAGCTAAATCATCTCCATCCGTATCTGAGGGGGCCAAGGTCAACGCTCTCAAAGGAAGAAAGTCATCTAGTTATAAACTCAACCGCCAAAATCTTCAACCAGTAGAAATGGTCTAAATACTACTAAAAAGTGTTATCAAAGTTGTCCAGCGCGTACTATACTTTACAAATGTGGTATCCGGGGGCACGGCACTATGCACAACGATGCCGTACCAAGGAAGAGAAGCAGCAGGGAAAGCCATCTGTCCGTCTCCCTCCTATTGAGCAGGAAGCCTTCTTGATGACATGTCTGAATGCCTCTAGAGGTAAAATAACAGGGTATTCGTCATACAGACATTTTTCTTTGAATGCATCCTATTAAAAATTAAGTCACAAAAAGCATATAAACATATTTTTGGAAAAATCAAGTGTGTGAAATTTAAAAAAAAAACGTGGCGAAGTATTCTTCAAGATGTGGTGTGAAAATAAAAATTACAAAATGTAATTTGCAGTGGGCCAACATTGGATATTGATGCAGTTGTACTGAAGTGGTTCCAACGTGCTCGATCAAATAATATTCCGGTAAGTGGTCCTTTAATTCAGGAAAAAGCTAGAGATGCTGCTCTTATTCTCGGAATTTCAGACTTTAAAGCATCAAATGGATAGTTGGAGAAGTTCAGATCGAGACACAACATTAAATTTAGAGCAATTAGCGGGGAATCTGCAAGCGTATGTGACGATCAAATTGCTGATTGGAAAATAAATTTATTGGACATAATTAAGGGAGTTAAGCAGAAGAACATTTATGATTGTGACGAGGCTGGGCTGTTTTTTCGTGCTTTGTCAGAGAAAACATTAACGTTTAAAGGAGAATCATGCAATGGCGGGAACATTTCCAAAGAGAGACTGACTCTAATGCTTTGCGTTAATATGGTTGGGGATTTCAAGCCCCGGTAGTCATGGAAAAAAACAGATCATTTCGAGGCATCAATATTGGTGAGCTAGGTCTTACTTGGAGAGCAAACCATAAAGCTTGGATGACTCGCACTTTATTTTCTGATTGGCTGATGTTTGAAAATAGAAAAGAGAAATACTATTTTACTGTTTCTCGACAACGCGTCTCCACACGAAGCAATCAAATTAAATAACATCAAATTAATGACATAAAAAGTAAACAAAACAACGAGGTTTCAATATCTGCAATAAATCTATGTAGTTCCTTATTTATTTTATTAGATATAAGGTTATAGTTCGGACCTAAGCTTAAAAAATTGATCACCTCTATTGGTTTATTATATTCAGATAAATTACAAACCCATTTTTCTTTATGTAAGTATCTGCATCTCATTAAATTATTGTTATCTGATTCATTAGTTTCGATAGGAAGCACATTTCTGCTATTAATTTTGTTCAAATGGCTAATTTCCAGTAAATCTAAATACCTAATTTCAAAATTTTCCATTATAATCTGAAAAAATTCCAAAGAAAAAATATACCGAAATCTCTTTACAGATCAACAGAAAGTAAATACGACTAGAAACTTAATTCATAGAGGGATTAAATTAACTCATAAAAACTACATGCATGAAATAAAAACCAAAATTTATGATAAAGTATTGAGAAATTTCTATCCGAAGAATCTGATAAATAAATTATTAGTCCACAGGCCACCATAAGAAGTGAGTCGCTGATTGATAAAGTTTTCTTACCTTATGGAATCGCATATATATGCCGTGTCCACCGATGAATTGGGTATATGGCAACTGGGCGCTGGGCCATTTCTTTTTTTTTAAAATGCCAAACATGCCCTTCTGCGGGACCATTGAAAAGAGATAGATTAAGTTTTGATTTTCATAGGATCGTTTAATTAAATTATTTAAAAAACAGTGGTACACGTGGCCACCGATAAGAGTGGGCCGTTTGGGGTGGCCACCGCCCCAAACATATCGCTCTGCGGGGACATTGAAAAGAAAACGGCCCACTCGTATCGGTGGCCACCTTTACCACTGTTTTTGAAACAATTTAATTAAACGATACTGTGAAAATCAAAACTTTATCTATCTCTTTTCAATGTTTCCGTAGAAAGGCATGTTTGGCATGTCAACAAAAAATAAATGGCCCAGCGCCCAGTTGCCTTAAACCCAATTCATCGGTGGACACGGCATAAATAAGCGATTCCATAAGGTAAGAAAACTTTATCAATCAGCGACTCACTTCTTATGGTGGCCTGGGGACTATAAGGTTCAGTAGGATAAACCAGAATCCAGAAACAGTACACAATAGAAATCAATTAAATAAGAACACAAAATTTGCAGGTTTGACTTATATCAAAGGTTATCAGAGGGAGTGGCCAGAATTTTTATTGAAATGGAGTGTGATGTGGCAATTGGTCATAAGCCTATAAACAAGATAGAGAATTCTTATTATTCAAAATTAAAAGATAAATTGGATATTGGAGAAAAAATGGGAATCATTTAAGAAGTCCCATGTTCATCATGCCCAGCAATATACATAAGAGAAACTCGTCAAACCTGGAGTAATAGAAGACTACAACATGAAGGCAATGTAAGAGGGAAGGACAACAAAATAGCTCTGGAGGCCCACTCGATTGAAACAGATCACCAGTTCAATTTTGATAGTACTTAAGTTCTTATGAATGAAGTAAATAATAAAAAATATTAAGGTTAGAAGCTCTGCATATCTCTAAAAACAGTAATAGCATTAATTATAAGAAAGATTGCAGAGATTTAAACAAGTATTATATGGGAGTAATTTAAGTAGGTCAGAACACTAAATGTAACACAGGAGGTAGTCTAATGAACCTGGGTATTCCAAGGCAAGATGTTATCTGGTATCAATAATGTACATATAGTTTATATTCTTCGCTGTGATCAAATGTAGGCATTAATAAAAAAAATTGTTTTATATAGTAATTTTATTTGTTAATTATGTAGTTTGTTATTGTTATTGGTTAATATGATTGTTAGTGGAGAGTATTTGTGAATATGAGATAACTAGTAACCAAATAGGTAATCATTTTGTGACCAAATATTTATTTTAGAATTTAAATTGTAGGGCTAGTTCAGAGTTTACATTAGGTAAAAAGTTTATTTTTTTAGTGTTTAAAATCCAAGTTCATTATTGTAAAAATATTGGTTAAAACCAAAGATTGTCAATCAAATGATTCTGTTGTAGGCTTGAGAATGTATCAAACAGAGGGTTGAAATATAGCTAAGGATGTTTTAAAGGAGGTTTGTTATGAATTTATCCCTAAAGTGACTCTAGGGTACCCTAAATATTACTCAAAATAAACATATTGCTGTCATGGATGCAATATTTTTTATGCTTTCAGCCATTAAAGATGTAAACATGAAACAGTTCAGAATCGCTTTATTCAGGCTGGATTTGGAGAACAAAGGATATTTGGATCAGGAACTACACCGGAAACAGCAAAACACTCGAAGACCTTAGACGAAAATCTAGCTCCAACCGATCAAAGTTTAGAAATTGGAGCGTTAATTAATGATTTGAAAGGACACAACACTGATGAAGAGAGTGGAGTGAAGACGAGAGAACAATAGCAAATCAGACTCATCACGAACACATTATACATCGACCCAAGCTTTGGAATGTATAAAAAAAATTAGAAAATGATTTTTTTGGAGCGTGGTCTTGGGCATGCACTGAAATCATCAAGGGAGCTTCACATGGTGATGGAATCCTTTATACATTTAGCCTCAAAGCCAACTGCTATTACAAATTTTTTTTCAAGTAACATTCATGTTTTTTACCTGCAAAATGTGAGAGCTATTTTTATTTACTTCTTTTCCTTTTCTTTTTTTTCTTCTACTATATTACTATAATATATTAACATGTATGTACATATTTGATTCTTTAGGATAACTTGTGTTTTATCTTTATTAAAGTATTTTTTTATAATTATTATGCAGTTTAATTTAAATACCTAAACATAGAGAAAAGTACAGCAGAAAATATGTTTAAATGTATTAACTTGTTGACATAAACCCTCCTATAGCTGACAAAATATAAAAAACCGCCTTTATGGCTATTAAGGCCCATTTTATTAATCAAAATTTTCAACTATAAAATCTTTTAGTAGACTGTTCTGTTATGGTAGAAAACCATACTAGTTTAAATCTTGGGAAAAGAATCCTAGATATCTATGTATATAAAATAAAAGTTTTGTCTGTACATTGGTCAGAATTGAAAATTTTTTGGATACTTTTTCATTTTAGACATTCCAAAAACCGAATCCGGCCTTAACTTTTTTTGTGTATGTATGTGGGTATGTATGTGTGTCTGTCGCCTCAGTCAGACTTTATAGGAGCAAAACTGGCTAAATGAAATCGATTAATTTTTTTTCAAACATGTTGCGCAATTTGTAGGCTTGGTTTCATCTAAAAATATTGAGTAGAGCCAGAGTTATTAAATATTTACTGGTGCAGCAGCCGTATTGGGAAGAGCATTAAATAGCCGTATTGGAAAGGCATATTGGAGGTCTATACTAAGTAGAACTCTCTTAGCGGTATAGCCCTCTCTATCCCCACCCCTTCCCACTTTTCTACCATCTCCCACTCCTTACCTAGACCTCCTCTAGGCCTAGGCTAGCTCCTCTTGGCTAATTTCTGATTGGGGTACTTAAACCTTACACTATTGCTCTATAAATCGAGTATTTATTATTTAATTATTTTTTTTCCAGAACTAGAGTTATTAAATAGTTACTGGTGCAACTACCGTATTGCGAGAAGAGACTGGTAATTAAATCAATGCACCATCATTGATTGTTCAATGACTTCAGAGTCTAATAGGTTTTTACGACATTTATTTTCTTATTTATTATACCTTTTTTAGTATTTTTATCAATAATATACATATTAATTACATAGTTTCTCTTGGCTTTAAATGTATAGATAGACTCTTAACTACGATTTGGAGGAAATTATTTTCTTAGTAACGGAATGAATGATGTTTAATATAGTCCTGATTTTATTCCTACAAGGCTCGGATAGAAAACAATTTAGGCATTTCATTTAACTGCTAGGCCTACATGACAATAGGCAACATAGCCGCTAATACCTAGCATGAGCCCCGCGCGGAGCACGGGGTGAAAGCTAGTTATAAATAAGTTTAATTTAAACGAAAAAATGACAATTTGTATTTCAGATAATGCGAGCAACATTAAAAGTGCAATAACATATGCCAAATTAAAACACATACGGTGTTTTGCCCATACTCTAAATTTAATGGTACAAGATGGCCTTACTCCTGTAAATTTAATACTTTCAAACATCAAAACAATAGTTAGCCATTTTAAAAGAAGTTCAAAAGCTCAAAATAAACTCGATGTACAACAAAAAAATGTAAATAATTGTGTAAAGAAATTAATTCAAGATTGACCAGATGGAATTCCACATTTCATATGTTGGAAAGATTGATTGAATTAAAAGATGCCCTTAAATCAACAATTCCTCTTCTAGATACAAATTTGCCCCAGTTGTCAAACGAAGACTTTAAAATTTTACACGAACTTTGTAAAATTTTGGAGCTGTTCGAAAATATTACCACCCTTATAAGCGGGGAAAAATATATGAGTGGGTCACTGGTTATTGTTTTTGCCAGGCTATTAAAAAAACAATTAGAGAGATTTAACTTTCAAGATGCCCCACCGGTCATATTTGAAGTACACGCTAAACTTACCCGGGGAGGGGGAGTTAATGAACGGTTTAAAAATATTGAAAGCAGTAAAACGTTAGCAATATCAACATTTTTGGACCCAAGATTTAAACTGCATGGTTTTCCAACTCCGTCATCAGCGGTGCGGTTACTGTCAAAGATTTGGTTACAGATATATTGGCCGGCAAAATAACCTCTAGCTGTAGTTCTAGTGAGCCTAATGTAGCCTCTGGTACATCTACTTCGACACCAACACCAATAGAGATTACTGGTAGTAAAAAAAAATTATCAATCTGGTCATTACTTGATCATGACTTTCACTCGTCAAGTCAAAAGAAAAGAATATGATTGGTACTTCGAGATCTCGTGCCATCATAGAGATAGAAAGATATTTAGAAGAGGATCCCCTAGATCGGGAATTAGACCAGTTAAAATGGTGGTATGATAATTGCCATAACTTCCCACATCTCCAAGAAGTGGCAAAAGAATATTGTTGCGTATTGGCAACATCTGTTCCCTGTGAACGATTATTTTCTAAAGCAGGAAACATTTTAAACGAAAGGAGATTACGTTTAAGTGCCAAGAAGGTAGAACAATTACTTTTTTAAATGTTAATTCAAAGTTTTTGTGAAGTTCGTTTTTTTATTCTTAGTAATACATTTAAATTTTAATGATATATAAAATAAAATATTTGTATATATATATATATATATATATATATATATATATATATATATATATATATATATATATATATATATATATTTAAAATATATCTTTTTTGAAATAAAACATATTTTCATAATGTGTTTAATTTTATATTTTATAGTTATAATGTTATATTATACATCTATTTATATTTTATTACTTATTAATTAGTAAAAGAATAATTTAATTCATTATAACATAAATATTTTTTTAATTATAATTCATTAATTAGTATTTCATTTATTTTTAAGTTTTTAATGTTATTATGTTTAAAGTGTTTTGAAGTCCAGATTTTTTTTATTTTCCATTTAAAATATAATTTACAAAATTTGTCAATATATATATATATATATATATATATATATATATATACTAATTCATCATAATAATTGTTAGTATGCAATTCAACATTTTGTTGTATGTAATTAAAAATATTTTTTGTAGTAGTCATATAATACATACATTTATTTATTAATAATTTTTATATTATCTTTTTTAAAATAAAACATATTTTCATAATGTTTTTAATTTTATATTTTATAGTTATAATGTTATACTTTATTTATATTTTATTACTTATTAATTAATAAAATAATAATTTAATTCATTATAACATAAATATTTTTTTAATTATAATTCATTAATTAGTATTTTATTTATTTTTAAGTTTTTAATGTTATTATGTTTAAAGCGTTTTGAAGACCAGATTTTTTTTATTTTCCATTTAAAATATAATTTCTTTAATAATTGTTTAGTGACTTTGATACAGTAAACAATTATCGTGATATACTATGTTTTAATAAAATTGTCTTTTCTAGTCCTAACCTAAATACTTTTTTTGAGTGTTAACATTTTTATATTTAATGTTTATAAGTTTATATTTTATTATTTTAATGATTTATTGTAATTAGATTTATATTTTATCCATTTGTAATTTATTATTTTTTAAAAAGTTTTTAATTTTATGTTTTGAAGACCATATTTTTTATTTTCTAATAACAATATAATATTTTTAAATGATAAGTGACTTTGAAACATAATAAACAATTATTGGGATAAATAAAAGTTTTACAAAAATTTTCTAGTCTTAAATATTTATTTTCCTCTTAATTTTGATTGATTTTTATTATTGATTTGTTATCTTCGTAGTTAGAAATTTACTGCCGTGTTTACAATGAAATATTATAAGTAGGAAGACAAAAAAGAAAACATACGTAAATACATAAATTGTATGTAGAAAGTTTTTAACGATATAAAATTATTCAAATCAATAAACTAAAAATGTGTAGAGATAAGAAAATAAGCAAAGGAGATAAGACTTTACAGGGAGGGTGTTTCAGAGGAACGGGAGTAAAACTTAAAAACTATAGAGATAACGATAAGAGTAAGACAGGCAAGAGGCAAGGTTGTAGACGAGACTGTAGACAAGGATCGAGGACAATGACAATAATAAAACAACAACAAAGCCAAAGCAACCATAGGGCTAGGATACTAGGGTATAAAAACTACAGCTAACAACAGGGGGGTGGCGCTCTATAGAAAAGTATGCTATACCTTCGTGACGTCACACGATAGAAGTAAAACTTAAAATCCCGGCACAGAGAATGCGCCACCAGCTATACAAATTCGAAGAATTTCAGGAAGATCAGGAGAAAAGGAAGAACAAAATCGGTGATTGTTATTTTTATAATGTTTTTATCTATAGTGCTTTGAGTCTTGAGTTTTAACGAACTTTCTTGAATTTATATTATTATTCGTTTTTATAATATTTTACGTTCTTTTGTTGTTACATTATGGCAAAAAGTTGTTCCCGTAGTTTTATTATTCCTGACTTATGTTCCTGGTTTATAAGTTAAATGCATTTTTCTGATAGTTCATAAATGTGTGGCTATTATATTGTCTGGACTATTTCAACAGTCTTGTTTCAAAATATTTTAAGTTAGGTAGGAATTAGTAAAGCTTTAAAAATGCTTAGGAATTCCAACCAGTGTTTGTCCTTTCAAAATGCTAAGGGATTAAGCCCAAGGAGGGTAAATAATCTTAATCCAGGTAAAGCTATGTCAGGGGTTTTCCAACCTTTTACTAAGACCTTAAGGGCAATGATCACTCTCACTACTTATAAAATCTCTTTCATTCAATCGCTAGCCACAGTTCTAACAACAACAACTATCCAGTTTCTGTTTTTAGTCTTGTTCTTGTTAGATATTGAATTTACTTTTTTCATCATGGTGAGAAAATGCTGTGTCCCCGGCTGCCTGTTGACCAATTCTGTCCACAGAATGTAAGTTTTTTTTATCATTAGAATATATCGTATTTTATCTATCTGATTATTACCTAATTTACTGCGTTACTTTTTAATTTCTTATACGCTACAAGAAGTATTATTTAAAATTAAGGAGTTGAATATGTGCTTACGAAAAAACTGTGGCTTTACACTAGTTGAATTAATTTTACTTATACAATTGTTGTACCTAATCAATAGGTACAAATAAGCTCATTTCTGCGAGTGATATATGTGTTAAAATTTCATTAAATGAGGCTAATTATATATATTTTTAGTTGCTTAATTGTTTTAAGCACCCAATCTCTAATATCAAGGGGTACACTTATAATTGCTCTAAACTTATTGTAATATGGAGAGATGCAAACTAGCTTCTATTTTTTTTTTTTAGGTTTCCTCATCCTATAAAGGATAGGTTTAATCGCTTTGTGAAGTGGGTTGATGCAGTTGGAAGTGCAGAGCTCAGAGCTATGGATCCAATCCAGGTACACCAGTCTAAAGGTGTTTGTCTCGACCATTTCACTGATGACTGCTTTACGGGTGATAGAAGATATGGAAAGCTGAAGAATACGGCAGTTCCTAATAGAAACCTTCCATTACCACCTCCACCAGGTAATATTAACCCATTGGAATTGCATACTTGGTGTCATTTTACTTTTGTTTTGAGTATGGAATCTGTTTGTTGTTTTCCTGTCATAAACTCATTATTGTTTTGATGTCCATGACATCCTACTGATACAGTTTTATACACAAGAAATAAGAAATAGCTATTTATTAATAACCTCTATAAATTATGTATACAGTACTTAGTAAAACTCATATATAAATAAGTAATCTTTGTATTTAATAGTTTTAAATTTCTTTGCAGATGCAGTTTCTGAGGGTTCAGATAATGTGACTCGTTCAACCTCTTCAGAAGAATCTGTTAGAATTGACTTATCTTCGTCAAGCTCAGAAAGAAGGATGCCATCAGGTAATGTTCTTATATGTATATCCGGCTTAATATTTTATTTATCTAGTTTCCTATTGCATCAACATTTATGACATGCTTGAGTTAGGACTTTGTTACATACCAATATTGACTAATAGTGTCAATGTCATTTAAGAAATTATTGACTTATATGGTAAGGCAACTTTCACACCGTGTGAGACCAAGCAATGCCGATTCTGCTTAGAAACAAATACATGTATTAGCATGGGACCATTCACATTGAATTCTGTGTGAGACCGAGCAATTTGTTTCTAGCGTTTTTGGTCGCTGAAAAAGCATAGTTAACAGCTGTATGCCACCTGTTAGATAATTGGCGGATCGGCTTGGTCTCGCTTGCAGTGTGAAAGCCACCTATTATAGGAGTTTGAGATGACCACATAAAATCATATGGTTCAATATTGACATTTGATGAGTTTCATTTTGGTTGTTTATGACTTATTTCTTTATCTTAAGTGTATGTGTACTACATACAATGTTTGAGTACCTTTACGTACTGATAATCATTTATAATACATGATTTTACAGAGGTATGAATGTTTTTAACATTCATTTATTTGAAATAAAATATAAAGGTATTATTTTCCAAATCATTCAACAAAATTTTAAGCATGTACTAATTTTTATTTTATTTGTAATTTTTTTTGCCCCTTCAAATCTGACGGGGGGGGGCTCGAGCCCGATAGCCCCCCCCGTTCCTACGCCACTGGTATTAGATACAACTGCCACAAACGAAAACATTGATGCATTTGCTTTATCAACTTAGCAAAGAAAAAATTACTTGAATATTAGTTTACTAACCATTTTTTTTAGGTTGATGTAGTTTTAGTTGAATTTGTACATGATTATTTTTTTTATTTTAAGTAACTATACAACGTATGGAGTATATGTTACTCACTCCACATCCTTTTCTTTCTCATGCTTTGAAGACTCAATCTATGTAACAGAGATAAGGCCTGAAGATGCCCAGGTGTGGGTGAAAATTTGCCAAATATAGAAAAATGTTATAAACGAAATTAACAGTTTTTTTTTTTTTATAACTCATCCCTACAGACTAAAAAACTATAGAAAATTATTTTTTTGTATTTGTATTGATATTTTACCATCATAACGTTAACCGAAGAAGATGTGTATGTATTAACATTTATCTCAAAAACTTAGGGGGGGGGGGGGGGCACCCCTGCCTAGCACATAGTGTTTCACGTGCTTGCCTTCTGCTCAAACCCCTGGTGTGAAATCAAACTAATATATGAATAAATAAACAAATGTGTCATTAAGTTACCATATTTGATTTGATTTTCAGATTCCACCAGAGTTACTCGTCCTCAACCTAAGAGAGTGGCCAGGATATCAGGTTCTCTTGGTAAGTTTTGATTTTAATATATTAATGAGCATTATTTTATATTATTAATTAGTACTTGAACTATAATAAAAAGTCAATCTAGTTGAATAGAACAAAGAGAATGCGTTTATTCATGGCGACAACATTATAAATCAATTAAAGGCAACACTGTAATAAGTCATGTATAAATATCTAAATAAAGGTTAACAAATCAATATATTACATTGATTTTATTCTGGTACATTGATTTTATTTCCATTATTCTGGTTATTAAAACTTAAAAAATGTTAACCTAAAATGATTGTCCTAAAATGTTACTCTTTATCCAAAGTAGTTCATACTTTCATTATTGCATGTATTCCACATCTTTAATTAAATGTAATCTCAAAATTCCTTTTTTAAATTGTAAATTATTTTAATAATTATGCTGTTTTGTGCTGTAACATTTATCCATGATTTGTTTGTTACAGGCAGATATAATATGCTGAGGAGTGTGGGTGTAAGATATGCTAAAGAATTAACACCCAAGGCTAAGTTTCTTTTTAAAGAAACGCAGCATTTAAGGAGGCGAATTTCAAGGACAAGTAATCGAGCTCTTTCTTTTAGACAGCGACTTCAGGCAGCAGAAAGGAGTCTAAAGGTAGGGCTGGATAAGAAAATCGAGTCCCTGCCATCTGCTGTTGCTTCCTTCCTGAAGTGCCAACTCCGGGAAAGCAAGAAGGAAGTTCATGGTAGGCGCTTCACACTCTCCGACAAGGTTCTTGCTTTGTCTCTAATGAAGAGAAGTGGCAGAAGCTACAGGTTTCTGTCCAAGTATTTTATTCTTCCTTCAAGAAGAACACTACTGAGGTTGCTAGAGTCCTTGTCCTTCAAAACAGGGATTAATGAGGACATGTTTCGCCATTTGTCTGTGGTGGTGTCGAAGCAAGTATCTCCGTTGGACAGACACTGCTTGCTAATGTTCGATGAGATGAGTCTCACTCCTCACCTGGACTACGATCCATCTTCAGACACAATTAAGGGTTTTGAGGATCTTGGTGAAGGAAGAAGGAGTAACAATTTCGCCGACAAAGCCCTTGTTTTTATGGTTCGAGGTTTAAGACGTAATTTTAAGCAGCCTGTGGCTTTTTACTTCCCTTCAACTTCAGTAAAAACCCACCAACTTAAAACTGTCATCAAAGAAGTTGGTGGTAAAGTTATTGAGACTGGCCTTCAGTTATGTGCGACTGTATGCGATCAGGGCTCTTCAAATGTTGCGGCTGTGAACCAACTTTGTGCAGATGCTCGAGAGGTTATGGTGCGGTCTCAACAGGAGAATAGAGGAGATTACTTCTTCATTAATAACCAATAAGTTATTCCCCTCTTTGATCCTCCGCATCTACTGAAGGGACTGAGAAATGGACTTCTCTCCAAAGACCTAAAGGCAACACTAAAAGGCCACCAACTTCAAGCGTCATGGAAGCATGTCATGCAATTTTACAAGATCGACAAGAATTACAGCTTTCGCATGGCAAGGAAGCTGACTGATGCGCATGTCATCCCAAACAAGATAAAAAAGATGAAGGTTGCCTGCTGTGCCCAAGTCTTAAGCCACACAGTTGGAACGCTGATGTACACTTTAGCTGACCGATGTAAGTTTATTTTTAGTTATTATTTACTCCATTTTATTAGGTTCTTTTAGAAAGGAATTATCAATGAGCAATCTACTTATTTCAACTCTGAAATGACAAAACTGTTCCTTGAGATTTCTAGATTTATTTATCTTTTCTGGTAAATACTATATGTGTGGATTATCTGTGCTTAAAGCTTAAAATTAATACAAAATGTAATAAATTGATAATAGGTACTTACTGCTTAGTGACATGTTCCACTGGTTTCATTCATTATTAATTAATATAAAACAAAATTTGTTAGTAATTACCCTCTTTATATTTTGTTACAGCTGCTGGAGAAGACCTAGATGCCAAGGCAAAAGAAACAGCACAGCTTTTTCTTTTCCTGGACGAACTTTTTGACAGCGTGAATGGTTCAGCAGTTCGTCCGATGCAGCTGAAAAGGCTTCGGTGTGCAGTTCAACGAGGGAGTGGCCATGTGGCTTTTTGGAACGAGGCCATCAAAGTCCTCGATTCAATGGCATATGTTCAGCAGGATGGTCTGGAGACACGATCTCCCAGTATAAAAAACTGGAGCAGAACTCTGCGCAACATTAAACATTTGTGGTTCAAGCTGGAAAGATTAGGGTTTAAATTCTTAAGTCTCAGGAACCTTAATCAAGACCCTCTTGAAAATAAATTTGGTGCCATTCGGAGCTATGGATTCAGAAATAATTCGCCCTCCTGCTCCAATTTTATCGGCGCCTACAAAAGTTTGCTTCTTAACGATATGGTTTCCTCACATTCAGTTGGTGGAAACTGTGAAGAGGATGACTGCTCTGTGCTGGACAATCTGCAGGCGTATATAGAGAAAAGTGAGGGAGCATCAGAAAAAGAAAAGTCACCTCAAAGTCAAGATTTATTGCCTCTTGCAGAAGAGGCAATAAATCCTGCTGAAGAATATGAAGAAGACAACCCTGACTCACCGCCTTCTCCAGCTGCCATTTCTTCAATAAATGTTCATCGTTTTGTGACCACTTACACTGCTGGCTACATGGTCAAACGATTGTTCAATAATTGTGATGCATGTGCCAGCTGTCAATTGGCCGATAAACCTAGTGAAGACCACGCCTTCATTGATGCCAGGGAGAGGAATGAGGACGATAACAGGCTAACCTACCCCAGTGACAATTACAAGTCTATATATGATCGATGTAGAGATTTAGTTGTGCGTTTAATCCCCAAATACTGCCACAGGATTGGGATAAGCAAACTAATTCATTTAGTGGTAGATGCTGAAGTTGACTTGACAGCCATTGCTTGCGTGGACCATCAACTTCAGTATAAAGATTCATTTCTGCAGCTTTTAATTAAGATGCTTATTTATAATTGGTGTGAAAGTGTCAATCGTTTCCTTTCTGGAAGAGACACGAGAGAGCTTGATGGTTTGGATGAAATCCATCACAAGGCTGCAAGCTACTTCCAAAAGCATCGTAGGCATTCCTAGATTTGTATTTTAATTTATTTTATTTAGTATTAATTGTAAATATTGTATATTTTTAACATTGTCTTAATGAGTTATATTTTAATAGATTTTATTTTTTAATATCAAATACATATATATATATAATTGTCTTAAATTATAGAGGCATTTGATTTTTTTTTTTTTTTTAAATTATAATTTTATCAAATTTTTTTTGTTTTAAAACTTACATAAACTATTTAGGAATAATTTAGTTATTTAATTTATATAATAACTAATATAATTTATATTTTAACTTTAATCTAATCATGTTGACTTATAATCATGTTACCAAATTTCCTTAAAACCCTTTTTTTTAAAAAGTTTTTAATAAATAATTTTTAAAAACCTAAATTTTCTGGTGTTGGATTTTTTTTTTTTTTAAACCGTATTACGTTGTAGCTATATCTGTTAAAATGTGTATATTTAATCATTTTATGCTTAATTATTTATTGTTTAATTGTAAGTAATAAACTTAGATTCATAATACTGAAAAGATTAATTAAAGTATGATACATATTTAACAGGTCTGGCTACAAAATCCTAACTCTTTCAAAGCTACAGCAGTACCGCTTTTGTTATTAAATATTATTTATTTTATTTTATAAAATAAGATAAATTATTTTAGAGAACAAACTAAAACTATAGTAAAGCAACAGTATTTAGAGGGGGAGGGGGTGGTTTAAAACGATGCCAGAGACATCTAGTAGAGAACGCGAGAACTAAAGGCTTAAATTTTGGCAGTAAGCTTAGGAATCCCGGCACAGAGATGGCGCCCTCGTCAACGATTTCACGAATGTACATAAAATGGCGCGAAGCGGCGTCTCTATTTTAAGTCTATTCTCTATGGCTAACAACTAACCATAATATGAAGGTCAAAGCACTGTGAATTTGGTTGGGATTTAAGTCACCAGTGAATTAAAATATTTAAAAGTGAAAAATCACAGAGAGACTGAAATCACAATCACTGTTATTTTGTGAAGCCAATCACCGACGGTGATTGTTACTTTTAAATCACCAGTGAAAAATCACAGTCCCTGTGATTTTCGCTCATCCCTAGTTTACGTGTCCGACAATAACTTGAGTAAAAGTTGACCGATTTAGTTGAAATTTGGTATAAATCTTCCTTTTACTAATACTCAGGCTAAGTTTGTTGGACAGCGTGATCCTTCCAAGAGTTCGCGCGCAATGCTCGCGTAAACGTGAGCTTTAAATTTAAAATTGGAATTTCAGGACGGGAAAAAATTCTATCACCTATTCGATGAGATGAACATTTTTTAAAAATAACATTTTTTACAAATAACTTTTTTAGTAAAACCAACAACGACACTGCTATGAATTAATAAAGATCGCTGAAACTATTAAAGCGGACCTAAACGTTTAAAATCGAGAAAACAACCTTTTTACCGATATCTTACGTTCTAACGCAACGATTTTAATAAAACTTCATCTACATCGTCTAAAGTACAATTAAAACAAGTATGTAAAATTTCAACTAGATACAAACAGTAGTATTTGAGTAATGATGTGATACATTTATAATATTAGTTTAAAAGCTATTGCGGGTGGTTAAGATTCTTATAGTCGTGTTGTGTGTAAGTTTGTTTAGGAAGTAAAGCTTTGTACCGAGTACCCCCACTCTACCCCACACTGCGCTCTTCCAGTTATCTTCAACTAAGACATTCATCATGATTAACAAATTTCCACATTCAGTATTATATTGCAATACGCTCGCTTTAATGAAAGAGCCACGCAACGCCTAGTTTTATTTTTAGAATAACTAGGCATCGCGTGGCTCTATCATTGAAGCGAGCGTATTGCAATAAAATACTGAATATTGAAATTTGTTAATCATGATGAATGTCTTAGTTGAAGATAAGTGGAAGAGGGTAGTGAGGGGTAGAGTGGGGGTACTCGGTACAAAGCTTTACTTCCTAACAAACCTACACTCAATACGACTATAAGAATCTTAACCACCCGTAATAGCTTTTAAACTAATATTATAAATGTATCACATCATTACTCAAATACTACTGCTTGTATCAAGTTAAAATTTTACATACTTGTTTCAATTGTAATTTAGACGATGTACATGAAGTTTTATTAAAATCGTTACGTTAGAACGTAAGATATCGGTAAAAAGGTTGTTTTCTCGATTTCAAACGTTTAGGTCCTCTTTAATAGTTTTAGCGATCTTTATTAATTCATAGCAGTGCCGTTGTTGGTTTTACTAAAAAATGTTCGTCTCATCAAGTAGGTGATAATAGAATTTTTTCCCGTCCTGAAATTCCAATTTTAAATTTGAAGCTCACGTTTACGCGAGCATTGCGCGCGAACTCTTGGACGAATCACGCTGTCCAACGAACTTAGCCTGAGTATTAGTAAGAGTATACCAAATTTCAACTAAATCGGTCAACTTTTACTCAAGTTATTGTCACACGCGTAAACGTTACTGACAGACAGACAGACAGACAAGATGCATATTTCGTTAAAAGAAGCTCGCTTACGCTCGCTTCAATAATTTAAAACCTTTTGCATCATTGCAAGTTGGAGCTGAACATTTTTCAACCAGTCTTCGTCCTCTGAGCCCAGCAAGGTGGACAATGAGAGCTTCCAGCGTATAACAAATAGCTGATGATTAGATATCCCTCATTGAGATTTTTTAATGAAAATTCGAGTAATGCAGCTTCAAACTGTACAGGTTACTTTGAAAAAAATGGAAGGATTAGATACTTTCTTTTAATAGCTTTATAATGTCATGTCGTGATTCGAGTTGAAAAAGTAAACACGAAAATTCAATCTTCTCAACATAGATGCCACTGACAAATCTTACATGCAAACAGTTACAGAGAAAAATCAAAACAGACATAAACCAATAAAATGAGTTACCTGTAGAAACAATAATTAGCAACACAATAGCAGTAAGGAACGCAATACAATCAATAGAGACTGGTAAGGCCTTCATAACAGCTTTAAAAACCCAAGAAGAGGAACTTAAACACAACAGAGAAGATACCCTGAGAGAATCTACAAAATACTGCACAGCCTTATACCAAGATATAAACAAAAAAACACTTCGGCAACCCCGTCAACAATCCTAAACTAGAATTCCCAGCAATTATTAAAAAAAAATATATAAAACGACAAAGAAAAAAAGCATTCTTAAACAATGGTCATGCTCAAATATTATACTTCTATTTAAAAATTGTGACGTTACCGATCTAAATAATTATAGGCCATTAGGTTTGGTCCCCAGCATTAGCAAATTTTTCTCAAAGACTACTAGAAAGAATCGTCCAGAAAGGATTTCCACTACCAATCTCCTCTCTATACAACAACTCATAGAAAAAGTATATGCATTTAATATTCCTATTTACATTGCATAAATAGATTATAATAATTAATATAAAAATGCCATTTTTCAAAACTGGTCTTATTTTCATTTTTTTTTTTTTTTTTTTTTCACCTTAGTTGTATCTATGTGCAAAATTTGGGGAAGATTGAATGACGGTAAGTGGTTCAAAATTGGGGTAATAAGTGTGCGATGAAACTTGAAAAGCAAATACATTTGACGCCATTTTTATTTTATTTTTTTATTTTTGGTTACTGTATTCTTCACCTTAGTTGTATCTATGTGCAAAATTTGGGAAAGATTGAATGAAGTTAAGTGGTTCAAAATTGGGGGAATAGGTGTGCGATGAAACTTGAAAAGCAAATAAATTTGACGCCATTTTTTATTTTATTTTTATTTTTTTTGGTTTCTGTATTGTTCACCTAAGTTCTATCTATGTACAAAATTTGAGGAAGATTGAATCACGGGAAGTGGTTCAAAATTGGGGAAACGGAAATGTGCGATGAAACTTACAAAGTAAAGTAATATAAGACCAGTAAAAAGGCATTCGATAGCTTAGGACACGACTATCTTTATGAAAGCTTAGATGAAGAAGGTATAGACAGAACTATAAATGAACTGATTAGAGAAATATACAACGGAAGTATCAGTAGAATTGTCGTGGACTAAATCAGAGGGGATTTTCCACTAGAGAGAGGCGTCAAACAAAACAAGGAGAAGCGCCCTCACCAGATCTCATCAACGTATGGCATCAAAAAGAGTATACTTTAATTGAATTTGAATTCTCATAGATGGGGAAAGGCTGTCCCATCTCTGCTTTGCGGACGATTTCACTCCATTCTTATTGCCACATCAGCAGAAGAACTAGAAAAAATGCTAAACGAAATCAAGGAACTCGGAAAAAGCTGGTCTTTACATTATCCCTAGCAAATGACTTATAAAAACACCAAACTAATCATACTAGAATGAACAAAATATGAACTAAAATATATGGATATATTAATTACTAAAGTCACCTACAACACTAAAATGCAACCAGAAACATATATAAAATGCTCTTAGTCCTAAAAATGTCTGACTGCTTTCATTGTTTTATCAACTATTACAAAATTAAAAGGCAGTTACTCTTAATACATCAGGAAAAGGCAGTACTGGTGTCATAGCTGCCTTTTAGTGTTGGAGAGAGTGTGTTTAACATTTCTTCAGCTTCGGAACCTTCTCACTGACTGCCTTTTTAACTTGTTTCGGTTCCTACCATCCTAGAGGGTCGAGCAGGCAGCCCACCGACTGCCTTTTTTCATTGCAACATGTGAATAAAATCCAACATGTTCTAAACCTTTTCATACAGTTGTTTTGTTTACGATCGAGAAGAAACAAGGCTGTCATGTATATAATAACTTTTTTACTTTCTCATATAAAGAGAAAGTATTGTGATGGCGCGAAAATTCGATTTTGAGATTTTGATGGATTTACACGTTTTGAGGTCCCCTGAGTCCAAAAAAGTGGTTTTTAAAAAATGTCTGTCTGTCGTCTGTCGTCTGTCGTCTGTCTGTCGTCTGTCTGTCGTCTGTGCAGACGCCTGGAGCCCAAACTACTGGGCCGATTGTGACGAAATTTGGCATACATGTTCAGAAAAATCATACCCCGAGGCGAAATCGAGAAATGAATTTTAGCTCTAAATTTGGGGGCGCTACCCCCCAAAAACTCTGAAAAAACATGAAAAAAAATTATTTCTCGAAAACGGTTCCGACGATTTTGATTAAAAAATTCTAAAATGTAGTCCATTTGAATACGAATCCAACGATATAAGCCGTTTTCCCGGGAAAAATCTAGTTCCTGAGATATTAGCTTAAAACGCGGACGGAGAGAGCCCGGGTTCGATTCCCCGACCAGGAGAAGTTATTTTTATGATAAATTTTGATGAAATGTTCAATAATATTTAAATGTACATTTGAAAACTAATAAATGGAAACACTGGGCTAAGTAATTATAAACTCATATATGAGAAAGTTTGTCTGAGTTGTCTCAGACCGATTTTTATATATTAATAATGTGTTTTAACTCTTCCTAATTATTTAACATAACAAAAAATTGTTATTGTTGCTGTACAGTGAGTGAAATCTTATTACACGTCATGCTGTCAAGAGGAAAGTTACTTGTTAGTAAATGTTTAGAAATGCAAAAAATAAAACACAGCCTCAAGTATTTACTGATCAACAGATTGTAAATGAATGGTGAAACATTTTTAGCAGGAATAAGTACTTTGCCACTTCATGATAATGCAAGCTTTTTTCCTGATAAATATGTTCAAAATTTGTCTAATAATCCTGATACAACTTTGGAAAACAACTAATATACAGTGAACGAATACAGTGAATAATACAGTGATTGAATATGTTCACAAGATTGGATCACTTTTGGAAGAAAATAATATATTTGATACATGCTGCAACTTGAAGGTAAATGAACAAGTCACGCTTAATTTAAGCCTATTTATGATAAAAATAATAATTGTGATAATGTACTTAGTTACGAGCTAGTAGTTTCTGAGGAACCAAAGTTTGATGACCCACTTGTGAGTTTTTAAAATTTCCTGTATTAGACCAAAACTCAAATGTTATGCTTTTAAATTTAGATACTTATAACATTAATAAATACGGATGTAACGAGGCAGTTCCTAACGTCGAATTAAGCTTGGGTGAGCCACTGACAACTGAAGTTTTATCATTGTCTGGGTCTGATCAAGAGACTTCAGAAAACTTACAAACGACTAGAAAAAGAAAACTTGAGAGTGGTAAAATTGCAATATAACAACGACACCCCATGACTGAAATACATTGCAAGAAGACTTGTACAAAGGGCTGTTATAATATAATTGATTGAGAAACTAGAAAAATAAAAAATTTTGGAATCTGAGCAGCAAAGAACAGAGGTCATCCGTTCTTCATACTTGTGATCGAGAACCAGCAAAGTCTCATACAACTTGAGATACAAAATACATTTTAAAAAAATATTACGTATACAAGTTGACTAACAATGCAGGTGGGTCAATTGAAGTATGCAAAACGTTCTTTGTAACAACTGTAGGATATCACCCCAAAAACGATTGTCTTTTTTAACGTATTGAATAGTTCAAGTTCTACTGATCTGGACCCACCTGCTGGCAAGCGAGGAAAACATTCGCCGCATAACATATTTGACAGAACAATATTCAAGAACCACATTGAAACTTTTCAGCCCACCATCTCTCATTACAGGCGTGAACATGCGTCACATAATGTTTGATATATACCCAATGATATAACTATTACATCTATGCATCATGATTTCATCCAGTAACACCCACAATTTGACTGTAGCTATGAACTACATACAGACAAATTTTGGATGAAGAAAACATAAGCAAACACACTAAGAAAAATAAGCAGCAATTACTGTTTAAACTATTGCTGCAAATAGAAAAAAGCAGCCATATAGTTATACAACTTAAATAAGCAGTTATTATGGTCTGGCTGCTAAACCAACTTTTACTCCTCCAAGATAAAAAAGCAGCCACGGTTTAATACAATGATAAAAGGCAGTCATTATGACTAACTGCCAAAATTGGAATATAAAAAATGAACCAATACAACAACAAAAAGCAGTTGCCTTCATAAATAATGTACTAGACAATAAAATTGCATAATTTTTTATTATTATAAATTCTAATATACTCATTGAAGCAACCAAACAAATTATTTCAGAAAAATTGATCATAGAAGTGTGCTACAGCTGAAAAACTTTAGATGCTTTTTTCTCGAAATGTCAAATCATCCATATTGCCATATTGACTGCCTTTTACCTTTGCACGGCAGTATAAGTCTCTTATCATGCTACACTGAAATGCAAGTTTAATTATTATAGTTTATATAAATTGTATCATTATATTGTAGGGGAAATATGTATAGTTTAACTATATTGTTAAATTTAAATAATAAGAAAAAAGGAATTTAAAAAATTGTGAATTAATATTATTGTTAATGTTTTCATTTTTAGAAAGAAAAACAAAAATGTAATAAGAAGATGATCTTACTAAGGGTTGAAACGTCTCACAATTAAAGTTATGAAAATTATTTAAATTTGATTACTTTTAATTACGCCTAAAACAATCCATCAAGAACAAATTAACTATACAACTTTTTTTATAACTCTAGGTATGATGTTACGAAATTACTCAGATAAGGAGAAGTTAGGGTCGAGATCAGCTGAGAGAATGGGGAAAGGGAGGTAGGCACATCCACTTGAACATTTTATTATAAACCCTGGTGTAGCTTTATTATAGCACCTTCACACACACTTCCACACTAGCTACTCATTAATATTTAACTCAAATCACCCTTATCTCTTCTCCTTTCTGATTAAGCCAAGTAAATTTGTCAATTCGTTACTGGCGTTTGTGTCGTTGTCGTGAGGAAGTGTATTTAAGTTTAGTTCCGTGCGCATTTACGGAATATTGCTTACAAATATAAAATGTCGGGGGCTTTGTCCAAAAACAGAAAAGTAGATTCAGAGTGACGTCAATTTAAAGACAAGTGGGCGGAGGACTATTTCTTTATTTTGAATAAAGGTGTGTCAGTGTGTTTGTTGTGCCAAGAATCAGTTACTGTTAACAAAGAGTATAACTTGAAGAGGCACTTAACTTCAAAGCATGCGGATCACCAAAATTTCGATGGACCAACACGAAAAGGTAAAATAAAGAAATTGAAGGAACAAATTCCCAGCAGCAAATTTTCTACAACCTAAAAACTCAACACTAGAGTATTGTTAAAGCTAGTTTTATTGTAAGCAAAAAAAAAATAAATCGCTACGAATTCGAAGTCATTTGGTGAAGGTGAATTTGTAAAATAGTGTCTACTTGAAGTTTCAAGTATAATATGTCCCAAAAAGAAAAAGGACTTTGAAAACATTTCTTTGTCTAGACGTGCTGTTGTCCGACGAATAGAGATGATAGCAGTGGATATTTATACAACTTTTAAAGAGAGGTGTGATAAATTAATCGCTTTTTCGACTGTATTGGATGAGAGTACGGATGCTTCAGACACCGCACAATCACGATATTTATTCGATGAGTTGACATAGCTTTCAATATCTTAGAATAATTATTGGCTCTTCAGCCATTGAAAGGAACAACCACTGGAGATCACATGTATGAAGCAGTATATACAGTCATTAAGAACTTTACAAAGCGAAGAAACCTTTGAAGTCTGCCATACTCACAAGCACGCCACGCCAGTCAAGGAAAGATTACAGAAAGAAGAAACATAAAAACTTATAAAGGTAGAAAAGGCAGGGAAGAGGCTGTATAACTTGGTTGGATCGACAAAAAAATGATGTGAAAGAAAAAAAAGAAAAGAAGAAGAAAATAATTCCAAAGAAGAGAGTCAACATTGAATCAGAGTCTGAAGAAGAAGAGGATGACGCCTTATGTCTTGTCTGCTTGGAACCTTATTCTAATTCAAAACCAGGACAAGACTGGATACAGTGCATGTCATGTAAACAATGGGCACATATTGGATGTGGAAAGGACTCAAAAATGTATATATGTATTCACTGCACATCTGATTTTGTACTTTCTGATTCTGAATAACTTTCTGAAACTAATTACTCGGCCTTGTATTTTCATTTATCAGTTAACTTTTTAAATAAAATAGGCCTTTAAATTTAAATTTAAAATAAAATAATTTTAATTTTAAATAAAATAGGCCTACTTTTATATTCTTGGCACAAAGCTGTTCAAATTTACCTTAATTACATTGCTCAGCCTTGTATTTTCATTTTTAAATATTTGAAATGTCGTTCAGCTAAGCTAAATAATAGTATATTATGTTACTAGGCTGTGTGAGTTTTTCGTTACCGCGGCAATTACATTTACTACTAGTAAATATTGCTAATATAATAATTACAAATATTAGTACATACTTAAGATTTAAAAAAAAAAAAACCTTAAAAAGAGGTTACACTATAGGAAAAATATAAATAAAACGCATTGACATCTAACGGAATTTATTTGTACTAAGAAGCTATCTACAAAGATTGCAGCGCTAAAACGGTTTTGATAACTACCAGCACGAAAGAAAACATTTTTTACGTCCTAGGACGTAAAAAAAAAATTCTTTACAGCTAGGAGTAATGAAAAGATTTTTTAAGTCCATGTAATGAAAAAATGGATTTTAGCTATGTTTTTTGTTACTACAAAAACAAAAAACTATAAAAAAAAACACGTGCATTTAAAAACGTGAACATGAAGGCACTGCCTGTCAATTATTACGCTCAAAAAAGTGCCTGGATGAGCCAAGATATTATTAAATCTTGGTTTGTCGAAGTTTTTGTGCCCGAAGTCAAAGCACATTTGATGGAAATGGGGTTGCCTCCAGAAGCAATGCTGTTTATGGACAATGCTCCCACCCACCCTAATTATCAGCTAAAGAGTGACGATGGGAAAATAACTTGTCACTATTTGCCAGCGAACACAACCGCACTGATCCAGCCGATGGATCAGGGTTTTATTGAATCGATGAAAAGACGTTACAGAAAAGGATCCATTCAGCAACTTGTGACATTTGAAGACTAATTCAACGTCAAAACGTCTTGGAAACATTACACCATTAAAGATGCAATTTTTAACGTTGCTCAGCTTGGACCGATCTCCCACGTATAACTTTAAAAAGAGCTTGGAATAAACTGTGGCCAGCCAACAACAAAGAAAATAACGACATAGAGAATGAAGTACAAATGGACAATGAGAGTATTTTACACCTTCTTAAAACTCTACCGACAGGGAAAACTTTGAAGTTAAGGATGTGGCTGAATGGATGAATATAGACCAACATGACGCAGGATTTGAATTCTTAAGTGAAGATGAACTCATTCAACAAGCGTTGAACCAAAATGACACTGAAGAAAATGATGAAATTGAACAGGAGGAGGCCGGAGAACCTACTACAAAAACAATTACACATGCTGAAGCAGAGTTCATGCTGTCAAAGTGCCTCGATTGGTTTGAACAGCAGACTGAAGCAGATGCTACTCAGCTATTACTGCTTCGAAGAATACGAGACACGGCAGCCAAAAGACTTCTTCCATCAAAAAAGTATGTAAATTTATTATTTATTAAAATAAACATCTATTTGTTAATAAAATAACAATTCGTTTTTTAATAAATTAAAATTATCCCCCTTTTTCGCTTAACCGTCTTTTCAATTATCCGTCAAGGCTCTGGTCCCGTGCCTGACGGTTAATCGAGGTTCTACTGTATTTCACAGCCTACCATGGAAAAATTAGTTTTCTTATCATGGCTGTTAAAACGAAATTTGAAGCAAAATTAAAAGCTTCATTCTAAAAAAGAATCCCTTTTCGCTCGAACTCAAAACCTTCACCAGTTAATAGGCAATCTCAACGATGAGAAAACTAAACATATTATGTTTTTAATTGAGAAACAATAATAAAACCACTTGGCCTGTGTGAGCGGTGGGGCCAGTGACATTTTTGTTTGCCTACTTAGCCTGATCTTTTAGAATTTAAAATCCTGACCTCTCATTGACTCCCCATTCTAATTTTTCGGATTTTCCCACACTGACAAAAGTCATAACTCATACGTGCAGCCTGCAGCTATACTTGCTTAATTGCAATAGAACATCTGGAGTATGATGAGTATGGAGGTATAATTAACTTCAAAACATTATTTCCCAATTATGTGAAATATGGCACTTTCAGGGTTCTGGTATAAGGGTCCTTTGTCCCTTAGTGCTTCCTCAAGGCTAAACACTGAAGATTTACCTAAATTCATTGTCTTAACCACCAAAAGGCATTTTCTTTTCTATTCTAGCTACCGAAATTCATAAAAATAAGAAAGATTGATTAGCATTTAAGGCTACAATCATTTTTTTCTGCATGGCTTTATTTGGACCCAGGGGACTTAGGCGTATAAAACCATTATTTCTTTTTTTGTCTCGACACAAGCTATTCTCCTTGCATGTGTGATAATATATGCCATATTTATATTTCCAGAAAAAATAAAAACTGAACAACATTACCGACAGACTGTAAAGAATGATGTCATCCTACGGTTACCTCGGCCTGAAGGCAGGCAGGAGGTAGACACAAAGACGGAGAGGGAGAAACATTTTTCTAAACACCTCAAAAATAGGTCCATAGAACCTAGTGGTATGTCTCAACTTATTTCCTTTTTAATTATATTTAAAATAATTTGCCATATTTAGGCATAGAACGACAATGTTATTTCAAGACCTTTACTAAGGGTCCTATGTAATATGTACAGACATGTTAGAACACTTGCGACTTCAATGGAATAAGATTTTGTCCAAAGTGAACAATGATTTCAAATCAGATGAGGATTTGTGAACTCAGGGTAAGAGCCTCATTCTGAATCAGGCTGCGTACTTCCTAGCCATATACTTTAACACAACTTAATACCATTGTGATTTAAAGAATATATCGCTCTGTCTGTTCTCTGATCTTTTACTCATTACGATTTCCATAAGTACATGTATATAGTTCATTGCAGTATTATGTCAAACAGCCTTTATTAACATTTTAGAATCATGTACCACTGATTTGCCATACCATGATGCCTTGCACATTTTGATGCTTCACTTAAGTATTCTTTTATTGTCAATTATAAGTGTACATCAAGTACATAAAACATACCAACCACCTCTAATTCTACTCTGTCATTACAGCCACCTCTGAATACACAAAGAATGTGGAACAGTTCAAATGATCTCTATGTTCAAGGTAAGTATAATTTACCCAATAAGTATTGTTATTTTATAGAAAGATGCCACTTTAATGTTGATACATTTAGTTATCTTGAGTATTAGAAATAATAATTGTCATTTACAGTCACATTTTAACAGGTAACATATATTGAATTCATAGACAGGAATGTTTACATCCAATATACTGCGGTGTCCGCGTATCAAGTCTCAGAGGAAGCTCAATAAAAATTAAATATATTAAAAGGAGAAGTCTAAAAAAAATTTTTTTTTTTTTAAATAATTTAATTTCATAAAATAAATTTTCACATTACTTATTTTAAATTCAATAAGCTTTAGCTGTTTTTTTTTATAGTAGAGCATTAGGCTTTTTATATTATAACATCAATCAAATAAAATGTGGTTTTTCTTAAGTCTCAAGAGTTCGAAGTGTTCAAGAAAAAATTAATTAAAAAATTTTTAAATACAATTTTTTTTTTTAAATTTAAATGAATCCTTATTTCCTATTCCCTTCGATTTACAGAAATATTTTTCAGTGGAAATAAATATCTTAACATTAATAAAACTAATTAATTAATAAAATGGTCAGAGGTTAGACTATCACATAGTGGTAACAAGTAAGTCCAAAAAAAATTCTTAATATTTTTTTTTTTTATTCTCAGAGAGAAATGTGAAAAAAATTAAAATGACTTTAAAATCTTTCATGTAAAATATTACATACGTTATTCTTTCATCTTTTAAACCATGTGGTTTTTTCTAACATAATTTATTAATAAAAAAAAAATTAATATAATTTTTTTTATCTTCTTGTAGAAAAAAGGTAGAGCTGAAGGTGCTCTCAAAATAAGCTCGAGTGAGATACAAAAATCAAGTATCGTCTGCACCACTCTTGTGAAGAAATTTCACCTTCATGAAATCACTACGCCGGTAACCAACTACGGCCCTTAACATAAAAATTAACTTATTACCCAAATGCTAATTACAAATTTTAATTCAATTAATTACTTTCAAAAAGAAAAGATATCAGATAGAGACTTACGTTATAACGGCTACAGGAAATCTTCCATAGAAGAGAAAATAAATTTTAATTAATTAAACTTTTTTTTTAACATCACAAGCCAAAATGGCTGACCTAAATAAATTTACATCTCTCGATGGGTGATACATCATACGTGAACGGGAGTCGAAGATTCACACCTCTCTCAGTATGCAATTTGCTTATATAGAGAACCTAATCTCATAACTGCTATCATGATATTAACAAATTATTTTAATCTCAAGTTATCCTAACTCTCTGATACAAAATTAAGGATTCAAAATAAGAAAAGTTATACAATAGTTTAAATTAAATAAATTGGACATTTAACATAACATCCTTCATATAAAGTTTTATTTATAAGTGCCTAAGAAGCAACTAGAAAATCATTGAAACTTCAACTTGAACCTTGGACTACAACCTAATAAAACCTTTCAGAAAAAGTTACGTGAGTTAATTAATTAAAATGTTTTAAAAAAATGTATCATTTTTTTTTTTTTATATATATTATATATATATTCAAAAATATTTTTTTTATTAAAATCAACTACTACATTTGTAGACAATTTAAAATTCCCATTAGTCATCTAAATAAATCGATACATAAATATGTGGTAAATCATGGCTTAAGTCTGAGATACTACAATACATTTTTTTTTTTTTTTTTTTTTTTTTTTTTTTTTTTTTTTTTTCGAGCCTTAAACAGCAAAAAATGCCACGGGTTAAGCGCTCACGAAGAGTAAAAAAGTAAGGATATTAAGTGTTCAGGAAGAGTAGAAAAGTAAGGATAAAGCGTTCAGGAAGAGTAAAGAAGTAAAGGATAAAGGATAAGATATGTCAGGTAAAAATAGGAAAAATAAATAAAATTAAAGTATGGGATATTAGGAACAATTAACTAACAAGAGAGTTCACAGTATTGTCTGAACCTCGGTCTAGATAACACCGTGTTTACATTCAAGCTTATTTCTTCCGTTTACGTTTATCTACGGTTTTCTTGTCCGGGCCACTATGACTGGGTCCAAGGTCATTCCTCCTAATAAGGTAAAATGTTATCTTTGTAATGATTTTATCGCTTCTACACAGAACTTTTTATGCTGCATTCTCTGTAAGACAAATCGAGTTCACGCTACTTCTTGTCTGAAAGTTACGAAAGCCGACTTTGACTTAATTGTTAATAACTGGAGGTGTAATGTCTGTTTAAAAGATCCCAATCGGCCGAGTACACCTACTACCAGTCGAACTACCACAGTACCTAATGATAAACCTAAGCAGACTGAGGGACCTGATAATAAATTGATTCCCAGTAGTAAAAATTTAAACTTTAACGACTTAGTTATTAAAGAAATTACTACTAACACTGGTTTTCTTGTTGATCTTGTTAAAGATCTCCATTTTAAAATTGATCTTCTTACAAGCACTGTTTCTGATTTATCCGTTAATGTTTCAACTTTAACTGGTGAAAATAAGATACTTCGCGCTCAAGTCAGCTCTCTTCAATCTTCTTCTCCTGTTTACTTTCCTGCAAAACCAGATATCGTTAAACAACCTGCTTTAGTCAATCTAACTAATGCAGTTAATTCTGTCTCGTCTGATACAAAACATAAAAGTCAAGGAATGTTGGCTGCTGTCAATAACACTACTGTTCCTTCGCCCCCGCAAATACCTCCTACCTCTGCCTCTGACCTAACACTAAATGATCCGGTACCTGTTTTCTCTAAAAATGGTTCTTCTGATGCTAGCCACAGTTATTATTTGGTTGATTCTGAAGGTTTTGTACGTGTCGGTAAACAAGGTAAAAAATTGCCAAGACAATTTCCCCACTATGCCGCTGCTAAGGCTAATCAACCTTCTCGAAGACCAGTTAAAGAGGGTACAAACTCTTCTTCTAAACTTACAGCTGCTCCTGTTAAGCCTCGTCGCAAAGCTCTTTTCGTGACAAGACTTTCGTACGACACTCTAGATTCTGATATTCTCACTGTACTCGCCGATAGTGGAATTTCTGATGTCGTTATTAGTAGACTTAAGACCCAAAGTAATAATTATGCTTCTTTTCACATTTCTGTGTCCGAATTAGATTTTTCGATTATCGATAATCCCGATCTTTGGCCTGCTGGTAGTTTCGTTAAAGAATTTCGAGGTTTTCTTTCTAAAGATAAATTATTTCTGCCAAACCCTGGTACGGAGGGCCCAGAACAATCCCTTTCTTAATGAAATCTTTATCTGCTATCCTACAGAACGTTCGTGGTCTTCGAACCAAATACAATTCTTTTTTTACCTCTATTTCTGGTTCCGATTATGACCTTATATTCGTCACCGAGACTTGGTTCGATTCTTCTTCTCTAAACAGTTTTTATTTTCCTGATTCTTATCATGTTGAACGCTGTGATAGAAACCGCGATCTCGTGAAATGCTCCGACGGTGGTGGCGTCTGTACTGCGATCAAAGATAATATCAGTTATGTCAGACGGACAGATCTCGAATTAAATGTTGAGTGTGTCTGGATCGAACTTCGTCTCAGCAACTCTAAGTCTATATTTATCGGGAACCACTATCTGCCTGACCATCTTGACAACTCTGTTTTTATTGAATATATTCATAACCTTATTGAAATCTTACCACCTGATTCTCCAGCATTCTTTTTAGGTGATTTCAATGTTCCTAAAATGAACTGGTTAAACCTTGAATATGAGGGACCACAAGCTAAGCGTCCTCGAGCATCGGCAATTTCATTTTTATGTAGGTCTCTTGGCCTTACTCAATTCAATAAAGTTGAAAACAGCAACAGTGTTATCTTAGACCTTGTAATGTCCAACATTAATAAACCCATTGCTGTCTCTAGATGTATCGATTCCTTAGTCCCTGAAGACTCTCATCATCCAACGCTGACTTTTGAAATTACCGGTTTTTCATTTTGTGATAATAAGCTAAAGAAAGGGTTCACCTTTATGGACTACAGAAAAGGTGATTACGAATCCTTTCGTAATTATTTATCTCAGGTCGACTGGGCCTGTGTTCTGAACGAAGTTGATGTTAACAAAAGTGCCGACATTCTATCCCGTATTGTCCATGGTGGTAACTCAGTTTATTCCTGAGGTTACTATAAAACGTAGTAAATACCCTCGGTGGTTTTCATCTGATCTGGTTTATATCATCAAAAAGAAAAATTATTTCCATAGAAAGCATCGTAAAACAGGCCAGCAATATTACCTTAATATGCATCGTATCTATAGACAACTCTTCAAGGGACGTATTAAAGAAGATTTGGCATCCTTCCGTCTTAAACTTAATGCTACTCTACTTGATAACCCTAAATCCTTCTGGCTTGAAGTCAAGAGCATGTCTAGTTCTTCACATCGATCCGCTCAATCTATTTCTCATCCATCTGGTACTACATCTGATTGCTCTGAAATCGCACAGGCTTTTTCTGATTACTTCTCATCGGTCTTCCCACCAGCACCTTCCATCTCATCGCTCTCTAACTCTCAAGCTGTTTCAACCGCCTCTTGTTCTACTAACTCTTCACTGTTTAATTATACTAATTCTAGTGCTGTTACCAGTATCTCCTCAGTTCCTATTCCTAATCCTATTCACATCCCGTCCATAAACACTTCCTCTGTCCTTGAAGCTATTTCTTCTCTTAAATGTAATAATTCTTCTGGTAGTGATAATATTCCCAACTTTTTGGTGAAGAAATTTGCAACAGTCCTTGCTCCAGTTCTTTCATCCATTTTTAACCGCTGCCTAACGTCGTCCACTTTTCCTTCTCTATGGAACACGGCAATAATTGTGCCCATCTTTAAGTCAGGTGATCCTAAGCTTGTTTCAAATTATAGGCCCATATCCATATGTAACGTTTTCTTTAAGGTCTTTGAACGTACTCTTCATACTACATTAGCTCCTCTTATTTACAAAATTCTCCATCCTAATCAGCACGGATTCGTTCCAAAAAAATCAACCGCCACTAATTTAGTTTCCCTTTTATCGTACTTGGCTCCTCGCGTCTCTAAAGGTCTCCAAGTAGACTGTGTTTACTTTGACCTAAAGAAGGCGTTCGACCTTGTTAATCATGCTCTTCTTCTTACCAAACTTAAATCTTTTGGTTTCTCTCAACAATATTTAGATTTTTTTTATAGTTATCTTTCTACTAGATTATGTCAAGTGAAAATTAATAGTTTTTTATCATCTTCCTATAATGCCAACTCCGGAGTTCACCAAGGATCAATTCTAGGTCCCCTTCTCTTTCTCATTTTTATTAATGATCTTTGTTCTGTTATACAGTGCCCCTTTCTGTTATTCGCTGATGATCTAAAAATATATCTAGAAATTTCCAGCTCCTCTTCATGTCTTCTCTTACAGCGTAATATCAATAAAATCTTGTGGTGGTGCTCGACCAATAAAATGAGTATCAATATTGTTAAATCCTTAGTCATTAGTTTCTCTCGTCGTCGCTGTCCTATCAATTTTAATTACGATCTTGATGGCTCACCTCTGCAACGTGTTTTTAAAGTTTCGGACCTCGGGGTTCTAGTCGATTCTAGGCTTAAATTTAATGATTACATCGATTCTATAGTTGCCAAGGCATCCCTTCGGTTAGGTTTAATTCGTCGTATTAGCCACGGCCTGTCTTTAGAATGCTTCCTTAGACTCTACACGGCTCTAGTTCGACCACTTCTGGAGTACGCTGTTCCTGTGTGGAATAACCTATTCCGTATCCGATCTGATCAGCTCGAAAGAATTCAACGTCTGTTCGTCAGAATTTGTTATCTTCGTTTCTTTTACAATAAAATCTACTATTCTTACGAATCACTCTCGGAACGTCTAGGCCTTCATTCCTTGTGTGATAGAAGAAAAGCTTTCGAAGTACTATTTCTCTCCAAAGCTTTATGCGGTGACTACAGTTGTGATGAAGTTATATCTCAAGTTGTTATCCTCCCTATCGGTAAACGAGTTGGTAGGTTTGCTTATATCAAAGAGTTATCTGATATTAGTCCTCTGGTTCGTTCAATAAACCATACTAATCGACTTTTTCTTTCTAATAGTACAATATCTATTTCTAAACTTTGCAATCTTAAAACCATCCTATCTTTCATGTGCCCTACAATTTAAGAGCTGAACTCTCTATACATACATAGACAATTGTAACAGTTCGTATACAAATTACAGGAATGTTGTCCCTTCTTTCTTATTATTTACAAATCACAACAAATTCTGTTGGACCTTGACTGATTATGGCTGGTTTATTATATTCAGCAACAATTACTACTCTTCGAGCTACTGTACTTACTCCCCACAATACATCTGTAGCAGCATTAAAGACAAATCGATGAAGCAAAGCACAAGTGGGATATTATATTCCTTGCCTTTCTCTAATATTTGGCTCAATGCATGTAGCTGATCCTGAGTTGAGAAGCCTGGCCTAAATCCTGCCTGTTCGATAGAGTGTGACAGAAATATAATCCTACTCTGGATTACTCTGGCGAATAGCTTATAGAAAACCGATGTTAAGCTTATGGGCCTATAATTATTAAAAGTATCCTTTTCCCCTTTCTTATGTACTAAGATTATCTTACTTACTTTCCAGCACTTTGGTACGCATTTTTCCTTCATGATCTTATTAAACAATATATATATAATGGCTCTATTAGAGTCTCTGCACCGTGTATAACCAGTTCGTTACACATGTTGTCCTCACCAGGAGCTTTCTTACTTTTCAATCTCTTAATAGCTATTTCTATTTCTTCTTTCAATATCTCCGGTTCGACAATGTTTTAGTCAGCTATATCTGCTGATTTATTTGCTTCTTCGATTTTAATAAAGCGTTTGACTCGCTGGAACATGAGGAGATTTGGAAAGCATTATAGGAAGCAGGTGTTAAGTATACGTATATTGAAGTCATCCGAAGTATTTACAATAATGTAAAGTGTAAAAAGGTGGCCCACTTTGCCCCAGGGGCCCAGTTTCGGGCCCCCACGTGAGTATGCCTTGCGGCGTCCGACCCTGGACCCGTCGTTTTTAGCCTTGGCTCAGCGGACCTCGATCCGGAGTGGGCGAGCCTATGGGACATTCCGGCTGGTGAGGAAGTCGTAGCCAGGGAACTAACGCCAGAACCTCCGCAGGTTGACGGGATTGACACTCCAGGCCCGACAGAGGTCCAGGCCCCCCCGCTACGGCGAGAGGACGTCTTGGTAGCTCTACTGGACCATCGGTGGTGAGGCCGAGTGCGCCCTCCAGGAGCATACTGTGGAGAAGCTGAAGAGCTCCATGCCCTGGATCATCGGTCAGGTAGAGGCCGCCCGGATGCTGCTCCTTGGAACTAAGTACAAGCCTCGCCCTCGCCCCGACGATGGAGAAAAATCCCGGACCACCGTGACCGAGTCCCCGGAACCGGACCAGGCGCCTTCAACGAAGGTCGGCCACGTGGAGGGGAGACCACAGGAAGACATGGCACGGAATCGGAGGGTTCGACCACCAGGCCTCTGCCTAGTCTGCCGTCACACCGACGTCAGGCTAGTTGACTGGCGCTGTGGCGCCTGCCGGACATCTGGTGGCGGATGGAGGAGCGACTGCGCCAGAAGCAACCTGCCCCGGGTTGCGACCCTCCCAGCTTCGAGATCCGACCCTGCCCTCTGTCCCGGGTGTCGCCTAGCATACCGCCGGGAGCTGGAACTTCGGAAGTCAGGAGCCCAGGAGTGACGGGGACTGACCGACGAGGACGTCGGCTGGTAGAGGAGGGAGGGGTGTAAAAAGGTGGCCCACTTTGCCCCAGGGGCCCAGATTCGGCGCCCCCCCCCCCCCCCCCCGTGAGTATGCCTTGCGGCGGCTGCTCGGGCGCGCTCGTGCTCGCTCGTGCGTGGGCGTGCGCGTTCGCCGGGTTCATGCGCGTTCTCGTCGTGCGCGTTCGTGCGAACTGTGTTATGTCAGAACTGTGACCTGACTTTTCTTTTGTTGGGAGTGAACCGATTGAGCGCGAAAATAAAAAAATGGATTCTAGAGAATTTCTTTCATTCACAGCAGAAGAACAATTCACCATTCCTCGATCCCATAAATATTATAAATATTATAAGTCGGGTCTTTGGACCGACTAGACGATAGAACAAGTGCTTATGAGATCGATGAAAAGCCAAGGGGGCCTCACACATGGCCAAGGAATCTCCACCAGTGTTCTCACCCGTTGAACTGGAGTGGTTTACATGCTCTCGTGTATCACGACGGAACAACACATTGGCATGAGGCCTGCTCGAATTGAACGCCATCCTAATGATGTGGAGAAACTAAAATCCTGGTTTCAAGTCCACACACCATTTCCTTCCAATGAAAAGGTACTGTCGATCTGCAGTGGCGTGATTTGAGGCCCTGAAGTGAATTGCCACATGGCACGAAAAATGGGATGTGATGGAGTCAAAGAAATAACTGGAAAGTCGTTTGGAAATGTCAGATTTAAAAGGAAAGACAAAGTACAAAGCGTCAAGGTGTACAAAAAGCAGGTTGCTATAGACCCTCTCACAATATTCCAACGGCTGTGTATCACAAAACAGTCTGATGCCGACTTAAAACACCAATTTACATACGAGTTGGCCCCATATTCCATGGCTCTATTTTCCGAAGAGTAAAAAGGAAGAAAATCATCGTTTAAAAATGGATGCAGAAGACATTTACTTCTTTATCAATCCCTACTTGACGAGGTGCCGGATAGCAGACCAAAAGATATCCTGTTAGGTGACCCCAATTTTTGCAAAGATAAAATGTATTTAATAAAACATAACAAACTAATGGAATGGGCCAAGACCGAACAGATACTTATTTACGAATCAATGAGTAAAATGGAGTTACAAAAAATAAAGGACGATTTTGATAGATTTAAAAATGACTATTCCATCTATTACATTGAAAAATTAAAACAAGTAGGGCAAAAAACTAAATATGAAAAATTGGACTTCGAAGAATCGAACCAAGTTGATTTAACGAATACAAAATATCCTGAATAAAAACGGTACACTAAGGTACCGAAATATCAATTATGCCGAACTGATGGCTGAAAAATTAAACATTGAAAATATTGATGATAAATTTAGGAAGGAATTCATTGATGAAATATATCAACTGAAGAATATGCACTATTGTAAAAAATGCAAAACTGCTATTAAAGATAGAGACCTTCACGAAACATCCGAAGAGCATTTAACAAAAATCAATCAGTCTATACCAGCAGTTCAAGAAGTGTCTAAAAATAATAACTATAAGAGAGTCAGATTTAACAATATAATAGTACATTACGCGTCGAGTGCGGAAAGTAGCATTTTGCATGCGAGTGTGGAGTTTGCACCCGAGCGACAGCGAGGGTAGTAAAACCACACGAGCAATGCAAAGTGCCGTTTTCGCACGAGTTGCGTACCGTACTTTATCTACGATTGTTAGATTTAAATAATAAATACTGAAAAAAATAAACTTGCTGTATGTAAGTTCGCATCTCTCTCTTGATAAAGACATTTATTCTTGAGTTTGAGTTGTATTTTTCGCCGAATTAATTATTTCTGGAGGAGTATTATTCTCCACATTTTCGTCAAAGTCACTTGATTAACTCATTTTTTTTCACTTAAAACTCGATATAAACAGTTACTTTAATAAAAGAACAGCAAATTAGTTTTGTTAACAATGTAAACAAACTCGTTAATCGTGCGTAAAGCTGAAGAATTCCTCTTCTTTACCGCACTAGGGTGGTAAAGAAGAGGAATTCTTCAGAACTATGAGACGCGCATGCGCAATGAATACAACTACGTAAAGAATCACTTTCTACGCATCTAAACAGAGATACAATGTTTATATTTCGAATCAATCGTAGATAAATAATATTTTGGATATACAACGTTATCTGCAGTCAGTTTACGAGAAGGTGAATGAAAGCATCATCGACTTCGTTAGAGAGAAAAGTAGTAGTAAAGTACAAATGACGATAGAATGCGCCTACAAGGGAAAACAATTGGATGACCAGGAGCAGTTTACAGATTCAGTATTTCATACAAAAGCCGACCCAATAATTCCGATTAACGATAATAATTTTATACAACGACATTACGAAGACTTACTGAATAAAGAATTACATCACCAACCGTCTCGTGGTTCAGGCTGGACTTTGCACAGACGTAAACAACTAATCGTCAGTTTAAGTGTATTTAGACCGCTAAGTGCTACTTCGTACATTGATTTACCCAAATTCATGAATGCGCGTAAAGCTTGTATCAATATAAAAAATAAAAACAATTACTGTTTCATCTCCTCGGTGCTGTGTGCTCTTAACACACACCCTTTATTTTTTCACTGGAAAAATATTCCGGTGAGAATAAAACATTATAAAGATAAAATAAACGACGAAATATTTAAAGGTTTTCAATATCCCTTGAAATAAGACGACATTCCAAAATTTGAAAAGAAACGAGTGGATGGTTATCCGTCCAAGTCAATAAACGTATACGAACTCGTAAACAAAAAGATTAGACCGTTACTAGTATCTAAAAATTATAACACTGAAAAAGAAATTGATCTGTTATACAACAGTAATGAAACAACTTCCCATTATGTACATATTAAAAATTTGAGTAGGTTGGTTCGATCACAAAAATGACATTTGTCGACGATGTCTAATTCACTTTACTACTGTTGAGAAATTAGAAAACCATCTTGTTGACTGTTAAGTATTAAAAGCGATTAAACCTGTAATGCCACCGAAAAGGAGTTGTACAAAGTTTACCAACTACAATAACCAGTTTGAACAGCCTTATGTAATACTGATTTGGAAAGTCTGTTAGTACCTAATGGCGAAATTCATGAAATGAAAAATGAAGAATCATACACCATTAAAACAAAGAAACATATTCCGTATGGATTCACGACATACCTAGTATCGAGGGTTAATGGGGAATTCTTCGAACCTACGACTTATAGGGCAACAACTATAGATGCTTTAGATACGGTTCCTCAAAAACTTGTTGAATATTTAGTTGACGATTAAAAAATAATAAAAAGAAAATATGCCCAAATTCAACCTTTGGAATTAACGGAACAAGAAACCATTAACTACAACTATAACAATTTGTGTCATATTTGTAAAAAAAATAAAAAAATATAAAGCTTAGGGACCACGATCATCTAACATGAAAGTTTTTGGGCCCTGCTCATATTACTTGTAACTTTAATAGACAGAATTCGAGGAGAAGTCTTCTGTCATAACCTATCCGGGTACGATTCTCACTTGTTTATAAAGGAACTGGAGGCCGATTCGGTAACTTTTTTTATATATACGTAAATTTCGATATATATATCAAGGTTGCCATATTTATCAAAGTGTTCTTATATAATGTAGTGAATCTGTAAAGTGATACCAGCGCTATTGCTATTAGTGGCCGAATATTAAACTATTAAACTGGCCATTTTGTTGTCCAGTGTTTGTTTATAGTCCTACCTGTTAAGACCTACGCTGAACTACTTTCCCTATGTTATGCTCCCCCAACTTTTATTTTAAAGTTATTCCGTGTGTGTCTATATAACATTGAAGAATTTTCTTGAGTTGAACTTGTAGAAGTCAAACAAAAATAGTGTGGTGGGTGGTGTTGTGTTTTGAACTTTTTGAAGTCAGACGTAAGAACTTTATCGTGGATAAAGAGAAAGGTAAGTCGTTTTGTTATGTTAATACTTGTATGTTTTTAAGTAAGTACTATTAAATGCGACTTTAAGAAACTGGAATATATATAGCTAATTTCCAGGATTTAATTAGGTAATCTTTAAAGATCTAAACAATGAATTAATGATATTTCCGCTAGCAATACAATGATATAGTTTTTTTAATTAGGGGGCCTGAACTGAAGGAGATGTGAGGTCGAGAATAGCTTTGATTGATCGTGGATCAATTTTGCTCGATTTATACGCTTTAGATTATATCTGTGTGATTTGTACATAGGAGTTGAGTGAGGCCCCATCAACTTTTTTACAAGCATTCTTTAGTTTTACTCCGTTATATTGTATACTAGCAAAATTTGTGTAATGGCATAACTCTAAAGGGTTAATCTTTCACCCCTAAGATGTATTACTTCAAATGCATTTGGTACGGTGGATACATATATTCTAATTTCGAATTGCAGTTCTCTATGTGTTTTGAACTGCCTTCTTAGCCTATTGTTTGGAGCGTATAAATCCTGTTATTGTAATTGGCCTACTTTGTTTTCACCCAGTAAGAATTTAAATGCAATAAATTATTCATTACGTCTCTTATAACTTAAATGTATGATCTACCTCTAATTTTTTTTTTTTATACATTATTTTATAGCAAAAGGTACGAGGGACGAAAAAGTCACCGAGGTACAGAAGAAAATGATGTTACAATATGTGGCACCCAAGCATGATTAGGTGGCAACTAATTGGGCCCCAAGGGAAAAAGTTAAACGAAGAAATGTGGCAAGATTTGGCCACACTTATTAATTCAGCAGGCCCATCAAAGAATATTGTCAAATGGCAAAGAGTAAGTATGATATATATGACAATGCCTCTGGCAATGTTTATTTCACTTACTGACTAAAATTAAAACATGCTACTGATACATCAAACTTTTATTTGCTAGTTGCATTTACTTATTTTGATTTACTTATTTGTCCAGCCTTTTACTATTGCTCTATTCATTTCAGGTCTTAACTGACTTAAAAACCAAGGTTAAAAAAAAATACAGGTACAGGTGGTTGCCCCCCCCCCCCCCCCCCCTCAGCAACAGGTTGTCGGAGGACGAGGTGAAGGGCCTACCTGCAGTGCATGGAATTAGTGGTCCTTCTGGCTGTGAGGAGCTGGATAACCAGGCTTTGGCTAACCAGTATCAGCCTAGAAGAAAAATATATGGAATACAAGAACTGAAAATCCAACCAAACTTGGAGAAGGAATTTTAGAATATAACGAGCAGCCTGTAGAATATAAATACATAAATAACTTAAACGAATTCATTTCCAGATTAAATTATACACATCTATGGTCAAGAGCAAGCTGACAACAATAACTTTCATAAAGAAAAAAATAGTTATAAATGACTTTTTCCGAAAAGAGCTCGAATCCGATATAGATTCACCAAAGGGGATTGAATACTTGATTAGATTTGTTCACGCTTTTCCACCTAAAATAATGAAAAATGATAAAATTGGAACTGGACTGATTAATACGATATTGAAAAAAACAAAACAATTGAACTAACGACCTGGCTATAATATTCTAGATTCTAGGTCCAGGTACAGTTTTAGATAAAGGATTAGCGAGGGGAGACGTAGGTCGAAATAAATTAGATGAAGCTGCAAAAGAACATGACATTTTTTATAAACATTACACAAAAACTAGTGACAGACATATCGCACCCCCGCTTCAGAAGTGACAACTCAAAACTTTTCAATTTTTGACTTTTGCCATTTTTATATCAAACACTTTTTAAATCACATTTTTAAATCAAAAACAAGGCGGGCTTTATATCTACAAATAAAAAATACATTTGTTCCACTAATAGTATCCGCTAGATAGCTGAAGTGTCACTTTTAGCTCAATCAACTTCGCGGCAGTGACCAGCATTAAAAATGACACATCTGGAATTCAAACAGTTGTCACCAAACCATCGAGAGTGCATGTGTAAAAACATCTCTTTTCGAGTTGTGTCGTTTCTTATAATTTTTATCAAAATAGTTGGATGTTTTATTTAGATTTAAGTCACTTCAAAATTTATAAAACTTATTTTGAATTGCGTCGCTTATTGGTAAATTTCTATTGTTGAAATTGGAATTCTGCCACTTTTGGACTATAAGGTAAGATCAATTTCGTATTATATTATTTGTTTTTTGTATAAATAAATAAATATTTGTTAGTATTTCCACTCATAATAAATGTAGATGAGATTAATATTCAATAAAAATTTAATCGTAACGGTGTTTAGATATGAGATAATGCTTAGGTTTAGTGTTGGTTATTTAATGTATTGAAGAGTGACTAGGGTCAGCTAAATAGAATATCGTAGGTTTTAATGGTGTCCCTAGAGGAATGACTAAGCCAAACCCTTCTGCCTTCCTTATAATATCTTACACCAGGCTAAGAAAAAAGAATACTCTAATCCAGGGGTGGCCAACCCGCGGCACGCGGGCCGTGAAGTGGCCCGCGACGCCTTTTGAGGTGGCCCGCGGAAACTTGCCAGTATTTATTTATTTTTTAAAGTTAGTTAATCGACTTTTACCCGAATTTTTTAAAAAAGTATTTTTATTTTATTAATATAATAATAATATAATTGTTAATACTTTAATGATTGGATAACACAATAGACCTACAATCGTGTGATTCGGTAAACTTCTAGGTAAATTTAAGTGTAAGCAAGTGCGATAGGGAAAGACACGGTTTGATAACTAATGATGTCGCATGATATCGCTCTTCTTGATCTCCCGATGCATACGATCCAGGCTGCACAAGTCCGATGAAGCGCACCCTTAGATGATTTCTGAAAATCAACAGGCAATTCTTGTCAATTCTTTCTTTGGTTCCTTCGCGTTTTTGCTACTCTCTTTTTTCTCTCGTTCGTAATAAATTTTTTGAATTTTAAGTTATTCACATAATGTTTTCTGATTGTGTGAATTTTAGAATATAAATTGGTTCTTGAATTACCGATTCTATTCCTATTATATTTAATAATATGCATAGAAAATATAAGTATGAATGTGTGGGTGACTGGGAGGGGGGGGGGGGGGGGGAGGGTGAAATTGGCCCTCCGAGTTTGTGGAACCACGATTGTGGCCCACGATCGAAAAAGGTTGGCCGCCCCTGCTCTAATCTAAACAATAAAAATACCCTAAAACATGATTTAGAATTTAGAGAGAATGTTATATTCAGCAATAACAAAAACATAGGTAATATTCAGTGGCAGTTCTAGGCCTTGTGGTGCCCTGGGTAGTATGTATTAGTGGGGGGTCCTCTCCCGGACTATACTGGGTCCGTTTTAGTCAGCTTTTACTGCATTATTGTTTTAGTTATTTATTTATTTTTTTTTTTTTTACATTTTTAAATGTTAACCATTAGGTACTATTTTTATTGAATTTTCTGATTGACATTTTAAAGAATAGTTTTTAGTGCATTTATACATTTTCTTATCATAAAAGTTTTCTTTTGTTTTGTAAAGAGTAAAAGTACTATGCTCTATGACTAAAAGGATTTTTTTTTTACTGTTTATAGATCATTTACCCTTTATTCTCTTTCATATAAGGATATTAAAAGTGTCACAAGTCAAAAAGTTTGATCCCTTGACTGTACAATTATCAATAGAACAAATCAAGAATGGTGGACCAGATAATATTATCTTAACTGACAAACAATGGAAAGATCCAAACCAAAAAATAGAATTCAATATCGACAATGGAGAATCTTTTTTAATGTCTAATTACCAGTACCTAATATCATACACAAAGAAAAACGGAACGTTGTACGCAGATAAGTCAAACATTAAATTAATCGACAATTTTGTACCGTATTTATTTACCCGGATTAAAGTTAAAAAACATAATTATTTAATTGATGAAGTATATTTCCCTGGAGTTACTAGCACTGTTAAAGGTTTAATTACCTATAACACTGCAGACTCGAATTCACTTAAGAATAATGGTTTAATTTCTGCTTACGAAGGTTCATCAAACAAGTTTCAAGTATGTGGTAATTTATCTCAGCTAGGTTTAGGATTCTTCAAAGATGTTAAGATTCCTATTTTCAAAGACGGATTTACAGTTTCATTCATCAGATCGGATGGGAGTGATGGTTTGTATCGATGGACAACAAAAAAAGCCGACGGTGCTGATGATCCAAACACGTTACCAGAAGAAATAGTGGAAATTACCGATTTCGTTATTAGAGCCCCGCTCATAGAGTTTAAACAAGTGTCAAAGATTATGCTTTTAAAACAACTGACAAAATTGAAGTTGGTCATGTCGAAGGTGGCAGTGTATTAAAAGGACGGGGGTGCTAGGAAACACATTATCTTTTGATATCAGTAATATATACAGGAACATTACCACGCCTACATTTGTGCTTGTTACATTCCAAACTGTACATACATAACTCGTACATACTTATTGGTATGTACCCAAGTAAATAAGTACCTTTATATGGTTGTAGTCCGGTTCAGTGGCAAAAAAAATACTTCATCAGAGTGTGTTTTGAGAATATCAGACCCTTAAAAGGGTTCAAAGTAAGCTTTTTAGCATTTTTAAAAAACACTGTTTATACACTTAAAAAACAGTGTTTAACACAGTTAAACACTATATAGTGTGGCCTACGGACCCTCGCTGTGTGCTGACTAGCACACTCTTGACCTGTTTATTTCTCTCTACATTCCTGGGGACTCCCTTATCTTACGTTAGTAGCCGTTATAATCCCTTTTCAATGTCGAAAATATTTTTGCATACAAGGAACATTAGAGAAGTTTGAGGTACAGTGTGGGATTATGGTAAGTATCGCGGGTAAGATTATAATAGGTTTAAAAAAAGAACAGTGGTAGAGGATACAAATTTAACGGTTATGCAGATAATGGAAAAACCATGGGTTCCAGGTTTAGAGGACTATAGGAATTTATAAATATTAAAAACAAAAACTATTACTGTACATGTTGATAGAAACAAAAATTCATATAGGAGTATTAGCTGTTTATTTTTTCCGAAGATCCGTCGGTCACATCTTCTTTGCCCAGGTACAGCCATTACATACCGTTAGGGGTCCATATCTCAACCTGTCCTAATGTTTCCTATCTATTGTCAAATCTGCTAACTCCTTTTTTTATTTATATCTTTATTTTATTAGATGGGGCCGAAAAAGCTACTTCACCTAGAAAGTGGGTCTGAATCTATCCCGTCATCGTCTTATCTCTCGGTATCCTTCGACTTCTTCTGCCAGTACTTCAAAAAGCATGTCGGAGTCCAAGAAGAATTTGCCCCGTGACGCCAAGAGGGTATATTGCAAAAAATTATTGAAGATTCCGACGAAGGTTTTGGTTCAGTGGTGATGAAGAAGGCAGTGATTTTTCACTTGGAGAGAGCGACATGTCTGGGGAAAGTGATGAGGATGAACCGTCCCTGCAGCATCCTACTATTTCTGAACAGACTGAAGACGTACCCGACACACCGAGTCCTAGTGGTGATATTGAGCCTGATCTCGAAGTGAATTTGGAAAGCTCTGATTGGTGGACCACAAATCCAGGTCAACAGGTTTTCTCGTTTTCTGAAGGTAAAGGATTGAAAGTTGATGTTCCTTCTGAAAGGGCTATTGATTATTTTAAGTTGTTGGTCAATAAAGATATTGTGGACCTAGTGGTTGCGGAAACCAACATTATGCCCACAGACTGTAATACATAAGTGGGTAGATTTGACGGAGGATGAATTTTACAGATTTCTAGCCGTACTTGACATGTCGGGTCATCTTGTGACACCAGAAGTCCGCACATTATGTTCGAAGAATAGAATATACGATTTTCCCACAGTGAGGTGCCTATTTTCAAGAGACAGGTTCCTCAACATTTTACGGGCCCTACATTTTGGGAGAAATCCGGAAGATGGTGTCAGCTCAAAACACGCGCTCTACAAGATCAAACCCTTAATCGACACTTTCGAAGAAAATATGAAGAGAATACATTACCCTCAGAAGGAGTTAAGTATTGATGAATTGATGGTACTTAGGAAGGGAAGGTTACGCTTCCGTCAATATCTCCTCAACAAGAGACATAAGTATGGAATAGAACTGTACATGCTAACTCAACCAGATGGGTTAGTATGTAGATTCCACGTTTACACCGGGGGAGCCGATACAGAAGTGGGTGGAGTAGGCCATACTGAGAAAGTAGCGAAGAAGCTGAGTAATGATTTCTTAGGAAAAGGCCATTCTCTCTTTATGGATAATTTTTATAATAGTGTCTCGTTAACGAAGTGTTTATTATTTGAGAAAACCTACGTCACTGGAACGCTTCGCATGAATAGAGCAGGCATACCTACCGTCCTAAAAGAGAGAAGTAGGAGCAACCAACCCATCGTGCGTTATTCCGAGGATGGAATATGTATTTTCAAGTGGTACGACAAGCGAGAGGTGACAATCATATCCTCGGAATATGATGCAGAAATGAAAGAAGAGGCATCACTACGAAAAAATCCAACGCCACAGTCCAGTACAACAAGTTTATGGGTGGCGTAGATAAAAGCGACCAACTCCTGGCGTATTATCCCGTGGCGAGGAAAACCCTGATATGGGACGCAAAATTGGGACTACACATATTCCACGTAATGATGAATAATAGCTATTTGTTAGTCGAGGCTAACGTTGACAAAAGTGCCAGATTGTTGGGGTTTAGGGAGAGTGTTATAGGGGGTCTTCTTGGTCCAGAAAACGTCATTCCCCCCAAAGAAAAAAAACATTCTTAGTACATCTGCCAGTAAAATCGGAAGGAGCCAGGAAGAAATGTAGATCTTGCTACAAAAAAAAAAAAAAAAATAACAAAGAACACCCCGTATATTTGTGACCGATGTGAGGATTCGCCTGGACTCTGTTTAGGACAGTGTTTTAGGGAACATCACAATTATGTATAATAACACCAAATTTTTTTTTTTTTTACTAATGTTAGTGTTGTTTATTTTATATATAAATATTAGTTTTTTTTTTTTTTTTTTTTTTTTGTTATTTCCATTCATTCTCCTTCTTTATATATATTTTCAAATTTAGATGAATCGACATTTTAACTCCTTCTTTATATATATATATATATTTATAAATGTTATATAACATTTTAGACCAAGTTATAACTAATATTTTTAATTGTTATTGTTGCATATTTTTAATTGTATTTTCTGTAATTAATTTGTTTGTATATATGTCGTTTGTAATTAATTTTTGATCGTTATTTGTATTTATTCTTTTTCTTTTTACGTATGAGTATAGAACTTTTAATTTTATTTCCTTTTTTATAATTTATAATTTTTTTGAAAAATAAATCGAATGCACATTTTTTTTATTAGCTTTAGATTTTCTAATGGTCCATGCTGTAATTTTATAATTTAGTTTTTGTTATTTTTTTTTTATTATCAATACGTTTTTCAATAATAATCATCAATAATTTTGTTTTCCTTGATATTTTCAAATAAATATTTTGTTTTTAATTAGTTTTTCATTTTTTAACCCTTAGTAGTACATTTTCTAGAATATTATATTTAGGTTTTTATAACTTTTTTTCAGTTTCATACAAGCATGTATAAGCATGTATCACATGCTTATACATGCCGCCTCTGGTGCAAATTTCGCTATTAGGAGGCGGCGTATTACTACTTAAGTAGTAGTATTAACAAATAATCAGAGACAGTCTAGTAAACAGCAAGAGATTTGCCTGGGAGGAGGGAAATGGTCAGATCTATAATGGAACAGATGGAATACCTGTAATGAGAGAGATGACTGGATATGATGCTACTCAAATATAAACTGATCAACTCAAGGGAGGAAAACCAAAACATATAGCATTTAAAGGCAAACTACAGAAATTATTTAGAAAAAAAAAATTAAAACTAAATGCGATATATGCCTACAACTGCCGCACACTAAAAGAAAACACAATACCAACAGGAATTATAGAGGAACTGAAGCATGTATTCTGGAATGTGGTTGGCTTAGTTGAAATCAGAATAGATAGCGAAGAATGTCTGGAGCTGGAATATAGAACAAAGTTATTTTTTAATGGAAAAGGTAGTTTTGGAGGCACAGGATTCCTAGTAAATAGAAATATTGCAAAAGAAATTACAAAATTTACAACCTACACTACAAGGATTTCTAAAATAATCTGGAAGACATCGCAAAGAACAAAAGAAAAAATTAAACTGATAATGATTTATGTTCTCACATCTACTTCCTCAGAAAAGGATAGCGATTAATTTTACGATCATCTGCAACTAGCAATTGAAGAAGACCCCAGTAGTCAGACTATCATTCTGGGAGACTGGAAAGCCATAATAGGACCTTTGTCCTCCCCTAGAAGAAGGAGAGGAAAATGTAGGGCTATTTGGAACTGGTGTGAGAGGTAAAAAAATGGTACATACAATTAATAATATGTGGTTGACTAAATTCGTCTGTGTTCTGTCTATAGTAATAGGCATTTGAAAAAAAAAAATTGTGGAGAGCGGCCATGTCCCGCAAATGATGGTGGACAATGTGATTTTCATGATCCTGAGTGTTAGTTTGTCCCTTGCTATGTGACCACGTTGCTTAAGAGAAACATTTGAATACTAACCTATCAAGGGACAAACGAACATCAACTTGATTTTCGGTCTACTAACTGATTTTGGATTCAAGATTATGAAAATAAAATTGTCCACCATAATTGAAGGGGACATGGCCGCTCTCCGCCGTTTTTTTTTTCAAATGCCTATTGCCAAGCTATGTCCCGCAGACGAACTTAGCCAACCACTTATTCAAAGACACCAAAAGATTAACTTATACACAAAATTCTAGCTTGATGTTAGTCAGACACTTTTTTGCACACTATCTCCTGGACTAAACAATAGATAATGTGTTGCGAAACTTAGCTTCTTTATGGGGGGGGGGGGATAATCTTTAATGGCACAGGAGTAAATCTTTAATTAAAAATTTTAAATTATTTTGTTGCCTATTTAATACTTCAAGAATTAAATAGGCTGAGAGTTACAGTTAAAGCGATGGAGAGAAGCATGATAGGCATCACAAGAAGAGACAGGAAAAGCAACACATGGATAAGCAAGATGACCAAGTTAAGAGACATTGCCGAGATTGTACTCGAAAGGAAATGGAGTTGGACTGGACATTTGGTGAGATCTAATGACGGGCGATGGTCCAAAGAAATATTAAATTGGTGGCAAATAGTAGAGAAAAGAAAAAGGAGAAGGCCCAAAAGAAGATACGACGAGGAAGTGAGGAAGGTGTGCGGTGGAGTATGTTGGAAGAGAGTGGCATTAGATCGAGCAGAATGGAAAAGAATGGGTAACGTATTTGTGACGTTTGGTTGAAATAAGAAAAAAAAATAAACAAAGTATAAGAAAAAATAAATAAAAAATAAAATTCAAGGAATAAATTTTAAGGAGGAAAAAATCAAGGAAGGCTGCTCCGAAGAAGATTTACAAGACGAAATCTCCCAACGTAATGAGGTACAAATTTTATATTTTGAATTTAAAGATAGGTTGGAGTTTATATGCTCAAACAGAAGTAGTTTAGAAGAGATTTCTGTGACGCCATCAGTGATTAAGTTCCCCAAACTTGAACTAAAAAAGTTCAACGGCGAAATCAAAAATTGGATTGGGTTTTGGGCGTAGTTCTCTAAAGTCCACAATGAAGAGGGGTTGAGTCCAGAAGACAGATTTGCCTACCTTTTACAGGTTATGGAACCTGGTTCATCGGCGCAAAAGTTAATAGAGGGGTTTCCACCATTACAGAAAATTATTATTATTAAGCCATAGACTATCTCAAAACAAGGTATGGCAAAGATGAGCTTTTAATTGAATATTATGTAAGGGAACTGTTAGCTCTCTTCTTACATAAAAATAAAAGCACAGTGGCTGTATTGTACGATAAACTAGAAACTCAATTACGAGGGCTTGAGTCATTGAATGTTACAAAAGAAAAGTATGCAGCTATTCTTTTCCCACTTGTCGAACTTGTTATACCTGAAAATATTTTTCAAGTCTGGGAACACCACCGCCTCACTTAATATACTTCTATGAGAGAACCAACTGACTGCTTGTCTGAACTGATGGCTTTTTTTAAAAAAAATTGAAGGGGAGGAGGGATTGAAGCTACGTCAGGGAACTTTTGAGCAGAAACCATCAACTACTTCTAGGGAAAATTCAGTGCCAAGAGAAAGACCCTCAACAGCAGCGGCTTTAATATCTAGTTCTACATCCAAGAACAGCAATAATTTTATTTTTTGCGACAAGACCACTTACTCAGCCCAAGATTGTGGATTTGCAATTGATCTCTCTGTGGCAAAACGGAAAAAGGGTGCCTGCCAACGTTGTTTAAGAAAATTTCACATTGCTGCCAACTGTAAAACATTTGTGAAATGTGTTTAATGTAAGGGCCGACAATTTCCTATTTTATGTGAAAATAGACTGCCAATTGGTATGGCACATACCTTCCTCGCATCCTATCACGTACTTTATTGATTTTATGCTTTTCCATTATTGTCTAATTTGTTGTTACTGTTTTGATTTTTTACATGAATTAAAGTATCAATTTAGCAAAAGTTAAATTTACGGTTCAAATTAATCTGGGGCTATCTGCGGGTTACTTTCGATAAACTATAAAGCGGCCCACACACTAACAGTTTAACTGAAGATAACGATCTGTCCGTCCACGGAGCTTGGCCACACACTCGTCAGTTTTCCTTAAGATCACGGACTGCAGTCGGAGGAGGACTAGTAGGTGTGTGGAGGGTAGAGGCAAGGATCGGATGGAAGGAGAGACTACAGTCCGTGGACTGTCCGGCCTGTGCCTCAAGATCAATGCCGCCCTACACTATCAGTCGGCCTACAGGCGTGTAGAGTGAATCATCTTTATTTTGTTAATTTCCCTTCGTCGGACTGCAGGCCAAAATCTTATCGCGTTGTTAGAAAACTTTGGACTGACGACACCATGGTTGACTATAAACCTAATTTTATTTCAGCTTTCATAGACATGTATCGTCTATAAACATGTCTATGGAAAATAAAGGAAGAAAATTATTCAAACAAAAGGCTGATAGGTGTGTTATTAGACTTCTATAAAAAAACAAAAAAACAAAAAAAACAGTACCGACTGCGACACTAGGTAATTGCACTTTAAATGTGGTACATATAATAATAATTCTTTAGTTAAACAATTTATAATGGTTTAATTAATTTTTTAATAATTTCTGATAAATTATAAATTTTACATTTCTAATTAAATTTTTTAGATACTGTTAAAAAGAAAATAAACTATCTCCTGCACTTATTGACTGGCACATTTTGGTGTTAATTTTACTAATGAAGGGTGAAACCAATCGAAACATTTTGTTGAAATTGTCTTCGTTCATTCTCAAATAGGTTAATAAATCTTCTTTATAGGAATGCCTCAATTCACGCAACAGAGAAATGTGTGAACTTGTGTCTCTTTCTTGGAGCCGCTTCTTTCGCCAAAATCTTTTTTTTTTCTTTGTTGGTTCACAATAATTAACGTACAACGCACAACGTTTACTTCTACGCATTCAGAAAGTCTAGCGGGAACTGAGAGGGGAGCAGTTCATGGCCTGCAGTTAAAAACGACAGATATCGGTCTGCAGTTAAAAATCGACAGATATCGGCCTGCAGGAATTTATCGCACAGTGTATGGCGCATACAGGCACAGATCTGCAGTTCTTAACGATTGCCTTCAGGCGCTGGACGGGTAATGTGTGGTGGTCGGAGATTTTGGCCTTACGATAATCGTATACGATAACGGCCTGCAGTTAAACTGTAAGTGTGTGGGCCCCTCTAAAGTTTCATACAAATCAGATAAGTACTTATGAAGCTATAGGTGTAAATAAATGTATGTTTGTGTTTATATTAGAATAAATGAAGCGGAAATAATGGAAGTAGAAGATATCATACATTTAGGTAAATAAATCTCAAAAGAGGACCCCACTAATAAGAAAATAGCTAGAAGAATAGGAATGGGATGGAGATCTTAAATAAATACAGGTACCTCTTATAATCAGGAGTAGGAATAAAAGAAAAAAAGTTTAACTATGGAATAGTGTGGTAAGACCACTGCCACTATATTGATGTGAGAGTTGGAGTACCAACCAAAACAATTTAGAAACTCAAGGTCACTGTAAGTAGATTGGAGAGGAGTATGTTGAGTATTAGATTGAACGAAAGGAAAATCAAGAGATGGATATGGAAACTAACACGCATAGAAAACATAGGAAAGGCAGCTGAAAATGGAAAAGAGAAAATGGAAATGGGCAGGACACCTGGTTCAGATGACAGATAAGATATAGGCCAAATGAATAATAGAGTGGACCAATTGAGTATAAAAGAAAAAGAGGGAGACCAAGAAGAATTCAATGAAAGAAAGAAATGAGGAGATGCTGCGGAGGAATCACCTGGAGGAGGGTAGCATACGGGATTCTATCATATCGTATGATAGAAAAGAATGGAGAAGGATGGGAGAAGTATATTGTTAGGAATGGATGGATGGCAACCAATGGAATTCAAATTATCATAAATTACAAATCTATTTGTATATTATATTATTATAAGTGAACTTGACCCCGCTGGGGGAGACCCCCCGGATGTTATTACTTAGAGCCCGTGGCTAAAATTAAAGAATCATAACATGGAACATGCTTTATATATGTATGTGTGTGTGTATATTATGAGCGGAGTCGAAGGGAAAAAAATAATATATTTTTAATTGACATACAATAATAAACAGCTCAAACTGTTCTCTGAGTCTTTGAAGGAATGGGGCAATGGAGAAATCCTCGGAGCTATGTTTTAATAACTATAAAACTAAAGGCTCACCACTAAAGGCTCACCATATAGCAGTTCTGCTGGACTGTGCTCTCCGTCGCCTAGAGGAACGGATCTCAGCCCGAGTAGGACGGTTGGTAAGATGTCCACCCAACGGTGCCAACGCTCCACTTTGCTGTGGGTGCATTACGTCAAGTACATTTGTCAACATTATGGCACTGCTAATGGTGGTTTTTGATGATTACCCTAAAGAACTTGCCCTGCAAAGCACCAAGAGCGCTGAACGGGCAAGGAGGTATAATACAAATACCTCAGCCGACGAAATGTTTGACAAAACAACTGTCAACCTAATACCACAAGAGAAGTTCCTGTCAAATGAGCGCAACAAACTTTCGCCTATGAGAAGTGTTACAAAATGTTCAATGTGTCGGCATTCAAAAATCCGACTTTAGATGACACCGTGAAGATGGCGTACCTTCTAACCCTGGTTACTAGGGAACCCCTCAATCTCATAACTAATTACAGTCTCGACTCCAGTGGGTTGCAACTGGCTCTGAAGACACTCGAAAGAGGTACAGCAGGTCTAGAGACACTCAAGCCCTGGACAAACTGTTTGAGGTCAAGCCATTAACTCGCTCACATACTTCAACACAGTCGTATCTTATTTTTTTTGCGATTTTGAGTGATTAGTTGTACTATATAGAGAAAATCGAGCTCTATGTGCCTGTAATACGTCATATTTTTAGCTGTATTATTGGCTTAAAGAGAGCGCTTAGAACGGTATGAATCTGTTAGAGTGGGGGGTGATTGAAGATGGAATAACGTCATATCCTAGATGGGTCAGTGTCTCACATGGAAGCAAGGGGGTAGTATCGTTCTAAACCGTCATCTGAGGTAAGACTGTCTTCATCTATCTCAATTTTACTTTTTCTTTTTAGTTTTATTTTTATTAGCAAAATTAGTAAATATTTTTTATTTTGTCAATAATAAGGGACTGGTCAGAGATACATTTAAAAAAAAATATATATTTTAAGTACTTGACTTATTTTACTTGACTATTTTAAGACCGTGACAGGACTTTTTAAGTTATAGTGTTTCGTGCGGGAAAAGTAAAGTGAACATGGATCGTGTTCGCGTGAAATGGGACGCTTTGCGCCGTAATTTCGAGTTAGCGATCGACGCTTTTGAACGGCAGTTAACGGGAACGGAAGTAAGTAACAATCTAATGTAACGGCACAGTTTAGTGTATTAGAGAGCAATTTCAGAGCTCTGAAAGTGCTTGACGAACAGATGTTCGACTTGTTGAGCGAAACCGAAGGCGTGACCGCCGCCACTTTGAGCGTATAATTAGCCACCCAGGATGAATTCATGTTTAAGTTTGAATCGATAAGGGTTCAATTTGACTAAATTTCAAAGGTGGAGAGTTTAAGAGAAGGGCCTCGAGGGTCTAATGAAGATAGTGGGGCCTCTTCGACCTCCCTGAAACTTCCTCGTTTAGAGGTGAGGAAGTTCTCTGGGGAAGTAAAAGATTGGATTCCCTTTTGGACCAGCTTTAAAAGGATCCACGAAGATAATAACTTAGACCCGGGGGATAAATTGGGCTATTTAAGGTCAGCCACCACCCCCGCGTCTAGAGCTCGGGCCATTGTGGATAGTTTTCCAGCCTGTGGGACAAATTATCTTAAGGTAGTAGAATCGCTAAAGGCTGGATTTGGCAGTGAAGACCTTCTAGTAGAATTGTATGTACGAGACATGTTGTCTTTGTTACTTAATAATATGAGGTCAGAATGCCTATCCGTGGTCGACCTCAGATTTGTGTCCCCCCTAGTGGAATCAAGCCTACCAGAGGAGCTATTGAGGGCCTGGCAACGTAGTGGTGTACGTCTGGCTACAGGGGAAAAGGAGGTTGAAGACATTTCTGTCAAAACTACGTGTCAACGTAGTTGAGCTGGTCAGCTGGAGCTAGTCAGCTGGAGCAATTAATGCTATTTGTCCGATCTGAAGTTGAAAGTGAGGAAAGGGTCCGTTTGACCATGGCTGGGTTTAGTGTCAGTGAGACACAACCCCCACACCAGCGGTTCAGAACCACCTTATACGGCAGCCGGGCTGTTTACATCTGACACTAGTGTCAGAGAGACATGTTTCATCTGCGAAGGCGCTCACAGTCATTCAGAGAATTTTAAGGCACAGAAGATTACCTATTCCGCCAAAATAGAGATGGCTAAGGCTAAAAGGGCATGCTTTTACTGTTTGAGACCCCGTCATAAAGATAATGGTCGGTGTAAGTATCGTGGATTTTGCCCAATGTGAAATAACTTTTTTATTTGTTTCCTTTTTATAAACAAAGTAAACAAATAAAAAATATAATCAAAACAATTAATATAAATCAAGGCAGTCAATTTTTTTTAAAGCTACAGTAAATTCAATTTTTCCAAAAAAACATGTCTAATATGGCAAATAAAGACACACTAGATTTCATAGAAGATTATCGTCTACAAACAGTTTTGTTGGACGACAATGAGAAGTTATATGCTAATAGAAACGCGAGAAGTGATGCCGTGTGAGTTTTGTTTATGAAATACAATTTAGACTACATGGCAGTTAAAAAGAAAATTAAAAGCCTCCGTTCGTATTTCGCCAAAGAGCATCAAAAGGCGACCAAGAAAAAGAGCGGATCGGGTGCTCAAGATATATACAATATAAATCTCGCCTTGGTTTGCGTATAAAGCTCTTCTGTTTCTTGCCGACACCACGACTCCGAACCAAACTAAGACACTTGGAGAAAATACAGCAGAGGATGAGACGAGCAGCGAAACCGAAAGTTATACAGTAAGTTATTTTTTTATAAATTTTACTTCCTACTTAATGTACCTACTATCAAAATCATAAGTTTAATTATTTTTTTGTGAAGTATATACTCCGCTGATGTTTACATTTTAACATTTTCATTTATTTACTTATTATAATTATAATATCAATTCACAAAATTTGGTTATAAATACTTATTTTGAAACGGGACTGAGCCTGCATCTGAAATTAAATAATCCTTGAATTCTTCGCGTATGTTCTTCACTGCTATTGTGGGGGTTCGTGGTACTTGTTGTAAAGGTCTCATACCGTTATCACTAGAAGTAACTTCTCTCCATGTGCCATAAACAACCTCACTAGTGCTTTCATTCTCATGATCAAAACTTCCAGAAGTCGAATACTGCCTTGCTGCATCCGGCTGCGTCCGGAGAAAGTTATGGAGGATAAGACAAGTTAAGACTATATTAATTTACAGTCCCAATAACATTAATTTCTATAGGCTTACGAAATTCTAAACACAGATGCCATCAATCCAAATGCGTTTTCAACGATTCTCCTTGCTCTCGATAGTCGGTAATTAAACACTCTACTCGGCGAGCCCTTATTCAGGTCGGTTGCAAATGGCTTCATGAGATGAGTCTCCAATGCAAAAGCGTCATCAGCAACTATAACATATGGCACCGGTATTGTGCGACCTGGTAGAGCTGCACTTGTCGGAAAATTCACGCTGCCATCTGCTATTTGTTTGTGCAAAGTGGAGTTTTTAAATACACCTCCATCTGATATGCGACCCTGGCATCCTACATAAGCCCATATAAACGGTAGTTTGCATCAACAAGGGAAAGTAGAACAATGCTATGAGTGCCCTTGTAATTGAAAAATTCGGACACTGCGTTTTCTGGTCGTTGTACAACTACATGTTTACCGTCAAGAGAACCCAAGCAGTGAGGGAAATTCCAAAGATTGTCAAAGTCATTAGCAATCACCTCCCATTCTTCCTGATTTGTCGGCAACTAAAACAGAAAATTTTATCATTTAATTTAAAAAATTTATATAAGAATCTAAATTTTTTTTTTCTTTTTTATATGTGGATGAGGAAATTTAAGTCAATGTAATTAGTAACTGTTATTAAGACATTTATTTTATACATATTGTTTAATCAATATTCCTACTCTTAGCAAGTAATTTCTAGTATTAATATAATTATATTAATTTCATTATTTCAGATTGAGACAAATGAAGTTATACCGGAAGAAGCTCAGTATCATTCCCCCCTTCAAGAGGATTCTGGGTTTGTAAAACAAATTCCAAAAAAGAGGACTTTAAATAAAACTACGAATGCACCACGGTAGGAAGAGGCTTTCAATCTACTAAAAGTAGCTGCAAGTCAATTAGGATCCCCTAAAGACGAAGCAGCGATTTTTGGGCTAATGGTGGCCGCAAAGGTCCGAAAACTGAACCACCGTAATCAAGCGATCGCCCAAAATAAAATTCAAAACCTATTGTTTGCTTTAGAAATGGAAGAGCTAAGACTGGTCCTTATTCTACACTACAAAGTGGTAGTTCGACGCCATCTGGTAGTCAAACAAGTATTTTACCATCTTCATCCTTGAATAGCTATTTCAATAGTAATGAATATTCTCCCCCCGTTTATACGCACCTGAGTACGAGTACGATCACACCTCAACCTACAAATTCGCAGTTTATATCTCAGACTGTACAGGATCAACCTGAGGGAACGCTTGGAGGGTTTTTAAATTTTCATTGATGCTTAAATTTATTTATTTTTTTGTTTCTTAATAATGTTATATTATCTTATATTTTCAATCTCATCAATTTAGTTATCATAATGTTATTTTTGTTATATTGTGAATATTATACTACTATTTCAATTCAGGAACTAACTACATTTTATTCCATAATTTCGTTTATGTTAAAAAAAGTATATATTGTTATTTTTAATTTGACTGTGACTAACTCTCAAGGAGGATTTTTTAGTTTTTGCTTTTAGGATAGTTAGTTTTTGCCCTAATTTAAAAACAAAATTATCGATGGTGTTGTGGCTTATCTATTGTTTTATATTTTTTCAGCAATTAGGCTGCATTCACCTGCATCGAAAAATGCTCCTCAGTGTTCACACGAAAGGACAATTTAAATCGTCATCTAAAACTAAATGTAGTAATCTAAAACTACGTTGTCCAAAACGTAGAACAATGTCTCGAAGCGACATTCTTCAAAAACATATCATGATTTGTAAAATCATACCGTGCCCTATATGCAAAGCAGCACTTCACAGTAAAATATCAATAAAACAACACCAAAAAGAATGCAAACCTGATTTAAGGTCGAAGCTATCAAAACTAGTTCGAAATGAATTACCTTGTAGCAATGAAGAGGGCATTACCACAATTCAGAGTGCTTTCAATAAAAATTTAGTAACATATTATTTTAAAAACATATATGGCAGCAATGATTTTGTTATTTTTTACTTTGTCATTTAATATTTTAAAAATAAAAATTGATTATCACATTAATATCTGGCCAGGAGTTTCTGTTAATTTTTGTTTAGACGTATTTTACGCCCATCCCATTACTGGAACAAAAGCTGATCGTAATTTCAAAACAAAAAGTGTAGTGCTTTTTGCCAAAGATGTTGTTGCTCAAATTATAAATGATGGTGTGGATAAAATTTCGTCCGAGATAGACGACTATGAGGGTCATGGCCCCGGCTATGTCCTTAGCATTATTGAAGGAATAGTATTAAATATAAGTAAATATAATCAGCTTAGGGCTGCCTGTAGCATTCCCATTCCGTCTTGTAAAAACAGAATCTTGCTACCATACACAATACCTAGATACTGACGACTGTTTTCGACAATCAATTTTAGTTCTAAACCCATCTGGTAAAGTTTTTGATTTTTCCTGTATGATTCCGGTTCTTGTTAAGGACATTGTTAAATTTGAAGCTTTAAACAATGTAAGAGTGTATATATTTACTCTAGATAAAGACGAAAAGATTTACCCCTTTAGGGATTCAAAATCGGAGGGAGAATACTGTATAGACCTGTTGCTTTTAGCATCAGAGCAGCATAATCATTTTGTTAGAATTCTTAAGTTCGATCGACTGATTAAAAGACAACTGACCAAACATCATGGTGTCATAGCTCTCTGTAGACGTTTCCTCAGTTTCTATCAGGATGGACCGAATATTACGAAAGAAGGAAAACTTTACAGACACAAACTTGACTGCATCGGTCAGCCTTTAAGAGTAATAATGCCGACTCAAGACAACAACAAACAACAAATTCTTCATGGTCGTCATCAGGTTCGAATACCTTTTGTAGTGTACTGCGATATTGAGTCGCTACTAGTACCAATAGCCACCAGTAAACCTCCCGTCATGGATGAGAAAACTGAGCAATTTTGGCCTTATACTAATAAATATCAAGAGCACCAGATAATGTCATATGGCATGTATGTAATGAGTGACGTCCATGATGTAGAAGACCCTGATTTCAACAGAGCAATAATATATACAGGTCCCGATGCAGCATTGAAACTATTAAAAACTTTAACTAGAATTGCAGAGAAAGTCATTTATTATTATTCTTTAAACAAACCGGTATATTTGTCTGACGAAGAACTCGTGTCTCACCGTGCTCCAACTTTGTGTTATTTTTGTGTTAAATTGGAATTTACAATAGATAACATAAAAGTTGTCGATCATAATCATATTACAGAGGAATACAGAGGTGCCAGTCATCAGTCGTGCAATATTACAGCTCGTAAACCTGACTTTCTTCAATTTTCTTTCAAAACGGTTCGGGATAAGATTTTACATTTCTGGTTAGGGAATGGGGCAAAACTCCAGAGGAAATTCAAACCATACCTAATAATGAGGAAAAATTCATGTCTTTTTCGAAGAAAATAAGATGTAATGGGCGCTATTTATGGCTAAGATTTCTCGATTCATGTAGGCTCCTTGCGTCAAGTCTAGACAAAATTGTTAGAACGTTAACTCCCGAACAGTTTTCCATTCTTCCCAAACACTATGAGGGAAAACAATTGAATTTGTTGTCAAGAAAGGGACAACTGCCCTATAATTACATGACAGATTGGAGCAAGCTGGATGAGACAAGTTTACCATCTCGCGAGCAATTTTGCAGTTTACTGAATGAGGCTGGCATTAGTGATGAAGAGTATAAGCATGCCCAGGATGTATAGTCTAAGTTTAATATAAACAAATTGAGGGATTATTCTGAATTAAAGCTTCAAACTGATGTTTACCTCCTAGCTGAAATTTATGTGATTTTCAGGCTAGAGTTTTTAACTCAGATTACAAACTAGAAACTTTTATATTCTTCCAAGCATGGCTTTCGAGGGAATGCTAAAAATTACAAGCGAGCAATTGGAATTAATTTGTGATTATTCCATGATGCATCTAAAAGCGAGGCTTGAGAGGTGGCTTTACCCAAGAGAGCCTTTGACATGCAATATCGGACGAATCAAATGAACTTTGCTACATAGACGCCAATAATCTTTACGGGTTTGCTTCCTGTCAGCCACTATCTCAGTCGAACTTTCACTGGCTAGAACCGCACACTGTAAACCTATTGCCTGTTTCGGACAACTCGTATTTTGGTTACATTGCAGAAGCCGATATAGTCATTACCGAACACCTCCACGACTGATTCAATAATTTTCCTCCTCTCCCTCAGCATATTAATCCTCCAGGCTCCAATCATGTAAAACAAGTAGGAACACCAAGCTGGCAGTGGCCTAACGCCGGGCCCAGTTATTTGTGTCGCACCTCGACTCTTTAGTAGTTGCAGATCAAATTAAAACCTTTCTACACGAAGATCTTAATATTACAGATGTAATTATTACAAAACTTATTACGCGATCAAACTCATATTCATCCTACCACTTATCCATTCCTGAAATACTATTTGAAAAACTACATAATGCCGATTCCTGGCCAGATGGCTGCCTTATTAAGCGCTTTCGCGGGAGCTTAAACCCATCTAAAAATTTTAATACCAACCTGCCGGAGGGAGTCCATAATAACTCATAGTCTTTATGGCTTTAGTTCTCCATTACCAAAATGTTCATGGTCTACGAACAAAAGCAACAGATTTTTTTCTTCCGCAGCAATTAGTTCAGCGGATATTATTGCTATCACTGAAACATGGCTCACCCCATCTCATCCATCATCGTCTTTTTTTCTTCAAAACTATAGGGTTGAAAGATCCGATCGCCAAAATGATGTAGTAGGTTTACATAGAGGTGGCGGAGTTTGTTTAGCCATCGCAAATAATCTATCTTATTGTCGTCGTTTTGACCTAGAACTGGATATTGAATGCGTTTGGGTTGAAGTTTTTTTTTTTTTTAAACAAATTCTTTTTTGGCATAAGTAACAAAAAATTATTTGTGCTTACCGGAGCCATAATGTTATTTTGCGCCTTTTTTTAATTTTGGTATTTTGTAAGGGATTGGAGCTTTTTAATCAAATTTGGGGAAGGGTATAATGGACTGGGTTGAAGTTAAACTTCCCACGCTAAACCTGTGCATGTAGTCACTCTTTATCTTCCAGATCATTTAAAAATCGAGCGTACAATATGTTTCTTTGAAACCGCTATTAATACCCTGCCAGCTGATTCGAATTTAATTATGCTGGGTGATTTCAACTGTCCAAACATTGACTGGGATACGATCAACTTTAATGGACTAACAGGCATCTAATCCGATCGTGCTGAAGAAATAATTAATTTCTACCACTCTTTAAATCTAAATCAATTCAACATGGTCACAAACACGCATGGTAACCTACTTGATCTGGTTCTCTCTAATTTAAGCATGCTTTGTGTTGATCGACTATCTCATTCCTACGTTCCCGAAGACAAGTATCACCCTAGCCTTTCTGTAATAGTTTCCTCATTTCATGAACTTTACGTCACTCAACCAACTTCTTCTTTTCTTAACTACGCTTGCAGCGACTATTTAGGTCTCTATCGACACATCGCGTCTGTTGACTGATCTTCATGCCTCCAACCCGCTGAGGTCAACGACTGCGTCCTCAATCTTACAAACCTTATCGCCATTGCTATTCATCGATAGATACCCACAAAGCTCATTAAACCTCATAAATATCCAATTTGGTACTCAGCAACCTTAAGGCGCCTTATTGTTAAAAAAAAAATTATTTCCGCAAATTCTTAAAATATAAACTTACTGTCTATCATAACCTATTTAAAGTCTATCGTCGTTTGAGTAAAAAACAATTCACTCTTGATAAAACATTGTAATTTCTAAAAATCGATAATTCGCTTAAATCTCATCCTAAATTGTTTTGGCAGCATATTAATCGAGCCCGTGGTGCTGACTACCATAAAGTACCTGATCTATCTTATAATGGTCTAAATGTTTTAGATCCCCAGGCTAAGAGCAACTTATTTGCAAAATACTTTCACTCAGTATTTGTCAACTCCTTCACCTACACTCCTCTAAATACTCATATACCTCCCCATCTATGCTTTCCTCTGCCCATCATATTATACCTCTTCCCTCTAGCTCAAATGATCTGGTTTTTGAAGCCATCAAATCTACCAAAGCGTCTAGAAGCTCAGGTTCTGACCACATACCCTCTTTTATTGTGAAAGGTATCTCTGAAATCACCTCACCAGTGCACACTTCTATTTTTAATAAGAGTCTTATTACTGGAGTCTATCCTTTCCTTTGGAACTCTGCTCTTATTGTACCTATCCACAAAAACGGTCCTCTCAACTGTGTCTCCAACTACCGTCCTATCTCAATCTGTAAAGTTTTCTCCAAAGTCTTTGAATGTGTTATCCACTCCTACCTCGCTCCTTTAATAAATCCTTTACTCTCTCCTCACCAACATGGTTTTCGCCCTCAACGATCTACAACCACCAACCTTGTATCCTTTTTATCAAATGCCGGTCCCTATATTGCCCAAGGCCAGCAAGTCGATGCTGTCTACTTCGACTTTGTCAAAGCCTTTGACCGTGTAGACCACGGAATACTTCTATCTAAACTTGAAGCCCACAATTTTCCCCAGTGAAACATTGGATATGAGGCCAAGTAATTTAGAGGCTTTAGAGGTTATGGATGAGATGATGGCGGTCATGGACACCCTTCCGGAGCCCGCTCTTAGACGTCCGTTTTAGGGGCTTTTTCGGGGGCGTGTATCTTTTTTCCTATTCACTTTAAAAAAACAACAACTATTTTTTCCCTTTTCGCGAGACCTACAAAAAAGGTCCTTTGCGTCGGACCGCTGCGGTCGACCGTATTCGAGTTATGGTCACAGAGACTGCACTATGGTCCAGAGCGGCTAAAGTTGGCCTACACTGACACCGATAACTTTGCCTACCTAATAAAGTCATTCGGTCAGGATTGGAGATTGGAGGCTATGCATGCACTTGGTAGCCATTTTGACTTTAGTAATTTGCCGTTAAATCATCCATACTACTCTGCTGCAAATCAAAAGGTTTTGGGAAAATTTAAAGACGAACTAGAGAGTACTGAGGGTAGAAAGTTTTAAGAATGGATAGGGCTGAAAGCAAAAATGTATGCAATCAGGCAAGAGACTGAGTCGTCCATTAAAAAAAATCTGTATGAACTAACACCTTGCCCCTTGAACTAGACGTATATACTACATGTTTAGTTTATTTTTATTTTCCAGAAAATGGTTCGCACTGGTTTCACAGAAAAACTTTCGCACACCAATAGATAGATTTGAAAAGGCGTGTCGCGAGAGCGAATTAATTTATTTTGTTTTAAGAAACTTGTTATAAAAAAATAATTTAGTCTTTGTTAAAAGAAAGAAATAAAAAGACTCGTTCTTTCTATCTAGCCAATATAAGTGAAATCCTAAGGCCGATTTCATTACATGGTAGCAGAGCACGTGGTTATCTAACGGGTCGAATCGACAGTAGGAGAAGAAGAAATAACTGAAGCAAAGACATCGAAAATAGGTAATACCACTCAGGTTTAAGTTTCCCTGTGTATTAGGGGATGGGAATTTGGGAATGGCTGCTTCCACTGCTGAGTCTGTTAGAAAGGTATTAGGTCCTGTCAAGAGTAGGTTAATTGAGGTAACAGAAAAAATTAGGACATGGATTGAAAATGAGGATAATGGTAGGCTGGATAGGAAAACTGGGTTAGATTTAGCGGGAAAGTTAGACAAATATTTAAATAAATTCAACGAGGTGGTGGCAAAATTAGAGATGGTGTCGACTAGTGTAGAGGATTTGAGTAAGTTTGAAGGGGATATTGAAAGCTTAACAAATATTATGTTGGATGCGGAAGAAGTGATAGGTTAACAATCAGTCCGATTTTGATAGGGAATTCCATTTCAGAGAAAGTAGGTGAGGTATCAGCTAAACTCCCTAAACTTGTCCTCCCTACGTTCTCAGGTTCTAAATTACAATTATTTAAATTTTGGCAAGGGTTTGAGACCGCAGTACATAGCAAATTAAATATAAGTAAAGTTGATAAGTGTAATTACTTAAAGCAGCAATCAAGCTATTGCAGGCTTGTCACTGACTAGTAGCAATTATGACACCGCTATTGACCTATTAAAATCAAAATTTTCAAATAAGGGACTGGATAATTGAGGACATTCATGAAAAATTCTGACAGTTAAACCCTTTAGAAGGTCTTTAGAAGGTTTAGGTGGAAACATTGAGAATTCAAACACAGTTTGTTTGATAAGATCCAAATTTCCTTTAGAGATATTATTACAATTAGAGGCACTTAAGATATATGATGTCACTAGGAGCGTCGAAGATTCCACGTCCGTTTCTCAAGACACGGATACAAAGGAACTTCGTAAACAATTAGACATGTTAATAGGAAATAGGGAAAGAATAGGAGCTATAAATAGGAATGAAGGATTTCATAATGGTAGATATGAACAGGGAAGTTTTAAAAGAAGCGATACAGCGAAGGAAGGATATGGTAGTTTTAATAAGACGCATAGTACCACTGGTATGCTATTTGCAGGACGACCACTAAAGTGTAGGTCCTGCTCTCAGTCACATTGGACTGACGAGTGTAAAACATTTTCAACAATAGAATCTAGAAAAGATGAGTTAAAAGGATGCTGCTTTAAATATTTGAAGAAATCCCGCCATAAACCCAAGAGTTGTGAGGTAAATAAAGTTTGTTATTATTGCAAGAGTAAACTACACCATCGCAGTTCATGTCCTAAAATGCCAGGGCTTAATAAGGAAGACTCAAAAGAGATTAGTAAAAGTAAAAAGAGTAATGAAAAAAATTATATACAACTGGCAGGAGCACCATTAGTTGCAATGCAAACTGCCACAGTTGAAATAGGTCGTACAGAATACACAAAAATGGTTCACCGTCGAGTTATATTGGACACTGGCAGTCACAGGTCTTACATAGCGGAAGCATTAGCCAAACAACTAAGGTTAACTCCACTACACGAAGAAAAGCTAACAATAGAATGGGAGTCTGGAAGAAGGGCCTATGTTACATTTTTTTTTTTTTTTTATTTGATTTTTTGGGGGAAAATGTACTATGTTTTATACTGTATTGCTTAAAAAACTAATTTTAATTACTAAAACTGACACCAAATGCCAGAAATGTCAATACAAACACATCTACTTCACTGGAAAAAGGGCCTATGTTACAATAGCTGTCATAGACTCAACAAACTCATTAATCATTCCATGTGCATGCGAATTCGGTTCATATTTTATGGTTTGTGAACATTTTTAAAGGTGCTGTTATATTATTCTTTGTCATCAAAAAAAGTTGTTGTTTTTTTTTTTTATGAAAATGGTCTTAACACCAAGAGATATTGTAAGCCTCAACAGTTCAAAAAAACGTTCTCTTAATGTCAGTGAGAGGAAAGATAAGAGATTAAAACTTTTAAGGAATTCTGGTAAAGAATATGTTAATAATTGTGGTAAAGGAAGAACTGTGCCTGCAAAACAACTCCCACTAATAGCTCGAGGATGCAATTAGACTTGCTTTAAAATTGGTAGTAATTCATTGTCAGTGAATCAGGTACATATATTACACAATAGGTTTTATGAACTAAACTACAATGAACAGCAACTCTATTTACTGAAACATATTGTTGTTAACAATGAAATGAAACTTCGAAGACCTGGTAAAAAAGATACAACTTCTTTAAAACATTTAAGTGTAAGTTATACCATAAATAAACAACCGGTCTGCCGATCAACCCTACTTAATGTTTTTTCCATTACTCCCAAACGCATTAGGATTCTGTTAAATAAATTAAAAACTGGACAAACAGCTCCTTTTGATGAGAGAGGTAGACATTTAAACCGCCCACCTGCTGTAGACAACACTGATAGGGAGAGAGTTAGGCAACATATCAGCAGTTTCCTCTTGTAGAAAATCACTACAGTAGAAATGCTTCTCAAAAAAATTGTTTAAGTATTGACTTGAATATTAACAAAATGTATCATCTTTACCGACAAAAATATACAAATACATCTGTGACTTATAATTTATATAGAAACATTTTCAATCAAGATTTTAAGCTAAGATTTGGCTCACCCCGGTCTGACACATGTAAGGTATGCGACCAAAATTATGCTAAACTTCTGCTAGCACGGAGAGAAATACAAGAAGAGAGCCAACTGCATCACACGAGAGCTGGTGCAGCTTATAAACAGATGGCTCAAGACACTTCTAACAAAAACAATGTTACTCTTTGTGTTGATCTTCAAGTACTTTTTACACCAATGCTGTCACACTCTGATGTTTTCTACCAAAGACAATATTGTAACTATAATTTAGATATACGTAATGTGACCACCAATTAAGTCAATATGTATCTGTGGCATCAGGTGCAGGCTAAAAAAGGTGCAACGGATATAGGGTCTTGTATTTTAAATTATATTACGACAACTTTTGAAATATTGGGTCCTAATGAAGAGCGTAAACTCCTTCTATGGTCCGATAGATGTGCTGGCCAAAACAATAACAAAACTATTCTAGCTCTGTTTATGTACCTAATTAGGTTAGGCTATTTTACTGAAATTAATCAGAAGTTTATGATAACAGGGCACAGCTTTCTGCCCTGCGACAGAGATTTTGCTTTAATTGAGAAACAAAAGAAAAAAAAATGGTGCCTTCTGATATCAAATACATTATAGGTGCAGCTAATCATGCAAACCCATTAACTTTAACTGAAATGAAGCAAGATCATTTTAAGGACTTAGATGCTATTACTGGCTCAATCTTACTAAATAATAACTAATTCCAAGTAACAAAATATGTATGGTATAAATTGTCAAAAGATAACTTAACATCTATTTATGCTAGGGAATCTCACAACACACAAAGACCGTGGAAAATATTCCAAATTTTCAAATGTGTTATGAGTATTATTGAGACTTTACCCAACCTTTACATAAAACAAATTCAAATTAAAAAGGAAAAAAAGAAAGATCTGTAAATTTTTATTCTAATTTACCTGCAGTGTAATTTTTTAAACTTTTATTTAGAAATATTTAAATAAGCTAAGATAATAATAACGAATGGGTACACCCATTATGTGCGGAAAAGGGCATCGTGCACAAGAACCATGTTTTATAGAACTTTTACTGACTTGTTCTGCTAAACATCATAAACATGCGTAACATTTAATAAAATAAACCTGGGTCTGAGACCTGAGATGAAAAAGAAACAAACTGGTGTGGGTGTAGTAGTAGTGCGCAGTGTTTATAAATACAATTACAATACAGAATTCACCAAGGCCAAACCAAGCCGAAAGTGGAAGTGAAAAAAAAAATTGGAATCATAAAATCGTTGCAAGATGAAGAAGAAAGAGATAAAGAAGAAGAAACTACAATCTCGTTATTTTTTTTATTGTTATGTTATTAGATTAGTAATAAGTGGTTTTAGTCAACATTTAACTATTATTTTTTAGCATTATTATGTTTTAGTCAACTTATAACTATTATTTTATATTTTATTAACATATCAAATCAGTTTCAACGTGTAGTTTTGTTTTATTGTGTAAATTCTAAGTGATTTTTTTTTTTTTTTTTTTCTCTCGTTTAATTTTTTCTCTTCGAAATCAAAATGCAAAAGAATAATGATCTTCTTCTTCTTCTAAGTTACAGGTAAGCCACAGAGCTCAAAATTATAGAAAATATTGGGAAAAAATTAACGAGTTTAAAGGTTGGCTTGTACCTGAGCCTAGTGACACAAGCAAAATTCTGATAGTAGCAAACAAAGGAGCATTGTGGAAACTTTAAACCCGTTACAAAAAACTGGTGATATCGAGTTGCAGAATTCGGTTAAAGCAGCGGAAATAAAACTCTGTGGTTTTTTAGCTGAACATAACATCCCCTTAAGAAACTCAGATCATTTACTTAAAGTTTGCCAGAGTTCTTTTGTTGACTCAAAAATTGTGGAAAAGATTAACTTGGGGAGAACTAAGGCAATATCTGTTATTAATAACATAATAGCTGTTGCCGAAACAGAAAGCCTTGCGCAATTATTAAAATATAACAAGTTCAGTTTAATAATTGATGAATCCACAGACATTGGCTCAAATAAAAACCAAGCCGTCTGTGTCAGGTTTTTTAATCCGACTGGCTCTGGTGCGGTTGAAACAAAGTTTTTTAAACTGTTAAATATTTTCAAAACTTCTGAAGAAGCCAACATTGGAGCAACAGGTGAGAGAATTTATAACATAATTATAGATGCTCTACTAAAAGATGGTATCCCCACTGACCAGTTGATTGGCTTTGCATTTGATGGGTGTAGTGAAATGACAGGGCAGCACAATTCTGTTGTCAGTCGACTTACCAGCAACTTCCCTGGAATTTACATAATGAAATGTATTTGCCACTCATTACACCTTTGCTGCAGTGAGGCTTGCAAAAATTTGCCTAGAATGTGTGATGATCTTACAAAAGAAATTTACTATTTTTTTAAAACAAGTTGTAAAAGGCAAGCTCAGTTTCTGTGAATTTCAGGATTTTTTCAATGTAGAGCCTCATAAAATTTTACGACCATCACAAACTAGATGGCTTTCCCTAAAGATGGTTGTTAGGCAAATTTTGGAGCAGTGGGAGGCTCTCCGCTTATTTTTTACCGAGAAGTGGGTTCTGGAGTGATTAGATGCGGCTGAATTAATTTTTAATGCCCTTATTAATATTTTATACAAACTTTTTTTTATCTATTCCTTGATTAGATTTTACCAAAGTTCACAAATTTAAATGCCCACTTTCAAAGTGAGAAAGTGGTCATCACTACACTTCATGAATATATGAAAAATACTTATAAAAGTATTCTGTTATCTTTTATGAAGCCATCATAAATTCCACTCCACTTCAAGATATTGACCCAGAGAAAAAAGACCAATATACTGATGTAAACAGTTTATACTTAGGAGTTGGGGTATTAAATTATCTTCGACGACAAAAAGAAGTTAACGAAGCTTAGCTACTGGATTTCCATGTGAGTTGCAGGAATTTTTTAATTACAGCCTGTGAAGAAATTAAAAAAGGTATTCTTTTGACAATCAACTTCTAAACCAACTGTTAGTTTTTTCACCTAAGTATGCCCTATCAAAATCAAATGATAGGATGAACTCAATTTATAACCTGGGCAAGCTCGCGTATTTTCGTCTTATTTTCGTTTTCGTTAAAAATTAAAATGAATAATTCAGAACTTGATAAAATGTCCCTAGATGACAAAATTAACTTTATATGTAATAAAATGATCATGTTAGATGAAGTTAAATCGGAAATAATAGATCTAAAGAATTATGTGAAGGCAAATAAAGCAGAGGCAATAAGTGACATGAAAGTTGAACTACGAAGTCAGAAGGAAGTTACAGGAGAAGTTGCATTAAATAGAAGAATGAACTTAATTGTTATGGGCTTAACAAATTACAATAAAAACGATTACGTAAATGAATTTATCGAAGTTTTGAGTGAAATTGGAGTTAAAATAAGAAGATACGATATAGCAAAGGTAACCCCTGAATAGAAATCAGGGTAGAGGATCTAGCGATGTTAATAGTGTGTCTCTCGTCTCTCAATTTCTTAAAACCGATATATTAAAGAACAAGGGTAGACTTGCTCGTTCTGAAGTATATGTTTTTTATTAGAGACACCTCTGTATAGTGTTATGAGTTTTTTAATTTTAATTTATAGATAGCATAAAGTAAAACTGTGATATTAGATATTTACATGACCTTTTTAATTTTACTTAATTTAAGTTTTATCTGTGATATGTATATGTTTAATGTTATTGTTTGGTCTTTCGTGTTATAATGTTTATTTTTGCAATTTATCTTGACGCTATTATACCTTTTGTACTTTGTACCTGGTTTTTAAATATAGAATATTATTTAAATTAAATTTAAATTTATATAGAAATGTAAGGATTAAGGAAGACTTTCCCGTCGAAGTGCGAAATAAACGTTTCGAACTAGGAAGATTTGGTAAAGAGTTGAAAGAGGAAGGTTATAGAGTTATTCTAAAATAGGTTAAAATCTTGATTAATGGTAAGCTGTATAGTTCGAGAAAAGAATTCTTTGAGGATGAAGAGACCAGTGAACAAGAGAAAGAACAAGGTACTGGTCGCGGAAAAAACTGTAGATGCTTAGAGGAGGCTCTTGCCAAACTTTGAGTTCCCTCTTCATGTAACCAATATAGAAGAGGTTGATAAATTTTGGATAGCCATTAAGAAAACTACAAATTTACTTAATGAAAAGGTTTTTGAAGAATTAGGAGTATTTGTTTTAAGCATACTTTCTCTACCACATTCAAGTGCCTCGTGTGAGAGATTACTTTCTAAAATAAATTTAATCAAAACAAAAACCAGGAATAAACTTATCACTAAAACTGTCAACAGCTTATTACTAGCTTCGCAATGTATACAATCATCTGGAGGATGCGGAAAGTTTGAACCACCAAGCAAAATGCTCAAAATTATGACATCTCAAAATTTATATCCAAATTATCAATCTGGTGTAATTGCGAGAATAAAAAAGAAAAACAAAAGAGTACTAAACAAGTGGAAACCAAAAGAAGAAAAACCAGAAGGTGCAGAGTTGCTTCGAGTTCAGAGAGCTCAATAGATTTTGTGGTGCCTGTGGATGATGAAGGCCTGAATGATATAGACAGTGATTTAGAAGAAATTTGCCTAATATGTGAGGAGTTTGGGGTAGGGGGAGAGCTATGGTTCCAATGTGCCATAAGCAGAAAGTGGGCTCATAAAGCATGCTCAGGTATAAATACAACTTCTGCGATTTTAACTGATTAATTTTAAGTGATTTTACTTTATTTTTATGATCAGTTTTATTACTTAAATTGTATTCTAAGCTTTTGCTTTAAAAGCTTAAGTTTTAATTTTTAATTCTATTTGCCTCCTTTGATGTATTTTTTTAAAAAACAAATTCCAGGGGTAATGGGGTCACTGAGACCCCATTGTCCGGGAATCTGGGGTAATAGGGCCAAACCTAATTTTCTGTTTTAAAGCCTATGTGGTGGAAAGTAGTATCAAATTGGCATATTTGATTGTTTTGGCACATGGTAACATGTGCACACACGCAATCTCCATTTCAAAAGTCATTTAATCTAGTCCCGGGAAGAGATTTTCCTTAAGGTGGCCTTATTACCCCGGTCTCCCCTACAGAATCTGATACATCTAGTTGTATAGAATCTACTTCAATGAATGAAGCAACAAATAATAAGATTTATAAACCAGAGAGTAGTACAATCACAGAAGAGTCCGCATCAAAACACAAGCAGAATGATGTTGGACATATCTTACAAGAAAACGTGGCTCAACAATTGACTGCCAACTAGGAGAAGAGATAAATAATAAACGGCAGAAGAGAGTTGTGTCAGTCATAATAACTATGGCAGAGCGTGGTTTAGCTTTTAGAGGAGATAAGGAAACATTTGGTCCTCCTCATGGCAATTTCCTTGATTACTCAAACTTATAGCAAAATTTTATCCTTTTCTAGCAAGCCATACAAAAAAAAAAATTGGGAATAAAGAATCAGTCATGTCTCATCATATCTTTAAAAACAATATGTGATGAATTTATCCAAATTATGGCACAAAGTAAGAGACTTAATCTTGGATGATTTAAGAACTGCATCGTACTTCAGTTCATGAGTACATTCCACTCCAGTCCGATACCATATTGATCAGCTCACTGTTGTTGTTTTTCTTGTTTGTTTTTTTCTTCTTCTCTGCGTCGACTACCAGGGTCATTGGCAGGTATACTAAGTTTATTTTTTAAATTTTGTTATATATATCTAATTTTTTAATGAATTGTTTAATTTTTTCTTTTCCAGCTTTACTCTTAAACTCTTCCATTCTATTTTCTATGCTGCATTCTCTTCTTTCCTGTCTATACTCATCACAATCTAGAAGATGATGTATTGTGAGTCTCTCTGTACATTTGTAGCACCTTGGCTGACTTTTTCCTTCCATTATATATCCATGAGTCAAGAGGGTGTGACCACAGGCTGCTCTAAGAATTTTAACTTTATCTCTTCTGGAGAAACGTTCTGGCCAATCGTGTGGAACTAGTTTTGGAAAAAGCCTCCTGTACATAGTATCCTGGTTCATCCAGAGGCTCTCCCATTTCTTCCTTATATTCTCTTTAATCGCCAAAAGTTGGTCTTGAATTCTTATGGGTACTGTTACCGTCTCATTTGAGAGAGCTGCCTCTTTGGCTGCTATGTCAGCTATTTCATTTCCTGTGATACCAGCATGTCCTGGGACCCAGAGGAAAACTAAATTTTTACCGGTGGTAAGACAGTGATTAATTTTCTCTACCAACTTTTGTACTAGACAATCTTCTGTAAATGCATTTTTGGATGCAGTTAGAGCACTTTTTGAGTCGGCTTTGATTAGCTCACTGTTATTGTGAGGTATGTTTCACAAGATAAAGACTTTTCTAACTTTTTTTCCTACAGATGGGTAGCCATACAGGGGAAAGTATGGCTAAGATGGTGCACAACTACCTCACAAATGAGTACAAAATAGATTTTAGTAAATGTCAAGGCCAGTCATATGATAATGCTGCCAATATGACTGGAAAATATAAGGGTATGCAAGAAATAATATATCAGAAGATCAACAAGTATGCTAGTGTATATTCCATGTGCAGGTCATTTCCTGAATCTTGTTGGTGGGTCTTGTTGTTGGTTGTTTAGATGCAGTAAACTTTGTTGGAATTGTTCAAGAAACATATCATTTCTTTTCATCGTCTACACATAGATGGGCAGATGTCATTATTTAAAGATGACTCATAAGCAAAAGTTCCAAAGTCAAATGCTTTTCTAAGTTGTTCTCTGCTTCCTACTCCATTTATATGGAACCCACATAAACATGGTTTCTTTCCTCTTCCTTCCAATTCTTGACAATCTGAAACAAATAAATAAATTAATACAATAAAATAAAATTCAATATAATAAAATTAACATAAAAAAAATTAAATTACAGTAATTAGGCATCAGGACTCAAGTTAGGGAAATCTTGTTGAAAAAATTATTTCATAATCTTTAACCGCAGAGTAAAGTCCTGAAGGGACTACCCCACGATAAAATATAAACACACACACTAGACCACTTAAATTCATTTTTAGATAAATCCGCCGTGAATTTCATACATTTGTTACAGTGGTACAGTGGAGTGACTCTCGTGCAGCGACTTTCAATATTAGTAACTTTATCAATTTAAATTTCATTAAACACAGTTAAGAATATTATAATTTTAAAATGTTTGTGTGTATGTAAGTTAAGGGTCACATTGCTCAAGTACAGCCTTAGACAGAATTCTCCTATTTTAGTCAAAAAAATTATTTATGTGATATCCTAATGCGTCACGTTATAAAATAAATGCCCAATGCGTAGTTTAGCACAAGAATTGCTGAAGCATAACCGACAGCCTTTTTTTTACCTAATGATATGTAAAAAAAAAAACAAGGCACTGTTGTTTTTTACAAGCATTATATTTGAATCATAAAGTACTTAAATGGTGTATTGTGTCTAGAGATGTAAATGAAAAAAAAAAAAAAAAAAAGTTTCGTATTTTTTCAAAATGTTTTGTTTGTTTGTTTTTTTTTTTTAAAAAATAAAAACCAAGCCCCTCGTTTTTTTCACATTTTGTGGTTTTTTTTCAGATCCATTTTCTCAACTAATTTTTATTATATTAAGAGCTTAACTATTGAGAATAGTTATTTAACTCTGAAATAAGAAACAAAATTCTACTAAGTATGATTACACAACCTGCACAATATCTTGGAAATGATATTGTGCTCGGATATTGGCTCTGGTTAATAAAAAAATTATCTAATTTTTAAAATTGTTAGCCATCAGTTCATCCACTGATGGCTTGGGTGAAACTAGTTTTTAATTAAAATGATAATAATTTGAAGTCCAGTTTGTTTAATGAGTTCAGATAGAATTACATAATATGATTTATTATACAATATGTAATCGTATTATCAAATAAAATACTGTAAACTAGTATATATTATTGATGGATTAATAAAATTTTAGTAAATTATGGTACAAAATCAAAAAATTGGCAATAAAAATCAATTATGGAGATCCATATATGATGGAGATTGTTATGACAAGTAATTTTTTTTTTTTTTTTTTTTTTTTTCAATCAAAAATATTTTATATTCATGTTGATTGTTAAAAAAAATCTATAGGAAATAATATTTTCATTGTATTTTTAAAGGAAAATGCAGTAGAACCTCGCTTACACGACGCTCAATAACACGACAACCTCAATTACAAGTGCAATTTTCAAATCCCCTTGAGATTGCCATAACACATAATGTTAAATTAACCTCTATAACACGACTATTATTTTCCAAACAACCTCTATAACACGGATTTTTTTTAATTCACAACGTAACTCAAAACCTCTATAACAAGTCGTTTTGAGAAGTCAACCTCTATAACACAACTCTGTACTGGAATGGGTCGACCTTGAACAAGTCTAGACTTGAACCCCCCCCCCCCCCCCCCCTGGAACCTCGATAACACGACTGATAGCCAAAATTTCCTTGATAACACGACCCTCAACAAAAAGAGCACCTCGATAACAAGACTGTTTCCCTAATCCCCATGAGACACTTCTTATCAAGGTTCTACTGTATTATTAAAAGTATTTTGAAGATGAGCATCTGCCTTTTATGTTAAAAACATACCATCTTTAGCATTGGTGAAAAAAAAACAAGTTTGTGAAAAACACATTTTAAGTTAGAAAAAACCGTTTTATACATCTCTAAATTTGTGTCTTGTGTCTGAATTTATTTTTTTATATATTAAATTTTGAACTCTGTTAAAACCACTAATGCTACAGTAGACCGAAAATAAAACAAAAATTTGAAGTGGAAGTACAACTACTAAAGTCTTAGACAGTGTTTATGTTTTGTATAAACAATAGCACTTAACTAGGGCTCGGATTTGAGCATATTTGCATATTTCTTTCCTGAATAGCACACATTGGAAGAAGCCTTTTGGTGGTATTTTCACCTCTCTAGGACCAACAGAATTTTAATTTTTCGAGCATATACATGCATATAACTCCTGTTTTCAGAAAAGCATATAAATGCATATTCTTGTGGTTTTTCGCCTAAATAGTTTGTTTTTATTCAAATTCTCTCCCCCCCCCCCTCATTCGGGCCCTGACCACCACGAAAGCTCGGGCTGCTTTTGAAATTAAGGACTTGATGCCATGCTTGACTTTCATCAAAGACTATGATGAGACTAAGATGAGCGTCATTTCTGAGGTCATCCTAATGTTGGAATCTCGAGGGATGAAGTTGTTTGAAGTGGTCGCTACATTAAACAGAATCATCGAAAAAGGCAACTCGTGGCCTGGAGAGACTGGAAAAACTGTGAAAAAAAAGTTGGAGTTCAAGCTGGCTAAAAAAGTTGGAGAAGATGCAGCGTGGAGAGTACAATGTCAGATGATTTTCCAAACTACTCTGCACAAGATGCAGCAACAGTTAAGTATTAACCTCTCATGTCAGTTGACGTTGAAAGATTTTATTGACCGATTTAAGAAAATCACTTAAAAGTGAAAATATAGAAAGAATCTTGATTTACAGACCAATGCCAATCTACTTCATTAACTCGCCTAATACTGAACATTTTGTAAATAAACTTTTAAATTGTAACTTTTACATAAAACTTCTCATACATATACTTGAAACTTAAGGATATAGCAGTGTATCATACATACAATTTAAATATTGCTTCTATATAAAGATAAGTTGTAGATTTTTTCGTTTCACTGTCTTCTCTATAGTTTTAAACAGTGTTTTTCAAACATATTCTGCATATTTAACAGCATATAATGGGTTTTTTCGAGCATATCTATCAAGCATATAAAGGGTTTTTTGATCATAAAACATATGGTTTTTGAGCATATCTGGAGATTTTATCGAGCATATCGATCCGAGCCCTACTTATAACTAATAAACTTATGTTAGTGTAAAGAGGGTTGCACAATTGAAAGAGCTCATCTTTTCACCTGAATAAAAACATGGCAAAGGAGTTAGAAAGTGTCCGAAAGAGATTTGGGGAAAATTTTAGCTTGGGAATACAAAAATACAGTCAATTATAGTTATTTTTTTCTTCTTAAATAATCAAGATATTTCATACATGATTCACAATAGAGAAGTAAATAAAACTTCAATTTTAGGGTAGTTGCAGTAGAATTATGAATTGGAATGACATTCTGATTATTAGAGGGGGGGGGGGGCTTTAAACAAAAGTGAATGTTGTAAACAGAAGGAAGGATGTTCTTTATTTCGTTAGCCTAACTCTAAAAGTTGTTTAAACTAAAAGACATCATCTCTCCTGTGTATAGAAGTGATAATAAACCCTTAGTCTAAACTGTTACACAAGGGTAAATTTTCAATTACATCTCAAAAATATGTGCTTTTGTTCAAATAACCAATTTGTTTGGTTTGAACATGTATATGCTTGCATGTAGTGCATGTGCATTCCTCTCAGTACAAACCACTTGTTTCAATATTTCCATAAGGGTGTAAGTGAATTGTGGAGGCCATCTTCCACATTATTAATTTTGTTTATAAGTTTAATATTTGAAAGCCAGTCCATGTCTGGTAATCAATTTAGTTTACCACAGAAACATGGAAACCCATTTGTATATAAATAGCTGTTCTTTTTAATTAAAATTCATTCTAGTCATTACAGATAAATACGAACAAATTAGAATGGATTCCCACCACAAGTATTGAATTCATCCCAGGCTTTCACAGACCAAATGTTAAAAAACAAAATTTCATACATAGATAGTAGATAGTGTCAAAACAATTGGAAACCCTACAAAACTAAAACTCCGATTGTCACTCTTATGAAGGAAGAAAACAAAATAAAATTACAAAAAAGCAGTTGGAAACTGGGAGAAACACAAGGAGAAGAGAGACTGTCTATACAGGAGGATTTAACCTTTGCACCCGGTTCAGGAGGTACTATTTAAATAAAATCAGGCAAGCGATAAAGAAAATAAATACAGATAAAAAAAATGAAACTTACCAAAGACATACTGTACATAGAGAGCAATAAGTTTACTTGGCAAAAAAGTACCGGAATAATGCATCAGAATGGAAACGGAATTAACAAGCTAAACCAAATTTGCCACTATGACCTGGCACCTATAATAGGAAATCTGGTAGCAAAAGAAAAAGAACAGCAATTTACTAATCTACACGAAATAAAAACCAACAAAAATAAGCCAGGGAAATCAGTTAGCATATACAGTAGAGTCTCGCTTATCCGGACCCCGCTAGTCCGGACATCCGTATAATCCGGACAGGCCAAAAACTATGTACAAATTGGAACCAGGGCATGTTCTGATTTATGAATTGTTAAGATTATCCAGGGTTTCTGCTTTTATTGTCTATTATTTTTTTTAAAATGGTTCCTAGTTAGTTTACAGGAATATTCCAACATTCCGACACGAGGAATACCCGGTATTTTTGTTAAAAATAAACAGATTAGGAATAAGTAAAAAACATTGATAAATCTGTTTCGGTTCCAGAAAAATAGGGCGGAAGATATAAAGGTAGTGTATTCCAGGAAGTATATGTGACTGAGATGTGGAGAGGGTTTTAAGAAACATGTAGCGGCGGCTCAACGCAGTTCCATGAAATTTTGCCAAGCCGACAATGTCTAATGTCTCAATTTTTTTTTAAATAAAATAAATAAGAAATTCATTTTTACCATTTTGGTAGTATTCATACTACAGAAAGATTAAATTTTAATTTAAATCAAATTATAATTATTATTAACTACGGGAAACAGTAGTTATTAACTAAGTGATAGTGTTATTTCAGCAAATCTCCGAAGAAAATATTAATTAATCAAATATACAAATTGCGTATTAGTAATAGTCTATAAAAGTATTGAAAGTTACGAAACGAGTTAAGTTAAGAATATATCGATTTATATTAAAGTCGATCTATATGTTAAACGGATAGGGATTCGACCCTTTTAATGATCGAAACTGCTATCAGTTAGTCAAATTAGAGTCATATACCACCTGTTGATTTTAACTATAAAAATGTCGGCAATGGGATCTGAAAACGAAAATAAAATAAAAATGACCATGGAAGAAAAGATTGACTACATTTTTAAGAAGATGAGTATGCTAGAAAATCTACAATCAGACGTAAAAATGTTAAAAGAAAACCTAGATAAGAATGTAGAAGAAATCAAGTAAAGAGTAGAAGATTTAACTGAAGACGTAAGAGGCTGCAGAGAAGAAACTAAAGAGCTAAAAGTAAACCGGAGGTCGAATTTAGTTATATTCGGTCTCACGAATTACAACAAAAACGAATTTATTGATGAAATAGTTACAATTCTGAAAGAAATAGGCATCGACGCTAGGAGATATGACATAGTCAATGTCAGGCCAGTTGGATCTCACAACTCTAACTCTTATGACACAAATGTAATTACGTTAGGCTCACACTTCCTGAAAAATGATATACTACGTAACAAATATAAGCTTGATGACAGTGAAGCCTATCGAAACATTCGAATTATAGAGGATCTGCCTCTCGAGATAAGAGAAAAGAGGATCGAACTAAACGAATATAAGAAACTACTAAAGAATAAAGGCCACAAAGTGTTAATAAAGTACGACAAACTTATGGTCGATAGTAAAATGGTTACTCTAGAAGAATTGAGAGAAGATGAAGGACCTGTCCGGAACAAAAAGGCCAAGAAGCAATGAAGTTTCACCAGCCGAAAATGCTAAGAAGAAAGTGCCCGAGGCTAGGAAAAGAGGTAGAGGAAGAGGCCGTGGACACAGTAGTACTAATGTAATAAGCGAAATATCGACACGAGCAAGGTACGGCAATCTAGATCACTTTATAATGAACAAAACTGAATTATGTCAAAAAGAATTAGCCAGCACTAGTGGAAGGACAGTGGACAGGAACAGTGAGGCAGAGCAAGCTACCAGTATGGTGCAGTGCAAAGAAAAAGAGATCATCTTGGACAATGGTAAAAACAAAGGAACAAAAGAAGAAGAAGTGAAAGAATAGCAATTAAGGAGGAGAAAGGAAAAAAGGAAAAAGAAGATAATAATAGGCACGTTCAATTGTAGAACTCTTCAATCAGATGATAGATTAGTAGAATTCGAATATGCTATTGAGAGAAAAGAACTAGACATCATAGGCCTTGCCGAAGTGAGACGGAACTATGAAGCTTTTACAGATCTTAAAGGAGGGTTAACCCTACTACACTCGAAGGCTGAGAAAGGAAACCTTGGTGTGGGTTTCTTAGTCTCTTACAAGGTTAAGAAGAACATTATAGACTTTAAGCCGATAAACGAGAGACTAGCTATGTTAAGTATCAAGTTTGGTAATAACAAATTAGCCTTTGTGCAAGTCCATGCACCTACCAGAGACTGTCCAGATGAAGACTTAGAGCACTTCTACAACAAACTAAATGCTGAATACGAGGAAGCTAGAAAGAAATATAGCAAAGTAATTATCATGGGCGACATGAATGCGAGAGTCGGCGTTCGAGAAATGAACGAAGAGGAAATAGTGGGGCCACACGGGGTAGGAAGTCGAAACAATAGAGGAGAAACTCTTATAGAGTTTGCTAACAGCAAACAGATTAAAGTAATTCTTGAGAGAAACACAGTTTGATCGATAGAACACTTAATATATTGTTATAAAACAAAATACATAATTATTATTCTAGGAATGAGAATGAAATTAATACTTGGAATAATATTGAAAACAATTTCAGTAACCAAGGTGGATATTGAAAAATGACTGGTTAGTCAAAATAAATTAACACGCCTCCTCACATTGGTTTCTGAATTAATGCGTTTGCAATGTGTCAATTCCAAGTTTGCGGGAGTTCCGACTTGTCTTGGTTGGGTCTAAGCTTTTTGTCAGAATATCGGCGGTCATCTCCGACGTACATATATATTTTATTTGTATTGTTTTATCCTCTATGAGGTTTCGAATATGGTGATATTTTACATCAATATGTTTTGTTCTCTTATGATGAACAGGATTTTTTGCCAATTCTTGCGCACCCATATTATCACTATATATTAAAGTTGGTCCACCCAGGAATCGGTTTAGATTTAATTCAGCTAAAATTCTTCTAAGATTTAGAGCTTCATTAGCTGCGTGTGTTAGTGCCATATATTCGGCTTCTGTGCTCGAGAGTGCAACTGTTGTCTGTTTCTTTGCTTCCCACGTGATAGCGCCTCCTGCCAGTAAGAAGCAGTAGCCAGTGCGAGACTTCCGGTTGTCTTTATCACCTGCCCAGTCAGCATCCGTATATCCCGTTAGTGGTTTACCTGTTGGTTTAAATACGAGTTTATATTCAGCTGTACCTTTTAAGTAGCGTAGTAACCTTTTCGCAGCATTGAAGTGTTGTTGTCTAGGATCTGATGAAAATTGGGCGAGTTTATTGACACTGAAGGAGAGATCTGGTCGTGTAGCAGTAGTCAGATACATCAATGATCCAATCAAGCTTTGATATTCGGCTTGATTCACGCTTCCTTTTAGTTCAGGTTCTTCAGGTTCTTTTAATAGTGTGTTATTAGGATCCATCGGTGATCTCACAGGTCGACATTCCACCATGTTGAATTTTTGCAATATTTTTTCAATATATCTGCCTTGACTTAGTTTGATTCCTGATTTGTCCCTTTCGATCTTAACGCCTAGGAAGTAGTGCAATTCACCTAGATCTTTCATCTTGAATGCAGACTCCAGATCACGTTTGACTTTTGTCATGCACTCTTCCGAAGTTGAAGCAAGTGTTAAATCATCGACAAACACGGCTATGATTGTAAATTCGTCCCCTTCATGTTTTATATACAAGCATGTATCTGATTCCAGTTGCTTGAAGTTCATTTGTTTTAGTTTATTATCCAGTTTTTTATTCCACATTCGACCTGATTGCTTTAAACCATATAGTGATTTCTTCAATCGACAGACTTTTCTTTCTTGATATTTCTCTACAAATCCTTCAGGTTGGTCCATATATACTTCTGTATCAAGATCACCATTCAGATATGCAGTAGTTACATCCATTTGATGCAGGATAAGGTTTAGCTCTACAGATATTGCCAGAAGTAATCTGAGTGAACCAAATCTCACTACAGGGGAATATGTCTCACAATAATCTATAAAAGGTCGTTGTGAGAATCCTCTGGCTACTAGTCTTGCTTTGTGCCGTTCTAGAGTTCCGTCAGCATTATACTTCTTAGTAAGTACCCATCTGCATGATACTGTTGATCTTCCTTTCGGTAGGTCCACTAACTCCCATGTGTTATTCTCAAGCAATGAGTGATACTCGCTACTCATCGCTTCCATCCATTGGGCGTTTTCATCTCCACTGAGCGCCTCCTTAACGGTGATAGCACACATGCCGAGAAAACTTTGGTCCTCTAAGAGATAGTCTGTATCATCAGATTGTTTGGTTATACTAGCACTTTCCCCCCCTGAATCATTAATTTGTTGTGACAAATGAATAGGTTCAGTGCTATCTGAGTCTGTGATGGAATAGCTAAAATCTATCAGGTCTGAGTTTTTAGGAACATCGCTTACGAGATCAGTACTAGTTGTAAATGATGGTTGTGGTCCTATTAACTCTATGAACCTTACATCCCTACTCTTAATTACGTTTCTAGTACCCGGCTCCCATAGTTTATAGGCTTTGCATTCCTCAGAGTATCCGACTAGGATGTACTCCTTTGACCGAGGTGCTAATTTTGGTTTGCCTGGTCGTTTATTGAGAGCGAATGCTTTTGATCCTATAATCCTAAAATGAATAACGGATGGTTTTTTTCCACTCCAAATTTCTTCTGGGGTTTTATCTATGGCTCTAGAAGGACATCTATTGCGAATATACGCCGAGGTAGTAATTATTTCAGCCCATAAGTTATTTGGTAGGTTGGCATGTAACAATATACAACGAGTCATCTCAACCAGTGTTCGATTGGCTCGTTCTGCTAGCCCATTCTGTTGAGGCGTATATTCAGCTGATAGTTGATGTATTATCCCATTTTCCGTTAGGTGTTTGTTAAATTCTTTGTTACAGTACTCTAATCCATTATCCGTTCTTAGTATTTTTATTTTTTTATTTGTTTGATTTTCAACTAGTTGTTTGAAATTTTTGAAATGATTTAATGCCTCACTTTTATGTTTCATAAGATATACGAACATTTTTCGTGAATAGTCATCGATAAATGTAATGAAATATTTATTACCTCCAAGTGAAGGATTATTGACCGTACAAACATCAGAGTGAACTAATTCCAAAATCGAGTTGGTCTTAGATTCTGACTTTGGGAATGGTAATCGAGACATTTTACCCTTTAAACAGTTTTCACACGTTTCAGGATTGAGATTTTTGTTTATCTCGAGACCATGGACTAAGGATTTTGAATTTAAAATTTGTATATCCTTGTAGTTTAAATGACCATATCGGAGATGCCAAACTGACATTGGTAATCCCTTATTGACATTATTTGGTTTCGTGTTTTTATCGCTTACTTTGCTGCATGACCCTTCAAACGGTTTTACCAGGTATAAATTATCATGCTTCTTAGCTTGTAACACTACTTTGGCGTCTTTTGAAACTTGACATGTGTCACGTTCAAAATTTATTTTAATAGATGGATTACTTGTCATTTTTGAAACTGAAATCAAATTCGCTTTCAAGTTGGGAACATATAGAGTATCGAGTAAAGAAATCAGACTTGGGGTATTATTTAAGTCAGTGTACATTCGTACTGTTCCTATACCTTCAACATTTACTTTTCTATTATCGGCCACTTTTATTGTACCTTTGATCGGTCTCATGTCAACAAATGTCTCTTTTAAGCAACACATATGACTTGTCGCTCCCGAATCAATGAAGAATTTATTTTTATTCCCAGCCTCATATTTGACAGAAAGAGCTGTGCCTATTTCAACACTATTTTTTAATATATTTGCTCTTTGATTATTAGGATTTAGTTTTTTTGGATATTTATTTTTATATTTTATTTTCACCCTGACATTTATTTTTGTTCGGTATATTATTATTTTCATTTTGACATTGGCATTTACATTTTTTGTCAAAATGTTTATAATTTAGTTGGTTGAATTTATTCGAAGAAAACAACGCGCCTTGGGCATTCGGCTTGTCATTTCTCCTATTTTCCTCCTCCAACATTTTAATTTTAATACTCTCTAAATCCGGGAGTACGTCCCTACTCTCTATGGCACATCTAAAGTTGTCATAGTCGTCAGGCAGACTACAAATTAACAGGACTGATAGGAAATCGTTTGGCGGCGCCCCTTCAATTTCTGTTAGACTATCCACCAGTGAAAAAAATTTATTAAGATGGTCTTGCATACTAATATCGGAAGTCTTTTTTAGGCTTAATAAATCTTTAATTAACTTAACCCTACGACTAGGTCCCCGGGGTTGGTAGACTTTCTCTAAGGCGGACCATGCTTCCTTAGCATGTTTGCATTGCTTGACATGGATGAGTTCGTGGGAGAGAATTCCTAGAACGATCGTTGCAAGAGCTTTTTGATCCTTTTTTGACCATTCAAAGAACGCGGTTTCTTCAACCTTAGGCATAGGTATATGTCCATCAACATATCCCCACAGTTCCTTATCAATAAGAATCATTTTCATGTGCATCTTCCAACTTTCATAGTTTTCTTTACCTAATTTCTCAATTTGATAAAGATTTGAAAGTGACATATTTTGATTTTTTTATAACTTTTTTTTTGTTTATACCTAATAATTTAAGTAAAACTTCGAACCTTTGGGATCTTCTTTTACTTATCTTCGATCTAGACTGCTTCATCGGCCCATAACCTCTTGAGAGAAACACAGTTTGATCGATAGAACACTTAATATATTGTTATAAAACAAAATACATAATTATTATTCTAGGAATGAGAATGAAATTAATACTTGGAATAATATTGAAAACAATTTCAGTAACCAAGGTGGATATTGAAAAATGACTGGTTAGTCAAAATAAATTAACAGTAATAAACACCTACTTCGAAGGAACGCTAGAGGACAAATGGACTTGGTGCTCACCCAGAGGTCACAAATTTGGGATAGACTTTATGTTATCAAGCGATATAAACATGTTTAAAAGACTATTTGTGGAAAAAGAGTTAAAATTCAGCTCGGATCACAGATTGATAATCGCGCAGCTAGAGATAGATCCAAGAAAATACTATATTAGACAAAAGGAACCCAAGAAGAAATTAACAATAAAAGGAAATAAAACAGAATACAGCCGATATTTATCAGAAATGTTTGAAAATAATAATATAAATGATAAAGACAAAATAGAAGTAATTTATAACAAAATACTTAACAATATTTTGGAAGCAGTGGAAAAAGATAAGGCTACAAATATAGAAGACAAGAGGAAAAGAAGCAAGAAGCTGTCTAAAGAAACAATTAAGCTAATAGAAGAAAGGGAAAATATCAACAGAATAATAGATAAGACAGAAGATATTAAAAGGAAACACACTCTAATTAGGAAAGAAGTTAGAAAGAAAATAAAAGAAGACATCAAGAAGTATGAAGAGGAGACCATAAACAATATTATGAATGAATACGGGTCTACAAAAAGGGTGGCAAAAGAACTTTCAAAGGTTGACAAACAGTGGATGCATAAGCTGGAAACAACGAAAGGTATAATAACACGAAGAAAACTAATTCTAGAAGAAGCAACTGACTTCTACAAAAGTATTTACAAAGGTGAAGAGGTAAGTGTAGATGATAAAAGTGAGGCTAGTGAAAATGAACCTGAAATACTGAAAGAAGAAATAAGAGCTGGCATTAAGAAACTAAAGACCAACAAAGCCCCAGGAGATGATAACATATGTAATGAATTGCTTATATACGGAATGGATGCCTTGATAAACCCATTGCACGCTCTATTTAATAAGATACTCAGAGAGAGGAAGGTACCCCACAAATGGAAAGTAAGCAAAATAATACTCATACATAAAAAAGGAAACAAGGAACTGATCAATAATTATAGGCCGATCAGCCTAACTTCAGTATTTTACAAACTTTTCACCGGTATACTACAAAAAAGAATGATTAAAGACATATACGAGTCACACTCAGTAGAACAAGCAGGATTTCGCCCAGGATTTTCGACCAACGACCATCTTCAAACAGTGAGACAGATAATAGAGAAATATAATGAATATAATGTACCTATATTGATGTGCTTTATCGATTTCAACAAAGCATTCGATTCATTAAAACATAGTGAGATATGGATTGCGCTCAAAGAAGCTGGAATAAAAGAAGCATATATACAAACGATAAAAGAAATCTATAAAAATAGCGAAGCATACATAGCCCTAGAAAAAGATGGTGAGAGGTTCAAAATAGAGAGAGGCGTAAAACAAGGATGCCCGCTTTCATCCATTATTTTTAATTGTGTGCTAGAAAAAGCTTTTAGAGAGATAATATGGAGCGAAGTAGGTATTGATGTTCATGGCCGTAAGCTGAGCAACCTAAGGTTTGCAGACGATGTTCTTCTGTTTTCTACAAACGAAATTGAAATGAAAGGCATGGTAAACAATTTGATAAAAACATGCAGAAAATATGGACTGGTAGTAAACTGGACAAAATCCAAATTAATGTCAAATATAAGCCAAGATGCATTAGAGATGGAAGAAGGTGTGATAGACAATGTCGAGGAATATATCTATCTTGGTCAGCTGATCTCTCTGCACGACTCAATGAATAGTGAGATAAAAAGAAGGATTAAAATAGGATGGAGAAAATTCTGGCATCTTAAGAAAATCTTTAAAGGCTGTGTATCTGAAAACATCAAAGTAAGAACCTTGCAAAGCTGCATTTTCCCAGCTATCCTCTATGGAAGTCAGACTTGGGCCTTAACCCAAAAATTGGACGAGAAGCTAGTTTCCGCGCAATGCCAGATTATAAGAGCTATGACTGGCATAAGCAAGATGGATAAAATAAAGAATAAAGAGTTAATAAGAACATACGGAGGGAGAAGTCTAATGAAAGAAGGCCACAAGATAAAATGGAGATGGGCTGGACACGTGTACAGAATGGACACGGAAAGATGGACTCGAATAGCCACAGAATGGACTCCATATGGATGGACTAGGAACAGAGGAAGACCGGCAAGAAGATGGGCAGATGAATTTTCAGAAAGAATAGGAAAGTTATGGCATAGGGCCACTGCAAATAGGCAAAGCTGGAAACAGGCAGTACAATTTCAAATAAGATAGCAGCACTATGCAGACGAAAACCTCACAATTACCCCTAAAAAGGGAGGCTTTTGCTTTATTAAATAAAGTGTCGATGAAGCTATAATAATAATAATAATAATAATAATAATAATAATAATAACGGGAAACAGACAGAGAAAAATACACTCCAGCGCCGGGATTTGAACCACGGGCCTCTATATTTCCAGTATAGCGCTCTACCAACTAAGCTACGCAAGAGAATGAGTTTCTCTGACGTTAATGATACCTTGTCCCGAATTTAAGCTTTCAATTTTCCACATAAGTCTTAGAAGTCAACATTAATGACATAGAACAAGACCGAGAAATAACGCTTGTAATTATAAAGTACCCAATTAGTACCTGTACTTAGTACAATCAATTAGAAATTCATTTTTACCATTTTGGTAGTATTCATACTACAGAAAGATTAAATTTTAATTTAAATCAAATTATAATTATTATTAACTACGGGAAACAGACAGAGAAAAATACACTCCAGCGCCGGGATTTGAACCACGGGCCTCTATATTTCCAGTATAGCGCTCTACCAACTAAGCTACACAGGAGAATGAGTTTCTCTGACGTTAATGATACCCTGTCCCGAATTTAAGCTTTCAATTTTCCACATAAGTCTTAGAAGTCAACATTAATGACATAGAACAAGACCGAGAAATAACGCTTGTAATTATAAAGTACCCAATTAGTACCTGTACTTAGTACAATCAATATAGAGGCCCTTGGTTCAAATCCCGGCGCTGGAGTGTATTTTTCTCTGTCTGTTTCCCGTAGTTAATAATAATTATAATTTGATTTAAATTAAAATTTAACTTTCCGTAGTATGAAAACTACCAAAAACTTAAAAATTGAATTTTGAATTGATTGTACAAGGTACAGGTACTAATTGAGTACTTTATAATTATAAGCGTTAATTCTTGGTTTAGTTCTAATGTCATAAATATTGACTGTCTAAATGTATATGAATATTGAAAGCTTGGATTCGGGACTAGTTATCGATTACGGTAGTGAAAAATCATTCTCCTGCGTAGCTTAGATGGAAGAACGCTATACTGGAAATATAGAGGCCCGTGGTTCAAATCCCGGCACAGGAGTGTATTTTTCACTGTCTGTTTCCCGTAGTTAATAATAATTATAATTTGATTTAAATTAAAATTTAACTTTCCGTAGTATGAAAACTACCAAAAACTTAAAAATTGAATTTCGAATTGATTGTACAAGGTACAGGTACTAATTGAGTACTTTATAATTATAAGCGTTAATTCTTGGTTTAGTTCTAATGTCATAAATATTGACTGTCTTAAACTAGTAACTCTTACTAAGTAAATAAAGTATTTTAATTTTCTTCTTTATAACACACAACTCAGATACATAATATAAAAACGAACATGATGCTTTGATTATAACCCAGAGAACAAACACGAGGTCGGGTGTCGAGAGTATGTTGTTATGGTTAGGCTATACTAACACCCCTAGTGGGCAAAACATAAAACATAAAAAAAGGTCAAGTGTGTGCTAGTCAGCACACATCGAGGGTCCGTAGGCCACACTATATAGTGTTTAACTGTAAAGTATATAAACAGTGTTTTTTTAAAATGCTAAAAAGCTTACTTTGAACTATTCTAAGGGTCTGATATTCTCAAAACACACTCTGATAAAGTATTTTTTGCCACTGAACCGGACTACAACCATATAAATACATTGAAAAGACCATAATTATAAACAAAACGTATTTTGTCAATAAAAAATAAAATAATATTTTTTTCGAAATTTCCAAAAAGTGGTATCTTTACTTTTGGTCGAAGAATGTTCAGGAATTTTTTCAGATTTTTTGATCTTCACATAAGCGAGATAGAGGAGGGGGGGACACGTTTCACACCCACTTCAAACTTGCCTAAGCTTGCGCTATCAAAGTTATATCCAAAGAATTATATATTTTTGTAATCAGCTTGACGTACCCTTTCATATGATACCCCTCACAGTGTCGAAAAAAAATAAAAAAAATTTAACCCTTAAGTTTTTTACCCTAATTTTTAAAAAAAAATAATTGTTTAAGTCGCTATATTTTAAAAATATGTGGGCAGGTACAAGACACATACATGCCAAATTTCAAAGTGATCGGACGAGAGGTGTAGCCGTGAGAGCACGCGACAGGGCGGACGGACAGACACACGCAGGAAAATATAAGGGTCCTTGGTTTTGCCTACGGACCCTAATTAACTTTAAATTCAAAAATCCAACAATAATTTTGTCAATCTTATACTGATGCCTAGCAAGTTTTCTAAACATTGATAAATAATTGTAATACATGTGTTTGCCGGTATCAGTAAACCGTCGACAGTAAAAATCTCTTTTTCTTGATGTACAATCTAAGCTGTGAGTTTCATGATGGAAAGGAAGAGATCTTATAGTTATAACTAGGAATATAAATGTTGAGTAGTAATCTGAGATGAGATGTAAAGATATCCACACTAGTATTAATTTTAGGACAGTCCATGAAGTCCGACCAGTCAACGGACGCTACAGCATTTGCAAGATCTTTGCAATCGCCGGCAGAATAATTTCTGAGGACTTGCGTCAGGAGAGGTGACTCTCAATTAAAATCATTACTCTCAAGAAGAATAGAAAGACGAGGATGATATAAATCTTCATGCACCAACAATATATTGTGAGACAGTAGTATTGATTAAGTTAGATAGAACCAGGTCAAGTATTTTACCATAGTCATTTATAAAATATACAATTCATTATAAAATACAGTGGTTATTTATAAAATACAGATTGCATTGTTTTTGGTTGAATAGATGTGAGATGTTAAAAATTGCTTGAGTCCTTGATTTTTTAATGTACCTATTACCAGTATATTTTAGTCACCCAGTCAACATCCAGGGTTTCGAAATATCCTAGCAGGCAGAAGATTGATATGGAAGAGACAGACAGCAAGTGAAAAACAGCTTGTATAGGAGAGATATTGAGGTGGTCAGGGAAGTACACACAACCAATGATAACGTGTTGGTTTCACTAGGAGATACTTCGATCCAAACTGATTTAGTTCCTAGCTCTAAGTCTTTCCTACAGCGGTATCTTAGATGCAGAGTAATTGCAATCGTAGCGCCGATAATATCATAATTATGGCCACTTCTTTCAACGTGAAAATTTGATAGAAAAAAAGTAGACAAAGAACAGGAAGAATCAAGTCAAGATTCAATTAAGGCAAGACAATGTTGATAAGAAAAATGCACCAGCTTTAGCACGGAGGTCTAGTATGTTCTTATTTTATAGATAATAGAATAAGCCATTAGGGATCATCGACCACCTTGACCTCCTCCGTGGGCTTAGGTGAGTAGATAAGAGCACGATTAAGTCTGTCAGAAAAAGTCTTAATTAAAGCACCTGTTGGCCAGAGAGATTTATCATCTATTTTAGTAAATTTGACTTCCGATAAATCAATTCAGAACGAAGCAATTGTTGGATTTAGCATTTAAACTAATAACAGTGAAATCAAAAAGCAATGTCTCATCTTTTAAGACAGTCGTGACATCGCCCGCAGAGGTAATAGGATCCAGACAAGACACAAATATCAGAGACCTTTTGACAACAGCAGCAAGCTTTGAGGATTATTTATATACTACAAGCGCAGGTTTAGCTTCACAAACAGATCTTTTATTAGTAAATGACTATCTTATTATGTTGAAGATCATTGTTAAGATTTCGGGCCTAGATTAGGGTGACCAAATCGTCAACTGGGAAAAACGGGACACCGCACGTTCAGAACCGAATAGGGGGGTCTAGAACTCCTCAGGGTGGGGAGGGGTGGGGGGTCCGGGGACGGACTAATATGAGATGAGGATTGTCCGCTATTAAAAAAGTCCGTTATATTACAAATAATAATGCAAAAGGGTTTATGTCTATAAAAAGTATAGTAGTTGGCTATAAAAAGTGTTTATTATATATCAAGTAACAGATAGCTTTGAATATAGGTTTAATAAGCGATTTTTGACAATTTCTACCAAAACAAAATCGGTAAACTGTGAGCAGGGTCCTGGCTCACAGAAAACCTCTTCTTATTTGTGTCCGCTATAGAAGGGTCCGTTATTGTGAGGTTCTAGTGTACTTAGCTGTTGCCCCAACAATCTTTAAAACTTCCTTCTTTTCTAATTCAAAGTTGTAAAAGTTACAACAATCAATTTTGAAATTGTATACTACTTGAAAAATTGCAGAAAGGGTCTCCACTCCCATCTTGTTTCGTTCGTCTGTCCACTGTATGCTCATGAGCGAAAATATTTTATAAGTATTGCCATGGATTCCAAACACATATTGCCATATCTTTAAAAATTATTAAAAAATATGCTTAAACAAAAAGAATTTTTAACAACGCAACGCAAATACGTGACTGAATGAAATAGGCGTCCCGGCAGACTTTTTCGGGACACCGGGAATGTTCGTGAAAATACGGGACAATCCCGTTTTTACGGGACGGTTGGTCACCCTAGCCTAGATATATATATATATATATGAAAGGGGTGTAGTTCAATAACCAACAACGTCTTCACACAAAAATAGTAATAAACAATTGACACGTTTCAGCTGTTCTAAAAGCAGCCTTCTTCAAATAATTTAGAGCAGTGGTTCTTAACCTTTTGGTAACCACGGCCCCCTTAAAATCTCCAAATATAATATATAGGTATATTACCTAACTACCTTTCCCCCTGGTTAAGAACCACTGATCTAGAGGTTAATGGATAAACTTCGAAAATACAAGTAGACTTAAACTTTTGGTTACTGGATAGACTTTAAAAGAACAAGTTTACTTGTACTTTAGAATTTATTACCTCCTATCTATTACTCTCGAATATCCAGTTACCTCTAAATTATCTGAAGAAGGCTGGGCTAAAGTGAACGTACGTTGCCATCGAAACGTTAATTAATTTGGTACTTCGATTTGGACCTCTACCTGGTTTATACGCAGCAGGGTTGTTTTTCTCCAGAAAATTAGAAGTACCGGTTGAGAAGAGAACAATGAGAAGAGTGCCGATGAGAAGTGAAACGGCCTTTGAAAATTCTAGGGCAAAAAAAAGAAAATTGTACTTCGATTCTGTAAACAGCACTGTACAATTCACTTTTACCGAAGGCTGCTCTGGAGCAGCCGAAACCGATCAATTGTATATTAAAATTTAAAGTATAAAGACGTTGTTAGTTTATTGAACACCTCTTTCACTATGAGTCCCTATCACACATGGGAGAAAAACAATAGTCGAACATCCTAGATACATGGTTTAGAATTACCAACATATTGTTTCAACACAATTTTCGCTCACAAAATATTGTTTACAAGAGAGGAGTAGCAATCTAAAGAAGGTGTACAGAATGTCCTTCTTTAGACTGTTACTCCCCTTACAAAAACAGAAGGGGGATAATATTTATTTGTCCCAAAGTACATTGGACTAAGCATCACTTTGTCTTAATAGTTATATAGTCAAAGTCATTTATATTCCAAAAAAAAACATAGGGGAGTAACAATCTAAAGAAGTACCAAAGATAATGCGCGACACCAACATTTTTAATTTATACCTGATAGAGTAGTACATGATGCCTGCTTCGTTTAAAACTCTCAATTCAATAATCGTAGATTCATATAAAATCGTAATTTAACAAACACGTGCACTAGTACACTGACACTGTACAAGTTGTAACACGAACAATTATTGAAGGAGAAAATAAAAACTATGTTCACTCTATACTTTGTGTATTTTGAATCAAGACAAGAAAAGCAATACGTTACGTATGGCAATATGAAAAACAAGCGCAACAGCAACAGAGTACCATTCGTTGTCCTTGTTCCTCGTAATAGTATCATTACAGCCCCGTACGCTTAGCCCCCTTTATTCCCTCGCGATGAAACACATGGGTGCCCATATGGGGGGTTAAACAGGGGCGCTTGACCCCCCTGGAATACTGATCTGTTTCTGTTAAGTTTTCCCAAAACAATTGTAAGACTTTTTCAAGTTCAATTTATAAAAATTAAAATTAAAACATAAGGCTTATTATTATAATAATTCTGTGTATTCATAGTTGCAATAAAACATAATAATTTCAAGATAAAAAGAACTTTTTATATACTACGTTTTTAAATTTTCTGTTGAATCATATGTAATGTTGATAATATAATTATCATTGTTATACAGGGTGTGGCAAAAGTTCAGCAACGGCTAATTATCTCCGTTAATATTAGAGATATCAAACTGCAGTTTGTTGCAATCATTATCATGCATAAAAAACTACTTTTTTGGTGTGTAGTGTACCCACTTTCCCGCCATTTTGGTTGCCGCCATATTGGATTCAACTTTAAAATTTCAAATTGGAACCCCTATACTGTGGTACATATTTGGAAAGACCTTGAAAAAAGAAATCATTCGCCCCAAACCAGAGCTTTTTATCTTTTACCGTTTCAAAATGGCGGCCAGTTGAAATTACAAAATTGACATTTTTGACGTTTAATTACGGCAAAAGTAAAGGTTTTAGGGTTAAAAATGCAAGAGTAAATTTGTCTTATTTTAGGGTAAAAAATAAAAGTTCAACGCTATTTTTTCCAAATTCTTATTTTTATTATTATTTGGATTTTTTCCGAACTAACTTTCCGTACAGCAAAATTTGCTGAAAACCAATTAAATTATGCTGAAAGATGGCTAAAAGTATTAAAATAATGCATTGTCATCGTTTTCTGAGCTATGCTAAAAGTTTCATATGTCTAGCTATTCGGGAAGTTAGTTAAAAATCGATTGTAAGATTTGTACTGGACACACTAACAAACAACAAACAAGAAAACAAGCTAATAAAAACGTAGTAAAAAATACAATGGTTTCTTTTTTTGGTTTTACCAACGAAACCCTAAAAAGTACAGAAATTTATAAGTAATATTATTTTAAATAATGGTTTAGAGAAGGAGCAAGTAATAATAGTATCAAACCGGGTGAAAACATTCATTCTTTCAGTACTTTTCTTATATTCAATAAAATTCTATCGTCTCCTCTCTTTCCCTTGATACTCTGAGGACACCATATATTTTCATTATATTAACACTTTTTTATCACTGTACCCACTAATCTTCTCTTCGTTTAAATTTTATGCCAAATTACGCATTTTCTAAGTTTTCCTTTGGAGAGAGGGATAATAAAATATGCAACATGCGCACAAATAACTAAATAATACTATCGGGTGTTGTATTGTTAAAATAATGAATTTAAAGTAAACGAAATAGGACGGGAGGAAGCTATATGCCACATGGCACACTCATTGCCAGACTATACAAAAATGTTTAAGAACTATATAATTAAATCAGCAATGGAATACCGTGTTTTTGCACACTGCAATAAGGTACACAATTTGTGTTAGTGAGAGACACCAAGGGATGTGCCACGCAAGCGTGACACATAGGCATGTTCCAACATTAGACTATACGTCACAAAGATGTTGGCTCGGCATTACGCCATGTCCTGCATCGTTTCGTCGCGTCCGACTCATCAGGGGCCCGACGATGCCCACCCAACTCTGGACCTATACCAAATCAAGAAGATCAGATATAGGGCTTTATCACTTGAGATATATGAGCTGATATATGTGAGCTTATATATATGAGCTGATATATGTGAGCTGATATAATATATGAGCTTTATCACGTGAGATATATGATGCTTTATCACGTCAGTACGTCAGATATATGAGAGCACGCTCGCGCTCGTGTGGGATGTGTCACGCTTGCGTGGCACATCCCTTGGTGTCTCTCACTAACACAAATTGTGTAACTACATAATTATTTAAAATTTTGATAAAATAAATTTAATTACTTATGTATAATTAATTAGTATTAATTAATATAGTTCAAATATATATATGTATATTATGTATTATATTAGTACTTTCATTTCCACGTTTTTAGGTGCCCCAGCTCCAGCGCCGGCGCTACGCACAGGCGGGGCAGGCGGCCGCCTGTGGCGGCCGATGACGCCCTCAGTTTGTTTTATTTTATAAATTGAAAAACAAAATTTATAGTAGCATAACGATAATAATGTGCGTAACCCCCGTACTAAGTAGGCAGTTAGTAGAACCCTAGTAATAACACCCCTATAAAATACCTTATCAGGTGCTGTTTTAGTTAAGTAGCCGGGCTAATCGCATTTCGGGTTGATTCTTGGTTACACCGGTGTTATATCTTTTTATTCCTAAAAAAAACTATCGGCTGTCTTTGCTATTACATGAGTACATATATATTTATCTATGTATGTATTATTATTTCTCTCGAAACCCTCCTAGTCTTTTCCTTATACCTTATACCTCATATCTTGATTTATTTATTCACTTAACTCTTTTCTTACCCCTTTATAGCTGTTATATTTTCGACCCATACCTTAATTTGTTAATTGTTATACGTATCTCTCCTAATCCTAATGAAATAAAAATCGGTTCGAGACAAATCGGACAATGTTTTTCATATACGAATTCATAATTACTTAGTCCAGTGTTTTCCATTTATTAATTTTAGTAGATATACATTTTCATCAAAATTTAAAAATAAGCTCTCCTCAGCGGGGAATTGATCCTGGCCTCTGTCATTCCGCGGTTAAAGCTATTTTCTCAGGAGCTAGATTTTTTTTCCAGGGAAAACGGCTTATGTTGTTAGATTCGTATTTAAATTCACTCCTTTTTAGAATTTTTTAATCAAAATCGTCAGAACCGTTTTCGAGAATTTTTTTTTTCAGAGTCTTTGGGGGTAGCGGCTCCAAATTTGGAGCTAAAATTAATTTCGGGGTATGATTTTTCTGAACTTGTAGGTATGCCAAATTTAGTAAAACGTAACCCAGTAGTTTAGGCTCCAGGCGTCTGCACAAACGACAGACAGTCATTTTTTAATACCGCTTTTTTGGACTCAGAGAACCTCAAAACGTGTAAATATTCATCAAAATCTCATGATCGAATATTTGCCCCATCACAAATATTTTTACTTTCTCAATTATGTGAGAAAGTAAAAATATAAAGCTCAGTTCTGCTATAGCTTTCTTCCTCTGGCGCATCTTTAAATTGTTACTCTCCTTATAAAAAAACAGAGGGAAGTAACAATCTAAAGAAAGTGTACGGAATGTTCTTCTTTAGACTGTTACTCCCTTACAAAAACAGAAGTGTGATATTCCTTTGTCCCAAACTACATTGGACTAATCATCTCTTTTTCTTAAAAGTTATTTTTATTCTAAAGCAACATAGGGGAGTAACTATCTAAAGAAGTATCTTCCTCTAGTATTGAGTTTTTAAAAATAGCCTACTTTACTTTATTACTCAAAAACTACCATAGCTAAATAATAGTGACATGGACTATTTTAGAAAGCAGTCAGGTCAGACTTGCAAATAGACAATGTTCAGCCCTCGGTCTCTGTAAGGGCGATTGAAAGTGGAAAAATTATGTTATTTTAAATAGTTAAAAATACTTTTTATACCTCAAGAACAAAAAATACGAGACTGTCCGAAGTTACAAAAGTTGGCTTATTAGTGAAAATTTACTTTTTAATCAAATCTAAAATAAAGTATCAGAGAAGGCGTGTTTTATTATAATTCACAATATAATGTTCACTAAGGATAATATTAAAAATATGGCCATAGAAAATTTCAGGGCCAAGAAAATTTTAGGGCCCCAGAAAAAAAATTAATTTATGTATGATTATATTTAAATATTATAATTTTTTTCCTTAGATGATATTAATATTATAAAATTTTAGACATCCCAAAATTCAGTTGCATAGCCATGTCCCAGTGACAGTTTAGGGCAATTTTTTTATAATATCAATATCAATACTATTTTTACCAACTTAAAATAGTAATATTTTAGATTAAATAGTAAAATATTAAAGCTTCCCAACTTATAGGCCATTTTTGTTTAATTTGCATAATCTCTAGAAATATCCATTTTTAGGGTCCATAGGCGAAACCAAACCAAGAACAATTATAATTTCTTGCGTTTGTCTGACTTTCCCTGGAGGTCGTTAAATTTTCTTTATTCCCAAAGAACCCAACACAAAAATTTGAACCTTTCCAGTTATTTTTTGTGTAATAACCCAAACACATAAATGTATGAAAGCCCCAAAAATCACCCTTCTCCCACTCCCCCCCCCCCCCCCCCCCCTGGTCAAAAAAATTCCTATTTCAATGGGGCGGCCAAAAGCCGCCTTGCCTGTGGCGGCCAAAAATGTAGCACCGGCGCTGTCCAGCTCCATAAATATATTAAGAATAAGCGACGATTAAAAAAAAATGTGACATCCTACGTCCATGTCCTTACAACAAACAATGTGAACAAACGATCTGATTCATTTCACAATTATTTTTTTTCTACATTTTTTGGAACGAAGTTCCTTATGGCACGTTCTGGAGCCCGGGAGTGAATCCGAAAAAACGACCAAAATCACCGACACGCTAAAAGCGTCACAAAATCTACGGATGACGATAACTTGTGTAAAAGTTGACTGACTTAGTTGAAATTTGGTACACATGTTCATTTTACCAATGCCCAGGACAGGTTCGTTGGACAACGTTATCCGCCCAAGCGTTCACGCGCAACGCTCTCGTAAACGTAAGCTTCAAATTTAAAATTGGAATTTTAGGACGGGAAAAAATTCTAACTTTATCTATCTATTTAATGAGACAAATAACTTTTATAAATAATTTTTTTTAGTAAAACGAACAGCAACTCTGCTATGAAGTGATAAAGATCGCTAAATTTATTAAAGCGGACCTAAACGTTTTAAATAAAGAAAACAACGTTTTTACCGATATCTTACGTTCTAACGTAACGATTTTAATAAAACTTCATACACATCGTCTAAAGTACAATTGAAACAGGCATGTAAAATTTCAACCTGACTTCAACTTTGGCTCAAGTTATCGTCATGGGTCGATTTCAGTTTAGTGATAGTGATTTTTTCGGATTCACTTCCTTGATCCAGGCGTTGTAACGTGCCATAAGGAACTTAGTTCCAGTAAATATGACAAATTAACATACTATAACAGTAAACTAACTGTTAACAAAATCTCCTAAAACATAACTTAATTTATTTCTCAGTTATTTTCTTTCCTTGCAGGAGAATTGTAAGGAAAGAGAATTACTAAGAAAATAAATCAAGTAATGTTTTAGGGGAAATTGTTAAAATTTATGTCAACATGTTATATAAAAAAGTCCAGTCATGCACCATAACTTAATGAGAGATTTTTTAAAGAAATCTGCGTATTATTGGCTTATGATAATATAGGAAAATTTTGGTTTAGAATTTGCATGGGTAATAAAAAATTTGGTACACAGGGGTACGAGGTACAAAAGTCAAAATAGTATTTACCCTTCAAGATGCATGTCGTTGGAAAGCTCTTTAAGAGTACAGTAATTGTTGTGATGTACACTTTTATCATATTTTCATATAAAAGGGGGATAAAATGGAAAAAAACACGTTATTATGCTATTTTTTTACCCTTTTTTTTTTTTTTTTTTTTTTTTTAATTTTTATTTTAAGTTACTTGCAAAAGATTGCTATTAGTAACATAGCTATTACAAAGATTAATTAGCGTGTTGTATCGTGAGAGGAGAGGCTACCCAGTGGCAGCACTCCTAACAGGTATTGTACATTATTTTATTATTGTAATAAATCTCTTGGCCAACACCTCTTCAGCCGACGGGGAGGGCGGTCAGGGATATGGATGGAAGCCATGGATTCAACTAAAGGATTAGAATGATGGTTTAGGTTTTCATGGAATTTTATGTAGCGGGAAGAAGCGAGGTCTTGTACAAAAGGAACTTTGAGGTCGTTGTGGATTGTGAGATTGGAAACGTATGCGGGAGAGTTAGTAATTTTTCGAAGGATCTTTGACTGAAGGGATTGGATCCTATAAGAATTGGAGCGTTTGGTGCAACCCCATAGCTCAATTCCATAGGTCCAAATAGGTGTGAGTATTGAATTGTAGATAAGGAGTTTATTAGAAAGGGATAGGTGGGATCTTTGGTCGAGGAGTCGCAGTAAGAGTTTGTACCGTCTGTTAGTGTCCGTACGTTTAGTTTTGGTGTGCAGAGCCCAAGTCAATCGTCGGTCAAGATGGAGACCTAGGTATCTTACGGAATAGGATTGAGGGATGACTCCTTGGTTGAGGATGACTGCAGGACAAGTTGAATGTCAGAGTAAAAGTGACATGGACACTTTTCTGCTCATTAATTTTTATTCTCCATTTCCTTAACCAAGGTTCAAGGAGATTAAGGTGGTTTTGGATGTTGGTGGATGCTGTATTGGGATCAGAGGATATGGAGAATATACACTTAACATCAGCGAAGGTAGCTAATTGGGTAGTCGGAAGTTGAGGGATATCGGATGTATAAAAGGAGTATAATAAAGGACCAAGAATACTTCCTTGCGGTACACCCGCAAGAATAGGACATGTAGGCGAACGGGCACCACCACAGCTTACATGGAAGTGTCTATCATGAAGGTAGGATTTAAGGATAAGGTAGTAGGTAATGGGGAGGACGCCCTTTAGTTTCCACAGTAGACCCTGGTGCCAAATCCTATCAAAGGCCTGGGCCTCATCTAAGAAGACACCAGTGCAATACTGTTTTCACTCAAGGGAGGATGAGATGGAGTCGACAATCCGGTGGCACTGTTGGATGGTGGAATGTTGGGATCGAAAGCCAAACTGGTGATTAGGTAGGATATTGAATGTATGGAATATTTTGGAGATTCGTTTTAGGAGTAGTTTTTCTAGGATTTTACCGAAGATAGGAAGTAGGCTAATAGGACGATAGGATGTTACAAGGTGTTGAGGTTTATTGGGTTTAGGGAACATCTTTATAGTACTGTACTTCCACAGGTAAGGAAAGTATGTGGTGCGGGTGCGGAGCACAGCATTGTAAATGTAGGTTAGGAATATAATGGATTTTTTAGGAAGTTGTTTAATTATGGTGGAGGTGATAAGGTCATAGCCGGGACTTTTATTACTTGACAAATGTTGAATTATATATTTAACGTCGGATGGGGTAAATGATTTAGGAGGATGTGAGAGTTGTAAAGGGGTATCAAGATCTTTAAGGATAGAATTTATATGTTCTGGTTCAACTATTTCAGGATGTGGTGTGAAAAGATCTGAAAGGTGAAGGGAAAAATGATGGGCTCTTTCTTTGTGGGATTTGGACCAGGAGTTATCGCTTTTAAGGAGAGGAGAGGAAATATTTTTGTAGGATAGGATCCGTTTAGTCGCTGTCTGAGAGATTTGACCTTTGTCGTTAGTTGGTCGGTGTATTCTTCAAAAGTCTTACATCTGTGGTCTCTAAATGCTTTTTTTAGCTGTCTTGTCAGTCGGTTGTAAGTTTGTTTATCCGATGGAAGTCGAGATCTCTGCCATAAACCTCTTGCGTGGCGCCTCTCCGTGAAAGTTGGCAAAGTGAGATAGGGATGAATTGTCTTTCGTGTTTTTTTCTTCGTATTGATGAGGTGGAGTCCCAGACTGAGTGCTGAATCATCTCGGTAAAACATTTCACACAAGAGTCGATGTCTCCGGGAGTTTTAAGTGATATGTTTAAGTTAGTACGTTCGTCAAGTAGCTGTCTAAAATGGTCCCAGTCAATTGGTCCGGTTATGAGGTTACTAGGAGGCGAATTTAGGATGGGATTTGTGTCTAGGACAAGGAGAACTGGATTATGATCTGAAGATAATTCTGGTAAACCTTGAAGGTGTGGATGGTGAGTTCTGAGAGGGGAAGTGACGAAAAAATCTAGGATATCTGCAAGTTTATTTGAGGAGTAGGGATAGTAGGTATATTCATTTGATTTTTGACCCTAAATTGTAAAACTTTGACTCCTAAATGAACTCCAAAAATTCTGGCCAACGAACTCATCCTTTCTTTTGATATTATTGACATTTTAAAATTTGTTTGAAATATTTAAGTGGATCCTAAGAGGAGATATCGTCTGGAGTGACACATATATATATACATATATACAGAGTTCCGTCCTTGACGGCACACGGTGAGCATCGGCTCCGCGCTAAATATTTTTTTGTATGTGTTCCTTTGCTTCTATTGTCGTAATATTTTGCAGTGTGGTGTGTCGTACTAAGTGCTATTCTTCTGTTAAATTACAAGGATGCTCGATATATTTTAGAGTAGTTATAGTGTTTTTATATAAAGACTTTTTTCACGTAATTATTAGAAATAATTCAAAGCCGTTATCAGAGGCGTGTTGCCGGGCCTTATCTTATAACGGTATTCCCCTCTACCATCTAAGGAGGAGTGTCATATATCCCCCTATATACCCCCTCTGCACCGCTAGCATAGCCCGTTTAAACACTAAAAGTGGGCGTGGACCTTCTCGATCGTTTATTATTATTTCCAGATAGTTTTCTACAATGTACTCATATTCTATAATATAGAATATAGAATATTATTACTGTTCCAAATACTACATGAGTGGTCCTAAAATAAGTGATTATTTCAGTCCGAAAAGGGGCCGGAGTCCCTCACCTTCGAGAAGTAACCTCAGTGGTTCCTCTAAAATTATTTGCTTGGAGGAGAAAAAAACTTATAAAGAAACCAACAAAACAAGTTTAAAGCTAGTAGGTGGCGAAAATAAGTTAACAAGCATGGCTCAACAACCTAGTGAAACACAGCCGGCTTGGGCTCATGAAATTAAAGACATGCTAAAAGTGATGAATTCCAAGTTAATGGCGGTCGCCACGAAAGATGACCTAAAGGTAATAAATGAAAAAATTGATAAAACTATTGCAACCACCGATAGGTTAGGCCAAGAACTTTCCTCAGTAAAAAATGAAAACATTGAACTGAAGAAGAAGGTTTCGTATCTTGAGAATCATGCTAGGCGTAATAACCTCATATTTCGTGGTGTGCCCTGCAGTGATGACATTACTAAAGCTATTTTGGATATATGCAGTGATATATTAAACATTAAAACAGATATAAAATTAATCCAAGCTTTTACACTTGGGAAGAAAAAGGAGGAAAAATGCACAGTCCTGGCCGAGTTTTCTTCGTATTTAGATGTCAAAAATATTATGTCTTATGTCAAGCGTACCAAAGACACAGGAATAATAATCCACCAAGACTTCTCCATAGAAACACGGACTCAGCGTTCGAAACTGTTAGAGGTGAGGAAAGAAATCAAGGCTTATGATCCCGAGATAAGAGCGAACCTGAGAGTTGACCAACTACATGTTTATACTAATGATGGCCAAAAAATTAAATTTAAGTGGTCGGCAGATAATGGTCTTGAAGCAGACGGCAAATGTGGGGAGGCTACCTTAAATAATATTCTCGGTCGTCATTTTAATAAAGAAGTGTCACACTTAAAAAGGTCGCAGTGTTATGTCAATTCATCTCGGCCAGCCCGTAAAACAGGATCAGCTGATGTCCGACTTGAGGGACCTATAATGGATAACATGGAGTCAGCTAAAAGTGGAGAAACATTGATGAACATTGATGAAGAAACATTGATGAAGAAAGCTGCGTCGTCCTGATGGTGTATTACTGGCAAGTCTCAGACTTGTCAAGTTCCCCTCGATTTAGACACTCAACGAAAAGGATTTACTAAAAAGAAATCTCAACAATTGATCAAGGCTTCAACCAATGGTTCACAGCTGAGGATATTAGCTTATAATATACAGGGGCTGAGAGGTAAAATGAACAATGTAAACTTCCTTACTTTTATTAATAGCTATGACGTATTCTGTCTAAGTGAAACCTTTGTCATGAAACACGAAATTAATTTGTTTAAAAAATTGTTCTCTGGTCACGAATTACGCTGGGTAGCGGCCGTTAAAGAGGTGGCAAAACGAGGTCGAGCCAAAGGTGGCTGCCTGGTTGCTATTAAAAAAATAAAGTCGGATGTCATAAAATTTAAAGAAATCTTAAATAATATATTGGTAGAAATACTCTGTGAAAATAATAAAACATTGTACATACTCCCGTGTATATTAATTGCAATGCGTGGAACGAGGACTTTAGGAATTTTTGTAATATTTATAGTCAGAAATGTGTGGATAACTGTATCGTGCTAGGTGACTGTAATGCAAGAACTAGTAACCTTCAGATAATTCCAGAAAGCGTAGGCGCAACAAATTTTAATATTAATCGTAAATCTAAAGATGTCATATGTAACAATGAAGGGACAAAATTTATAGATTTTTGCGGGGACAATGATCTGTGCATATTGAATGGAAGATCTAAGGGGGATACAGAGGGAGAGATGACGTTTCACGGGCCCAGAGGCAGTTCAGTGATCGATCTATGTTGTGTTCCGTATAATAGTTTGCATTATATTCATGATTTCAAGGTCCTCCATGAAATATTCTCGGACCATTTACCCATAGAAGTATCCGTTAATGTATCGGGATCGGTGCCCGTAAAAAATCATCTAACTAGAATCCTACCTAAGCTAAAATACACTGAACGAGATTCTATTAATTTTAAAAACAAATTGGTGAAGCAAGTTGAATCGTTAGGTGCTTTCCCTGAGGACTCGACGAAATGTCTTGATATGTTTATTACCATGATTAAAAACTCGGCTGAACTAGGAAATAAAGAGGACATTCCAGACCGAACATCTTTCTATAAAGAACCGTGGTTTGATGATATTTGTTTTCGTTTGCGACAAAAATCATTTAAATTGTTGAGACTTTGTGGACGTAAAAACACATCGTTCCTAAGAGATCTATATCTTAAAGCTAAAAAGAATTTCAGATCAACCTGTAAAAAAAAATACAATCAATACTATGAGAATTTAATCGCAAGTATAAATAAAACTGTTAACACAAAACATTTCTGGTCTATCATAAACTCGTTTAGAAAGAAAAAACTTCATACTATGCCAGTTTGTAACTCGGATGAGTTGGTTTCATATTTTAAGACCTTATTAAATCCTAGTATAGATGGCTGTAATATTGAACTTCGCGACTCTTACCTTGAAAATAGTCAGCTTGACTCCACACTCACAATTAGTGAACTGAATGCCGTATTGGATAAGTGTAAGCCAAATAAAGCCCCTGGCAGGGACAGAGTCTCGTATGAGTTTTTTAAGAACGCCCCTGATGTTTTTTTTTAAATAAGCTTCTTAGATTGTTTAATAAGATATATGACGAAGGAGTGGTTCCTGCCAGTTTCACAAAGGCAATTATATTTCCTTTGCACAAAAAAGGCAACCCAGATCTGATTGAAAATTACCGTGGCTTGTCCTTTATTGACTGCGTTGCCAAGCTGTTTACCGGTATTCTAAAAAATAGGCTATCAAAGTGGGTGGAAGATATGAACATCTTAAATGAATTCCAGGCAGGTTTCCGTGAAAATTACTCGACACTTGACCAAATATTTTCTTTGACTAATATCGTACACTTGAAGTGGAAACTTAGCAGGTCGGGAAAAAAGGTCTATGCTTTTTTTGTCGACTTTAAAGCCGCATTTGATAGAGTCGATAGAGACGCATTATTCTATAAACTCATAAGCTTAGGTGTCTCGGCAAAAATGCTAAAAATCATAAAGGCTCTTTTCATTAATACAACGGCATGTGTATGGACAAAAAATGGTTTAACTGAAGAGTTTGATATTTCATCAGGAGTGAAACAAGGCTGTTTAATTAGTCCTTTATTATTTTCCTTGTACCTGAACGACCTATATGATGAGCTTGATGGGGGCATTAATATAGCTGGAGTAAAAGTTAAGTTGTTGGCATACGCCGACGATGTTGTCTTATTAGCTGATAATGTTATCACACTTCGTCGAATGATAAGAAATTTGGAATGTTATTGCAAAAGGTGGAGTCTGTTAGTAAATTTAGCTAAATCTAAGATTGTCGTTTTCAAGCCCCATGGAGGAAAGCTGGCAAAAAATGAAAAGTGGAGTTATAATGGACAACCAATAGAAATAGTTAAAGAATACTGCTATCTTGGCGTAACATTGACTGCTAATTTGAACTTTAAACCTCATCTTACTGAAAAGCTCAGCTCTGCCAAACTAGCCCTCAATAATGCCGCCAATGTCTTATGGTCTAAAAAAAATTTTAATTTTGACACTAAGCTGAAACTGTTTTACGCAGTATCACGCTCTGTCATGAGTTATGCGGCTCAAGTGTGGGGCTGGCAACATTATGAACAGGTTGAGAAACTGCAAAACTATTTCTTAAAAAAAATCTTTAACCTGCCGTCGTATACGCCTAACTATTTCCTTAAACTTGAAACAAGTATGCACAGCATCCATCTCTATACATATCGGTTGCACATAAAATATGTAAATCGCGTATTGTGTCAAATGGAAAGCAGCCGACTACCTAATAAAATAGCGAAGGCGGTTATAAAGAACAGAATAACCTGGTATGACGATTGGTTAAATATGCTAAGTAAAAATAATCTGATAAATTTTAGTGAAGGCAATGTTGAAAGTTTCTCTACACGTTGGAATCAATTGTCCGAATTATTATTGTCAGAAATGAGAGCGAAGGAAAATAAAGATTTGCTATTATTGGCTCGGAACAGCACCAGACATCCTCTGTACCGATTTTTGTCGTTCCCACCTACCAGTAATTATCTTACGAACTTGTCATTTCAATCAGCTAAACAAATTATTAAAGCTCGAGCTGACGTCATCAAATTAAATTATGAATTTTGGAGTACTGATGAGTCAGTACAATGTGCCTCATGTAACTTACCAGTCAGGGAAGATCTCCATCATTTCCTAACAGAGTGTAGTGCCTTTGCGCAAATCAGACGCCGATATTTTGGCGATGTTACTGTCACATCGCAAGTGGCCTTAAGTTTCCTCAATGGATCTGACTGGAAAGCACTTGAGAACTACTTAACTTCAGCCTACCAACACAGGCAGACCATCATAGAAAGCAACAAAATCCCTTGCTAAAATATATTAAATATAATTTATTCAAAATAGTCAGTAGTTAGTCAAGCTTAATATAGTTTAATATAGTTATACGTAGTTATAGATGAATTGTGCATGTGTATAGAGGCTGTGAGTTCATATATTTATTATATTTATTTTTTATTTATTTTATTTATTTTATTTATTTTATTTATTTTATTTATTTTATTTATTTTATTTATTATCTTTAGTAAATGCATGTTAAGGGGTATGTACGCATTGCGCATAGGTAGGTGCATGTGCATGTAGATGTACTTGTGAATAAAGTATACTAGTCCGTGTTATTTTTTATATATTTAGTTATGTATTTTCTTATTGTTATATTCCTTTATAAATAGTTTTTATGTTATTTATTGATTTATTATGTTATTGTTGATGTTATAATATTAATACATTAATTATTACCATAATTAACTATACTAATACAGTTATAATTAAATGTTACTTTTAAAAGAAAATTATTACATATAATTATAGGAAGTTAAAATTATGCTATGATAATATTCTTGTTGCTATATTTTAAGAAAGTATTTCAAGGTGTATTGTTAATTTATTATTTTATCATTTTGTTAACAAACACTTTGTGAATTTAAATATCGTACCAAAGCTGCTTTAATTATTGTTATTGTTTTGTTAAACATTAGATTAATTTACCATTAATATTTATTTACTTTTATACTCTTATAATAGATATCTGTAAAAAAGTCAAAGTCGGAACTCTCCCTGACGGTCGTTTGGCCAAGGGTATGTACGTTTATAATGCATATTGTTATTATTGTATTATCTCATTGAATAAACGTTTTTCTTCTTCTTCTACATATATACATACATATATACATACATACATATAAAAAAGTGTTAAATTTTAGGAATCGATTCAGAATGGTCTAAAACGGATTTCCATTGAAACTTTTTTCAAAAATTCGCATTACTTTTTTCTTTAAAATTCGGTAAAATAAAAATCTTCTTTTAGGCCTGAAGATGCCTCAAAGGAGGTGAAATATAGCCAAAAACAGGTTGACTTTGGAATTATTAATACCCTGAAGACCTAATTTGGAATAAGCATTTTTTTGAGACAATTACCTCTTTCTTATTTCGGCGAGGTAGTTCAAAAGCGAATTTGAGATGAAGAATGAATGCGGTTGTGGTGTGTAGTTTTCTTACTTTCTTTGGCCATCACGAGGCTCACCGATAGTGTAGGACTCCCACCCTACGGTGCACTAACCAGTAAACAATAAACTCCACAATCATCATCACAAAATCACCTTCACGCAACATCCGTCACGAAATCTACCGATGACAATAACTTGAGTAAAAGATCACCGAGTTAGTTGAAATTTGGTACACATGTTCATTTTACAAATGCCCAGGCTAAGTTCGTTGGACAACGTTATCCGCCCAAGCGTTCACGCGCAACGCTCGCGTAAACGTAAGCTTCAAATTTAAAATTGGATTTTTTGGACGGGAAAAAAATCTAACTTCATCTATTTAATGAGACAAACAACTTTTATACTTTTTTTTTTTAGTAAAACGAACACCGACACTGCTATGAAGTGATAAAGATCGCTAAATTTATTAAAGCGGACCTAAACGTTTTAAATGAAGAAAGCAAAGTTTTTACCGATATCTTACGTTCTAACGTAACGATTTCAATAAAACTTCATACACATCGTCTAATGTACAATTGAAACGGGCATGTAAAATTTCAACCTGATACAAGCAGAAGTTTTTTAATGTATGTGATTTATATTTTTTAATTATAATATTTTAATTGGAGATTCGCCGACGGAGGTCTGTTGGGACAGTTCTTTTCTTCTCTACAACCATCTGCTTTAACTATAAACTAATCAAAATTAACTTTTTTCTCAATTTACAATACATCATTTATTGTAAGACGCTCTTTTCAAAGATAATAAAAAGTTTTTCTTTTAATTTTGCCTTAACTCCGCTAGTACAAATAGTTACTTTTAATTTTGTCTCTTATTCTAACTCCGCCATGTATAAGTAGTTAGTATCATATACTTAGCACTGTAATTATATAATTTATATTTAATATATAAAGCGTAAGGAACTTCGTTCCTACCGGGTGTCCCACGACACCACACGTATTTTTTTCTTTCTTGTGGTGCGGGCCACATGCTGCAGCCTATGTAGCCTATGCTTAAAAGCGGTCCTGACCACCGAAGCAGATTCGACCGAGAATCCCACCGAGTATAAAAGGACAGGCCAGCTTACAGTCGGAGTCAGTTGTCCGTCAGTGCGCTAGGTTGGTAAGTTGGTTTGTGGGTTGTGTGCCGTAGTTTGGGCTGTGTGCCATGTATAAGTGTGAAGTAAGGCTGTATGCCAGGAATTTGGCTAAGTACTGAGGATTATTGGAGCGGCAAACAGTGAGTTACTCCTAACATATAATATTATATATATTCTTGGGACCCCGTCCGCCGCGGGAATTCGATACATTAGGTCTACGATATTAATTTTTAATTTCTTTCTTTTGGACTTAAATAGAATAGCCAGTCGAAATAGATGTACTTTTTTTCATTTCTTCTCGTATTAAGTTCCTGTAGGGCCCAATGTAAGAGTTTATATGTCGAGGAGCGGAGGAGCTCGAGGGAGCACGAGTACCCCGAACAAAAAGTTGTTTGTTTATTCATAATATATATATATATATATATATATATATATATATATATATATATATATATATATATATATATATATATATATATATCAAATGAGGATATCCCTACCGTCAATACTTGCTTGATCTGGAGATCACCGGACCGGTTTCGGCTAAACGCCATCATCAGCAGAGTTGAAGTCTCTCGTAGCACTCAACACACTTATCGAGTCTACATGAGAGAATGAAGTTGGAAAGGTGGAGGCAGATGAAGATATATATACAAAAGAAGGGGATAACGAAATACCCGTGAGACGGGGGTGTCAGGTGCACAGACGGCGAAAAAACAAAGGGAAGAGTGCGCGAAAAAGAAGATGATGCAATGAAGGGAAGGTTGCGTAGAGGGATGATGCAATAGACGAAAGGGTTGAATAGAGACAAGGCGATGTAATAGAGTGAAGGGTGGGCGACGGACAGAGATGATGTAAAGAACCATAAGAGTTGGCATAGAGAAAAAGAAAAGGATGATTTTAGGAGGGGAAGAATATGTGAAGAATAATAAGAGAAAAAGTTGAGAAATTGATGAAGAAAAAAGAGATGGGTGTTCGAAAAGTTCAGTCTAGTCTAGGTCTTTTACTTAGCGTATGCGTTAAAGTTGTGTCGTCTCGTTTACGTTTGTTGGTTGGTGGTTTAAGTGCTGAAAATGTTACGTCAGAGTTAGTGAGTAATTGTTCGTTAATTAAGGTCTTGTTGGTCGTCCTATGTTTGTAAATTTCAAGTTTTTCAAGTAAGTCGAGTCTTGGTCCTTTCTGTTCTTTGTGCAATAATGTCATTGATTGGTCAATTGTCGTCGGTTCGTGTCCGTGTTTGCGTAGGTGGTTAGCGAAGTTAGAGTCTGTTCTATTGTATATGTAAGATCGTATGTGTTCTTTATACCTAGTTTGTAAGTTGCGTCCTGTCCTTCCTATGTATACTTGGTCGCAGTCGTTGCAAGTTAGTTTATAAATTCCACTATTGTCATAAATGTTATTGTTAGTCTGTCGTTTTATTAGTCTGTTCCCTATGTTGTTTGTTGTTTTGAAAGCTGTCTTAATGTCGTATTTGTTGAAAAAGTTTGTGAGTCGATAAGTCTCTTTGCCTACGTAAGTTAGTGCAGTCCATTGAAAGTCGTTCGGTGTCGTTTGTTGTGCCATGTTGGTCCTATTCTTGTGTCGTCCTACCAGTTTGTTTATGGTACGTTTGTGATATCCGTTGTTTTTAGCTATGTTGTGTATTGTGTCGAGTTCTGTTTGATAGTTATCGGGAGTCAGAGGTGTGGTATTAAGTCGGTGTATCATGGATCTGTATGCGGCTAGTTATTATAGTAGTTTATTGGGATAAACCAAAAAACCCTCTTCCCTTCCTACTTGGTCAGTTAATCAATTGTTTTGTTATAATAAGTGATACGCCCGCCACAAGCCACGCTACCACCTTTCCCGTGTGGCCGAGTATTACAACGGGGTCATTTAACATTTTAGCTTATAAAATAAGCTAAGTAAAGAGTGAAAATGTTTTTATCATTACTGTCCTCCACTTCCAGATGAACTAAACTAGACCTAGACTGTTAATTTATTTTATCGATAAACTGTGTAGCAGTCGCAAAAACGCACGCAAGAATCAACGAATCGTTCAAGAACCAACCAGCTACTGGTAATTACTGATACTGCCTACTCTACCGTCAAGACTCTAGACTCAGGGGTTCCCAAAGTTTTTTTTACCAAGCCTCCTACTGTCAAGAATAAAACTTCCCACGCCCCCCCCCCCCCCTTACAAAATTTTATGTGGTAATGAAAAATATAAAATAAACAAATAGGTATTACATTGAATAACCAAACATTTATTTTTACCATACTATTTTTTATAACATTACAAGTTGCAATTTAGATTGCATTTTTTTTCACATGATTCCCTATTCTTGGATGATTATTAGAAAGTGCACAAGGTAATCATTAGTAACATCAAGTTTGCCCCGATACTACGTTTTTGTTGCAAAAAGTGCTGAAAACGCTTTTTCGCACAAATATGGGCTTGAAAAAGGTAAATACAATCGCAGTGCTTGCTGCGATATACTGGGGTACACTTTGTAATACTTAAAACGATGACTTTTCCATTTTATCAAAATCGTCCGATCACTTTGAAATTTGGCATATATGTCTATAGTACCTACCCACACATTTTAAAAATATAGCGACTTAAAAAAAATAAGGGTAAACAAATTTATGGGTTAATTTTTTTATTTTCTGGAGACCGTGTCGGGTATCATATGAAAGGGTACGACGAGGTGATTACAAAAATATATAATTTTTTGGTTATAACATTTATAAGTCGAGGGTAGGCGAGTTTAAAGTTGGTGTGAAAAGTGCCCCCCCCCCCTTCTATCTCGCTTATGTAAAGTGCAAAAATTCTGAAAAAATCCTAAACATTCTTCGATCAAAAGTAAACCACTTTTTGGAAATTTCGAAAAAAAATATTTTTTTTATAATTATGCTCTTTTAGATGTATTTATATGTTTATAGTCCGGTTCACTGGCAAAAATTACTTTATCAGAAGTTTGTTTGTGTTTTAAGAATACACGCAAAATTTCGAGGTTCTTTGACAAAATGGTGCCGAAAATTAAATACTTTCCCTAAGTGGTATATATATTAGTAATCTACTCTTCAACACCTTTCAATTGATACCCCACTCAAAATATTATAAAAATATATTTTTCGCGTGACATGAATTATCCGCCATTTTGGATTTGAACGGCTGATAATATTGAGTTCGCTATATTTTTCCTGTGTGCGCGTTAAAACGATCTTTAATGCTGTATAGTTTCATATTTCATATTTATATCTTTTTCTATTCAAAAGTTATTGGAACCGTACAGATTGACAGACAGACAGACAGACACAGGAACGGGACTATAAGGGTTTCTTTTTTTGGTTTTACCAACGAAACACTAAAAAAAAGAAAACAGCATTGCAAATTTAGGGGACAGCAGCGAAATAGGGAGATTAATAATGAAATGAATTATTTAAACAATTTATTTTAACATAGTAAAATGAACTTAATACGACGAAGAGGAATGAGGAAAGCAGTGAACTGGTTTTTAAAACAGCATTGTTTATAAACGACTTTTATAAATATAATAAATATAGTTAATGAGTCTATAGAAATAGTTAAATTTATCTCGTTGTCGACAATTTTATCATTATGATAAAAAATAAAGAGTATGCTAATAAAAATGAATATTGGTAATTTATATTTATGCTTCTTTTCTACGGTTCCACTTCCACTTGTTTAATTTAATTAAAAATCATAACTATATTCAATATGGTGTTATCACAATTAATTCAGCAATAATTCATAATGATCTGATCTTTAGATATGAAAATATTAATAATAAAAGAAGTCGGGGTTGTACGGGTACGGGAATGCTTAGTAGGAATATAGTTCAGGACTCTGGTGACGTCACACATTCAAGGGGCTGGTCTTGCACCTAGGGCCTTGCTTTCTGCTTTTTTGCGTCCTCTACTGTGAACCCACCATTAACCTTCCTTGAAATCGCACATTTAAACTTTAAAACATTTTACACCGGTCACCGGTCACTGGTCGTGCTCGTGCTCTGAGCAAGAGCAAAGCATTATAGCATTTAGCATTGTACTTTTTTAACTTGTAAAATGTTTCTGATCTGTCTTATTGTTGTTTTGGTTCAAGTTTGATATATTGCTGGAATGGAGTATAATCTCCTGAGGATTCGTTGGTTTGTTGTTTCTTTATTCAATAGTATATTTTTTTTTTCAAAGTATTTACGATTTGAGATTGAACTTTGAACATTCAGTGCGTCGTGTGTCTCATTTAAGTTCTTGGTCGTATGTCGTCGGTAAAATGTTTTAACATTTCCGATTTTCTTTATTGATTTAATAATTATTAGCTAATTATTTTTCATTTGGGAAGTCAAATGTTGTAAATCTGTCTACATTGTGTTGAGGTGAAGCTATAAAAAAGTTTGAAAATCTCAGCACATTGCTAGTGGCCAATGACCATCATAATGTAATCTAGTATATTCTTATAATATAATTAGGTGTATAATGAGTATTTCAATATTTATTTATAATATAACAAAGGTAAAAAAAAAAAAGAATTATCACATTGACATAACTTATTTAAAATTTAAAAATACTTGAAAATATGAGGTAAACAAAACGAACACTTATAAAAAAAAGTTTAAAAATCTCACAGCTCATAGTGGCTAATGGCCATAATGGAGGTTAATATAAATCTTATTCATTGTGTCTTAATGAGAAACTTTTTCAAATTCTGACAGTTTTAAAAAAAAATTCTAGAATTAACCAGACTAAAACAATATCAATTCTACAAAGCTAAAAAAATAAAATAAAAAATAAATGGCACATAAATTAAACTTAAAATGTTAAATGATATTTATTAATTTAGTCTTATTCATGACTTAATGAGTCATAAAACGAGTGAACATCTTTTGGTAGATATTGCTTTAGATACTGAAGATGATCAAATTTCATCCTTGGAATTTTAAGAGGTTTTAAGTATAAGGAATCAATAATAGACCGTTTAGAAGTTTTGCTCTGATTCTTTTTTCTTGTAGGAAAGGGTGTGTAATCTTGATCGCTATGATTTAACTTAAAGTCTATTTTTCCAGTTGGATTGTACCTCAAGCAACGAAGATCAGTAACTTTGGGATCGCCTATTTTAATCCCTGGTCTAATAGAGGTATAGGGACCAATTTTGTCAAAGTTTTTAAAATATTCGTGAGTTATAAATTGAACTTTATAAGGATTCTTGTAATTGGCCCTTTGAGCTATCTCTACATACCCAGATGGTATGTGAATATCTTTATTTTTTAGAGCACGCTCAATACATGCATGCATTGAGTCGCACTCCATCTGGGTATGACCTTTTTCTAAAAATTTTTGAGTTACAGTTATATTTTTATTTTTCGAAACTAGTAACAAAGCATTGCTCAAAGTCACATTCCTATTCTGGGCAGTACATCCATCACTATACAATATCACTTCATCGCCTGGAGAAGTGGCCAGGTCCATAATAAAATTGTACATTATAGTACTGAATTCATTAGCAGTGACTTTTCCCTCTGCTTCATGCCAAATAAAGCAGACCCCTTCAGAAGTTTTTAAATTATATATCGTGAAGTTGTGAACACACAGCTTCATTTTGTAGTACAAGGCGGAGGCCTGCAGTTTTGGGCAAAGCAGAACTGCCTGTAAATCCATGGTGAAAACCCATTTTTTGCTTTCGTCAGCTTTGTCTGTCTCTTTTGCATTTCGTGCACAATTCTTTTTTTCAATATGTATTAAATATTCTTTTTCATCCAAATTTGTTTGTTTGTATGCAGTGCAGGTGTCGCACTGGTCTTTACGTGGCGAGTAGAGACTCAGTTTCATTTGATGAAAAATTTTATTGAATATAGGATACGAATAAGGATCAATGTTGGATTGTGTAAGACATTCTTTTTTATATGCAATGAAAAGGGAATTTTTGGAGTTCCAAATCGGTTCTAAATAAAGTTTAGTAGTTCTTTTCCTACAATAATGTGACTCCATTTTGTTTAAGTCAGTGAAGAATTTTTGCAGAAACATAAGTTTTTTATCAGTCGAGCTTGATACTGTTGTTGATCTGATTTTCCTCTGACCAATGTTCTTTGAAGTTGTAGCACACTCAGGAGCAGGATCATCACAGTCATCGCTATTGTACTGATTTTCTGAAGTGGAAGTCACCCACTTTCTTACTGACCATTCACCCAAGTTTAAGGTATTTAGAAAGAACTTTTTGCAAACCCGAGATAATTGTCCTTTTAAAAACAATCTATAAATTAAAGAGCACGCTTTCTTTCTTTCAGTTTCTGAATCACTATCTGTTGTCTTTTTGAGCAATACTAGCTTTCGGATTAACTCCTTCTTATCATTCCAGGACTCTATTTTCCAAAATTCATTAAAAATCTTATTCCTGTCCTCTTCTGTAAACTCTCTACAACAAAACGCCTTTCCTTTAGAACTCCAAGAACAGTCACACCTTTCTTTTACTCTTCTTTCCTCCCTCGAAACAGTAAATCCCCACTTTTCATTAGTTTTTTTGGCTCCTAGATATTTTAGACCTTGTTGTCTCAGCAGTTTGTTTTTTCGGTTTTACCCAGCTGCTCGGTTCGACCGCATATTTTGAAGAGCGTTTTCTCTTAAGTGGCTTATTAAGTATAATATCTTTGTCAGTCTTTTGGTTATTTTCCCTTTCTTCTACCCCAGTGGTTTCAACCACATTTTCAGAATAGCTAAGATCGGGCTCAAAATTCATGTTAAAATCATGTGTTTCATTAAGGGTAATAATATCTTTGTCAGTCTTTTGGTTAGTTTCTCTTTCTTCTACCCCGGTGGTTTCGGCGACAATTTCAGAATATTTAATATCATGGAATATCTCGAAGTCCCTTTTTAAATCATTTACGTTATTAAAAATAGAATTATTTACCTCTTCCTCTAAAATAAACTCCAAATCCGCAATTGGAAGTAATTCTTCATACGTCGATTCATTGGATGTGGATGTCATATTTAAGCTCTCAGCTGAATTATTTGTAATAGTTTGATCTGATGGTGGTCTGGATTCACTTCCTATATTCTTTAGCGCCATCTCAACCATTCTGCGGCCTCTGCTAGTCATTCTGCCTGTGACACAAAAAAAGTTAAATTATTTCATACTTCAAGAAAGTCTACCTCTTTCTCAGTGTTGCAGGTAAAACTTAATTCTTTTTAAAAATGAAGTTGTATGTCCTTTACTTTTTTAATAATTAATAATAATACTTGTTATTACATGCGGTAATAATAATAATATTTTTGTATCAGAATTAACAATAAATTTAAAGTCAAAACCTCTTAAGTAAGCCCACCTCAAAAAACTTGTGAATTTTTAGAAGCAAAACCTCGTATCTTTTTAGTTTTTTTTTAAGGATTTATTTAAGTAAGTATATTCATCTTAACTTATAAATGCAATGCAAATTCTGTAAAATAAACACCTAATAATCAATGTAATGCAAAAAATACTATATTTTAGTAAATAAATTTGTACTTACGTCAAAAGTTAGAATGCCTGCTCTGCCAACCTATGAACCACATGGGAAAACAAGAAAGATAAGAGGTTTTGGAACCAAAAACAGCTGGTTCTAGATAAGAGGTTTAGTATTTAGTCACTAGATGGCAGAAAGCATCAGATTTCACTTTTAAAACCTTCACTAATCGATAGCTCGTCAAAAAATCTATCGATATAAGTAAAAAAGTGAAATTCGAAAAAAATGCGAGATACGAGGTTTTGGATTTAAGGTATCGTTCTGTTGTTATTATAATCTTGGTCTTTGATTTTAAAACAGGGTGTTGTCTAATGATTCAAGGATTGAGTTGTAATGCGATTTACGTTTGATTTAGTTGAAAAAACAACCATTTTGAGTTAACTCCTTTAAAAGTAATTTTTGTTTGGATTAAACGTGTTTCTTATTTGTACTCGGGTAATTTCTGATAGGAGTCAAATAAAATGTAATCGGATCTCATGTTTTTCCATGCTGTTGTTTTTTTCGCTTCTAATGGACTTTCATTTAAAAGTTTTCCTTTAATTATATAAATACGAACATACAAGATATCGTAGGATACTCCTGAAGATTCATATATCTTAAGTTAGGAATAATATAATCTGTATTGCTAAATGTCCATTGAGTAATATAGTTCTAATAAATAATTGCAGATCAACAAGGAAATATCATAGCTTTACACTCAAAATTTAAACTTCTCTGAAGTCAAGTTAAAAATTATTTATCTTGTGTTATTTTTTATTTTTTTTTTAATTGTAAAAAACATTCATGCCTAAAAGATAATCCCAAAAAACGATTAGACAACTAAAAGAATATTAACTTTTTTTAAGCATAAGATTGAGAGTTGTAAGTATTTCTAAAATGTAAGCGAGGCTAATTTCATAATATATTGCTTTTCAAGTTAACAGTGAGAATTAAGTTGTTTTTTTTCAACTTCCTCCCAGTGCCAGTGACATACGGAGTGGAAAATTGTCTTAGAGTAATATTTTTATCTCACCGTAACATCGTTTTGAATGCTATGTCTGTGTGTAGAATAGTACAATGTTGCCTAATACCAAACGACAACCATGTTGTTTGTCGGCCTGTGAACAGACATTTTAGGCTTTAAGCCTTTTTCTCAAGTGTAGAAAATGTCAGGTGGGTTCAGCGAATCTGCTGTATGCTGTTGGATACCAAGGATAAAGTTACAAGACAGTAGAGCTACAATGATTACGTGTTCTATTTTATTTGTCACTTTTGTATATAATTCGTTGTATTTGTGTAGGTTGTTGAAGGGTTGTTTATACTTTAGTCATTAACTTGAATATATTTCGCCTAACTCCGAGGCATAGATGTGCCAGCCTTACAGCGTTATTTTACATTTTTTTTTATAAATAAAAAGTGTGTCAGATTCTCTAATTTGGTTAGATTCGTCGATCTGATAATTCTTCTACTGTTTTCCATACTGAATTTAACAGTGACAAAAATAAAATAAAATAACAGTTATATCACAGATTAGAACTTAAAAATCAGATGTCATATGGTAACTTGCGGTAACCAGAAAAATGTCAGGTGGGTTCAGCGAATCTGTTGTATGCTGTTGAATACCAAGGATAAAGTTACAAGACAGTAGAGCTACAATGTACTATGAACAGATAATTTCAAAATACAGTTCAATTCATGTCTGTTCAATTTATGCCTACTACTAGTATTTAGTAGTACATCATGTCCTTGTCTATCAACCTGTACAGAGGATATTTATTAAAACATTTTCCTAACAATGGCATCTTCAGTCAACTTTCTGGCTTGGATTCTAGGTACATCTCTAATTTAAAAAAAAAAACACTTAAAACTCTGAGTTGTGTGTTTTTTTTTAAATTAGATTTGAGTTTCATCATTGGATCTTCATAAGTGTTTTAAACTTGGGATTTAGTTTCATCATTGAATTCGATTTTCTTAATTGCATTTCAAATATCTCATCTGTATGGATTTAATGGGTGTTTTTATTTTATTTTTATAAGAATATATTGTGGCATGAATATTAACCACATATGTATGTGGTGTTGTAAAACATTATTTGCTAAAAGCCGCTAATGAAATAAAAAGGATTAAACAAAACTCCCGATAATTAATACACATTCATTTTTTCTGTCCTTTTTAATTGGATTTGACTTTTATCATTGATTCTTCAAACGTTGTTGTCCTTAGATTGAGTTTTAAGTCTATTTCAAAATTGGGATTGATTTGAGTTTTTTCATTGCATTTCACGTTACTTTCATCTATACAGATTTAAAGGGTTGTTTTCATTTTATCTTTTATAAATAATAAACTTAAAGTTATTGCCACCTTCTTATATATATTAATGGTAATTTATCAAATTATGTAGGTGTAGGAGTAGAATAAAAACAATTACATGTTTGTAGGAAACGTTTCGACCCTAAATAAGGTCATCCTCAGTCCATTTATTTACTGAAAAATAACATTAGTAACCAAACCATCATATCAATTACAAATTCTGTATTGCATTGTTAAAATTGTGGAAGCTTAATCTATTGCAATCGTCCTATTGATGGTGATCGTTATTGTTTACAATAATAACTCAAAGTGACAAATGACACATTTTAAAAAATCAACTTGAATATCACATTTTTAACAAATTAACACTTAATTAAATTTAAACATACAACCAATAACAGTAACTCAGTATAAAAATCAATCTTCAACAATTTCATAAACCATTAAAATTAAAACTTTATTATAAACAATAAGTGAGTATAAATTATATGGAAAAATTTATCTTTTGTAAAAATATGTTGCGGTATCATGAATATTAATCACACATGTATTTACTGCAAGGTTCCCAAAAAGGGGTAATTCATAACTTGGGGAATTCTGACCTTGCTAAGACTATTACCAGTCTTTCAAAAATAACTGTGAAATGAGCAATGAGAAATCTCGGGGCGGGGTCGCAAGAGTCGTGCTTTCGCACTTCTTTGGACTTAAACAAGCCTCAGGCTTTGATGCGAGAAAATGATCTTAATTAATCTTGTATAAAAGAAAATTAAAAAAAAAAAAAAATATATATATTAAGGTTGAGAAATAATAAATTAATTCTTATATTTAAAATATTATTTTTATTTTATACCTGTCTTTTAATTGAATGATAATGATTTTAAGCGTAAAAGACCAGATTTAAGATTCGTATAAGATTCTAGGTTAAACATTAAATTTTCTTTTATTGATTCCCCTTTAATATATATATTCTTATCTTTTGTGTCTTCAGGGTTTTTTTTTTAAATTAAAATTAATAAAAAAAAGAAAGCTAACAATTTGCTTTTTTTAATATATTAATATTTATTTGGTTATATTTCATCTCCTACTTGAGACATTTTCAAACCCTGAAATTTTATTTGTATTAATTTTATTTATATAAAATAAGTCAAAAATTGTTTAAAATTCAAATATTACTGATCTAGTAATATGTCACTAAACACCACTTTACTTTCAACTGACAACTGATTTAAAACAAAAAGAAAAGAAAATTCACTTTGAGTCATGATCAATCTCAGCTCTCTGATACATGACTCCTGTATCAGAGTCATGTATCAGAGAGCTGAGATTGATTAATATTTTAATTTTAAACAATTTTTGACTTATTTTATATAAATAAAATTAACACAAATAAAATTTCAGGGTTTGAAAATGTCTCAAGTAGGAGATGAAATATAACCAAATAAATATTAATATATTAAAAAAAGCAAATTGTTAGCTTTCTTTTTTTTTATTATTTTAATTTAAAAAAAAAAAAACCCTGAAGACACAAAAGATAAGAATATTAAATTTTAAGGAAACTTATCCAAGTTGACATCCAGTCTCCAGTTCCAGCGAAGTGTAGAACTCCTTCGACCGCTCCTTGTGTGCAATGAGATAGACAGGAGATCCTCCTTGAGAATTTAAATAATTTTAATAAATTTGATATACTGGATTGATGAATTACTTTTAAATACAACTAAACCTCCAACTGAGGGAATCCGGATACTTTTATACCTTACACTCTGGATAATAACTGACTTGTAGTGTCTCAATAGACTACATACAGTAGAGCGTCGATTATCCGAACGTCAGTTATCTGAACGTTCAATTATCCGAACTAGCTTTATGAAAAAAAAAAAAAAAAAAAGCCACCGCTAAATTAATTCCTAGAAAGAGCGGTGTTAGCTGTATAAAGGGATACCAGATTTCGATGAATTCAGTTTCACGGGGTAGACATTATCATTTCTTTACTAAGAACTAACTTTTGTTTGTCTTTGTAATTTGTGGAATTATTTGCAGCATTTCTCCATTTAATACCTTTCTATTCTGTTGGTCGGTTATGTTAATGCTCTCAGTTTCAAATCATTCATTGTGAGGTTATGTATACATTTTTTAATTAGTTAGTAGTTAGATATTTTAAGTAAAACTTACAACATGTCGACAAAAAAGGAAACGGGTAGTGCTTTCATTAAAAGATAAAATGGAAATTATTACGTGGCTGAAGAAAGGTGGAAGCCAAGGCATTGGCTATCAAGTTCGGTGTTGGTAAATCAACGATTACGGAAAACAAAAAATAATTCTGATTCAATTACTTGGTCAAGATTAAGTGCATTTAAACAAACAGTGCAATTAATACAGCAGCAGTGCATAAAACAGTGGAATTAAACATGAAGCTTGGTGGTGACTCTTTATTCATCCTCAGTTCTGAGTGGCTAAAAAATTTCAAATTACGTCATGGGATTCGACTAATCGAGATTCATAGTGAAAAATTAAGCAGACGACTATTACACAACCTTCTTTATGACAAATTAATCTTAGGTGATACACAACTTTATTTTTGTACTCAAAATATTTTTGCATCTTCCCTTTTAAATTTCTAGTGAATTTCGATTATCCGAATTTTTGATTATCCGAACCACCCCAAAAAACATTAGTTCGGATAATCGACACTCTACTGTATATACAACTCAATGTAAAGAATTTTATTTATATCTAAAAGAAAACTTTTAACTATGAGATTGTTCTCTACAGGATATATATGTAAGGTTAATATTAAATGTTGTATCAGGTTATGCTAGGTAACATTTTCTTTTATTAAGCGTTATGAATCAATACGATGTTTCCTTTGATGACGTGTAGTTTGGTGACCACTTTAAAATGGAGGTATAATTAAATTATAAGAATTGATTGGCTCTTGGTATTTTTGTGAGTTAATTCAATTATCATTTAAATCCAATTATAATTACTATTTATAAAGGGAGACAGACAGAGAAAAATAGACTTCAGCGCTGGGACTCGAACCACGGACCTCCCCCTCATATCCAGTGTGCGGTAGAGCTCTAACCAATAACTTGTGAAAATTAAATTTTTAATTATCATTTTTTGTGGATTTTTTTTTTTTTAGACCCGAGTGAATTTAATTAAGATGGAATTATCTCTGTTCTTGACAATAACTTGTAATTTACAAATGTAACTTCAATATACCATAGTTGGCATTTCTGGATATTAGGTAAAGCTATAAATATGGGTAATTTCAAGAAAAGGCGTCCAATTCCCAGAAGTCTTCCCCGAGGTATCTGATCGAAACTGTCTTGGAACGTTACAATTTTTTTGCTGTAATTTTTTTATTAAAATTTTATAAATGGTTTTTTTCTAGTCAAGTCACTATTTTCGGAAGTTGTGGCGATTTTACATTTTCAATTTAATTTCACTTCCTCAAATTTTCACCTTCATCTGAGGAAAGTACGCTGTGGTTACACGAAGTCCATGGTGACTGGTGGTCAAATTAATTAAAAATTCGGATAGCTCAATGAAAAAAAAAAAAAAAAAACTAAAATCAAAATTAAAGGACTAGGATCCAGCACGTGGTTCAAATAAAGTACTCGAAGACAGATTTAATAAATTGATTAAATTTTAATTAATAAAATAATACCTTTTAAAAAAAAAAAAAAAAAAAAAAAAACATCAAATAGTTAATATTAAAAATAATTTTGTGGAGCATTAGGCGTTTGATATGACGGCATAGCTGAAAGGCTTTGAATAAATTGATTTATTGGGACAAGCAAGTTTTCGGGTGTCTTGTTGTGGGCAGGCTTTTTCCCTCTTCCCTCTGATTTAGCAGTAAATATATCACACTTGTTTTTAGTTGTGTATTCAATCAGCATCATCGTAATATTTAATGTTGCCGTCAATAATTGTTAACACACTTTTGTTTTTCTCTAATCTTTAGCTACAACATACTCCCTTGGTACAGTTCTCGCTTTCATTGACTGTTGGCTTGTCCTCCTTCCAACATGTTCTTCTGTTATACATGATAACAGCCAATCCCTCTGCCTTTGTTTGTCTTCAAATCCCCTGTAGCGAGAAAAACAAACTGTCCTTCTTCTTCCGTAAAAGTGGTACACAATTGGTACCAAGGGTGGTAGCATGCATTGTGGGCCTTGAACAAAAAATATTTTCTGGGACGGGAAAGGGAGGGTTTAACCCAGTTATTAAAAACACCGCTGGTCTATAATACTTCATATATAATTGATAATTTCCCAAAGAGTACAGTAAGTTTATGTACATACATAGGTATAAGTATCACAACAGTTCAATCTCTCTCAAAAAAAAAAGAAAAAGCGTGTCCCACTACCTCTCTATCTTCGCTTACAATCAAGTAGCGAAAATCATAATTGAACAGAATTTGACAAAACAAAAAAAAAAAAGAACTAGATCAACACATTAGTGTGGAAAAAAAGAATTAGTGGAGTAGTGTGAAAAGAATAAAGTAAAAAAGAAACTTTTAAAAAGAAAAGAGTCCAGCACTCCTGACTGGCCAAATTATCTCTGTCTCAAGGGGTCTGAAGGACCTCTACAGAAACTTCTCTCACGACTTCTTGAGTAAATGAATCAACATTTTATGCAAGGCACGCACAAGCGAGCACGGACGCGCCGTGCAGCCGCCGCAAGGCATACTCACGCGAGGGCCCGAAAACTGGGCCTCTGGGAAAACATGGGCCACCTTTTCACATCCCTCCCCTCTCTATCAGCCGACGTCCACGTCGGTCAGTCACTACTGGTTGCTTGAGTTCGACGGTCCAGTTCCCAACAGTAGGCGGCTAACTAAACTAAAAAATAAAAAACTAAAAAAAAATCTTTAAATTAAAATAAATAAAGCTTTAAATTAAAATTAATGTTGTACATCTAGGTATCTTCAATAGGATAATAGAGGGGGGTCCAAATTGCCGTGAGTTGGTTCCAGTAAAGGATGTTACGGCTGTGCTCGACTTGGCGGGGGCACTGCCGTGCCCCTAGATACAGAAATGAAACTGTGTTGTTTCTCATTTTCTATTATTAGTCCTTCTCTTGTTATCAATTATCTTGACCTGTTGATTAAATTTAGGATCAAGTTACCTGATATTGAACTTAAGAAGGTGTAATGTGTGCGGCAAGTTCCTTTTGTTTGGATTTTTCCAATAAAACTCCCAACAGCCTATCCTTAACAGCAGCCAGCTTAAGGAAGAGAGAGTTCTCCTTGCCCGGATAAATCCGGTTGAAGTCTTGAACTAACTAAAATATAAAAAAAATAAAAAAATAATAAATAATCATGAAACAGAATAAAAATTTAAATTAATATTAATTCATTATATGAAACTTCAAAATTACCAAGGTATGTCCAGCAGGAGTCTTGAGGGCCGGATACTGTCAAAGTAATCAGTGAGGGTTCCTGGCGTCTGAATATCTCGCTGTCTTGCCTGGAATGTCTTTTCCCAATTAGTTGAGACGATTTGCCAGGGCTCTATCGACATGCGTAGATAGTTTAATGCTTCTACCTCATATTTTTTTATATATTTGCTTCTAAGTCATATTTTTATTCATTCATTTATTTTCTTCCAAGCTTACAGAATGTAACGGAATGAAAAATTCTTATGTCTCCAATTTCAAAAATGCCAGGGTAAAATCTGTTTTAGGCATCAGGGAACATTTTTGGTTCCACACATACATTTATTTACATCTAAATTTAAATGTTGCTCTAATTACATACTTTTAATCATGCAAAAAATTTACTGAGATTTAATTTATTAATATATTTTTATGTCAATATATCTAGGATAAATTCACCACAAGCCTGTCACTGTGTCTCTGTTGGAATTGACCTATTGAAGGTAAGTGAATGTACCTTTACTTATTGCAATAAACAAATATTTATACTGAAAGGCACTTACAGAATTTGTATGTTTGGCAGTGCTCCCTCCTTGGGAAGTACTTGGTTGAGGAAGAGGGCAATAAACAAATATTTATACTGAAAGGCACTTACAGAATTTGTATGTTTGGCAGTGCTCCCTCCTTGGGAAGTACTTGGTTGAGGAAGAGGGCAATAAACAAATATTTATACTGAAAGGCACTTACAGAATTTGTATGTTTGGCAGTGCTCCCTCCTTGGGAAGTACTTGGTTGAGGAAGAGGGCAATAAACAAACATTTATACTGAAAGGCACTTACAGAATTTGTATGTTTGGCAGTGCTCCCTCCTTGGGAAGTACTTGGTTGAGGAAGAGGGCAGTAAACAAATATTTATACTGATAGGCACTTACAGAATTTGTATGTTTGGCAGTGCTCCCTCCTTGGGAAGTACTTGGTTGAGGAAGAGGGCAATAAACAAATATTTATACTGAAAGGCACTTACAGAATTTGTATGTTTGGCAGTCCTCCCTCCTTGGGAAGTACTTGGTTGAGGAAGAGGGCAATAAACAAATATTTATACTGAAAGGCACTTACAGAATTTGTATGTTTGGCAGTGCTCCCTCCTTGGGAAGTACTTGGTTGAGGAAGAGGGCAATAAACAAACATTTATACTGAAAGGCACTTACAGAATTTGTATGTTTGGCAGTGCTCCCTCCTTGGGAAGTACTTGGTTGAGGAAGAGGGCAGTAAACAAATATTTATACTGATAGGCACTTACAGAATTTATATGTTTGGCAGTGCTCCCTCCTTGGGAAGTACTTGGTTGAGGAAGAGGGCAATAAACAAACATTTATACTGAAAGGCACTTACAGAATTTGTATGTTTGGCAGTGCTCCCTCCTTGGGAAGTACTTGGTTGAGGAAGAGGGCAATAAACAAATATTTATACTGAAAGGCACTTACAGAATTTGTATGTTTGGCAGTGCTCCCTCCTTGGGAAGTACTTGGTTGAGGAAGAGGGCAATAAACAAACATTTATACTGAAAGGCACTTAGAGAATTTGTATGTTTGGCAGTGCTCCCTCCTTGGGAAGTACTTGTTTGAGGAAGAGGGCAATAAACAAACATTTATACTGAAAGGCACTTACAGAATTTGTATGTTTGGCAGTCCTCCCTCCTTGGGAAGTACTTGGTTGAGGAAGAGGTGAGTTAACCTGATCACCTGAATGAACAGGCGGTGGGGTGTCTTGATGACCTGATTGAGGGACTAATAAACTAGAATAAGTTCCTTCTGTAATACGTCTGCCACTCGTTTCGGGGTAGCGGGCCGTAGCAGACGTATATTTAGATAAAACACTTCCCTGGATTCGGGACACAAAATACTTAATATGAAGGGAGGGGAGGGGGACTGCTTCTAAAATAAAATAATAAAAAGATACCAATTAAGTAGAAGGGACGTGGTCGTCCAAAACATAAAGAACATTTAATTTTTTAAAAGATTACAATGTATTCTAGCCCACTGCCTGAACCCGGGCTCGCCTAACCTTACATCCACGAACTTCAATAACAAAAAAAAAAAAACCTAAGTAACCCTACCGAGCCCTTACACGACTAGGGGGAGGCAGCGACTTAACTCTCTTAATTTTTATACAATTTGTGATTTATACCGGGGTTTCCCCCTGGGTAGTAACCGATGGGTCGCCAACCAGGCAGTAAAGAAAAAGATAAAGTTGTAATCACTCTTCCGATGGTATCCACTGTTCTGACTAAGTCCCGTTATTGGTATCCTCTTTGCAACACCCGCGTTAAAGTGCACTACCGACCGAACTTAACTTTTGATGTTCCTCGGTGCACTATGCCTTTAAAAACAATTTTCTGACAATCAAATTAAAACAAAGAAAATAAAAAAAACGGAAAGTACTCTTCCCAACCATTGGCACTTTGCTGGAACTTGAACTTAACTAAAATTTTCTTGGCTCACGGTCCACGACCACTTTTCGGCACACAGCCACAAACTTCGGCACACAGCCTAAACAACTTCGGCACACAGCCTAAACAACTTCGGCACACAGCCTAAACAACTTCGGCACACAGCCTAAACAACTTCGGCACCCAGCCGCTCTTTAACCGACAACTCCGACCGTAACTATCTCGGGATCAGCGGATCAACGAATGAGCGCCGGTCTAGGTTGCTCCGCCCTTTTATAACTTTGATGTCAGGATCGGCCCTGGTCCGATCAGCTCCGGTCCGCTCCGAATCAGCACCGGCCCTAGTTCGGCACACCACCGGTCCAGGTTCGGCACCCCCACCGGTCCAAGTTCGGCACGCCCACCGGCCCAGGACCGTCACACTACCGGTCCTGGTCCGTTACGCTACCGGTCCTCACCGGGAACGCTTCTTCCGAGGCCGGCCCGGGGTCGGTCTACCGTCGGTCCGGGACCGGCCCACGCTGTTGGAGTGACCACGTGTCGCGTAAAAATTTTGTGGAACCAAGGGGGGCCCGGGGCTATTCGGCCCCCTGGTTACACTTCATAGGAGATCCTATCCAAGTCCAACAGAGCAGTAAACCCTAAACTAATTGGAGATGAGCTGTACCACTTGGGGTGTCAAACCTAACAGGGGAGCCGCTCTACTGGGCTATTCTGTAGGAAAACAATAATAATAAAAAATTAACAATGATTAGGATAGTGGTACTGATAAAGTAAAAAAGTGCCAAAATCCAAACAAGAAATCAGGCAAATTGGATAAATTAGCTAATTTTGTCTAGCCAATACACATACTCTCTCTATCGACATGCGTAGATAGTTTAATGCTTCTACCTCCATGTCATTGGCCTCATATGTTATTTTCGTGGCCAAGTTGCATCTTCACCACCGGAACTGATGGTCCTTGATGATCTTCCGCTAGGGGGAATGTCACCTCTCTCCCTGAATTTTCTTCTCAGGTTTATGTAGGATTCGTAAAACCTTCCCGCGGCGTTCCTCTTGCTGTGTAGGGTGTAAAGAAGATGAGAGGATTTGGTTATTAGCATGAGGGCTTACATTCGAAATTATATTTCATATAAACAACTCGGCCCCTCGGGCCTCTTGACCCCGCTGGGGGATACCCCCAGACCCCCGGATGTTATTGCTTAGAACTCGTGGCTAAATTCAAGAAACATGGGACACATGCTTTAGCCGCGCTATTTTTTGTTTGTTTGCTGATTTCTTATTTGCTGTTTTTAGTTTGATCTTGTTGTGCCTGCTATTTAAACTTGCAGATTTTGTTCTGAAAGCATTGCGAAGTTCTCTGGGAAGGTGTGTATTCCTAACTATTTTTTCCATCAAAGGTTTCATTAATGATAAGGCTAGATTTTTTTAAAAATTTGATCGGGCCTCGTTAGACCATGAATCTTGGTTGGAATTCGACTTGAATAGAACAAAGCTGTTGACTGCTCCGATGTCTAAAATGCCAAAAAAATATCGCAGTGGCTATCTTCTGGTTTTTCTTTTAGAAGTTTTGTCGTGACAAAGCTTGTCAAGAACGTCAACGAGACCCTTGGTCATGTTTTAAAATTTCGGGTTTTTTGTTTCCTTCGGTACTTGTCACATCAGAAAAATGCATCGATGAAATCAACATAACGATTTTGTTCTTCTTTGGTGTATAAGAAGTAAGCATCTTAACGTATTGGTATAATAAATAGGTACTAGTTAAGGCTGGGACGCGAGCTAGCATCATCGAAGGAATCTGCCGCTTATTTCTCCATAATTTTCTTACATATGTAAGTTTATTATTCTGTAGTTCTTCAGTTAACTCGCAAGAGGAAAACCAATTGTCTGCAGTTATGTTTCTATTGGTTCCTTTCCAAGAGTTGGTGAGTTACATTATATATTAAGCCGGCAAAGATAAATCTCCCTTCTTTTTTTCAATTTCTTTCCCGACATAAGGTATACCCCCCCCCCCCCCAAAAAAAGTCCTAGCATCACAAACTGATACTATCTTTAGCCCATATTTGTCTGGCTTACGGGGAATGTACATTTGGAATGGACATCTCCTACCAAAGCCAAGAAGAGTTTCGTCAACAATTAGGTATTCTGATGGTGAATATTTTGTACAGTTTTTTTCAAACTGTCCATAATTCATGGAAAGCAGCAAAGTTGTCATTTACTTTTCTGTTAGCCCTGGTTTTTTTTTTTTGTCAAAACGAATGCAGATAAGAAGGAAATCAATCCTCTTTTTAGACAGCACTTCGAAATAGTGGAGGTCCATAAATTTTGGAAAAACATATCTTCGGTGTTCAATCCCGAATTTTTTAACACGGCACTTATGTACAACACCATTATTAGAGCTTTAATTTCTAATAAATCAGTGGTATGTATAAACCATTGACTAGATTTATAACCAGCTTTTCTTTTTTCAATTTCTTGGTTAGAGGTGGTTAGAGGGATGTATAAACCATTGACTAGATTTATAACCAGCTTTTCTTTTTTCAATTTCTTGGTTAGTATATTTTACGATTTATTCAAACATTTCATCAGTTAAAAAAAGTGAAAAAAGGCGGGACTCATCGGTAAGACCACTCCAAGATCTTCTCTTTTTGGTCCAGGCAAGTGGACAACTATGTTAGCAGCAGGGGGTCTTTGCAAACTTATTGACTAGTGACGTGGTAGTCTATATAGTCTTATTGTCTTTACCAAGAATAAAATATCTATGCTCTTGATTTGACATCTCCGGGCGGTAACCTTTTGGGTCCAGGGCAGTTGATGGTGTTGTGGCTTCCTGCACATTTTACACACCGAGGCGGGAGACCACACCAGTTTTTGGTGTGTCCTAGCCTTTGGCATTGTGTACATTGTACAACCTGTCTGTTAGGGTAGGGCTCCTCTATTTTAACTATACAAAAGCATAGATTTTTAATGAGGTAAACCTCTTTGTTGTTAGGCGCTGGTTTTAAGTCAACAAAGAAGAGGGACCTGGGTTCGTTGTTTCGGCCTTTGATATTATGTATGTTTAAGACTTCATGTCCCTTAGCACCTAAGTCTGCTTTGATGAAGTCGTGAGGAAGCGAGTGGTGTAGGTACCTAATGACTACTCTATAAGGCTTTTCCTCCTTACGGATGTGGGTATAATACTCTATTTTGTTAAAGAGTGCACACCTAGACAGATCTCTCCACTAGTCTGATGTTTGTACTTGGACACCACAAATCTACAAATCTCACACACACACCACACCTACAAATACACACATACACAGACACCTACAAATCTCCGCCTTTTTCCTTAAAAAAAGCAGATAACACATGGACTAACACAGAACAAGACACAGCAACAGAATTCTCCAAACACCTTACCTCAGTATTCCGTCCTCACCCCAACATCAGAGATCCTAACACTACTGCAACCATACTCCATGACTTATCCATACCCTTCCAACTATCTCCTCCACCAAAAGCATTTCACCCATCCGACGTCCTTCACACAGTCAAATCCCTACCCAACAAGAAAGCACTAGGCAATGATCAGATAACCCCCATAATATTAAAACACCTACCCCGCAAAGCCATTATATTCCTTACCAACATATACAATGCTATCCTCCGCACTACTTACTTCCCTATCCTTTGGAGAACTTCCATTATCATTATGATACCCAAACCACATAAACCTTCTCATAAAGTAACCTCCTACAGACCTATCTCCCTCTTACCCACTATGGGTAAAGTCCTAGAGAAACTCCTTCTCCGTAGACTCCTTCCCATCCTTGAAATAGCCAAAATCCTTCCTGACCACCAGTTTGGTTTTCGCCACCAACACTCCGTCAATCCACCAAACCTATCGACTTGTCGACCAAATTGCAGCAGCCCTTGAACAGAAACAATATTGCTCTGGGGTCTTTCTAGACGAGGCTCAAGCCACTCGATTGAAACGAATTGAAACCAACAGACGCTACAAACTACTTCTAAGACTTCTTGATCATCGCACACGTCTCACATTAAAACATAGACTACAAATTTACAACTCAATTCTCAAGCCTACCTGGTCATATGGCATTGAAATCTGGGGTTCTACAAAACCTTCAAATCTTCACCGTCTGCAGTCTCTACAGTCAAAAATCTTAAGAAAACTGTCCCATCTTCCTTTCTATGTTCCAAACATCATCATCCATAAAGACCTAAAGGTATCTTTTGTGAGCGATCTTGCTAAAGATAGATATAAAAATTTCCACAACAAACTTGAACCCCATAACAAACCTCTTGTTCACGCCCTTTCCTCACCTCATATACCTTCAAACCCACCCAGAAGACTGAAAAGAACATGGCCAAGAGATCTTCTAAGAATCAACTGAAGAAAATTATAATGTACACTATCTAAACAATGTATATGCAAATACATATGCATAATAATGTTACGGAGTGCCACCACTGGGTGAACACCCGATCATGTTAAATCAAAATGCTAATTGTATTTCTCTTAACAACACTTTTAAAACAAAAAAAAAAAAAAAACTTTGTAGTTGAAGTGAACAATAAACTATAAAAAAAAAAAAGATCTTGATTGTTGTTTTTTTCATCTTCACCAAACATTCCACTAATAAACCAATTAATGCAACCGCTCACAGACACTAAAGTCGTCACGTGAGAACAAACCATAAACATAACGTATAAGCTCGATCGCTTCATGTGACAGCATGCTCTGACAAACTGCATGCTTTTTGGCCTTTAATGTTAACTTCAATCCACTTAACCTTAACTTGACAGTAGTTAACTTGGTGCGTGGGCGGCCGCGAATAGATTCGTCATAAACAGCTGGTTTTTCCGGCGAAATCCGCGTCACGAAGGGGTTGAAGTCCGACGATTCGCTTCCACACACATCGTAATAGTGACTCGAAGCAAACACAGGATATACTGACGACTGGAGAGAAAAACGGCGTATTTATACTGGTTTCCTCAACCGTAGATTGTCCAGGAGTTCCTTTACTCGGGGTGATACTTTGTCGGGATGATGCAATCATGCAAGGGTCGACCACTCGATCTTGTGGCACAGGTACTTGGGAGCCAGCAATACGCTCATGCATTGCTGGCGTAATAAACAACCCAGGTTAAAGCCCTGCTTTCAGGGGAAACATTTTGGGCCTCAAATTGCGCCTCATCTATTTGTCTTAGAGACTTGAAATTTTTCACACTTAATCTTCTAAACATTCTAGATATGCCTCTAGATTTACTTTTTTCGATTTCACGTTTTAACCCTTTAAGGACCGGTGGCTTTAATACAAAGCCACCTGAAAATGACTGTAGTGGACCAAGGTCAAAATTTTCAAAATTTTGATAAAACTATTTCTTAAGTTCTCAGAGGCGCATAGGAGACCCTGAAAAAATAATTTAAAAATTATATTTTATTTATTATCACCAGAATCTTAAAAATAGTGGTGGCTTTCAACAGGAGCCACCGGGCCACTAGGCCAATGTTTTCTTTACTATTTCATTTTCTTTGCCTAATCACTTAGTAGGTCCTCTTAGTAACTACCAATTAAGATATAATAAATAAATGGCCAATAAAAACAAGAAGATAATAAGAAATACGTTTTATTTCAAGGAAAATTTAATATGTAATTGTACAATTTTACATGATGAATAAAATATTTATATAATGCCAACAAATTATCTATATTTATACACTTTTCTAATGATATGTATATATACATATCACAATTTTACACAAATAAAACAAACATTTTATGTTTGTGTATATTTATTTAGATTAATTATATAATATATAACTAAAATAACGCAAAACTAAAAACTATGTATAAAATATATATAAACATATTATATATGAAATACATATAAATATACTGATTTGATCTATACAAAGTAAATTAGTTGAAAGAAAAAAACATCTAAAAAACAAAAATCTATAAAAATATACAACATATAGGAACTAACAAAATGATATTAGTCTTGCGGAATGGCATATATATACATTGCTTTTTTTGCAGATACTTTTAAATGCTCCGACATCAATGCGGTAGTTTACCTCACCCCTAACAAGAACATTCAACCCTTTTTTATCTTTTTTTAGAATGAACCTTTTCGAAGGCTTGAACTTAAAGTGCCATACTGGTGACTTCACCATGTCCTCTGTAGCACTCTTCCAATCAAATACTTTTCCACTAAGGGAAATAACCGTCCCAAATTCCTCAAATATGTCAGTGTATTCATTTGGCGAAATTATTATGCTTTTTTTCTTGATCACCTTTTCTATCCGAGCAAACACTCTGTCGCAGGGCAAAAATGAATGCCCAACAACCGGAAAGATCACTTCAATCTGGCTAATATTTTGATTCATATTAGATTTTAGGAACCATGTGGAGAGCATACCGATGAGCGTTGTGTTCTTATTCTGGCCTCCACATCCGTCAGCCATTATACGAATCGTTTTAATTTTGTCAGGGATGGCTATTCGGCTGAGACAGTCAAAAACAGCCGAGGAGATTTCGTTCGATCCTTTAGCATACTCTGTCTCATCCCAGTGGTATATAAAAGTGTTCTCTTTTGTTTGTGGGGATTTAGAGTGGCCAACAACGACCGTGAAATTATATTTGTACAACTGCCTGGAGTAGTATGCACTCTGGTCTGGTACTTTTGGGAGTACCTGATTTTTCTGACAGTCGAAAGATAATATTAATACGTCCTCTGCCCTATCCTTGAGCAGATTGTAGAATGACTTGGCTTTACGCTGATGCATTCTTAAATATGTATGTAGGTCATTTTTTTTTCTTTGATCCTTTATTTTCATCTGCTCTCTGAGAGAAATGCATGTGGAACAAGCATCAGTGGCTGGAGTTCCAAAGCCAAGGTTTAACTTTCTATTAAAAATTAATCTAAAGTAACTTAATTTTACGTGTTTTTCTTCTACCTCTTGAGAATCATTAAACATTTTCCACATTTTTGTGATGTTCAAGTCACTGCTAAGATAAGCTCTAGACGATTTTTCTCTAATATAATGGCAGTCGACTGCTTTGAACTGCTTTATAAATTCAATGACGGCTTCTCGTCTAGTCGCATAAAAATCTGAGACCTCCTATCCCCACCTCTTTTTTCTTTAGGAGATGTACCCAAAACAAAGTGTCTACCCACCACTCCAAGAACACGACTTTTTTTCACTAACAGTGTATTTAGAAAAGCTGTCTGGCACACTTGTAGGATTTTCCCAGAACAGGGAATAAAGTATTTAATAGAAATTGAGTCAGAACCACGATAATTACTCACTGGTCTCTTCCTTGCAGGTTCTTCTGCTTGAGTGTATTTTAATATTAAGTTGTCCTGGGCAGCTTTTGCTGGTTCAGAATAAAAGTTTTGATGAAATATTTTTTGTGCTTTATCTGTTACGTCTTGACACTTGTAAGTCTTCTTTTTGTGGCAACAGTTGATTTTTTTCGGTACACCGGGGGAGGAGTATCTAAGAAAAACATCAAAAAAACAATTACATTAACAATCAACAAACAATATGATTGTGAATAATAATGAAAAAGTAATATTGACAAACATCAGGCTAGCTCAAGCAAATTATGTTTAAAATATTCTTACCTGCTTCTTTTTAAGCGTTCCCTTGCCCAAAACTTTTCATTGCGAGCCCGCTTTCTTGTAATTATATCTTGCAACTCTGGATTGCTCTCCATTCTTTATAAAAGTATAAGAATTAAAAACTAACGAATCACAACAAAACAATAAACAAAGCAATCAAAACCTGTATAAATATAACCTTTCAGTTTGACTGGGCAGGTGGCGATCATTGCGGCCACTTCTGCAACTATGGATGTAGCCTGTTTTGTAACTGAGCTCTTTGATGGGGCAGGTGGCGATCATAGTGGACACTTCTGTAACTATGGATGTAGCCTGGTTTGCAACTTAGCTCGTTTTTCAAACACTGTTTCTCACTGGATGTGTAGTCATTTGAAACCCATTCTACAGCTTCGTTGATAGAACCTATTGAGAACTTGTGATTTCTTGAAAAAAAAAAAATGTTTTTCCCTCAGGATGGATGTATCGTGTTTTTACAAACCTTTAGCCACCAACTTTTGAAGGAGAGGGATGGAAGTGAAAAATCATCGAAGAAGAGTATGTACCCAAGCCCCTCAACAAATTGAGAAAGCCGCAACACTACACTTTCTCCGAGATATTGTCCTCCAAACGTCCCCCTACCTTCATAAAGTTCAAATTCCATCATAAAGCCCGTAACACCACAACATACAGCCCACATCTTAAATCCACGCTTGATGGGTTTCATAGGCATATACTGCTTAAGGCTGCTTCTTCCCTTGAAAGCAATCATGCTCTCATCAATAGATAGTTGCCTATAAGGGCTGTACATTTCCTTGAACCGATCATTGAAGAAGTTCAACAATGGTCTCACCTTAAACAATTTATCGAAGTTTGGGGAACCTCTCTTAGGTTGATTGCTGTTGTCGTTGCAATATATATGCCTAAGTATGTGGAGGAATCTCTTCCGACTAAATGTTTTGCTAACAGCAGGAACATTAAAATTAACTTTGTTGGACCAATATAACTTTATTTGGGGCACGGTGTGAAACCCCATCACAATTAAACACCCAACAAAAGCCAAAAACTCATCATTCGTTAAATTTAGAATTTGCCCCTTCTGCTCCGCATACAGATTACTCTGTTTGACAATCACAGAAATAATATCAATTGTCATTATTGACAAAAATTGTTGATTGGTGATTCTATATTAACTTCAATTTTAGCCCCATTTGATTGCCTCCATTTGCAATTTTTAAATGTTTTGGACAGACCTGTTCCTCTCTTCTTCCATGATGGCTCGATGAAAGCATCCCTCTCGTCATCTCCATAATGAGCCTCATCATCTGAAAGAACAAACAGCATCATATTGCGCCAACTGCATCATAGCAGGTGACGATGGCCTCTCCGGAGAATCTAATATTCTAATTGGCTCTTCTTCCTCAGAATGAGCCGCACTTGAACTTGCTTCACCACTACTCTCTCCCTGTGATGATCTCCTAGTGGAGATGCCTTCACCTAAAATAAATAAATAACAAAAAATATTTAGGTTGATTTCATTTTGAAACAAAATTTATTCTACAGCATGTTTTAGTTTGTGCCGATTACATACTCAGCTCTCATCTTAAGCCAAAGCTAGATGAAAATAAGTGGTGGCCATAATATAAAACCACAACCTAAACGACTGTGACCGAACTCAGACTGTAACTGTAGTTCACTGTAACTAAAGTAATTAAGTTGCTAAAAACCAGCATTGGGAACCAAACGACTGAAAACTCGACTAATAGGTTGTTAAAATATTCATCCATTCGGTTGTGGATACCTAGTTTTTCATTCGACTGATATCAGTCATAGTTTGGAGTTGTATTAGTTGTAATTGGGATGTGTACATGGTCTGATCAAAAAGTATCCGACCTTAATTTTTATTTGCCTAACAAAGGAAGCTGTAGGGGCGGGGCTAGGTGTACGGTTGCAGGCATGCCTAGTGAGAATGCTCAGTTTTTTGTACGTCTGCAACAAGAGTCAGTCGGCAGTAGGCTATTAACAATCCGCAAGATTTAACAAGCCACTTGTTAAATCTTGTGGATTGTTTTCATTTAAGATTCCCCAAGCTTAAAAAGAAACATGAGTGCAGGAAGGCTGTTCGACATTTTGTCAGAAAGAAAAAATGCGACGAAACTCACTCACGCCTACTGGCTCACTAATTAATAGCCTATTGAACGCCGACTGACTCGTGTTGCAGACGTACAAAAAAAAAAATGAGCATTCTCACTAGGCATGCCTACAACTGTACACCAAGCTCGCCTCCACAGCTTCCTTAGTTAGGCCAATAAACATTAAGGTCGGATACTTTTTGATCAGACCACGTATATTTATAACGAGTGACATGCGCCTTCTCCATCTCACTCCCCTTTCAGCTCTGAGCCCTTCCCCTATCACTCCTGTATTAAAAAAAAAACAACATTCAACTGAAACATTTGACTAGCGGTCTCAGTATATATCTTTATTTCACCTTTATGTACTCTAATATTATCTAATATTCTTTATTCATATACCCCTATTCCCTATATAAAACTGTTTCCAGTCGATTGAACTCAGCCGACTATTTCTTTATCAATTGACATATTCATTCGGTTGTATTTTCGAGTTTGTTGTCCCAACGCTACTAAAAACAAGAAAATATACTCACTGAAACTGCTACCGAGGGTGTATCCATCTTCTCCTTCTGAATCTCCACCTTCATAAGAATCCTCAGCCTGATCATTGTTTATACCAAACAAGGACTCTAACTCATCAATAGTTCTTCCTTGCAGCCAATCTACATTAACTATAACTTTTTTTTTCTGCCATTGTCCAACTAAAATAATAATAATAATAATTTATAATACATATTTATACACAAGCCAGAAAGGTTCATACTAATCAAGGACAGAACTGTGGCTAATTATATTTTTATTATCACAAACAAATAAATAAAATGCATTCAGTATAAATGTGAATAATTGCTAATTAGTCTCATAACTTATTCCTTCTTCATTGTTATATTGACGTAACATACATATAATTACGCGTAGGCGTTAGGCAGTAATATTAATAAATTATACTTATTAAATAATTATTTCTCTACTTATGTCAAGTGTATATAAAATACTATATCAAATGGTAAAAGGTTTCTTCGTCTTAGCAATTCATCAGGTACATTCAACATTTCGAATGATAAATCAATATTAAGAGCAAAAATAATAATAAAAAAATTTATTTAATTCAAATATAATTGTATTAGATGGTAGTAATAATGATAGTATTTTTTAATAACATACTATTATCTATTGTAAAATTAAAACAGAACTCATACCAATTATTACAATTATTATAAACATAACTTAAATAGTACCAAATTTAATACCCTAGAGAAAGAGAAGCATAATTTAAAATTATTAGGTAGTGGTCCCCTGTAAGTACTTATGTTGAATGTGTTGGGTCAGTGAGGGTTGAAAAAATAAAAGTGAAGAACTACTTCATGAAATAATAATAATAATTCTGAAATAAGAATAATTCTGAAGAAATAGATATCTTACATCGTTTGAACATCAATATTAACAGGATTATTATCAGTTACAATTTACCCTTGCAAAACAGTTTGGACTTTGATAGGCAATGCTAATTGTAACCGATAATTTCTTAATTTATATATAAAAAAGTAGCTTTGGTTATCAGGCCTGAAGATGGTCCTTAAGAACCGAAATATAGCCAATTTCATGAAGTAGATCTTCACTTTTATGTTTTCACCTCTCAATGACCCAACACATTCAACATAAGTATTTACAGGGGACCACTAACTAATAATTTTAAATATGAAACACTTGGCAGGTCAATGTCAGCCAAAAACACAAGCAACTCTGAATAATTATACAGCTCAAGTATCGCTGACTCACTTACACTAAGTCTAACATTCTTCCGGATCAGCTAGAAACATTAAATTTGGCACACATACTGATTTCCCCTTGTGACCGAAATAAAATATCAACAAAAAAGTTAACATTTTTTATCTTATTACATAACTCAAAAAAATTAAACTAATTGCATTTATAAAACTTATCTAATACAACATAGGTATATTATATTATTCAAAGAAGTTCGATAGTATAAAAAATATATTATTAAAATAGTTTAAAAAAAAATCATAATATTAATAATAAATAACTAAGGTAACATTCATACTGTGTCAGTTTCATAAAAAATATAATCAATTAAATATAAATTAGCACAGATTTGTGATTTAAACTGTGACAGTTTCATAAAAAGTATAATCAATTAAATATAAATTAGCAGAAATGTGTGTCCTAATAATAATAATAATAATAATAATAATAATAACTAAGGTAACATTTATATGGTGATATTTTCATAAAAAGGACAATCGAATACATTTAAATCAGCACAATTTTGTGTCCTAATGTGTCAAAAAAAAAAAAAAAAAAAAAAAAAAAAAAAATATATATATATATATATATATAATAATAATAATAACTTAGGTAACATTTGTATTGTGACAGTTCAATAAAAAGGAAAATCAATTAAATATAAATTAGCACTAATTTGTGTCCTAATGTGTCAAAAAATGATAATAATATCAAAGGTAACATTTCTATGGTGACATTTCTACAATCGATTAAATATAAATTAACACAAATTTGTTTCCTAATGTGTAAAATAATAATAATAACAACTAAGGTAACATTTATATTGTGTCATTTTCTTAAGATCCTCGACTGTGTTTTTCTCCAGTGTGTGATAGTGTCTTCACACAAAATAATATTTTGTGTGAAGACGTTGTTTGATTATTGAACTACACCCTTTCTATGTTGTGTCATTTTCATTAGAAGGACAATTGATTAAATTTAAATCAGCACAATTTTGTGTCCTAATGTGTCAAAAAAAAAAAAAAAAAAATTAAAATAATAATAATAATAACTGAGGTAATATTTATATGGTGACATTTCTATAATCGATTAAATATAAATTAACACAAATTTATGTCCTAATGTGTCAAAAAGAGATGGATTTCTGCCTTGAAATGTGAGAATTCGGTGATTTACAATTTTCTCGTTCTCCTGAAACGATGACATAGCTTTTGTTATCTTCAGTTTGTGGTGGAATGTTTTATTTTATTCTTTCTCACTGATTTAATTTGGGAGTCCAAAATTCTTTGTGGTTCTCTTAGAGACATGGACCTAATTTTGCTATGGTCAATAAGTTTCGGTTGGACGCAATCGTAAAATATTTTCAGTTTTGGAAACATGTCACTACAAAATTTGTGGTCAATTTCCACTACAGTCATGTGGAAATCCAGAGGCGTCCACACACCAAAGATACATTTCTTCTTTTTAGTTATAAACAAATTTGCCCTTAAATCTGAAATATAATATAGTGAATTCAGTAACCAATTCAGTACAGTTTCGAATAAAACCATTTTCAATTTTCTTAGACAGTAGATTGAAACTCGATTTACTGGAAATACAAATTATGCCTAAACTTTCTCATTCTTGTTGAGTAATCAAAACATTAAAACACAATGAGTGCAGCTGCATTGGTCTTAGTTATTTAGTTTACGTTATTGACAATATCACCAAAATGAAATAAGTGAAATATTAGAAACAGTAAAGAAAATACAGCAGTGTTTAGAAGTAAGCATATACAAAAAAGATGTTATTATGCTTACTTTGAATTCTACATAAAATTTATGAGAAGTATCAATAGTTTGGTTTAAAAAAAAAGTTTTGGATACATTGCAAATATATATAAGTAAAAAATAGCTAAAGAAAGACGTTGTTTTCATTACTTAAAATATAAAAAAATAGGATAAACATAATAGTACATTATGTAACTAGACAGCAAAGTGGCATTTTATTGCTACGGAAATGACGAGCAAGAGCGAGTCAATGAATAATTTCCAAAGCTATAAAAACCCTCTACTGACATTTTTTTTTGAGAGAGAGCATTATAAAAAATAACAAAAATGTTTGACCAATTATGACGTCATATCAACCAATGTTGATTCGTGTTGCAAACCATACGAATTGGCCCAGTTTTATGTTCCAATATTACAAGATAGAGAAACTAAAAAACCAGGATTGCGTGTTGCTAATTAAAATAAATGTTATGTACTTTTAAAGAAATCTAAAAATGTATAAACCTCGAGAACTAAAGTTTATTGAGGTCAAGTAAAGAACATTTTTTGTCACAAATTTGATTTTTAAAATCAGCCCCTTTCCGGTCTATTTGCTTACACGAATCACCCTGTATATTTTATAATTTATTAAAAAATTAAAAAGTAAATACCTGATAGCAGTAGTTGTGTTTTTTATTAATTGTTTTATTTTTTAGAAGGCATGTAATTTTTTTTCCTCGATCCCTTGGCTTATTGTCCTTTTGTGACAAGAAGCAGGGCACTTTACTTCAACTGTTATGTCCTCATCCAATATGCCATCCGGTGTAGCAGCCAAAAATGGGTTGACAATATCGATAAACAGTCCACACTCAGCTATGCGCTGTCCTTTAGCTTCTTCTACACCTGCCAAGGCATCCCTCTCGTGAATGCGTCCATATTATAAATATTTGGAGGTTATGGGCGGATCGTATAGAAGTCGGCAAACCATTCTAGCCGAATTCGTAGAAGGCCTCAAGTGGCAAATTTCTCCAACAAAATTTGAGGCAGACAATCTTTTCCTCCTTTCTTCCTGCCATAGACGACCCTTATCAACTCTAGTGAGGTCTTGAATATTTTGCGCCTTTTCATCCTCAACTTCAATGTTTTTTGAAAATTCGCTTTTGGCCTCTTCTAATTGACTGGGGGTTCATATCAGGCTGGTAGTATAGCAGCTGGTGGTATAGCATTGGGGCCGTAGAAATTGTCCACTGGAAAACTAAGCTTCTTCCTGACCATGCGCTTCGTCTTCCTATTTTTTTTCTCTCTTTTTTGGCTGTGTTTTCTCTCTAATTTTTTTGATGCAGAACTCCGGCTAGAAAGGAACATATTCTTGTGTATTCTGCTGTGAAGCGTCTTAGTGTTATGAGACACAACAGCCGCGTAGCATCTCCTTTGGTAAGAACCCCTCTGTGTAAAATTAATTCTCTTGCCTCCTATCATTTTGGCTATGATAGAATTAAATTCTTCGGCACAATTAATAGTCAAATTTTGGATGAGGCTGTTACTGTGTCTTGCCAAGTTATTAATTATTTTTAACAACCTTGTCCATAACCCTTCTCCTCATCATTTGAGGGACTAGGTTTTCTTCGTTTTCTTTCGCTTCTTTGCAAAAATATGTATCACACTTTTCGTGAGTTCTGAAAACATGCGCTGGAGCATTTATGTCAATTTTTTTCTTGAAGAGTAAGGTCTATAGCTTGCCGGTAAACAATCGCCCTTTTAATCCCTACTCTTATTTTAATTTTTTTTTTCTTCAGAAATCTTTCTCAGAAAACATGGCCCAGCATACTTATTTTTTGTTAAATCTTATAACTTGTTGCAAAAGTTTCTGAGAAGGTGGTTACTGCATTCAATTTTTTCAATTGAAACATCTTTATATGGCCTTTCTGACACGATTTTGTGATAAATACTATCACCATCTGCTACTAATTTATTATACTTCAGTCCATATATCGCTTCGCTGCACTTGGAACCTTCTAAAACAGCTTCACTTTCCATTGCAGTGGAATTTCCATAATAATTTTTATAACATTTGTGATCATGGCTTGCGCTTTCTGTTCTAGCAGCTTTTTCGCATATGGAACAAAATTTATTTTTTACTCCAAGAAATAAAACTTTTTTAGTTCTTTAACCAATTATGGCAGCCTGGAAAATAAATAATAACAACTAATTAAAAAAGGATTGACAAAGAAATTGAATTTAATTTTGTATCTTGGGTGGGCAAGGGTGGTGCAGGTAAACGTGGTTTTTGAGTTATAGATCAGCGTTCGGTAACTTAGCATTATAAAAAGCGGAAGGACGAAGGAATTGGATTACTTACCTAAGGGTGGTGATTGACCTTAGTTTGGAATGGGATAAACCCTTGATGAGATTATTTTTCTGCAAATATTTATTAGTATTTACAATTTGTTCAAGAAAGATTACAGTTCTTTAAAAATAAAGGGTTCATCCCATTCCAATGCTAATGTCAATCACCACCCATAGGTAAGTAATCACATTCATTTATCCTTCCGCTTTTTATAATCCTATAGATAATGACTAATTTATGACGCTCTCCTAGAGAGACAGATTAATGACTTCACAAGTGAGTTAAACTAATTAATTTATATTTGGTTTAGATTATTGTAATTAAGGAATTTATACAACATGTAATTATATTCTAGCTAGAGGATATGAGAAATTGACATTTTTGTTTGGTTGTTTTAATAAATAAATACTGAAGATGACCTTAGTCAGGGTCGAAACGTTTCTAAACAATATAATTTAAACTGTCGTTTTTTCTTACACCTAAAAAAATCACAGCGATATTCATCATATAAAATATTTAATAATAATGAAATGTAGCTACGAAAATTCGAAATGTTTGATAAATGGAAAACACTGAACCAGATAATTTTATACTCGTACATGAGAATGGTAGTCTGAGTTGCCAAATTTGGTTATACCACTTTTAAATAACATCCTTGCCCCCGGCCACCGTAAAGCCTAGATCCGTCTCTACAAGTAAGTAATGTGAACATACAAATTTTAAAATTCGACATATAACTCAAAACCATAGTTTTTAAATAATCTTAATTATTATTTAATATTTAAATTTAAACTTACAACACTAGAACGAGATGAATAGTTTCTTCTGTAAAAAAAGAGCCAGCGTGGCCGTGTGGGTTAAACCACGTCTGCTCGGCCATCACTGAATCATGAGTGGAACGAGACGCGGTTCGATACCTCGCCGTGACGCTCTGATTTATATGGCTCACTATTGATCACATCATACTCGCTTCGGCGGTACTATGTACAGAGGTATGATGTGTGAAGTGGCTGGAACTCTCTACCGCGGGGCGTAAAAAGGGCCTAAGTGATGGCCTAATTCAAAGGTTCGAACAAGTGGTTCGTCCTACCCGTTCTAGTAGAAAGTACTAGACTACTACTACTACTACTTCTGTAAAACCTTTTGGCCTAGCTGCCATCGGCTGCCACTGGAATAAATGGTATTCCATTCTTGTTAACGTCACCCGATTTCCTTGCTAATTCAGCTTCCTCCGCTGCAGCCTCAGCCATTGCTTCAGTCGCAGTAGATTCGATAGCTTCTCCAAGCTGTTCTTCACTCTGAATATATCTTCTGCTGGATATCAGCGGAAAAGTCATCACGCTGAACAACTCTTCTAACTGTGATTGGCCGTCTCCTGTAGTCATTATACCAAGTACAGCTGATGTATTTATAGCCATCTTAGTCCCTTTGGGGTCTTCCGAATAGACTGATTTAATTAAACGACAAACACTAAACTTATAAAATATTTTTGATACAAGCCCCATCTTCTCCTAATTAATTATGTCCATATCTTTGAATGAACAGTCACAAGGACTGTGATGATCATCAAGCTCCTGAATTCGAGAAATAAAGTAATTCATTTCAACAATTCTTCTGCCAGTAGAATCTTTTTCATAACTATTTGATTGTACGGGAGATGAATGAAGCTCAATTGAATATTCTTCCTTACTACCATTTTGGAGAGAATCACTGTATGACTTGACCACGAGCTGCACAGCTTCATCTAGTGTAGAAAATATCCGTATGACAACTGTCGGCGTTGTTTGAATTAGACGCTTCTAAAACATTAGCTTCTTCATTTTTAGATCTCTTATTATTCTAGGCAACCTAATTGGAGTGGTCGAATGAAGGGTTTTTTTTGGAATGAAAGTCCGATGATGGTTGTGGTTAAAAAAATGTTGTTTAATTCAAAGCTTTCGCTTAGGGAGCCTAACCATCATCAGTGATCTACAAAAGAAAGTGAAAATGAAATGAGGACAAAGGCAATTTACAGAGAATTATAATATGTGAAACAATTGTGAGCACAGATTTATATATAGTACAAAAGTTATTCTTCCCAAATAGTGTAGAAGATATAAAATTAAATTTAAAAGTTAACATGATGAATTTTTATTACAGCAAATTTTAAAAAACTATTTAGTAAATTAAAATTATAATTAAAAATATGTGACTCCATAAAAATGTAATAAACACTAAATATAAATTTAAGAATTACAAAACAATGCATACGAGCCAATAAGAGGTAACTGGATAAGGTATAAAGAAAGGACTAGTATAAATAGGTAAAAAAGGTGGAGGGGATTTACCGGAGTTTGTTCCATAATTTAGCAATTACAAGTATTATTAAAGAAAATTAAACATAAAATACAAAATAAGTTTATGAATTAAAAAAAAAAAAACAGCAAATACAAATAAAAAATTGATACCATATTATGACACTATAAATTAAACAATATACAAAGTTAAATAGTGTACATTATTCACAGAGTTAGGAAAAATGTTAAAATGTTAAACATTTTAAAATACCCATAAATATTACAATCGTCAAACACAAACAGTTAGAAAAAATCTTAAGCCTCATGCGGTTATTTTGATTTCTTTTGTAAAAAGCAATTTATTTGACTCTATGAATAGCTGTGGCAATATTGTTTATTAAACATATCAAAAAGTATTACAATTTAAAAATGTAGACAAACACAAAATACATAATAGTAGTAAAAAATTACAAAATCATGAAATACTAGAATTAACTATAAAATATACAAACTTGGACGGTATACACAATTAACAGAGTTGGGAAAAATCTTAAGCCACATGCGGTTTTTTTTATTTCTTTTATAGAAAGCAATTAATTTGACACTATGAATAGCTGCGGCAATATTGTTAATTAAGAATATTCAGAGATAATTAAAAAATATTAACAAACACAAAATTCATAATAGCAGTAAAAAATTACAAAAACATAAAATACTAATGAAAATTAAGTTTAAAATATACAAATTAGGATGGTTCACAGAGCTGGAAAAATCTCGACCCTTGAATTGAATCTTGAATTGAAGATCTAAATATATTTAACAGTATAAATATATGTGGCAATCATGTTAAATAAAAATATTCTATTTTTGATACGGAACTCTTGAAGAATAAATTATTCCAGCTTAAGGAAGAAACTGAAGAATTTAACAAAATGTATAGGGATTTAATGTTTTATAAGTGGGAGAAAGATTCAAGAGAAGAAGTAGATGTTGCTAAGGGCAGAAATGAAAATGCCTCCCGCACAGTTCTCTCTTCGATGAAACATCCCATAATAACTGCTACTTGATCTGCTCCCACCTGTGACATACAAATGGAAAATTAGTCCGACTAACTCGAAAAGAATTTACTATATGTGTAGTGACACTGCATGTGAATCCTATAAAATCAAATTAAATACATTTTTAGAATAACCTGTATTGAGGTATTTGTTTACGGTGTTTATCAAGATTAAAAAATTGATCTCCTCTCTTCTATCACAGTATGACATTGAAAAATGTCATATGTGAAGAAGGTAAAGAGAAGCCATATATTAAAAGAAATATTATATACACATTACTTGCAGTATTGGTGGATGTAGTTAATGTTTAACTAACTACAGTGATTTCAAAATGTAAAAAATAAGCAAATAATTTTGGAAACTAAAATATAAGACAGTTTTATTACTAATAAATGTAACTAATTGTATTCAAATAAGTTATTTCACATTTATTGTTAATTTTAACACTTCATTTATTGGTAATTAAGTAGTAGAAAAATGAATTATATTTATAGTTAATTGTAGAAAGTGCCAATTTCTTGTTTTATTGCATGAAGGAAAATATATTTACAAAATAACTACACATAGAAATGGAACACAAAATTAGTAGTCATAATGGATTCAAATTTCAAATACAGACTGAAATTGATTTAAATATTCCCAGTTATTTATTAATTGTATTATTTTATTTGTAGCTTTGTGAAATGTAATTACAAATATTCAGTTGATGCTAGGATCGAGAATCACTTGGCCAAGTGGATGGCAGCTTTTTGTGTGATCCATATACATACAGAGAGATTTATATCCCCCCTCGGCAATATGTAGCATTAAATTATGATTTCATCAAATATCTACTTAGATAAAAAGAAATGGTTCCCATCCAACTCTGCTGGAGTGCCACAGTAGGATCTAAGCTGCCTTGGCCCAAGTATACTTTTTCTAATTTACCAAAACGCATGAAAAGTGTTAAACAGGTGACATTTTACATTTTCAGTTTTAAATAATAGGTGCATTTGCATACAGGCATTTTGCATCAATATCTCAAACACTATTTTCCCAGGAAAAAGCAAGCTGTATGTCACTTTCATATTCAAATGCGCCACAAAGTAGAATTGTGTCACCCAATTAGTATGAAAAGTTTTTGAATGTCTTTTCTTGTCTGATATACCAATTTTTTTGGGGGGGAAGGGGGGGGGGGGGGGGTATTATTGCAAGAATAAGTCTATATAAAATTTCTTACCAGGTCTAATCTTGACGAATCCAGAAGGCCCCTTGTAAAGGATTGACCTTTTTCATTGAATTCCTTGGGCAGTTTCTACATCGAAATCTCCATCCAACTGGACCACGGCCTCTCTCCTCGGATATCGTCATTGGTCCAAAAGCACATCGAGGGCACAGACGCTGACTTTGCCTTGAGGGGAGGACACCAAAATGCTCCATGAATTCCAATCCCCTTCTGTTGGCCTCATGGTTAACTCTACGATGTTCTTCTAACAGGTGAAAACGTGGCCCTAAAAAACAACAAATTTTTAAAATCAAAGAAATCATCATTGTCCAACAAAGCAACGTGCAATGCCATCGTTTAAAATAATTCAATAAATTTTATATCAATTAAAGAGAAAAATTAATGTATTAATAAATTAAATTGGTAGAGAAATATTAATTTAAAAAATGTGATGTAGTTAAAAAAATAATAGTAGTAAGAAGAAAAAGAAGTAAATGATTTGTTTAAAAAAAGTGTAAACATTTATTTTCTGACTAAATAATGGGGTCCTGATCTCTAGGTGGTTGTACAAAGTTCCTTGAATGGTTGACCACTCCGTGATCACGGAAGTACAAGCCACATCCATTGTAAGCTCTCCACATGTCTTAGTTGGTGAAGGAATCATCATCTATGCACTGCTCCATTACAGGAAACAGTGTCACCCTCTTCCTATTGGGTACCACTCTTCCAAAAACTCTTTCTGTGGTTCGGCTTACTCCTCCAAATAACCACAAATGCTGCCTCTGGCGGCGATATAACCTGTAACATACAACATATTTTGGTCAAAAGATTATACTGTTCATTTTATAGAAAGAATTCTAATACATATACCCAGCTATGTGAGTCCCAAGGTGGCATACCGAATGGGAATTTTCTTTTATTTTTGGGTTTTCAAAGAAATTTATACTTTATCAAAACTCTTGCTTGTTCTTAGAGTTAAAAAACTGAGTATATTGCCTTGTTTCTTTTGTGCAGGGTATTCAGTTTATTTTAAACTTTAGAAATGGCCAAGAATAAAGTGAAACTGTATCAAAAAATATTTCTTTGAAATATGAAAAAACACAAAATGAAATTGTAAGAAATTGGTGATTACAATACATGTATATTTCAAGGCAACAAAATAATTAACTTACAAATAAAATAATAAGCAAACAAAAGGCAATTAAGACGTTTTTGCTATCCATGATAGCCTGAGTATACAGGCTGGCGTGTAGCCCCTTGGCCACTCTCTATAAATATATATTCTTTTGTCATTTGGAAATAACAAAAACCATATTTTATTCTAAAAAGAAGTACAAACCGGCCAAATTATATTTTCAACGAAATAGCAGCATCTCATCTATTTCAACAATTTATCCAAGGCCTCGAATGAGTTGAAAATCATGCCAGGCTATTTTGTAACAGTAGGCTCTGATAAGCGTAAAAAAAATAAACCCAGCTGAAAATAGTGACATTTTACATTTTCAGTTTTAAATAATAGGTGCATTTTGCATCAATATCTCAGACACTATTTTCCCAGGAAAAAGCAAGCTGTATGTCACTTTCATGTTCAAATGCGCCACAAAGTAGAATTGTGTCACCCAATTAGTATGAAAAGTTTTTGAATGTCTTTTCTTGTCTGATATACCAATTTATTATTTTTTTTGGGAGGGGGGGGGGGGGGGGGATGTATTATTGCAAGGATAATTCTATATAAAATTTCTTACCTGGGCTAATCTTGACGAATCCAAGAAGGTCCCTTGTAAGGGATTGACCTTTTCATTTAATTCCTTGGACAGTTTCCACACCGTAATCTCCATCCAACTGGCCACGGCCTCTCCTCGGATAACCTCATTGGTCCAAAAGCATATCGAGGACACAGACGCTGACTTTGCCTTGAGGGGAGGACACCAAAATGCTCCATGAATTCCAATCCCCTTATGTTGGCCTCATGGTTAACTCTACGATGTTCTTCTAACAGGTGAAAAGATGGTCCTTAAAAACACAACAAATTTTTAAAATCAAAGAAATCATCATTGTCCAACAAAGCAACGTGCAATGCCATCGTTTATATTACTCACAACATTTCCTTAAATGACCTCTAATTGGCCAGAACCAACAGTGTTCAAGGAAGCTGGTTTACGTGTGTCATGAGGCGACACTTTTGATCGCGTGATAAAGTTACATTGTCTGACAGAGAAGAAGAATTGGAGGATCCAACCTTTAAAGAATTTTGTGGAGTATTAAAGCCGTGAAGCAAAGAATGATGTTTGCGTTTACAAAACTTACAAAAGTATTTTGAGGTACATTGAGAAGTATCATGACCAAAATGAAGACAATTCCTACAACCTTTCCAAGAACGTCGTAATAAGCGGTGGCGTTCTGCCTCAGACACACTACTGAATTTAACACAATTCATTAATAAATGAGGTCCTTTGCAGATGCAGCAACTCTGCGTTCTTCTATAAGGGCTAGAAGTGGCTTGTGACGGTTGAGAAGTTTCTTTAACTGGAGGTCTATTGCTAGAACTAGCCATTAAGGCTGACTTGCCAGATGCCATAGATCTGGGTTGCCAAGGCTTACGTAATCCTTTCTCCTCCATTATATCCTTCACAAGAGTAACGGACGACAATCCACTCGCCAACTCAGCGGCTGTACAACGGGATCTCAGATATTTGACAAACTGGTCAAATGTAGAAAACGTTTCGGTGTTTTGCAACTCAAATTGTTCTCGGGTGTAGGGGTCCAAACAACGACTGGCTAAATAAAAATACATGAAGTCTAACCTCTCAGGAATATCTAGTAATTTTAAATGTTTTTCGAGATGTCGGACACCAGCTTGGTGAGCACGACAGCGTTGGGTTTAGACGTCAGTTTTTTAATATCCAGAAGTTGATCAAGGTATGTTGTAGCAAGGAGACGCTTATTGTCAAATACTTCCAACATAGACCATGCCACAGAAAAGTTTGTATCGCTAACAGGGATTTGAGCAATTACTGTTAAACAATTACTGTTAAAAGCGGAAGCTTCAAGGGAACGAATTAAATAGTGAAACTTGTCAATATCCCTTAATTGAGGACCATCCTTCACTAAACTGGAAAAGGTGTCCTTAAACGAGGCCAATGTTTTCTATCACCTTTGAACTTGGGTAATTCTAAAACAGTAAGTTTGGTTTTATGGTATGGAAACGATGTGCTATTAAAGGCACCTGTGACGTTACCAGCGGAGGATGTAGATGGTCGTGCCTTAGATTTATTAACATTGGCTAAGTAACCATTACTTTCATGAAAGTAGCGTTTGGCATTCGCTCTCATAGTATGATCTGTAGAGTTAGGATGTTCATGTTTATTTATTCTTTTATTTGTTTCTATGTTTAACATTACAGGATAATGATCAGTAATTTTATTTAATATAGTAAACAATTTCATTTGAAAGCTATCATTTGCACTAATATAAATTTGAGGTTAGTAAAAAAATATGAAAACATTAAAAAACAAAAAACGTATTTAAAAAAAAAAAAATAAATAAAAAATAATAATTATGTATCTTAGAGTTTATCTAAATCACTAAAATATTTAATGTGAATCACTCTTGCACCATCCTCTTTTCTAACAAGTACTTTGTGCTGCTACTGAACCAAACATATCGGTATCCTCTTTCTCTAGCCGCTATTTTGGTCCGATTGAGGAGTTCTTTGCTGCTTTGAGTGAGGTGGTCCAAAATAAAAATTCTCGAATCTAGGAATGACGGTGATATTTTGGTTGCCGAGATGCCCGGTTGTCCATCCAGCCTACTAGTCGATCTAAAGGCCTTCATCCAATCTTCCTTCTTTTATCTTCTCGCAAACTTTATTACAATCGACTTAGGTACATCAGGATTAAAAGAAGGTATTATATGTGCAATACTTATGTCAGTTTCTAAATGTTTAACTCCGATAAACTCTGCAACTTTATTACTAACAGCATTGGTGTCCTCGTTCATAGTTACTGGAATTCTCGATATAATAACATTTTAGCGTGATGCAACCACGCTCTCTCCCAGGGTGGGTTGCACAGGCAGAAGGGGGGGGGGAAGAGAGAAGCCTGCTTCTTGAAGGCGTCTTCGCGCCTTCTCTGGCTCGGGAGGGAGAGCAGGACTTCGATGGAGAAGTGCCCCTCCTTGCAGACTGCAAATTCTTCTCTTTCCTAGCTGGTGCTTTTTCCTTGTTCACTTCCTCACCTTTTAAATTTCTGCTTGCCTGCGGTTTACTAACTCGATATAAACAATTACTTTAATTAAACAAACAGCAAATTAGTTTTGTTAAGGGTAAACAAACTCGCAAATCGTGCGTAAAGGTGAAGAATTCTTCTTTTTTACCGCCCTAGAGCGGAAAAAAGAGTAATTATAACAACGCGCATGCGCAATGAATACAAGTACTTAAAGAATCACATTCTACGCATCTAAACAGAGATACAATGTTTATATTTCCTATCAATCGTAGATAAAGAGATAAATATTAATGCATGGATGAAGGCAACTTTGTAAAATTGAAGATCTAGCTAGTACAATTACTTATAGGAAATGGAAATGGGCGAGACAAGTCATCAGTCAACTGGAGGTAGATGAAGAAATAATATTTTGGATACCTCAGGATATGATATGAAAAAAGGAAGGCAGCATATCAAATGGGACTAATAAATAAATGCATGCTGTGGAAGTAAGACGTGGAAACGTGTTGTCTTAGACAGTCAGAAATGGAAGAGATTGGGCATGTTGGAGAATGAAATGTAATTGTTAAACTTATTCAGTTAATTGTCAAAATTTCTGTTCAATTAATGTGTTAGAGGATCTTTTAAGCCTTGAAAGGCTACCACAGCAGGAGCTAATTTGAAATTATTCAATAAATGGAGTTATTATAAATATTATTATTATTATTAATATACGGGACAAGAATAATTTACTTTCATGACCACCCAAATTTCATTGTATATTTAGTGGAAGGAAATAAAAAAAAACCATACAACAGAAGGTTATTTAAGGTAGATTAAAAATAAATAAAATGGAGATAAAAAAAAAATACGAAGATACAGAACAAAATAGGAATGCTGGCCTAGGACTTCTAATGGCTGCCGATCGACAGAGTTCTTTACTTGCCTATTTCTCCTTTATTGAACCTATAGTGAGGAAATGACTCCATGGGAAGAAAGTGGATTGTAAAATTTTATCAAAAGTTGGATAAACATGTCAATTTTGTAAGCTGAATGAGTTAAATTTCATTGATCTCAAGTAATGTAAAAATTTGCTGAAATATATTTTTTTTCATCAATTTTTAAAGGTGCTCCAAAGTTTAAAATACAATTTGTCGAATTTAAAGAAATTGCGACATTGCTCTTTCTTTCCCGGTTGGTCTGCAAGTGATATTAGTCCAGGAGATAGCTTACAAAAAAGTGTATGACTAACATAAAGCTAAAACTTTTGTGTACAAGTTAATTTGGCCTTTTAAGAATGTGTGGTGCAGTAAGCTTATCTGGGACGTAGCTTGGTAAATAGCCATTGGAAAAAAAATCTGTGGAGAGCAGCCATGTCCTGACCAGTTTGGTGGGCAAAGTATGAACCCTAATCGTACTCAAGTTATGAACCCTAATCTTATGTAGTAACCTTGGTAATGACACTTATGGAAGTAAAAATTAAATGTAATTGTTCTTCAAAGTTGCTGGTTAAGAAAAACGAGATTACATGTGGGAAAAAACTTAGAAAGTCTTGGCTCGCGCAAGACTCAAACAAAATGTTATATCAAACGTTAAAAGTTGCTACACTATATTATAATTATATTACCTGAATTTAATCTCCTTCACATTCATGGCAGCGGAAATCTAAAACGTTATCTTCCATGGGATTCTTCCCCAATCCAGAATATGCACGCTGGATGTCGTTGAGAAAAATCCTCATTTGAGCGAATGTCTTCTGTTGGAATGAATTATTGGTCCTGTACATCCACTCGCCAATGTACATGTCCAATTTCTCATCATCAGTGCACCTGCGTGAGATCCTCTTCAAGGTTAGCCACGTTCTCTCACACTTCTGCGTGTGCCATCTCACGGGAACCTTAACTCATAACAAATATAATGTTAATAATTTAAGGATAAAAAAACCGAATTACCATCATAGGAAAGAGATTAATCTCTTATAATGCCAGGTCACCTGCTTGATCCCCAGGCTCTCCTAACTTACAACAGGTACTACCTCTGCACAGGTTCCCTAATGAGCCTTCACAAAAGTTAGGGGACAGCAGAGACTTTCGCTATTAAGTACTAAGGTTACAATTACAATTTTTATTTTTCTTATCTCGTCGACTACCGATGGGGCGTCTTAAAGAACAAGTGGGTACTCACCGCTTGACGGTATCCATAATCCAATTGGCAGGCGCTTTCGACGACCTCCCCCTCAGCACTGGGCACTCATACGTCACTCCGGCAAAACTTAGGTAGACGGTTTTAAACAGAGCGAGCGTAAATCTCTTCGCTTGACATCTTGTCTTTACTCCGAGTTTATCGACCAATACTTAAGGTAAGTGGCACACAGCCCGACTTACCCCGAATTAATTAAACTTAAACTTTCAAAGTGGCACTAAGCCCGATCTTCACAGCACACAGCTTAACTTTAGCACACAGCTTACATAACTTTAGCACACAGCTACTCCACCGACTCACCGACCGACTGTCTAGGAAACGAGCGAATCATCGAATGAGCGCCGGTCTAGGTTGCTCCGTCCTTTTATAATTTCGATGCAAGGATCGGCCCTGGTCCGATACAGCTCCGGTCCGCTCCGAATCGGCACCGGACCTAGTTCGGCACACCACCGGTCCAGGTTCGGCACGCCCACCGGCCCAGGACCGTCACACTACCGGTCCTGGTCCGTTACGCTACCGGTCCTCACCGGGTACGATTCTTCCGAGGCCGGCCCGGGGTCGGTCTACCGTCGGCCCGGGTCCGGGCCACGATGGTGGAGTGACCACGTGTTGCGTGAAAAATTCGTGGAACCAAGGGGGGCCCGGGGCTATTCGGCCCCCTGGTTACAAAAGTAAGCGTGGATTACAATCTTATTTACTGTACCATTTAGTTTGAGGTTGCTATTAGTTAAAAAGTAAATAGTGCAGTACAATTAAAATTGATTTCAAAGGAGTTAGTTAATATTAAATTCTAGTCATAGAAGGTAGGAAATTATATTTGATCTGCATTAACCTGTTCTTCAAATAGAGGTGGTTCTGGCATAGGTGCTGGGCCGATAAATTGCTTATCTATTCATTCTTCATTGAAGTATCCTCGAGGGAACCTGTAAAATGTAATATTTTTAGTGACATGTCCAACTCAGTAGGTCACTATTAACCCTTTAATGCCCGGGTATTTAAAATAAATCGTGCCCTACACGCTTAGTGCTCTGGCAGGGGACTACACTATCACATAATATAATTGTAATTTACAAAACAACAATTATTTCTTTAATACATTTTATATTATATAACTATATAATATTACATCGTTTTTTATTTTATTTGTTTAGAGTTTAGGGTCTCCCATGCACCACTTAAGAAAATGAGAATAGTTTTATTGCATGTTTTACTGTGAGCTTTTACATGCAGTTTTAAGAGGTCCTCTGCACGTACCACAAAGTGTTAAAGGGTTTAGAAAGGATTAAAAAAATAAGCAAGCTGAGTCTAAAACTTTAAAAAGTTCCAAGTGGTATGAAACAAAAGCAATAGTCTCCCAATTAGTGTGACACATAGCTTCCTCGCATCCTATACTCTTTTACCACCCATTACTGTCAAATTTTTTTAATTTTCCCCATTCCTTAATTTTTAACAATAAATTTGATTTCTTACATGAATGTAAGTATCAATTTAGCTATACTTAGTGTGCACAGGTGGTTAAAAGTAAGTCCCAGATTACTTTTAACCACGATAAAAAAACCAAATTAAATCAAAATTCAAACGTAGCCCGCAGGCTGCCTGCAGGCTACTTTCGACTAACTATTCGAACTTCAGAATTCAGAAGGTTGCAAGTTATAAGGGACCAATAATGGGCTAATTATGACCTACTATCCAAATTTCAATAGAACCAGACGATTAGTTGTTAAGAGATGTTGGTTCTCAAAAATTGAGAGACAGACAGACCAGCAGACATGGGACCACATATGTTCCCTGATGTCTGGAACGGATTTCTGTATTGGTATGCTTAAATTTGGAAATAAATATATATTATTCTTTAGAAGGATTACATTAGCTTCCATAACCTTTGAATGAGCTTGGAAACAAAATTAAATATTAGGTGTTACAAACCACATGGGGTCCTCATCTCTAGGTGGTTGTACAAAGTTCCTTGAATGGTTGACCAAGTCACATCCATTGTACGCTCTCCACATGTCTGAGTTGATGAAGGAATCATCATCTATGCACTGCTCCATTACAGGAAACAGTGTCTCCCTCTTCCTATTGGGTACCACTTTTCCAAAAACTCTTCCTGTGGTTCGGCTTACTCCTCCAAATAACCACAAATGCTGCCTCTGGCGGCGATATAACCTGTAACATACAACATATTTTGGTCAAAAGATATATTGTTCATTTTATAGAAAGAATTTTAATACATATACCCAGCTATGTGAGTCCCAAGGTGGCATACCGAATGGTCCCATGTTTGCTGGTCTGTCTGTCTCTCGATTTTTGAGAACCAACATCTCTTAACAACTAATCGTCTGGTTCTATTGAAATTTGGATAGTAGGTCATAATTAGCCCATTATTGGAATTTTCTTTTATTCTTGGGTTTTCAAAGAAAATGTATACTTTATCAAAACTCTGTGGATTCAGAGTTAATAAAATAAAATAATATATAAATAAAATTGATTTAAATATTCCCAGTTATTTATTAATTGTATTATTTTATTAGTAGCTTTGTGAAATGTAATTACTAATATTCAGTTGATGGCTAGGGTCGAGAATCACTTGGCCAAGTGGATGGCAGCTTTTCGTGTGATCCATATACAGAGAGATTTATATCCCCTGGTAAAACACCCACCTTTCTAACCCCCTCGGCAATATGTAGTAGCATTAAATCATGATTTCATCAAATATCTACTTAGATAAAATAAATGGTTCCCATCCAACTCTGCTGGAGTGCCGCAGTAGGATCCAAGCTTTACCAAAACGCATGAAAAGTGTTAAACTTTCTTACCTGGGCTAATCTTAACGAATCCAAGAAGGTCGCTTGTAAGGGATTGACCTTTTTCATTGAATTCCTTGGGCAGTTTCCACACCGGAATCTCCATCCAACTGGACCACGGCCTCTCTCCTCGGATATCCTCATTGGTCCAAAAGCACATCGAGGGCACAGACGCTGACTTTGGCTTGAAGGGATGACACCAAAATGCTCCATGAATTCCAATCCCCTTCTGTTGGCCTCATGGTTAACTCTACGATGTTCTTCTAACAGATAAAAACGTGGTCCTAAAAACACAATAAATTTTTAAAATCGAAGAAATCATTATTGCCCAACAAAGCAACGTGCAATGCCATCGTTTAAAATAATTCAATATTTTTTATATAAATTAAAGAGAAAAATTAATGTATACAAAATTTATTTGGTAGAGAAATATTAATTTCAAAAATGTGATGTAATTAAAAAAAATGATAGTAGTAAGAAGTAAATGATTTGTTTAAAAAAAGTGTAAAAATGTCTTTCAAAGAAGTTAAAGGTAGAATGAAAGTGCTTTTTGTCTACAGTAAGGGGTCTTACTACTTACAGTATGTAATGTGGCAAAAGTTTGGACTATAGTTTTGAAACCGATAGCCTCTGATTTCGGCTCACGGATCCACAACTCTTCTGTGAACCTTACTCCGTGAGTGATCTTACCTTGGATTGAGCCCCAACTTCACTAGTCTTTAACTTCACTAGATTTCGACTTCATTAAACTTCAACACTTAATAGAACACAACACATAATTTTGTCTGGACTAACTTCCGAGTGGCAGTTCGAGAATCTGGTTTCCGCTCCCGGGTCCGCAACACTTCTTTGAATATTACTCATTATCCTGGGTCAAGCCCTTACTTCACTTAACTTCATCATTTCCCTTAGCAATAGAACTGGACATATTTCTTCTACTTAATCAACTTCCAAGTGGCGGTAACTGGGCGCCCTGTTATCAACTGTTTGTTTTTCCTTGCCGGGCAGCTTTGAAAAAATAACCTGGAAGAGTGTTCTTCTTTAAGGCCCGTTTATACTGTGATAGTTGGTGCGGTAGTTGCGGTAACGATAGCAACTATCGCATCGACTATCACAGTGTAGACTACGTGATACATTTTGTCGTGATAGAACTATCTGCCACCACACTATCTCGTCTGACGAGATGGTTGAGTGTTCTATCACAGCAGTCAGAGTACTCACGCGGCAGATTTAATGAACTACCACGCTAGATACTAGATGCTGGTTGGCTTATTGTTTGTTTATCTTCATAAAAACAGATCGAGGCGGCAACCGGCAGCAGTTCGAATAATATTAAACCTGCCTATAATTATTTTGTTGTTTACCATCTCGATTTTACCTTGCTCTTGCTACTATACACTATAAACTCACCTCATATGTTTTCAATACATTTATCATTTTTTTAAAGTGAAAGTTTAGAGGCTTTTGAGCGATTCAGTATTTTCCAATTTCTAGAGGAATATAGGAGATTTCCATGCTTATGGAAGAACACAGTTCTGACTTCAAAAACCGGGTAAAGCGTGATCACACAGAGGAGCAACTGCTTCAAGTGTCAGGTCTTTTGACCATCAAATAACTTCGGCAAAACATCAGAAGTATCAGGTGCACCTATAATCAGGAAGTGGCGAAAGTGAAAAAGTCAATGGGAACTGGATCAGGCGCCGGTAATGTGTATAAACAAAAGCTAGCTTGGTTTTCAACCGCGGATAGTTTCCTGAGACAGAATTGTGAGGAGAATGAATCGGAATCTAATTTGGTAAGTTTTATTTCGGCTAAGATTTAGAATTAGGTAAACAAGACTTCATCACAGTTTAATACTATCGATGGCTAATACCTCATATCTTCAAAATGCCAGGTTTACAGGAGGAACAAAAAACCATTTAAAAAAATAAATTTACTTTAACTTACTAAGTTTTTTATGTGTTTTATAACATGTAACCCTTAAATTTAAATAGATAATCTGTGTTATAATTATTCAATCATTCTGAACTGCCAATCGACTGCTCCTGGTCCCATAAAGTAGTTGGCAAAGTTGTCCCTTTTCTCCCGAGCCTCGGGCAAATAATTCTGCTGGGAAGTTGATGGCATATGCCTCTGATCTAGGCATTCCCCGCCAAGATCCAGAAATTATTCTCCTTCCATCGTGGTCTTCAACATCAACGCTTACTGCACTGTCCTTCCCCATTTATCTGATCCAATTGTGCAAAGCACAGGCAGCTTTGACCAATTTCACAACAGTTGGGGTATTAAGTGATATAATAGGACATTGAAATACTTGAAATCGAGAGGACAGGATCCCAAATCCATTTTCAACTATTCGCCTTGCTCGACATAGTCTGTAGTTGAAGACCTTTTGTGAAACTGATAATTGGTACCGCTTAGGAAAAGGCTTCATTAGGTAAGGCTTAAGCGGAAATGCCTCATCTCCTAATATATCTTTATAATATATAATTTTTCTTCTTTGCCTTTAACTTGTTTTTTACCTTTCCCCTTACAGGAAATCCCCTGATACAGTCCATTCTAATCCAGAGAATCAAACATACCATTTGGTCTTTTTGGGCCGGATGATCCCACTTGGATTTAACGTTAATTTTTTTTTAGTGATATATGGTGCAGTTTGGGTCGACAGCTTTAACTAGCCTTATATCTTTCGCGCGTAAACTGTGCAACGGGACCCGTGATCTTGTTTGCATTGTTAACAAATATCTGGCTGCCTACTTATCTTATTTCGATTATTTTAATTTTATTTACGTTGTTATTTTATCTTCCATGGGATTCTTCCCCAATCCAGGATATGCACGCTGGATGTCGTTGAGAAAAATCCTCATCTTCTGAGCGAATGTCTTCTGTTGGAATGAATTATTGGTCCTGTACATCCACTCGCCATTGTACATGTCCAATCTCTCAACATCAGTGCACCTGAGTGAGATCCTCTTCAAGGTTAGCCACGTTCTCTCACACTTCTGCGTATGCCATCTCACGGGAACCTTAACACATAACAAATATAATGTTATATCATTGGTCCGATGGGCTAATTATGACTTACTATCCCAATTTCAATTGAACCAGACAATTAGTTGTTCCCTGATGTTTGGAACGGATTTCTGTATTGGTATGCTTAAATTTGGAAACAAATATATATTATTCTTTAGAAGGATTACATTAGCTTCCATAACCTTTGATGAGCTTGGAAACAAAATTAAATATTAGGTGTTAAAACCTCATGATCAGGTGGAACAGGACCCTCTAGGTGGTTGTACTAAGTTCCTTGAATGGTTAACCACTCTGTGGCCACGGAAGTACAAGTCACATCCATTGTACCCTCTCCACATGTCTGAGTTGATGAAGGAATCATCATCTATGCACTGCTCCATTACAGGAAACAGTGTCTCCCTCTTCCTATTGGGTACCACTTTTCCAAAAACTCTTCCTGTGGTTCGGCTTACTCCTCCAAATAACCACAAATGCTGCCTCTGGCGGCGATATAACTTGTAACATACAACATGTTTTGGTCAAAAGATATATTGTTCATTTTATAGAAAGAATTTTAATACATATACCCAGCTATGGGTGTCCCCAGGTGGCATACCGAATGGGAATTTTCTTTAATTTTTGGGTTTTCAAAGAAAATTTATACTTTATCAAAACTCTTGCTTGTTCTTAGAGTTCAAAAAGTGAGTATATTGCCTTGTTTCTTTTGTGCTGGGTATTCCGTTTATTTTAAACTTCAGAAATGGCCAAGAATAATGTGAAACTGTTTCAAAAAACATTTCTTTGGAATTGATCCACAATTGTTATGCCGACCGCACACGATCAATAGTATTGTCAATAATAGTGGATAATTGGGGCAATCCTAATAGTAAGAATTTTGCCTGCCAATAGAGCACGCTATACAACTAGGCGGGGAACATATGGTGAACTCAGAATGAAATAAAATGTTATTTTGTGTAGTAAAAAATACATATATAAGTAAGATAAAAGATAGCTTGCAACTGTATCACCTGTTGGTTGTAAGGCTTCAGATGGTGGCTGCTTGGCGTTTGGAGGCTAGAAGAGAAGAGTCAGTGAGGATGCCATGGCGATTTCGAAGTTACCGGTCTTTAAAATTTATTTTTAAATAGAGCCAAAAAGGAAAAGACGCGATCGCGCTCAAAATTAAAGAAAATGGAATTAACTGCGGGAAAACATGATGTAATTAAAACGGATTAGCCGGCCGGCTAAATGACGAGTCGAACGTCAGCTGCAGCTGGACGACGCGACGTCTCGCTTCAAGAGTTGGGTCGAGAAGAAATTTTTCAACCGATGGCGCTGTGGCGTATAATAGTATTGACCAATACTATTGTCAATCTGCATTTCAATATTGACAGACTGCGCACTGATCAATATTATTGTCAATAAACAAATGCATGACAAACAAAAACAAACAACAATTTGCTTTTAATTTAAATTTTTGTTGCCTATTGTCGTGCCCGCACACAAGTTGGATGTGTCACTTTCATTATGAATAAAAAAAAGGCGTGCATTTCACTGTTATTTTTTTGTGCTACCATACGTTCCGTTAACCGAAAACGGCGGGTGAAAGAATCAGAGAACGGTGATCAAAAGCAGAGAACATTATTCACACGTAACATTACTGAGAGAAATTTCTACAAGTGATTCCACGGACTATTGCAAGTATTTTCGAATGAGCGTCCACACGTTCCATACCCTAAAAGAAATGCTACAACCTCTTTTAAAACGTGAAGACACCAATATGAGAGATGCCATTAGCGTGGTAGATAAATTAGCAGTTACTCTACGGTACTTAGCAACCGGTAGAAACTTTGAGGATCTCAAATTTTCTGCAGTGATGGGATCAAGAACAATAAGTTGCGCAGTAATGGAGACTTGTGAAGCATTGATTCACATTTTAAAGGATCACATAAAAGTAAGTGTGCTCATTATTACTTGTATATTTTAATTTTTTATTTTTTACATAGATACTAAATAATAAAAACAGCAAGTAAAAAATAAAATATATATTAAAGTAGATGTCAAACGAAAAAAATCAAAAAGAAATATAAAAGCTGGTAAAATTGTTGAGGTATAAAACATCTGCTTGTTCGGACTTGTTGTAGTCTGAGTCTGTGGCGATGTTATCTGGGAGTTAATGCTTGACCCTGGTGATAACATGTAGCTTGATCCAGCATTGGCGCTTGTTGCAGAGTATGAGCGCGGTAAACTCATATGGGAATGCATGTTGTTAGGCATTTGTAATGTATTCATACTTGCCCGAAACAGAATGTCATTAATTGCCCTTTCCGCAAGTAGCATTTGAGTTTTCTCCAGTTTCCTGAGTTTGTTAGCCCACACAGCAAGACAATCAAAATTATCAGTATCTTTAGAACCTTCTGGTTTCTTAAGATATTCACAGGCAAGTGACAATAACTCATTCTGCTGTGTCATTGATCCTTTAACTTTTTTTCCTTGGTACAAATTGTGGTGATGTTATTGAGGAAATGACGAATTTCTAGTGCACTGACTTGTAGAGGGCGTAGGATCTCCTAGCGATTCTGGAGCTTCTTGAACGTCCTGGGAAATAATTAAAGTGAAAATGTTAAATAAAATGAAAAAAGAAAAACCTAAAATATACTGCTTTAGCGAATATATAAAATTAGCCTCAATACAATTAAAATTCTGAAAATAAACCGACATATAAACACTCGGTTAACGACGAGAGAACAATAGAAATATTGACAAATTCTTTTATATTGGGAGAACTTTTACACTAAGGACACCACCTTGGAGAAAAAGTTCAAAGAAGGATTGCATATCAGAGAGAGAGCCTATAATTATAATAGTATGTAAGAGTACGATTTGGTAATAAATGGACCTCCTCTCTCACTAATTATGTAACGATCTAAAGATTGTATTTTGCAGTTACCTTCAAGTCACAGCACAGGGGTATGAAATTAAATGTGGACTGCGGTAACCTTTTCATGAAATAGAGGTGGATCTGGCGGAGGTGCTGGACCAATAAATTTTGCATCCAAACATTCAGCATTGAAAAATCCACGAGGAAACCTGAAATATGTACCATTCCATAGATATCTATAATTTATTTGATGACTAATTATTTGTTTATTAATGGAAAGAAAAAGCTGTTGGTAATACTGCAACAAGTTTCTAGGTGTTTGGAGCAAAAAAACATCCTGGTGGGGTCCTGATGTCTTGGTGGTTGTATTAAAATTTGTGAGTGGTTCACAACACCATGTCCTCTGAAGTACAAATCGCATCCTCTGTATGCCCTCCACATATCAGAGTTAATGTAGCTCTCATCATCGATGCACTGCTCCAAAATGGGAGACAGTGTCTCCCTCTTCCTATTTGGAAGCACCATTCCAAACACCTTTCCAGTTGTTCGATTCACCCCTCCGAAAAGCCAAACATTCTGCCTCTGGCGGAGATATAATCTGTAATATACAGAGGACTGAAGATGGAAAATTTATAAAAAAAAATGTATGAGATAAAGAAGTATATTGGTGCATTTTTTTTTATCAATCTACAAGAAGACTTTAGTTATAAGTGCCAGCTATTTTCATTTCTATACATGATGCTCCAGATACGCTACCTCAACCCATTATACTATATTTAAATCATACTAAATGGGTTCCACAATCATCACTACGTTATTCATAAACAAATGTATAAACCTGCCGACGTTATACTTTCGACGAAATAACATTGTTTCATCTATTTCGACGATGTCCCCAAGTCCACCTATGAGTTGGAAATCATGTCAGGCTATTTTTGACATAACTTCTCTGCAGTACCTATACAATGGGATGATAGTGCCTTGTGGTGAGTGCACAAGAGATTCTACATCACGAACAGATATCCCGTCCAACAAACATCCTATAATTATGATGGTCTTATCTGCTCCAAGCTTGGACATTCATAAAAAGAAGCCATGAAAACTAGATTTCAAGACATAGTAAAGAAATAATGCATGTATAAACAATATATAATATTATTTATATGTCGCTGTAAAAAGTGGCTATGATTTGCCTACCCGATTTGTACCGTTCTGTTAATGTTACCTCACAAGTGACAGATATTTGTTTTAACAAAAGTTATTTATGTCAAGGGATATCATCTGTCCAGTGAAAAGAAGTGATAATGTCCCTTAGTCTCAAATAAATGTTATCTTTAAAACATATAGAAGGCACATTATACCTTAGTCATATAATAGATTAGGCAAGGACCCAAACAGCCCCAGACCTCGGAGTAAAGGCTACATATAGGCAGTGACAATTATAATTACATCGCTGCTGCACAACACATTGTGGCAGTGTCAACAGAAAGTGAAGTTCCTTTGCAATAAAAAAATTGATGCAATGTACACCCCATTCCTCTGTTTTAAAAATTCTGCTCTCCTACAAAATCAAGTTGTAAGTGTCATTAGGGAAGGAAAGCTGTTACCCCTATTGGAACAATGCAAATATAGCAGCTTCATCGGATTTCATAAAGTTAGAGCATAACAATATGTACAGTGGAAAAACGTATTTGCAATCGTCATATTATAGAATAACAAAGATAACTAATAGCAACTAATAATAAACACTGAACATCGTTATGTAACATTAAAGCATCACTACAACCGTGTTTCATAACTGAACCAACATGTTAGCTCAATGATAATAATCGTTATTCACATCCCAACTGCACAATAAGTTAACACAAATAACAATTTGTTTAATCTATTGCTAGACCCAAAACAAGTTTAATCCATTGCTAGACCCAAAACTCCAGACTCCTTAATACTCAGTGTTGCCACACAGACGTCACTATTTTAGAAGAAAATATAAATTATATTTGTAATTTTCGACCTGACAACGATAACCCTATAACCTCCTCGATAACCCTCGTTTTCCTTCGATCATGACTTGCATTTTTAAATTCCTCTAGTCAGTTAGTACTGAATAATAATAATTTATATTTCAAATTGAATAAATGTTTATTTATATAAAATTTTTCTCCTTAATTTAGAATTATATTTCTTCTACTTCACTTTAACTGCAATATCGTATAGTTTAGAAAGTAATAAAGAAATTACGAAAGGATGTGCGAGAGCAAGAAAAGATGTTAAACAATTATAAAAATAATAACTACATTTTGATGTGGCACATAGCTTCCTCGCATCCTATCACACACTTTAATGATTGTATGCTTTTACCAGCCGTTATTGTATTATTTGTTTCATTGTTTCCCACGTCTTTTTTAATCTGACGAAATTGTTTAGAATTTTGACATGAATTAAAGAAACAACTTAGCAAAAGTTAAAGAGCGCGGACTGTTAAAATAAATCTAGTGCCATCTGCGGATTACTTTCGATAAACTATAAAAGTTTCACACAAATCAGATAAGCACTTTTGAAACTATAGGTGTTAATAAATGTGCATGTGGAAGAGAACCAAAAGAGCGCAGAAGGTTAAAACTTATATGTTACCAACAGTGAGCTAATTGTGACCTATCGTTTCATAAAAATCGGACATGTGCAATATCGTGTACCTATGTTATATAGGATATAATAAGTACTTCATACCTTGCATAACCTTGCTCCAGCCAGGCATGTGCCGTCCAGGAGGCTAATCTTCGGTTTAGAGTTGTCAGGGCACTGGCCATGGCATCTGAATCTCCAGCCGACTTGACCTCTAGTCCACTCTTCCGATACTCTCATCTGTCCTCCACATCTGGGACAATTTCTTCTGCTACGCCTCGAGGGAATAACTGCATGATGTTCCAGAAACTGCAGTCCACGTGCAGAGGCATCTTGATTTCGTTCATCAAAGGGTGGCGAAAGTCGTGGACCTAAGTAACACAATAAATGTTTAAAATCGAAAAATGCATCAATGTTAAATAAATTAATATTCATTGTGAATATTTATTTTATAATAAAACAAAGTTAATCTAAATTACTATTTATGTGCAATTTAAATGTTGTGTAAATAATATAATTAAAAATATAGCATTTTAAAAATGCTAATTGTGACCTATAGTTTCATAAAAATCGGACATGTGCCCTGCTGATGGTGTTTTTACTGGTCTTATATTACTTTGCTTTGTAAGTTTCATCGCACATTTCCGTTTCCCCAATTTTGAACCGCTTCCCGTGATTCAATCTTCCCCAAATTTTGCACATAGAAACAACTATGGCGAAGAATACAGAAACTAAAAAAAAAATTAAAAAAAAAAAATGGCGTCAAATTTATTTGCTTTTTAAGTTTCATCGCACACCTCTTACCCCAATTTTGAACCACTTACCGTCATTCAATCTTCCCCTAATTTTTTTTCGAAATTTCCAAAAAGTGTCGAAGAATGTTCAGGAATTTTTTGCACTTCACATAAGCGAGATAGAAGGGGGGGGGGGGGGGGGGGGGCACGTTTCACACCCACTTCAAACTTGTCTACGCTCGCCCTATCAAAGTTATAACCAAAGAATTATATTGTAACGGGGGAGCCATCATTTGACCTTAGCAAATTGAGATATTCTTGATTGCCGTCATCACCAGTTGCCAATACTCCCCTTGCCCTTCTAGTGGCCTCAGTATTGCAACTACCCCAGCTTCTTGCTAGTGTTTGCGCTTTTTCGAACAAAATCACAGTCTGGGATCGTTGAAACCGAGCATACTGGAAGTTTCTCAACGACTCGTCACCATAATGGATCAGGACTGCCAGAGCAATAGCAATTAAATTGTCGTAATGGTGGCGGTGGAACGCACTTATTTGATCAGAGTGAAACAATATCTTACAGTAATCATACTCCCGTTGGTTACTGAACTGGTTCAATTGTTCAAAAGCTCGATTCAAAACGGCATTATGGCGAGCAACTTCGTTCCAGGTGGCTGTAAACTCGTTACAGTTACCCATTACGTCGAGACACAGTCTAACCATAGCCATATCAACCCCTTTTAAAAGATTCATCGTTATGGATAGGGATTGGCTGACTCCAGTGTCATTATCATCCTTAGACTTGCGCTCCAAGGCTAGAAATAGTGCTCTTCTAAAGTCGAATGACCTACATATCATGCCTTTAATCATGTCGCAGGTCTCCATCCTAGGGATTAGTGCCTTTAGTTTATTCACAGACCTACTGTTTCCCATGGCATTACAATATGCTTCTATTCTCTTCTCAAACCAGGGTCTATGGTTAGCAGCAGTAAATGATTTACCAATAAGATTGAGATAGATCCCTGTGATGATGCTTAGTTCTTCCCGGTTCAACCCATATTCAACCACATCCTCTGGAGCAATGTCTGCCATTTCAGCAAACTCAGCAAATGTAGGTTCTACCACACTAATAAAACCTACAGATTGTAGAGCAGCTTCAAAGTCAGTGAACATCCCCCCGGATAAACATCTTATAATTGAGAGAAACGCACCAAACAATATGCCGCTGGTGAGGCCGGCAGTCTTTGTCAACACTTGAAACAATGTTCCTAAGCACAGTTGGGTTACATCTTGGTCCATATCGTTTAAGTTGAAAATGGGAATAAATGTTCTAGCAAATGTTCTCCCTTCATCAGGCACCGTTATGGCTGGCAGAGGGTCTGTACCATTGCGTGATAAATTTTTCAGCGTGATTAAATTTTTTTAAATTTTTCAGCGTGATTAAATTTTTTGCGTGATAAATTTTTTGCGTGATTAAATTTTTCATTTAAAGATGTAACCCAACTGTGCTTAGGAACATTGTTTCAAGTGTTGACAAAGACTGCCGGCCTCACCAGCGGCATATTGTTTGGTGCGTTTCTCTCAATTATAAGATGTTTATCCGGGGGGATGTTCACTAAACTCAACAAGTGGATTACTCCAACTCACCACAGTTCACCAGGAGTCCACCAAAACACCTCTTTACGGGACTGAAGGACAACACACAACATACTATACTCTCAGGTCCCATCAACAATGGCCTGGTCACCAACTGCCAGGACCATCACTGAATCAACAATGGCCTGGTCACCAACTGCCAGGACCATCACTTAATCAACAATGGCCTGGTCACCAACTGCCAGGACCATCCCTCAACAACAACCAGGTCACCATCACCACGCTACCAGCACCCATCATCCCAGGACCACTTGAATTCATCAACTCATAAGGTCTCTCCTCCTTTCCGCGACACATTGTATCAAGTATACACATACACCTCCAGCTCAAAGTCACAAACCAAATCAATACAAACACTACACTGCCTTGGCTACTTCCTTCTTCGGGGAGTAGTAACCTGTTCGCAGGTGCTCACTCTCCAAAGAAGGGGGGTCTGTAACGGGGAAGCCAAGTCCAGAATATTCTAGGAAAGCAGTGTAGACCTTAGGCTAGCAAAGGCTCGAATTTCTGTCTAGTGGTGCTTTCCCCCACCAAGAATCTAACAGACTAAGCCCTAGCACAGAGTCACACGGGGAGTCCGATCTTAGCTCTGGAGGTGTACACATCTTACAACAATCACTCACACACATTCATATACCAATAAATATCTATCAACCATATAACCAGTTCACTTTATTCCACTCATCAAAATCCCCGTTACAATATATTTTTGTAATCAGCTCGACGTACCCTTTCATATGATACCCCTCACGGTGTCGAAAAAAGTGTGATTTGAGTGGCCAAGCACCCGGTCTTTCTTTTCCAATCCACCTATTAGGGTAGTGTTCATCTAGCCAATGTTGAACCGCTCTTGAATAATGGGGTGGAGCACCATCTAATTAGAACCAGCTATCAGTTCTTCTTTTTAGTGGAATAGTATCGAATAGTATGCTTAAATCTTCTTCCAGAAAGTCATAGAACATGTTTACATTAAGTGAGCCTGGAAAAATGTTTGGACCAATTATTTTGTCCCAGTAAAGCCCCTCTTGTCTTATGAGGATTGTCTTCTGCCCAGTAGTGTAAATTGTGCAAGTTTGTGTCTCCTGTATGTGTAAAACAAGCTTCATCTGTCCACAGATTTGATTTGAGCATTGCGATTCATTGCAGCCGTCTGAGTGTACCACGTACAGAAATCTACTCTTTTTACCACCTGGCTGTAGTGACTGCACTGGTTGATAATGAAATGGTTTCAAGCCGACACTCCTAACCGTTCTCCAAACTTTAGTTATTGGAATTTCTGACTGTAATATAACTGGTACTATATGACTGGTACAACAATGGCCATTTCATTGCAAGTATTTACATTTATTTCATTATTTGATTCCCTTTTATGAAGATTACAATTAAAACTATTACATTTTTCGGAATATACTTCTTTTCCTTTTTTATTTAATGAAAATGAAAGTTTCTTCTTCAAAGGCGTTGACGTGACTATAGGTCTCCATTCCTTTACCGAAGACATTTTTTTTTTTTTTTTTTTTTTTTTTCTTTTTGGTAGAGCCAAAACGTTTTCTTGACCATATCTCTTCTTCTTCATCATCGGAAAGAGTAGCATCAGGGTTACTGGTAGCATCAATGGGGAGCATTGAAGCCGTCTTTTTACTTTCTCATATAAAGAGAAAGAATTGTGATGGCGCGAAAATTCGATTTTGAGATTTTGATGGATTTACACGTTTTGAGGACCCCTGAGTCCAAAAAAGTGGTTTTTAAAAAATGTCGTCTGTCTGTCGTCTGTGCAGACGCCTGGAGCCTAAACTACTGGGCCAATTTTGACGAAATTTGGCATACATGTTCAGAAAAATCATACCCCGAGGCGAAATCGAGAAATGAATTTTAGCTCTAATTTTGGGGGCGCTACCCCCGAAGAACACTGAAAAATCATGAAAAAAAATTATTTCTCGAAAACGGTTCCGACGATTTTGATTAAAAAATTCTAAAATGTAGTCCATTTGAATACGAATCCAACGATATAAGCCGTTTTCCCGGGAAAAATCTAGTTCCTGAGATATTAGCTTAAAACGCGGACGGAGAGAGCCCGGGTTCGATTCCCCGCCCAGGAGAAGTTATTTTTATAATAAATTTTGATGAAATGTTCAATAATATTTAAATGTACATTTGAAAACTAATAAATGGAAACACTGGGCTAAGTAATTATAAACTGGTATATGAGAAAGTTTGTCTGAGTTGTCTCGGACCGATTTTTAAGAGGTGTAATACACATTACATAATAATGGTGTCCAATCATTTTTATTCTCTGATGGTAGAAAAGAGATGTATGCTTGTGAGTTAACCACAATCAGTTCCCTTTAGAGCCTATACTAGGAACGATGATAAATTTCCCTGCTCTGCCATCACCAGACTCTGAGATACATTGAATCAATGGAGCTTCAACAAGTTTGATATCTGGGCCATCTCTTTTTTTCGCTTTATTTTTAATATTTTCGATAAATGATTTAATCTTGTTTCGACTCCTATCGACATTTTTACGGCCTTAATGTGATGACAATAATTTTTTGTTGAGCAAGTACACGACTCGTTAGGAAAAAGCCAGGAAAGATTGCACTTCAGGCTTCAGTCTAAGTTTTACTTCTAGGACATTTCTTTTCGCCAGACTATAATTTGTGAATGGGACTTCTTCTTTATTTGTTTGTTGTTGTAGCGATATGGTCCTTATTTTCTAATATGTATGGAACGTGCTCTAAAGGGATGTGTAATTTGGGAAATACATCACCTGGATTTTTTTAGCATTCTTTAAGACGGTAGTCCCCCATGTCACATAATCCTCTTATTATATCCGAACGATAATTAGTGCTCAACTGGTATAAAGAAATAACAAGTAATTGGACCTGTAATTCTTTTCTCTCGAGGAATCTTTTTAATACCTAATTGGAGGTCTCAGCACAAGTAGTGGTTACACCAGAAGGGACTTTGTATAGATTTAGGTCTACAAGAACCCGTTTCGCACATTTTCTGATGATACGGTCGAAATTAGAAGTAACGTATTTACTGAATTCCGGAGACCAAGATCTTTTATTTTCTCTAATTTTGCTTCATATTGATGGATTGACCCTGAATCTTATAAATCACTAATATTTTGGACCGAAATATCTGTTTCAGCCTTTGGCACCCGATGGTCATCCAGCCACTCCCTTCTGTTCCTCTTAATTTGCTCCCAGCAGTATAAATGAGTTGCATTTGGAAGTACATTTTTAATTGCATTGGCAATTGATTTTTCCCCGTCAGTACAGTAGTTGTCCGGATCAGACATTTTTGTCGCAATTGTTTCAAGTGTTAAAAAAAATAATTCGTAATTATCAGTAGCTTTGGAATCATGTATCAGGTAACCTAAGGGCATTGTTGGGCAATTATTCCTTCTAGTATTAAATAGAAAATTATTATAGCTTTATTCAAATAAATACAAGTCCCCTAAAGTAAATGTGTCATAGAATAAATAAATATATTCATCTTCAGGCAATTCCTGTAAAATTTTATGAGTCGTCCGAAAATGAAACTAAATTAAAATGAAGGTGAAGGTGAGGAGAAATGAGGTTCATTATTTATGAGGTTCATTATTTCTTAGGAGGTTACATTTGAATAAAATTGAATTCGTTGATCATAATATACAATGAGATCATATCATCACTTGACAAAACCCTTTTTTGTCTTTCATTATAATTTTTGTTCTTTTCTTGCTTTTTATCTCTGGGCATCAATAGAGGCATGAGTTTGGGGCTTAAAACAGATTCTTTCTTCTTGATTTCTTCATATGTTATTTTAGGTGGTTTTTCCAAGTTTGATGTTATTTGCTCTTTCAACAGAGAAGGAGCGCTTGGTTACAAATGGCCTAGAGTTGTTTTTTGTGTTTCTGTGTTCGCCATGAATCACATTACTTAAAGAACCTGTGAAATGTATAATAGTTGCTCCATTAGAATTATCATTGATACAAAACATATATTTAATATTGAATGCCTACTTATTTACAGCGTTATTATATTCTGTAAAATATGAATAGTAAGTAGAACGATTATTATCTACTCGTAATACTGTAGTTGTTGATGTGAATAAAGGTGTTGTCACAAGCAGTGCCTTCACTGGCGTTGAAATATCAAAAGACGATCAGAGATGAGTTTTTGACTACTGACAATTGCTCACACTCCATCTCTTGTACTACTGAAAATATCTTTTCCTTTGCAAGCTACTGATAGTAGGGAGAACAACCTTTCATTGTGGCTCCTAAGCCTTTGAAGAATGCATCTATATCATGAATGTTATCTTTGGTCTTTTCATTACTTCTTAATATGTACTCCATTAAGGTATTGGATGCAGACGGCTGGGATTGTGGAATTATACGACGATTGCGGTTTTTGAAAGGAGTGATTTGTGTATTTCACTGGGAATTTGGTTTAGGAGCAGTAGGCTGTGTAAAGTTAACACAGACGTAAACAGGATAGTGTGTAAATGCATTCCACTTCCCTTCCCCCCCCCCCCACACTAAAAAAACAAAACAAAAGTTACCAGGATCCAAAATGGCTGGGGGTTATTGTTACTGCTGCTGATCGTTGTTAACCATATTTGTTTTCATCCTGGGTAGTAGATTGTACGGATTGATCTGTTTCTGTTTCGTCTTGCGCCTGTTCGCTCTCATATTCGATACTTGTTATCGTACGTCGATCCTGCACATGAGGCAATTATTATAAACTACGGGAAACAGACAGTGAAAAATACACTCCAGCGCCGGGATTTGAACCACGGGCCTCTATATTTCCAGTATAGCGCTCTTCCATCTAAGCTACGCAGGAGAATGATTTTTCACTACCGTAATCGATAACTAGTCCCGAATCCAAGCTTTCAATATTCATATACATTTAGACAGTCAATATTTATGACATTAGAACTAAACCAAGAATTAACGCTTATAATTATAAAGTACTCAATTAGTACCTGTACCTTGTACAATCAATTCGAAATATAGAGGCCCTGGAATATAGATATACTGGAATATAGGCTATACTGGAAATATAGAGGCCCGTGGTTCAAATCCCGGCGCTGGAGTGTATTTTTCACTGTCTGTTTCCCGTAGTTGATAATAATTATAATTTGATTTAAATTAAAATTTAACTTTCCGTAGTATGAAAACTACCAAAAACTTAAAAATTGAATTTCGAATTGATTGTACAAGGTACAGGTACTAATTGAGTACTTTATAATTATAAGCGTTAATTCTTGGTTTAGTTCTAATGTCATAAATATTGACTGTCTAAATGTATATGAATATTGAAAGCTTGGATTCGGGACTAGTTATCGATTATGGTAGTGAAAAATCATTCTCCTGCGTAGCTTAGATGGAAGAGCGCTATACTGGAAATATAGAGGCCCGTAATTCAAATCCCGGCGCTGGAGTGTATTTTTCACTGTCTGTTTCCCGTAGTTTATAATAATTATAATTTGATTTAAAATAATAATCAGTACATTATGTATAGTAAAATCTATAGCCTTACTTTCGTCGTTAGAATTCTCTGCGATGGGTATCAATTCTAATGACTTTTCATCCTTTACTTTGGACTTTGCTTGAATGATTTTGTTTGAAAAAGTTGGCCACTTAGACATCAGCTGGAACTCCTTGTCAGGCTTTATGTAAGCAAAATCATTTCCACCTGAAACAACACAAAGACGCACATAAGCATGGATTTACCAAATCTAATTAATTAAAAACTATTTAATTGCTTTTTGACTGAGATCACTTAACTAGTCTTTAAATACCCAGTTTTATTTGTTACTTTAACTATAAATTTTGTTCTTTTTTCCGTGTTAATATAATATAATAAAGATATAAGTAGCTTACTCAGATGTGCGCCAGTAGAAGTTTGAGGACCGGGTAAGCTTTGAATATATCATTAATTGATTGGCAATTTTTATTTTCAATTAGACTGGCCTCACAAGTGGCACTCCACTTGTCTAGTACAAGGGGCCAAGGCTTTGCGTTGTATTAGAGCCAACGGAGATGGTCCTCCTCCTTAGGTATCACTGACCGGCTGCTAATGTTCAACTTTCCTCTCGGGGGGTCAGGGCCAGATGTCGCATAAATATGACGAACTCTCGGTTACTTCCTCTTCGCTTCTACAGTGTGAACGATGTGCAATATCGTGTACCTATGCTATAAAGGATATAATGAGTATTTCATAGCTTGGATGACCTTGCTCCAGCCAAGCATGTGCCGTCCAGGGGGCTAATCTTCGGTTTAGAGTTGGCAGGGCACTGGCCATAGCATCTGACTCTCCAGCCGACTTGACCTCTAGTCATCTCTTCCGATACTCCCATCGGTCCTCCACATCTGGGACAATTTCTTCTGCTACGTCTCGAGGGAATAACTGAATGATGTTCCAGAAACTGCAGTCCACGTGCAGAGGCATCTTGATTTCGTTCATCAAAGGGTGGCGGAAGTCGTGGACCTAAGTAACACAATAAATGTTTAAAATCGAAAAATGCATCAATGTTAAACAAATTAATATTCATTGTGAATATTTATTTTATAATAAAACAAAGTTAATATAAATTAATATTTATGTGCAATATAAATGTTATGTAAATAATATAATTAAATATATAGCAATTTAAAAATGTATATAAGATATAAGTATAGGTAATATTACAATAGACAGTAAGTCAAATTAAACAATAAATTGTTAATAGAGTAAGACGGTTAAATTTTTGTTTTGAAAATAAGGATAAAGTGAGATTTAGTAAGGTGCGTTTTGTTAGCTTTCATTAAGTTAACTGGCTGGAGGGAGGTAAAAATTAAAGGGAGGAGGGGATGATAGACTAGAGAGTTCGTTGGCGATAACATATAGTAGAAGTAAAATGTTTAATTAATTCATTAAAAAAATATACAAAAGCGTCTTCTTTTTTTTAAACATAAAAGCTTGACAAAAGGTCGTCAGCTATAATTGGTATGCAAGAAATTAAAATTAAACTGGTAATTTTAACCTGTGGAGAGCAGCCATGTCCTGCCCAGTTTGGTGGACAAAGTATGAACCCTAATCGTACACAAGTTATGAACCCTAATCTTATGTAGTAACCTTGGTAATGACACTTATGGAATTTCAAAATTTATTTTAATTTTCCTTCAAAGTTGCTGGTTACATCCAAGTATGTATTCCTTTGACTGATACAGCAGGCAGAGGTGAATTATAGCTAGGTTAAGAAAAACGAGATTACATGTAGGAAAAAACTTAGAAAGTCTTGGCACATGCAGGACTCAAACAAAATGTTATGTGAAGCGTTAAAAGTTGCTACACTATATTATAATTATATTACCTGAATTTAATCTCCTTCACATTCATGGCAGCGGCAATCTAAAACGTTATCTTCCATGGGATTCTTCCCCAATCCAGGATATAATATGCACGCTGGATGTCGTTGAGAAAAATCCTCATCTTCTGAGCGAATGTCTTCTGTTGGAATGAATTATTGGTCCTGTACATCCACTCGCCATTGTACATTGTACATTTCCAATCTCTCATCATCAGTGCACCTGCGTGAGATCCTCTTCAAGGTTAGCCACGTTCTCTCACACTTGTGCGTATGCCATCTCACGGGGACCTTAAAACATAACAAATATAATGTTATATAAGAATGAAAAAATCAACTAATTACCATCATAGGAACAAGATTAATCTCTTATAATGCCAGGTAAAAAGTGGTTATGTTATGGCAATTAGAAAGAGAAAAGTAAGTGTGGATTACAATCTTATTTACTGTTCTGTTTAGTTTGAGGTTGCTAATAGTTATAAAGTAAATAGTGCAGTACAATTAAAATTGATTCCGAAGGAGTTAGTTAATATTAAATTCTAGTCATAGAAGGTAGGAAATTATATTTGATCTGCATTAACCTGTTCTTCAAATAGAGAATGTTCTGGCATAGGTGATAGGCCGATAAATTGCCTATCTATTCATTTTTCATTGAAGTATCACGAGGGAACCTGTAAAATGTAATATTTTTAGTGACATGTCCAACTCAATATGTCAAAAAAATGCATTCTAAAAAGAAGTACAAACCGGCCAACGTTATATTTTCGACGAAATAGCATCATCTCATCTATTTCAACGATATCTCCAAGGCCTCCAATCAGTTGAAAATCATGCCAGGCTATTTTGGCCATCACGCCCCTCAATAGTGGTAATAACGATTAACAGTACACTCTGCTAAGCGCTGAAAGGAAAATGCCTCCCGCCCAGTTCTCCCTTCGATGAAACCTCCTATAACAACTGCTACTTGATCTGCTCCCACCTGTGACATACAAATGGAAAATTAGTCCGACTAACTCGAAAAGAATTTGCTATATGTGTAGTGACACTGCATGTAAATCCTATAAAATCAAATTTCAAATTTTTTAGAATAAACTGTATTAAGGTATTTGTTTACGGTGGTTTATCAAGATAAAAAAATTATCTCCTTTCTTCTATCACAGTATGACATGTTGAAAAATGTCATATGTAAAGAAAATAAAGAGGTGCATTTGCATACATGCAATTTGCATCAATATCTCAGACACTATTTTCCGAGGAAAAAGCACTTTCATATTCAAATGCGGCACAAAGTAGAATTCTGTCACCCAATTATTATGAAAAGTTTTTGATTGTCTATTCTTGTCTGATATACCAATTTTTTTTTTTGGGGGGGGGGGGGGGGGGGGGGGGGTTGCATTATTGCAAGGATAATTCTGTATAAAATTTCTTACCTGGGCTAATCTTGACGAATCTATGATGAATGACCTATTTCATTGAATTCCTTGGGCAGTTTCCACACCGGAATCTCCATCCAACTGGACCACGGCCTCTCTCCTCGGATATCCTCATTGGTCCAAAAGCACATCGAGGGCACAGAGACTTTTCCTTGAAGGGATGACACCAAAATGCCCCATGAATTCCAATCCCCTTCTGTTGGCCTCATGGTTAACTCTACGATGTTCTTCTAACAGATAAAAACGTGGTCCTAAAAACAACAAATATTTAAAATAGAAGAAATCATTATTGTCCAACAAAGCAACGTACAATGCCATCGTTTAAAATAATTCTATAAATTTTATATCAGTTAAAGAGGAAAATTACTGTATAAAAAAATTAAATTTGTAGAGAAATATTAATTCTGTGAAATATTAACTCTTCTGTGAACCTTACTCCGTGAGTGATCTTACCTTGGATTGAGCCCCAACTTCACTAGATTTCGACTTCACTAAACTTCAACACTTAATTGACAATAGAACTCATCACATAATTTGGTCTGGACTAACTTCCGAGTGGCAGTTCGAGAATCTGGTTTCCGCTCCCGGGTCCGCAACACTTCTTTGAACATTACTCCGTATCCTGGTTCAAGCCCTTACTTCACTTAACTTCATCACTTCACTTAGCAATAGAACTGGACATATTTCTTCTACTGAATCAACTTCCAAGTGGCGGTAACTGGGCGCCCTGTTATCAACAGTTTGTTTTTCGTTATGATTTCGTTTAAATCTAAAACGAATTCTTCCCCAATGCAGGATATGCACGCAGGATGTCGTTGAGAAAAATCCTCATCTTCTGAGCGAATGTCTTCTGTTGGAATGAATTATTGGTCCTGTACATCCACTCGCCATTGTACATGTCCAATCTCTCAACATCAGTGCACCTGCGTGAGATCCTCTTCAAGGTTAGCCACGTTCTCTCACACTTCTGCGTATGCCATCTCACGGGAACCTTAACGCATAACAAATATAATGTTATAGCATTGGTCCGATGGGCTAATTATGACCAACTATCCAAATTTCAATAAAACCAGACGATTAGTTGTTAAGAGATGTTGGTTCTCAAAAATTGAGAGACAGACAGACCAGCAGACCAGGGACCACAAATGTTCCCTGATGTTTGGAACGGATTTCTGTATTGGTATGCTTAAATTTGGAAATAAATATATATAACTGTAACAACAATTAAATATTAGGTGTTAAAAACCTCATGGGGGTCTTGATCTCTAGGTGGTTGTACAAAGTTCCTTGAATGGTTGACCACTCCGTGAACACGGAAGTACGCTCTCCACATGTCTGAGTTGATGAAGGAATCGCCATCTATGCACTGCTCTATTACAGGAAACAGTGTTTCCCTTTTTCTATTGGGTACCACTTTTCCAAAAACTCTTCCTGTGGTTCGGTTTACTCCTCCAAATAACCACAAATGCTGCCTCTGGCGGCGATTTAACCTGTAACATACAACATGTTTTGGTCAAAAGATATACTGTTCATTTTATAGAAAGAATTTTAATACATATACTCAGCTATGTGTGTCCCAAGGTGGCATACCAAATGGGAATTAACTTTTATTTTTGGGTTTTCAAAGAAAATTTATACTTTATCAAAACTCTATCTTGTTCTTAGAGTTCAAAAACTGAGTATATTACCTTGTTTCTTTTGTGCAGGGTATTCAGTTTATTTTAAACTTCAGAAATGGCCAAGAATAAAGTGAAACTGTTTCAAAAAATATTTCTTTGAAATTGATCCACAATTGTTATGCCGACCGCACATCAATAGTATTGTCAATAATAGTATTGACAGTACTATTGTCAATATGCATTTCAATATTGACAGACCGCGCACTTATCAATATTATTGTCAATAAACAAATGCATGACAAACAAAAACAAACAACAATTTGCTTTTAATTTAAATTTTTGTTGCCTATAGTCGTGCCCGCACACAAGTTGGACGTGTCACTTTTATTATGAATAAAAAAAATCGGTCCGAGACAACTCAGACAAACTTTCTCATATATGAGTTTATAATTACTTAGCCCAGTGTTTCCATTTATTAGTTTTCAAATGTACATTTAAATATTATTGAACATTTCATCAAAATTTATCATAAAAATAACTTCTCCTGGTCGGGGAATCGAACCCGGGCTCTCTCCGTCCGCGTTTTAAGCTAATATCTCAGGAACTAGATTTTTCCCGGGAAAACGGCTTATATCGTTGGATTCGTATTCAAATGGACTACATTTTAGAATTTTTTAATCAAAATCGTCGGAACCGTTTTCGAGAAATAATTTTTTTTCATGTATTTTCAGAGTTTTTGGGGGGTAGCGCCCCCAAATTTAGAGCTAAAATTCATTTCTCGATTTCGCCTCGGGGTATGATTTTTCTGAACATGTATGCCAAATTTCGTCAAAATCGGCCCAGTAGTTTGGGCTCCAGGCGTCTGCACAGACGACAGACAGACGACAGACAGACGACAGACGACAGACAGACATTTTTTAAAAACCACTTTTTTGGACTCAGGGGACCTCAAAACGTGTAAATCCATCAAAATCTCAAAATTGAATTTTCGCGCCATCACAATACTTTCTCTTTATATGAGAAAGTAAAAAGGCGTGCATTTCACTGTTATTGTTTTGTGCAACCAAACGTTCCGTTAACCGAAAACGGTGGGTGAAAGAATGGATCAGAAGAAGAGAACATTATTCACAAGTAACATTACTGAGAGAAATTTCTACAAGTGATTCCATGGACTATTGCAAGTATTTTCGAATGAGCGTCCTCACGTTCCATACCCTAAAAGAAATGCTACAACCTCTTTTAAAACGTGAAGACACCAATATGAGAGATGCCATTAGCGTGGAAGATAAATTAGCAGTTACTCTACGGTACTTAGCAACCGTTAGAAACTTTGAGGATCTCAAATTTTCTGCTGTGATGGGATCAAGAACAATAAGTTCCGCAGTAATAGAGACTTGTGAAGCATTGATTTACATTTTAAAGGATCACATAAAAGTAAGTGTGCTCATTATTACTTGTATATTTTAATTTATTATTTTTTACAAAGGTTCTAAATAATAAAAACAGCAAGTAAAAAATGAAATATTTATTAAAGTAGATGTCAAACGAAAAAATTCAAAAAGAAATATAAAATTAAATTACAAGCTGGTAAAATTGTTGAGGTATAAAACATCTGCTTGTTCGGACTGATCGCGACTTGTTGTAGTCTGAGTCTGTGGCGATGTTATCTGGGAGTTAATGCTTGACCCTGGTGATAACATGTAGCTTGATCCAGCATTGGCGCTTGTTGCAGAGTATGAGCGCGGTAAACTCATATGGGAATGCATGTTGTTAGGCATTTGTAATGTATTCATACTTTCCCGAAACAGAATGTCATTAATTGCCCTTTCCGCAAGTAGCATTTGAGTTTTCTCCAGTTTCCTGAGTTTGTTAGCCCACACAGCAAGACAATCAAAATTATCAGTATCTTTAGAACCTTCTTGTTTCTTAAGATATTCACAGGCAAGTGACAATAACTCATTCTGCTGTGTCATTGGTCCTTTAACTTTTATCCTTGGTACAAATTGTGGTGATGTTATTGAGGAAATAAACGAATTTCTAGTGCACTGACTTGTAGAGGGCGTTGGATCTCCTAGCGATTCTGGAGCTTCTTGAACGTCCTGGGAAATAATTAAAGTGAAAATGTTAAATAAAATGAAAAAAGAAAAACCTAAAATATACTGCTGTAGCGAATATATAAAATTAGCCTCAATACAATTAAAATTCTGAAAATAAACCAACATATAAACACTCGGTTAACGACGAGAGAACAATAGAAATATTGACCAATTCTTTTATATTGGGAAAACTTATACACTAAGGACACCACCTTGGAGAAAAAGTTCAAAGAAGGATTGCATATCAGAGAGAGAGCCTATAATTATAATAGTATGTAAGAGTACGATTTGGTAATAAATGGACCTCCTCTCTCACTAATTATGTAACGATCTAAAGATTGTATTTTGCAGTTACCTTCAAGTCACAGCACAGGGGTATGAAATTAAATGTGGACTGCGGTAACCTTTTCATGAAATAGAGGTGGATCTGGCGGAGGTGCTGGACCAATAAATTTTGCATCCAAACATTCAGTATTGAAGAATCCACGAGGAAACCTGAAAAATGTACCATTCCATAGATATCTATTATTTATTTGATGACTAATTATTTGTTTATTAATGGAAAGAAAAAGCTGTTGCTAATACTGCAACAAGTTTCTAGGTGTTTGGAGAAAAAAAACCATTCTGGTGGGGTCCTGATGTCTTAGTGGTTGTATTAAAATTTGTGAGTGGTTCACAACACCATGTCCTCTGAAGTACAAATCGCATCCTCTGTATGCTCTCCACATATCAGAGTTAATGTAACTCTCATCATCGATGCACTGCTCCATAATGGGAAACAGTGTCTCCCTCTTCCTATTTGGAACCACCATTCCAAACACCTTTCCAGTTGTTCGACTCACCCCTCCGAAAAGCCAAACATTCTGCCTCTGGCGGAGATATAATCTGTAACATACAGAGGACTGAAGATGGAAAATGTATCAAAAAAAAAAAATGCATGAGATAAAGAATTATATTGGTGCATTTTTTTTTATCAATCTACAGAAAAGACTTTAATTATAAGTGCCAGTTATTTTCATTTCTATACATGATACGCTACCTCAACCCATTATACTATTGTTAAATCATGCTAAATGGGTTCCACAATCATCACTACGTCATTCACAAAGAAATGTATAAACCTGTCGACGTTATACTTTCGACGAAATAACATTGTTTCTTCTATTTCGACGATGTCCCTAAGTCCACCGACACCGTTAAGTTGGAAATCATGCCAGGCTATTTTTGACACAACTTCTCTGCAGTACCTATACCAAGGGATGATAGTGCTTTGTGGTACGTGCACAAGAGATTCCCCATCACGAGCAGATCTCCCGTCGACAAAACATCCTATAATTATGATGATCTTATCTGCTCCAAGCTGCGACATACATAAAAAGAAGCCATGAAAACTAGATATCAAGACATAGTTAAGAAATAATGCATGTATAAACAATATATAATATTATTTATATTTCGCTGTAAAAAGTTACACCTCACAAGTGACAGACATTTGTTTGAACAAAGGGTATTTAGGTCAAGGGATATCATCTCTCCAGTGAAAAGTAGTGATAATGTCCCTTAGTCTCAAATAAATGTTATCTTTAAAGAATATAGAAGGCATATTATACCTTAGTCATATAATAGATTAGGCAAGGACCCAAACAGCCCCAGACCTAGGAGCAAAGGCTACATGTAGGCAGTGACAATAATAATTTTATCGCTGCTGCACAACACATTGTGGCAGTGTCAACAGAAAGTGATGTTCCTTTACATCAAACAATTGACGCAATGTACATCCCATTCCTCTGTTTTAAAAATTCTGTTCTCCTACACAAATCAAGTTGTATGAGTCATTAGCGAAGTAAGGTTGTCACCCCTATTGGAACAATGCAAATATAGCAGCTTCATCGGATTTCATAAAGTTAGAGCATAACAATATGTAGACATGATTGATATTTACAGTGGAAAAACATATTTGCAATCATCATATTATAGAATAACGAAGATAACTAATAATAAACACTGAACATCATTATGTAACATTATATGTAAGCATCACTTCAACCGTGTTTCATAACTGAACCAACATGTTAGCTCAATGATAATAATCGTTATTCACATCCCAACTGCACAATAAGTTAACACAAATAACAATTTGTTTAATCTATTGCTAGACCCGAAACAAGTTTAATCCATTGCTAGACCCAAAACTCCAGACTCCTTAATACTCAGTGTTGCCACACAGACGTCACTATTTTAGAAGAAAATATAAATTATATTTGTACTTTTCGACCTGACAACGATAACCCTATAACCTCCCCGATAACCCTCGTTTTCCTTCGATCATGACTTGCATTTTTAAATTCCTCTAGTCAGTTAGTACTGAATAATAATAATTTATATTTCAAATTGAATAAATGTTTATTTATATAAAATATTTCTCCTTAATTCAGAATCATATTTCTTCTACTTCATTTTAACTGCAATATCGTATAGTTTAGAAAGTAATAAAGAAATTACGAAAGGATGTGCGAGAGCAAGAAAAGATGTTAAATGATTATAAAAATAATAACTACATTACTTGATGTAATAGACTTTCAATTGATGTGGCACATAGCTTCCTCGCATCCTATCACACACTTTAATGATTGTATGCTTTTACCAGCCGTTATTGTATAATTTGTTTCATTGTTTCCCACGTCTTTTTTAATCTGACGAAATTGTTTAGAATTTTGACATGAATTAAAGAATCAACTTAGCAAAAGTTAAAGAGCGCGGACGGTTAAAATAAATCTAGTGCCATCTGCGGATTACTTTCGATAAACTATAAAAGTTTCACACAAATCAGATAAGCACTTTTGAAACTATAGGTGTTAATAAAGGTGCTTGTGTGCATGTGGAAGAGAAACAAAGGAGCGCAGAAGGTTACAACTTATATGTTACCAACAGTGAGCTAATTGTGACCTATCGTTTCATAAAAATCGGACATGTGCAATATCGTGTACCTATGATATATAGGATATAATAAGTACTTCATACCTTGCATAACCTTGCTCCAGCCAGGCATGTGCCGTCCAGGGGGCTAATCTTCGGTTTAGAGTTGTCAGGGCACTGGCCATGGCATCTGAATCTCCAGCCGACTTGACCTCTAGTCCACTCTTCCGATACTCTCATCTGTTCCTCCACATCTGAGACAATTTCTTCTGCTACGCCTCGAGGGAATAACTGCATGATGTTCCAGAAACTGCAGTCCACGTGCACAGGCATCTTGATTTCGTTCATCAAAGGGTGGCGGAAGTCGTGGACCTAAGAGGAGGGAGATGCTTGGCCGGGCGGTCTTTCTTTTCCAATCCACCAATTAGGGTAGTGTTCATCCAGCCAATGTTGAACCACTCTTGAATAATGGGGTGGAGCACCATCTAATTAGAACCAGCTATCAGTTCTTCTTTTTAGTGGAATAGTATCGAATAGTATGCTTAAATCTTCTTCCAGAAAGTCATAGAATATGTTTACATTAAGTGAGTCTGGAAAAATGTTTGGACCAATTATCCTGTCCCAGTAAAGCCCCTCTTGTCTTATGAGGATTGTCTTCTGCCCAGTAGGTAAATTGTGCAAGTTTGTGTCTCCTGTATGTGTGAAACAAGCTTCATCTGTCCACAGATTTGATTTGAGTATTGCGATTCATTGCAGCCGTCTGAGTGTACCACGTACAGAAATCTACTCTTTTTACCATATCACCTGGCTGTAGTGACTGCACTGGTTGATAATGAAATGGTTTCAAGCCTACACTCCGAACCGTTCTCCAAACTTTAGTTCTTGGAATTTCTGACTGTAATATAACTGGTACTATATGACTGGTACAACAATGGCCATTTCATTGCAAGTATCTACATTTATTTCATTATTTGATTCCCTTTTATGAAGATTACAATTAAAACTATTACATTTTTCGGAATATACTTCTTTTCCTTTTTTATTTAATGAAAATGAAAGTTTCTTCTTCAAAGGCGTTGACGTGACAATAGGTCTCCATTCCTTTACCGAAGACATATTTTTTTTTTTTTTTTTTTTGGTAGAGCCAAAACGTTTTCTTGACCATAAATAAGCGGGGACCATAAATATTAAATTATATTTAAAATAAAATTAAGGAGGAAAGAAAAACATCTCCGTTAAAAGGAAAATAAAGAAATATCTAATTAATTAGAAATAAAAAAAATGAAATCAGAAGGAAAAATGAAATCTCCGTTAAAAAAAAATTAATTTTCCAAATAAAAGAACATCAGGGAGGAATAAAAACATCTCCGTGAAAAGAAAAAAAAATCCATCATTAATTAGTAATTAATGTAAAAATCAGGAGGAAAATATCACATCTCCGTTATAAAAAAATCATTAAATAGTATTCAAAACAAAATCAAGGAGGAAATAATACATCTCCGTTAAGAAAAACAAATCATTAATTAGTGTGCAAAACAAAATATAGGAGGAAAAAATACATCTCCGTGAAAAAAATAAGCTTAACGTAATAAACAATCATAGAGAAGGACAAGACTTTTGGCATGGTCTGTTGTCACTAAAAAAAAATTAAGTGGGCTTAAAAAAAATAAAATGAAAGAGAGGCCTAGAAAGCTACCACAAAGAAGAAAGGACAGGACTTTTGGCATGGCCAGCTGTCACTAACAAAAATTAAGTGGGCTTAAAAAAATAAAATGAAATACAGGCCTAGAAAGCTTCCACAAAAAAGAAAGGACAGGACTTTTGGCATGGTCAGCTGTCACTAACAAAATTAAGTGGGCTTAAAAAAAATAAAATGAAATACAGGCCTAGAAAGCTTCCACAAAAAAGAAAGGACAGGACTTTTGGCATGGTCAGCTGTCACTAACAAAATTAAGTGGGCTAAAAAAAAATAAAATGAAATACAGGCCTAGAAAGCTTCCACAAAAAAGAAAGGACAGGACTTTTGGCATGGTCAGCTGTCACTAACAAAATTAAGTGGGCTTAAACAAAATAAAATGGGACACGGGCCTAAGGAAGCCACCCCTAAGTAGCAATGACAGGACTTTTAGCATGGTCTTCTGTCACAAAGGGGAATCAAGGGACATCAAAGGCTTAAAAAAAATCAAGACGAATAGAAGTCAAGATAAAATGAACAGAAAAAATAAAAAAAAATAAAGAAAGTAACGAAAAATAACCGTAAAGGCAGAATCCGAAGGTAGACAGTTGCAAAAAAAAAAATAAAAGGAAAAGTATAAATCTTAGAAAATCGTTAATAATAATAAAAAATTGTAACAAATTAAAATCAAAGTTAAATTTGAATTTACCATTAAACAAACTCTTTTAGGAAAGCATAAATTAAGTAGTTATTCCTAAAGTTCTTGATTCGTAATTCAAAAAAATTACTTAAAATAGTAAACTTGACTACTTGAAGTACTCAATAAATTTAATTAAAATTGATTTAAAAAAAAATATCCTTATTTATTTATTAAGTCTTAATACATTAAACTATAAGCACCTTATGTGCTTACGCAAAAGGACAAAATGGAATGAACTCCAACTAAGAAATGAAACAAACAGAAACAAAAAATAACAGCAAATACAATAATGTAAAAGAACGTACTTACCAAATCAGGTTAATCCAAATCCACCAAAGACACACTCAAAAAAAAATTCCGAGAATGCATTAAATTTACGATTTATTAAAAATGATAACAAATTATTGAATTATGAGAACTCAATACAGAAATAACATTATTTCCCTTTTATTTCCCAAAAAAAAATTTTTTGAAAAAAGAAAAAAAAAAATAAATGAGAAAAGTACCGAACGTATCTTGAAAAACGCAAGGTAACACAAAAATAAAAAAAAAACACTTGCCCCCCAATTAAATAATATTAAAAAAAAATAAAAACGAAGAACCACAGGTTGGTAAACCCAACAAGCAGGGCTCCGTCCATTTCCTCCGTCTACCGGACAGGAAAAAAAAGTAAGAAAAGAAAGATAAATAGAAAAAACAAATTTACTTCCAATCAAAGAGAAAGGAAGGACTCTGGATCAGAACTCAGTCAAAAAAAAATAAGCGGGCGTCTCCCAGAGAAAGAGAGAGAAAAAAAAATTAAGTTACGGAAAGTAAAAACTTTAAATAAGAATTAAAAAACAAAAAAAACAAAAAAAAACAAAAGGTGAATTAGGGCAAAAAAACTTAGCGGGAAAACTACCCTAATAACCTCACGGGGACCATATTTAGCGCCTCCACCATTGTAAGGGGTTTCAAATTCCCCAAACTATTTCTCTGGGAAAACGGGGTGAGAATAAGAACATAAACAACGCCAGCTTTAGACTTCTCAGAAAGGTAACATATAATATAAATAAGAGGTCAATAACAGAGCATACAATAAGTTGGGCCAACGGGCCAAAAAGGTAAGTTAAGCAAAAAGGACTAGGCCTGAAGGACCTGTCGCTAAACCAAAAAGGTGATAGATAAAAGAAGAAAGTATCCTCGCTGTGAGAAGCACAACACGAGGAACAACCAAAAGTTAACACACCGACAGAGTGTAGTGAGACCTGATAATAGACAGAGGTAATAGACAGAACCCCACTTCTTAAACTCACAAACCAACCTCTGTCCTTCCCTGAGACTCGATCCAAAGTGAACCGGTCGTCAGGCCGCAGGCCCCTCCCTCACTCCTCTGACAATCAGTCCCCACTCTTGGAAACTGATTGCCAAGCACAAGTTCAGCACTAATGTGCTGAAACTCTCAAGTAGCAAAGTGCTGATTAGCTGATCCCACGGTCCCAGCTACCAACACAATGCCAAGAGAACACATAGACACACTACAACAAACACACTTCAGACAGTCTACATCCTGTTTATTGAAACAGTGGAAAAACAAGTAAATGACCTATGCATAAGGCACGTGTCAATAAAATAAGTTAAATTACCATGCTTCCCAAAACCAAGCCGAGGAGCGTCTTACACTGCCATCACCAGAATCTGAGATACATTGAATCAATGGAGCTTCAACAAGTTTGATATCTGGGCCATCTCTTTTTTTCGCTTTATTTTTAATATTTTCAATAAATGATTTAATCTCTTTTCGACTCCTATCGACATTTTTACGGCCTTAATGTGATGACAATCATTTTTTGGTGGGCAAGTACACGACTTGTTAGGAAAAGGCCAGGAAAGATTGCACTTCAGGCTTCAGTCTAAGTTTTACTTCTAGGACATTTCTTTTGACTATAATTTGTGAATGGGACTCCTTCTTTATTTGTTATAGCGATATAGTCCTTATTTTCTAATATGTATGGAACGTGCTCTAAAGGGATGTGTAATTTGGGAAATAAATCACCTGGATTTTTAGCATTCTTTAAGGCGGTAGTCCCCCATGTCACATAATCCTCTTATTATTTCCGAACGATAATTAGTGCTCAACTGGTATAAAGAAATAACAAGTAATTGGACCTGTAATTCTTTTCCCTCGAGGAATCTTTTTAATACCTAATTGAAGGTCTCAGCACAACTAGTGGTTACACCAGAAGGGCCTTTGTATAGATTTAGGTCTACAAGAACCCATTTCGCACATTTTCTGATGATACGGTCGAAATTAGAAGTAACGTAACCCTTCTGTTCCTCTTAATTTGCTCCCAGCAGTATAAATGAGTTGCATTTGGAAGTACATTTTTAATTGCATTAGCAATTGGTTTATCCCCGTAAGTACAGTAGTAGTCCGGATCAGACATTTTTGTCGCAATATTTTCAAGTGTTAAAAAAAAATAATTCGTAATTATCAGTAGCTTTGGAATCATGTATCAGGTAACCTAAGGGCATTGTTGGGAAATTATTCCTTCTAGTATTAAATAGAAAAATATTATAGCTTAACTCAAATAAATAAAAGTCCCCTAAAGTAAATGTTGTGTCATAGAATAAATAAATATATTCATCTTCAGGCAATTCCTGTAAAATTTTAAGAGTCGTCCGAAAATAAAACTAAATTAAAATGAGGGTGAAGGTGAGGTGAAATGAGGTTCATTATTTATGAGGTTCATTATTTCTTAGGAGGTTACATTTGGATAAAATTGAATTCGTTGATCATAATATACAATGAGATCATATCATCACTTGACAAAACCCTTTTTTGTCTTTCGTTATACTTCTTGTTCTCCTCTTGCTTTTTATCTCTTGGCATCAATAGAGGCATGAGTTGGGGGCTTAAAACAGATTCTTTCTCCTTGATTTCTTCATATGTTATTTTAGGTGTTTTTTTTAAGTTTGATGTTATTTGCTCCTTCAACAGAGAAGGAGCGCTTGGTACAAATGGCCTAGAGTTGTTTTTTGTGTTTCCGTGTTCGCCATGAATCATATTACTTAAAGAACCTGAGAAATGTAAAATAGTTGCTCCATTAGAATTATCATTGAATTTATATTTACAAAACATATATTTAATATTAAATGCCTACTTATTTACAGCGTTATTATATTCTGTAAAATATGAAAAGTAAGTAGAACGATTGTTATCTACTCGTAATATTGTAGTTGTTGATGTCGAAGGCGTCGGCAATAAAGGTGTTGTCACAAGCAGTGCATTCACTGGCGTTGAAATATCAGAAGACGATCGGTCAGAGATGAGTTTTTGACTACTGACCATTGCTCACACTCCATCTCTTGTACTACTGAAAATATCTTTTCCTTTGCAAGCTACTGATAGTAGGGAGAACAACCTTTCATTGTGGCTCCTAAGCCTTTGAAGAATGCATCTATATCATGAATGTTATCTTTGGTCTTTTCATTATTTCTTGAAATGTACTCCATTAAGGTATTGGACGCAAACGGCTGGGATTGTGGAATTATACGACGATTGCGGTTTTTGAAAGGAGTGATTTGTGTATTTCACTGGGAATTTGGTTTAGGAGCAGTAGGCTGTGTAAAGTAAACACAGACGTAAACAGGATAGTGTGTAAATGCATTCCGCCTCCCTTCCCCCCCCCCCCCCCCACACTAAAAAAACAAAACAAAAGTTACCAGGATCCAAAATGGCTGGGGTTTATTGTCACTGCTGCTGATCGTTGTTAACCATATTTGATTTCGTCCTGGGTAGTAGATTGTACGGATTGATCTGTTTCTGTTTCGTCTTGCGCCTGTTCGCTCTCATATTCGATACTTGCTATCGTACGTCGATCCTGTACATGAGGCAAAAAAAATTAGTTCTTCCTCTCTATCCCAGGCTAAAAGCTTCTCGTACTACCCATTATGGACAGACATCTTTAACTCAGGTTACGTGTGCTTCTCTGTGCCAGGCATGATAATGGCTGGCAACAGCCTTAAAATTTCCTTAAAAAGTCCAGTAGTCTGTAAACAAAAACAATACATGCGACAGAGGGAATTCTGAGTTTAAACTAGCGAAGGTCAATTTTAGAAAATGATAGGCCAATAAACTGCAGTCATGTGTCAATAAGTTACAGCTGTGTATAAGCAGGTTATACCCTTCGACGGCAGACCAGATTTCAAATGTAACGAAATGATAAATAATAATCAGTATATGTATAATAAAATCTATAGCCTAACTTTCGTCGTTAGAATTCTCTGCGATGGGTATCAATTCTAATGACTTTTCATCCTTTACTTTGGACTTTGCTTGAATGATTTTGTTTGAAAAAGTTGGCCACTTAGACATCAGCTGGAACTCCTTGTCAGGCTTTATGTAAACAAAATCATTTCCACCTGAAACAACACAAAGACGCACATAAGCATGGATTTACCAAATCTAATTAATTAAAAACTATTTAATTGCTTTTTGACTGAGATCACTAAGTTAGTCTTTAAATACCCAGTTTTATTTGTTACTTTAACTATAACTTTTGTTCTTTTTTCCGTATTAATATAATATAATAAAGATATAAGTAGCTTACTCAGATGTGCGCCAGTAGAAGTTTGAGGACCGGGTAAGCTTTGAATATATCATTAATTGATTTGCAATTTTTATTTTCAATCAGACTGGCCTCACAAGTGGCGCTCCACTTGTCTAGTACAAGGGGCCCAGGCTTTGCGTTGTATCGGAGCCAATGGAGATGGTCCTCCTCCTTAGGTATCACTGACCGGCTGCTAATATTCAACTTTCCTCTGGGGGGTCAGGGCCAGATTTCGCATAAATATGACGAACTCTCGGTTACTTCCTCTTCGCTTCTACAGTGTGAACGATGTGCAATATCGTGTACCTATGCTATAAAGGATATAATAAGTATTTCATAGCTTGGATGACCTTGCTCCAGCCAAGCATGTGCCGTCCAGGGGGCTAATCTTCGGTTTAGAGTTGGCAGGGCACTGGCCATAGCATCTGACTCTCCAGCCGACTTGACCTCTAGTCATCTCTTCCGATACTCCCATCGGTCCTCCACATCTGGGACAATTTCTTCTGCTACGTCTCGAGGGAATAACTGAATGATGTTCCAGAAACTGCAGTCCACGTGCAGAGGCATCTTGATTTCGTTCATCAAAGGGTGGCGGAAGTCGTGGACCTAAGTAACACAATAAATGTTTAAAATCGAAAAATGCATCAATGTTAAACAAATTAATATTCATTGTGAATATTTATTTTATAATAAAACAAAGTTAATATAAATTAATATTTATGTGCAATATAAATGTTATGTAAATAATATAATTAAATATATAGCAATTTAAAAATGTATATAAGATATAAGTATAGGTAATATTACAATAGACAGTAAGTCAAATTAAACAATAAATTGTTAATAGAGTAAGACGGTTAAATTTTTGTTTTGAAAATAAGGATAAAGTGAGATTTAGTAAGGTGCGTTTTGTTAGCTTTCATTAAGTTAACTGGCTGGAGGGAGGTAAAAATTAAAGGGAGGAGGGGATGATAGACTTTATTTTTACTAAGAGTTCGTTGGCGATAACATATAGTAGAAGTAAAATGTTTAATTAATTCATTAAAAAAATATACAAAAGCGTCTTCTTTTTTTTAAACATAAAAGCTTGACAAAAGGTCGTCAGCTATAATTGGTATGCAAGAAATTAAAATTAAACTGGTAATTTTAACCTGTGGAGAGCAGCCATGTCCTGCCCAGTTTGGTGGACAAAGTATGAACCCTAATCGTACACAAGTTATGAACCCTAATCTTATGTAGTAACCTTGGTAATGACACTTATGGAATTTCAAAATTTATTTTAATTTTCCTTCAAAGTTGCTGGTTACATCCAAGTATGTATTCCTTTGACTGATACAGCAGGCAGAGGTGAATTATAGCTAGGTTAAGAAAAACGAGATTACATGTAGGAAAAAACTTAGAAAGTCTTGGCACATGCAGGACTCAAACAAAATGTTATGTGAAGCGTTAAAAGTTGCTACACTATATTATAATTATATTACCTGAATTTAATCTCCTTCACATTCATGGCAGCGGCAATCTAAAACGTTATCTTCCATGGGATTCTTCCCCAATCCAGGATATAATATGCACGCTGGATGTCGTTGAGAAAAATCCTCATCTTCTGAGCGAATGTCTTCTGTTGGAATGAATTATTGGTCCTGTACATCCACTCGCCATTGTACATTGTACATTTCCAATCTCTCATCATCAGTGCACCTGCGTGAGATCCTCTTCAAGGTTAGCCACGTTCTCTCACACTTCTGCGTATGCCATCTCACGGGAACCTTAAAACATAACAAATATAATGTTATATAAGAATGAAAAAAAAACAAAAAACTAATTACCATCATAGGAACAAGATTAATCTCTTATAATACCAGGTAAAAAGAGGTTCTGTTACGGCAATTAGAAAGAGAAAAGTAAGTGTGGATTACAATCTTATTTACTGTTCTGTTTAGTTTGAGGTTGCTAATAGTTATAAAGTAAATAGTGCAGTACAATTAAAATTGATTCCAAAGGAGTTAGTTAATATTAAATTCTAGTCATAGAAGGTAGGAAATTATATTTGATCTGCATTAACCTGTTCTTCAAATAGAGAATGTTCTGACATAGGTGATAGGCCGATAAATTGCCTATCTATTCATTTTTCATTGAAGTATCACGAGGGAACCTGTAAAATGTAATATTTTTAGTGACATGTCCAATTCAATATGTCAAAAAAATGCATTCTAAAAAGAAGTACAAACCGGCCAACGTTATATTTTCGACGAAATAGCACCATCTCATCTATTTCAACGATATCTCCAAGGCCTCCAATCAGTTGAAAATCATGCCAGGCTATTTTGGCCATCACGCCCCTGCAATAGTGGTAATAACGATTAACAGTACACTCTGCTAAGCGCTGAAAGGAAAATGCCTCCCGCCCAGTTCTCCCTTCGATGAAACCTCCTATAACAACTGCTACTTGATCTGCTCCCACCTGTGACATACAAATGGAAAATTAGTCCGACTAACTCGAAAAGAATTTGCTATATGTGTAGTGACACTGCATGTAAATCCTATAAAATCAAATTTCAAATTTTTTAGAATAAACTGTATTAAGGTATTTGTTTACGGTGGTTTATCAAGATAAAAAAATTATCTCCTTTCTTCTATCACAGTATGACATGTTGAAAAATGTCATATGTAAAGAAAATAAAGAGGTGCATTTGCATACATGCAATTTGCATCAATATCTCAGACACAATTTTCCGAGGAAAAAGCACTTTCATATTCAAATGCGGCTCAAAGTAGAATTCTGTCACCCAACTAGTATGAAAAGTTTTTGATTATCTTTTCTTGTCTGATATACCAATTTTTTTTGGGGGGGGGGGGTGGTTGTATTATTGCAAGGATAATTCTGTATAAAATTTCTTACCTGGGCTAACTTGACGAATCTATGATGAATGACCTTTTTCGTTGAATTCCTTGGGCAGTTTCCACACCGGAATCTCCATCCAACTGGACCACGGCCTCTCTCCTCGGATATCCTCATTGGTCCAAAAGCACATCGAGGAAACAGACGCTGACTTTGCCTTGAGGGGATGACACTAAAATGCTCCATGAAGTCCAATCCCCTTCTGTTGGCCTCATGGTTAACTCTACGATGTTCTTCTAACAGGTGAAAACGTGGTCATAAAAAACACAACAAATTTTTAAAATCAAAGAAATCATCATTGTTCAACAAAGCAACGTGCAATGCCATCGTTTAAGATAATTCTATAAATTTTATATCAATTGTGAATATTTATTTTATAATAAAACAAAGTTAATCTAAATTACTATTTATGTGCAATTTAAATGTTGTGTAAATAATATAATTAAAAATATAGCAATTTAAAAATGCTAATTGTGACCTATAGTTTCATAAAAATCGGACATGTGCCCTGCTGATAGTGTTTTTTAAAATGCTAAAAAGCTTACTTTGAACTATCCTATGGGTCTGATATTCTCAAATAAACAAACTTCTGATAAAGTATTTGTTTGCCACTGAACCGGACTACAACCGTATAAATACATCGAAAAGACCATAGTTATAAAAAAACTTATTTTGTCAATAAAAAGTAAAATAATTTTTTTTTTTTTCGAAATTTCCAAAAAGTGGTATCTTTACTTAAAACTATTACATTTTTCGGAATATACTTCTTTTCCTTTTTTATTTAATGAAAAAGTTTCTTCTTCAAAGGCGTTGACGTGACTATAGGTCTCCATTCCTTTACCGAAGACATATTGTTTTTTGTTTTTTTTTGGTAGAGCCAAAACGTTTTCTTGACCATATCTCTTCTTCTTCATCATCGGAAAGAGTAGCATCAGGGTTACTGGTAGCATCAATGGGGAGCATTGAAGCCGTCTTTTTAAGGGGTGTAATACACATTGGATGATAATGGTGTCCAATCATTTTTATTCTCTGATGGTAGAAAAGATATGTATGCTTGTGAGTTAACCACAATCAGTTCCCCTTTAGAGCCTACACTAGGAACGATGATAAATTTCCCTGCTCTGCCATCACCAGACTCTGAGATAGGTACATTGAATCAATGGAACTTCAACAAGTTTGATATCTTGGCCATCTCTTTTTTTCGCTTTATTTTTAATATTTTCGATAAATGATTTAATCTTGTTTCGACTCCTACCGACATTTTTGCGGCCTTAATGTGATGACAATCATTTTTTGTTGGGCAAGTACACGACTCGTTAGGAAAAAGCAGGAATGATTGCACTTCAGGCTTCAGTCTAAGTTTTACTTCTAGGACATTTCTTTTCGCCAGACTATAATTTGTGAATGGGACTTCTTCTTTATTTGTTTGTTGTTGTAGCGATTTAGTCCTTATTTTCTAATATGTATAGAACGTGCTCTAAAGGGATGTGTAATTTGGGAAATACATCACCTGGATTTTTTAGCATTTTTTAAGGCGGTAGTCCCCCGTGACACATAATCCTCTTATTATATCCGAACGATAATTAGTGCTCAACTGGTACAAAGAAATAACAAGTAATTGGACCTGTAATTCTTTTCCCTTGAGGAATCTTTTTAATACCTAATTGAAGGTCTCAGCACAAGTAGTGGTTACACCAGAAGGGACTTTGTATAGATTTAGGTCTACAAGAACCCATTTCGCACATTTTCTGATGATACGGTCGAAATTAGAAGTAACGTATTTACTGAATTCCGGAGACCAAGATCTTTTATTTTCTCTAATTTTGCTTCATATTGATGGATTGACCCTGAATCTAATAAATCACTAATATTTTGGACCGAAATATCTGTTTCAGCCTTTGGCACCCGATGGTCATCCAGCCACTCCCTTCTGTTCCTCTTAATTTGTACCCAGCAGTATAAATGAGTTGCATTTGGAAGTACATTTTTAATTGCATTAGCAATTGATTTTTCCCTATCAGTACAGAGTCTGGATCAGATATTTTTGTCGCAATTTTTTCAAGTGTTAAAAAAATTCGTAATTGTCAGTAGCTTTGGAATCATGTATCAGGTAACCTAAGGGCATTGTTGGGCAATTATTCCTTCTAGTATTAAATAGAAAATGACTATAGCTTAACTCAGATAAATAAAAGTCCTCTAAAGTAAATGTTGTGTCATAGAATAAATAAATATATTCATCTTCAGGCAATTCCTGTAAAATTTTAAGAGTCGTCCGAAAATAAAACTAAATTAAAATGAAGGTGAAGGTGAGGAGAAATGAGGTTCATTATTTATGAGGTTCATTATTTCTTAGGAGTTTACATTTGAATAAAATTGAATTCGTTGATCATAATATACAATGAGATCATATCATCACTTGACAAAACCCTTTTTTGTCTTTCATTATACTTTTTGTTCTCCTCTTGCTTTTTATCTCTTGGCATCAATAGAGGCATGAGTTTGGGGCTTAAAACAGATTCTTTCTTCTTGATTTCTTCATATGTTATTTTAGGTGGTTTTTCCAAGTTTGATGTTATTTGCTCCTTCAACAGAGAAGGAGCGCTTGGTACAAATGGCCTAGAGTTGTTTTTTGTGTTTCCGTGTTCGCCATGAATCATTTTACTTAAAGAACCTGTGTAATGTATAATAGTTGCTCCATTAGAATTATCATTGAATTTATATTTACAAATATATTTAATATTAAATGCCTACTTATTTACAGCGTTATTATATTCTGTAAAAAAAAATATGATAAGTAAGTAGAGCGATTGTTATCTACTCGTAATATTGTAGATAATATTGGGGGGGGGGGGGGGGGGGGTCGGGGCTATTTATGTCAGATGTCGCATAAATATGTCGAACTCTCGGTTACTCCATCTTCGCTTCTACAGTGTGAACGATGTACAATATCGTGTACCTATGCTATAAAGGATATAATAAGTATTTCATAGCTTGGATAACCTTGCTCCAGCCAAGCATGTGCCGTCCAGGGGGCTAATCTTCGGTTTAGAGTTGGCAGGGCACTGGCCGTGGCATCTGAATCTCCTGCCGACTTGACCTCTAGTCCTCTCTTCCGATACTCCCATCGGTCCTCCACATCTGGGACAATTTCTTCTGCTACGTCTCGAGGGAATAACTGAATGATGTTCCAGAAACTGCAGTCCACGCGCAGAGGCTCTTGATTTCGTTCATCAAAGGGTGGGGGAAGTCGTGGACCTAAGTAACACATACATTTTTAAAATCGAAAAATGCATCAATGTTAAACAAATTAATATTCATTGTGAATATTTATTTTATAATAAAACAAAGTTAATATCAATTCATATTTATGTGCAATATAAATGTTATGTAAATAATATAATTAAATATATAGCAATTTAAAATTTTGAGTAAATGTCGACCGATTTTGATGAAATTTGGCAGACATGTTCATTTTACTAATTCCAGGGACGAGTTCGTTGGACAACGTTATCCGTCCAAGCGTTCACAAGCAACGCTCGCGAAAACGTGAACTTCAAATTTAAAATTGGAATTTTAGGTCAGGAAAAACATCTAACTTCATCTATTCAATGAGACAAACATTTTTTTTCAAATACAATTTTTTAGTAAAACCAACAGCGACACCGCTATGAAGTGTTAAAGATCGCTAAAACTATTAATAGTTTTTACACAATAAACAATAAAGTAATATAACAATAATATGAATGTTAAGGCTGGACAACCCATATTAAAATTTTTAAACCTAACTGACGCCTTCCCTATTAAACTTAGAAAGCTGAAATTTTGTACAGATACTCTACAGACCATTTCAAAGAGATGCCTGTTTTTAGATTTTTGATATCGTGCTTAGAAACCCTTGTTTACTCTTCATGTGGAAAAAACTAAAAAAGGGCATCTCTTCTCCTTGTGTCAATGAGATGTTTCCCCAAATTTGAAGCGATTCAGAATAAAATTGTAGGCGCTATTTAGGTTCTTAGATTATAATTTGTAGAATAAAGGGGAGGGGATATGACGTCACTTCAAGTCGGGATATCACTGTCAAGTCAAGTAACTATTTACTTTACAGTTACTTTGCAATTAATTACTGCAATTAATTACTACCCCTGTTTATGTACACAGTGGTTTAATTGCATTTAACATCAGACAACTTGAATACTTGACTTGACAATGCATATAACAATAAAAATTTGCTGATTACTTACAGTTGCCTTGGGCTGACTCGTTTGTATGGGCTGTCTTGGTGTTGGTGTACTGTTTTGGCTGGTTTCCCTATTTGGAGTCGAGCAATACGACCCATCCGAGTTATACAGGAGGGGCACAAGCTCCTGCAAATGCGCAGAAATTTGAGGGCTGGATAAGGTATCAGATTCGGGAGAATAGTACCTGGCGTCTGCACCTGATGGGGACAAAGGCGCGTTGAGTCCCGAATAAGCAGCCTAAACAAACAGATTAGTACACAAAATTAATTGACTTAATAACATAAAGGACACTAATAACTTAACTCTTTGGCTGCTGGGATTGTCTGAAATGTCTACCACATTTCACTTCTTAATTACATTCTTACCACATTTCTATATATACATTACATATATATTTTATAACTTCATATTTGTCTTTGTTCATAGTTCATAACTGCATATATATGCTGGCATTAGGAGCAAGAGAGTTAAGCAACAGATGGAGTTAACAGATTTCACATTTGACTTCATTTTTTTAACTATTACCTTCAAAATTGTGGACAATACAAATGGTACACACAGTAACATACATACATACAATACATACTGACAGACATATACATAAATACTTACATAAATGTAAAACAAAATGAAATATCGGTTGAAACTATTTGCAAACGTCAAGATTACACAAATAAATAAAATAATGTTGTACTTACACTTGATGAAGAAGTATTTCCTCTTGGAATAGTTATCTCCCAATCGGCCTCAGCGCCTAAATTCGTAACTAGTGAAATGCTATCAGTAATTGCATTGCTCCCTTGTTGCCAAGACATCTGGAATCAATAAAATATATCATATTATGGGTCGGTTTCAGAAATAAAGTTTAGAGTTAGTCCAGGACTAAGCAAAATTTCAATTATGAATTTCAGCTGAAATATGAATCAAACAGGTATAATTTGGTTATTATATATATTTTTTCTCGGTTCTTGTCATTTGACACATTGAGCGGGAAGCAATGTTATTGGTCCTAATAGGTAAACCACGCCCACAATTCCATTATTGGCCAATCACAGTGCTTCCCGCCGCACAATGTGTCCCTATATATATTAGGTACATGAAGTGTAAGAAATAAATTTATAATACATTAGTAAATAATTTTTTTTAAAAATGTTGAAATAAATAAATGAAATAAATAATTAAAATAAATCAATGAAATAGATGAAGTAAAAAATGAAATAAAAATAATAAAATAAGATAGAATAACAATAAATTCTTAATTGCCAACCCTGGTTGACTGCTAAAAGGCTAAGCTAAACCATACTGTGTTTGACAGGATTCATGATAATATAAAAAAGACGTAAACATGTTTTTTTTTTAATTAAATGATTACTTTATCTGTCGATATATACATATATATGTGTATACATAAGAAACATACTTTCGTCAACTATTTAAGAACTTGATAGAGAATAATTTTGCGCCAGCGCAACGCTTATAAATAAAGTTATTAACTTACACCTACATCGTAATCACTGATGTTGTCCTTTCGTGATAAATCCTGCCTCCACTGCCTTAACTTTGTTTTAAAAACAGTTCGGGGGCCAACACAAGGAATGAGGTCTCCTCGTCAGCCACATCCTTCAAAACCGTTAACGTTATCTTCCCGGCTACAAAAGTAAATTGACAAAATTCATGTGGTTAAATAAATGTATTGAGACACAATCTAGGTTAAGATTTTAGGGCAGGGCAGATTTAATTGTATCATGGTCTTACAATGACCTACACTAAATTTTTTCTATCTAGGTGTTTGTTTACATTTTTTTACCTACAAAATTGTAGGACTGCCAACACTTGAAGAAAAAGTCCCCTATTAAATAAGAGGCAATAGTTGACACTTAAGTTATTTTATAAATTTTCAGTGTTTTCTTTACTTTTTTCTACACATTTACTTTGTTAAATTCGACCAAAAAAGCAAAAACGTAACTAAAACTTAGGCATTTATTTTTTGCCTAGTCGGTAGCAGTGCATCCCGCCACAAAATATTGGGGGGAACCAATCAGAAGCCAAAGATTTCCCGCAATCGAGACGCCTAGATAGAAAAAATCATGTATAAGTATCTACTATTGTACCAACTAGGCATTAGAAACGCAAATTTAATCCCTCAAGTTCTGATTTAAACTTTTTCTAATAAATTCTATTAGAATAAATTATTATATGGTTATCATATTTATAATATTATTTTATATATTACATAATAATATTATAATTTTTCTTTCTTACTAAAATTTCGTACTTTCAAATTGTTATTGAGCTTTAACTCGTTGTTTCACTTAATAATTAAATAAATTAGGGTGACCCAACTCTTCTGGTCATACATTTTGTACAATTGGTGAAGATTATCAAGTATTTTCCTATTATCTTACGCATAAAAATGTCAATTAGCAGAGTTTCAAATATATTACTTACTATAAATAAATTCATAAATAATGATAACATCAGAAAAATAGCAATGATGAATAAATGAAATGATAAAAAAATAAATTTCATAATCGAAATAAGTTTAATTAAATATTATGAAACAAAATAGAGTTATATGTTACAATACAATCCACTATTGATATTATAAAAAAATAATTAGTATAATAATTATATAAGTATTAGAATTATATAATTATAATAGTTATTATAATAATAATTAAATAGGTTTGAACTTACCATTAAAGGAGTCTTGAAGCTCCTCCAAACCCCAATTTTTCAAAAGCTGAGCTCTCCCCTCGTCCATTTTAGGAGTATAAGAACTTGTATTTAACACGCACACTAAATAATTTGATTTATAAATTTTAATAATCATTCGCACTATGTATGGTGTATTCTCACAAGTACCTACGTACCGAGTGGTGTCTGGGACCGGAATGATGGTCGCTTAAAAGCCTTAATTAAATGTCTGGTCAGGATAGTGGTGGGGGGGTGTTAGTTCACTGGAGCTAACTGGAAAACCCTAGGGATCTAACTATCTAACTATACTTCTGTTAAAGTAGCTGTAAGTTCTGTTTAATCCTACTAGAAATAGTTAGAACTAACAAATATCTTACTTTAGACTAGACGTTCGGGACACAAAAAAAAGTCGCCGAAGGTGGCCGAAGCAAAGAGAGGAGTCGAGTACGATCGGGCCTTACCCCTCCCCACCTCTAGTTTCTACACTATGCATTCAACTCTGTCGTCTCTTTTGTCTGTATATCCTTTCAAGGCCTTTTCCACTATTACATGACTATTCATAATAACACTTAAACTTACAAATGTTTATTAATATAGCAAAAATAATACAATAATTAAACATAGACATGTATACAACATACATATAAAATAGACATTAAATTATTTCGTTATTTTTTTCATTGTTTATATATTATCACGTAACCCCTAAAGTTATTGAAATGGAATATGTACACATATTATACACGACTAGTAATTATAATTCTAGAATGAAAAATGCAATAAACCCCAAAAAAATAAAATAGGAATTAAATTGAAATGTAGGTAATCATTAAAAACAAAGCCTTGTAAGTAGTAGATAAGTTCGAGTTTAAAAATATTCTATCGCATGATCAGTGTTTTTATTAAATGAGAAATATATTTTTATAATAGGTATTGAGTATCTTGTTTGGTGTGACACCACGTATTTTAAGAATTCCCAGCAGTTAAATATCTGTATAAACGTCACATTATTATTATTAAAGACCCTTTTCCTTTAATACTCTTAATAAATATTATTATCATAGCATGATCCACCGGTGGTCAAAGTAACCATTTTTTACCAATTGATTTAAATTATAAAATTTATATATTAGGATATTTGTTTAGAAAATTATAAAATCTATAACATAATCTGAGTATTATTTTAATTGAAGAAGGTTAGTTTGATTTTTGCAACATAACTATTTAAAAAAAAAAAATAATAAATAAATAAATATGCAAATTATAACATATTTGTTAAATATGTAGGGTTATCAGTTAATTATTTAGCATATTCATAAACATTATAATAATAATTGGCAATATGGAATATGTATCAATAATAATGTAGTGTATAAAATGGAATACGCTTTAAAATATCTAATAAAAGCGATCTAATTAGTATTAATTTCGTATAAGATTATTTAGTTATTTAAGATAATACTATGGTAGTATGGTCTTTATGTTGGTTCATAATAATTAAAGAGGACTAGTAGTTCCACGTAATAAGCATTCTTTTAACCTATTATCTTGTTAAACGAAATATGTACGAGTGGGAAGAGTAAAAGGGGTTAAAAGAGTGTGTGTTTATAGTTGCAGAAGTGTAAATGTAAGTAGGCTGTGGAGCGGATACGATGATTCCCGTGTGAGCTTCGACTTTCTTCGGCGACTTTTTTTTTGTGTCCCGAACGTCTAGTTTACTTTAGCTATAATATGTTATAATTATTGTTATTATAAATGATCTAATAAATGGTTATTCAATTCAATTCAATTCAATTGCTACACAAAATATATTATTTTTCAAAAGGTGGTTTCATTGTACAAGGGGGCCAGTTAAAAAAAAAAGGGGGGTTCCTTAATATTTTGTGCGAGTTTAAAAAAGAATACATCGTATATAATATAATTTTATTTATATTTTGTAACAGACATGTTAGGATAAGACTTATTAAGCTTGAGCCTATAATATGAATAAATAAATCTTTTATTTCGCCAGTATACATACATACAGTAGCTTAGTCATAGATAAAATACAATTTATAGCGTACAAAATATAGTTTCCAAATAAAAAAGAACTGTCATAAAAACTATCCATACATATACATACACACAGACATAGGATTTTTTTTTTAGTTTTTTTGGGTTCAGTAGATGCTGAAACGTGGACATTTGATGAAAAAAGTGGGGGTTAATTTTTCCTTTTACAAGGCTTCCTTTCTTTTTTAAAAAAGTAGGAACCAATACAAAATTAAAAACTTAACTTATATAACTTTTTGGATATGAATTCTGATATAGTAAATTGGTTTCTTGATAAGAAATTCTTGACACATTTTTTATACAAAATATATGTGAACAACACTCAGATGAACCCCTTTTATTGTATTACTAATCTTGAGATTTACAAGGAAATTTTCAAATGCATAAGCCTTCGTCCCTCTTTATACCTGAGTACCTGAGATGAAATAACGGGATTTGTATATGCCTTCTTTCTAGTAAACCTTTACCTGAGAATTATATCTGAATGGATAAGACACTTAACTAATACTTTGAAATCTTGAAATGGGTTATTTCTGAAAAATACTATAATCTGTATTAGGTCTATAATACAAATATTGTAGTTTTCCCACATTTTATTTCTCAAAATGTTGTAAACTTAAGGGGATTTACTTGGTTTAAAATATCTTCTTTATACAGACTTTATATATGTCATGTGTTTCATATTCTGGGAAGTAAACTTAGAATAACAAATTGTCCATAAGATGTTTTAACATTAAAAAAAGTTGTGAAATTCCGGTTTTTTTTTTTTTGTTGGTAAACACAATACTTTTCCTTTAAATCTTTGGTAGAAGGTGAGAGAAAGTAAAAATTAAATATTCCACTAGTGATAAACAGAATCCGCTTATTGTAATTAACTAGGGTTTACCATTAGTCTCAACTGTTAGATAGTTAAAAGCAGCGAATTCGAACTTAACTATTTTGTTAAGTTATTACTAACTAACACTCTCATTGCTCCTAACTGTTATAACGTTAAGCACAACTAAAAATTATAGTTAAAGGTTTCAAAATTCCTAACTAAATATGTCTAGTTACCTCTACAGAAAAATCTCCTTGTAACTAGCTATAGTTTACCATTTGTATCAACTGTAAAATAGTTAAATACAGTCAAATTTAAACTTAACTACTTTATTCTGTTATCACTACTGAAACATTGCCCACAAATGGTTTAACGTTGAGCTGACAAACAAATAGTTGAAGGATGAAAAAAAAAAAATTAACTAAATTCCTTTAGTTAGCGCAACTGATTTTTTTATTTAGACCCAATATTTAGACGTTGTGATTAACTATTGTTCAGTTGAAACAAATAAATAACTTTTAACTATATTCGTTTAGTTAGAATAACAAAACGTGTTCTTCTAAATTAAATAAATTCTAGATGGCCGCAATAAAATTCTGTTTTGCACCAACAAATATGCTCCTAACTATAATTTAGTTGCGCAGAAAAATCCTCTTTTTTCTCAGTGTACTTGTTCAATAATCAATATTGGCATAAGAGACATACAAATAAACAAACATTCATTTTTATTTATATGGATTATACCAATATTTGTTTATTTTTCCCCCTCCTAAATGCAATCGTAACTTTAAAAATTATTATAAATAGGGTATTTACCTACAGTTTTAAATAGGTATTTCACATCACTACATCCAGGGGTCAGTGTAGGATGGACTACTTTGCCGTAGTGTAGAAACGTGCCTGATACACCCAGACAATAATTTTCTTATCATTTTTATAACTTATTATTATATATTACACTATAGGGACAAGGAACCTTATACAAGGAATAAGCTTGCTGGCAGACTTGGATTACGGGCGAGAAAATCAATTGGTAGTAAATTAAATAAACAGTAACACAAATTTGTAAAATGAATTTCCATTTATTACATAAAGGTTTTTGAAATAGCTCTCACCGAAAATTACGAGCTATATGTTGAGCTCGGACACGCTGCCCCTCCCTCCTTAACACCTGGTCTTGCTCCTGATAATCCCTGTCATTTTCAGGGTGAAAATCACCATCATCTCCTTGGCCAAAATCCTCTTCCCTGAAAGCTATTGCCACATTATGCAGGAGAGCACATGCCAAGATAATCCTTGCTGTATTCTGTGGGGTGTAATGAAGAGTCTTATCTTTGAGGAGACAGCGGAATCTTCCCTTGAGTAACCCGATGCACCTCTCTACACCTGATCTCACTTGGGAGTGTCTCCTGTTGAAAGCTGCCTCGGGGGTCCTCTCTTGAGCATTGGCTACCGGTGTAAACAGCCAGGGAAGGAGAGGATATCCGGAATATCCTGCAACACGCACAGGCCATGCATTTATAAATGTTTTAACACTTCGTTATACCAATCTACTATTAAATTAAATATGTGTCAAGAGGGCAAAATATTTACCATTTTTTGAGAAAAATTATGGACTTAATGGATTCAAAGCGGCACAGTGAGATGTAGAAGGTGACAAAACATATCTCTAGGGCTTAGTTCCTGAAATATGCGACATGCCTAAATATGATACGTCAGAAAAGAAATATCTTGAAGGGGGCAATATATGACATAATATCATATAATGCCAGCATCATTACTAGAAAAATGTGCAGGATTAGATAGTAGAAAAATATAATATCTACTCCTATGATGTCAAAAGTTCAACTACAGATCATAAATACTATATAAATAGTATATTAGGTTTCTAGGCTGTGAAGTGAGTTTTTTCTTTACTGTGGCAATTACATTTACTGTCGAGCGAAGCGAGACAGTAAATATTGCCCAGGGAAAGAAAAAACACTTCACAGTCGTGTAGCATATGCTATTTTTTCCGTGGTAGCAGACAATAAAAAAACATTAAATAATAATCAATATAATAATATCAAATATTAGTACATACTTTAAGATTTAAAAAAAAGAAACCTTAAAAAGAGGTTACACTATAAGAAAAGATAAATAAAACGCATTGACATCTAGCAGATTTTAATTGTACTACGAAGCAATTCTACAAAGATTGCAGCGCTAAAACAGAAGTTTTGATAACTACCAGCGCGAAAGTAAAGATTTTTTACATCCTAGGACGTAAAAAAGTCCACGTAATGAAAAATGGATTTTAGCTATGTTTTATAGGCTCTAAAGTTACTATTGCCACATTATGCAGGAGAGCACATGCCAAGATAATCCTTGCTGTATTCTGTGGGGTGTAATGAAGAGTCTTATCTTTGAGGAGACAGCGGAATCTTCCCTTGAGTAACCCGATGCACCTCTCTACACCTGATCTCACTTGGGAGTGTCTCCTGTTGAAAGCTGCCTCGGGGGTCCTCTCTACAGCATAGGTTACCGGTGTAAACAGCCAGGGAAGGAGAGGATATCCGGAATATCCTGCAACACACAGGCCATGCATTTATAAATATTTAACACTTCGTTATACCAATCTACTATTAAATTAAATATGTGTCAAGAGGGCAAAATATGTACCATTTTTTGAAAAAAATTATGGACTTAATGGATTCAATGGATTCAAAGCGGCACAGTGAGATGTAGAAGGTGACAAAACATATCTCTAGGGCTTAGTTCCTGAAATATGCGACATGTCTAAATATGATACGTCAGAAAAGAAATATCTTGAAGGGGGCAATATATGACATAATATCATATAATGCCAGCTTTATTACTAGAAAAATGTGCAGGATTAGATAGTAGAAAAATATGATATCTACTTCTATGATGTCAAAAGTTCTACTAAAGATCATAAATACTACATAAATAGTATATTATGTTACTAGGCTGTGAAGTGAGTTTTTTCTTTACCGCGGCAATTACATTTACTGTCGAGCGAAGCGAGACAGTAAATATTGCCCGGGTAAAGAAAAAACACTTCACAGTCGTGTAGCATATGCTATTTTTTCCGTGGTAGCAGACAATAAAAAAACATTAAATAATAATCAATATAATAATATCAAATATTAGTACATACTTTAAGATTTAAAAAAAAGAAACCTTAAAAAGAGGTTACACTATAAGAAAAGATAAATAAAACGCATTGACATCTAGCAGATTTTAATTGTACTACGAAGCAATTCTACAAAGATTGCAGCGCTAAAACAGAAGTTTTGATAACTACCAGCGCGAAAGTAAAGATTTTTTACATTCTAGGACGTAAAAAAGTCCACGTAATGAAAAATGGATTTTAGCTATGTTTTATAGGCTCTAAAGTTACTATTGCCACATTATGCAGGAGAGCACATGCCAAGATAATCCTTGCTGTATTCTGTGGGGTGTAATGAAGAGTCTTATCTTTGAGGAGACAGCGGAATCTTCCCTTGAGTAACCCGATGCACCTCTCTACACCTGATCTCACTTGGGAGTGTCTCCTGTTGAAAGCTGCCTCGGGGGTCCTCTCTACAGCATAGGTTACCGGTGTAAACAGCCAGGGAAGGAGAGGATATCCGGAATATCCTGCAACACACAGGCCATGCATTTATAAATATTTAACACTTCGTTATACCAATCTACTATTAAATTAAATATGTGTCAAGAGGGCAAAATATGTACCATTTTTTGAAAAAAATTATGGACTTAATGGATTCAATGGATTCAAAGCGGCACAGTGAGATGTAGAAGGTGACAAAACATATCTCTAGGGCTTAGTTCCTGAAATATGCGACATGTCTAAATATGATACGTCAGAAAAGAAATATCTTGAAGGGGGCAATATATGACATAATATCATATAATGCCAGCTTTATTACTAGAAAAATGTGCAGGATTAGATAGTAGAAAAATATGATATCTACTTCTATGATGTCAAAAGTTCTACTAAAGATCATAAATACTACATAAATAGTATATTATGTTACTAGGCTGTGAAGTGAGTTTTTTCTTTACCGCGGCAATTACATTTACTGTCGAGCGAAGCGAGACAGTAAATATTGCCCGGGTAAAGAAAAAACACTTCACAGTCGTGTAGCATATGCTATTTTTTCCGTGGTAGCAGACAATAAAAAAACATTAAATAATAATCAATATAATAATATCAAATATTAGTACATACTTTAAGATTTAAAAAAAAGAAACCTTAAAAAGAGGTTACACTATAAGAAAAGATAAATAAAACGCATTGACATCTAGCAGATTTTAATTGTACTACGAAGCAATTCTACAAAGATTGCAGCGCTAAAACAGAAGTTTTGATAACTACCAGCGCGAAAGTAAAGATTTTTTACATCCTAGGACGTAAAAAAGTCCACGTAATGAAAAATGGATTTTAGCTATGTTTTATAGGCTCTAAAGTTACTATTGCCACATTATGCAGGAGAGCACATGCCAAGATAACCCTTGCTGTATTCTGTGGGGTGTAATGAAGAGTCCTATCTTTGAGGAGACAGCGGAATCTTCCCTTGAGTAACCCGATGCACCTCTCTACACCTGATCTCACTTGGGAGTGTCTCCTGTTGAAAGCTGCCTCGGGGGTCCTCTCTTGAGCATTGGCTACCGGTGTAAACAGCCAGGGAAGGAGAGGATATCCGGAATATCCTGCAACACGCACAGGCCATGCATTTATAAATGTTTTAACACTTCGTTATACCAATCTACTATTAAATTAAATATGTGTCAAGAGGGCAAAATATTTACCATTTTTTGAGAAAAATTATGGACTTAATGGATTCAAAGCGGCACAGTGAGATGTAGAAGGTGACAAAACATATCTCTAGGGCTTAGTTCCTGAAATATGCGACATGCCTAAATATGATACGTCAGAAAAGAAATATCTTGAAGGGGGCAATATATGACATAATATCATATAATGCCAGCATCATTACTAGAAAAATGTGCAGGATTAGATAGTAGAAAAATATAATATCTACTCCTATGATGTCAAAAGTTCAACTACAGATCATAAATACTATATAAATAGTATATTAGGTTTCTAGGCTGTGAAGTGAGTTTTTTCTTTACTGTGGCAATTACATTTACTGTCGAGCGAAGCGAGACAGTAAATATTGCCCAGGGAAAGAAAAAACACTTCACAGTCGTGTAGCATATGCTATTTTTTCCGTGGTAGCAGACAATAAAAAAACATTAAATAATAATCAATATAATAATATCAAATATTAGTACATACTTTAAGATTTTAAAAAAAGAAACCTTAAAAAGAGGTTACACTATAAGAAAAGATAAATAAAACGCATTGACATCTAGCGGATTTTAATTGTACTACAGATAGCAGCGCTAAAACAGAAGTTTTGATAACTACCAGCACGAAAGAAAAGATTTTTTCATCCTAGGACGTAAAAAAGTCCACGTAATGAAAAATGCATTTTAGCTATGTTTTATAGGCTCTAAAGTTACTATTTCACTGCCTACCACTGAAAAAATTAATTGCTCTGTGTCAATTTGGGTTATAATAAAAAAAAAAAAAAAAAAAATCTATTTTGTCGTATTCTGCCTCCTTTATACAAATAGTATATACCTTGATTATCCGTCATTCTCACTTAACCGTCAGGCACATTAACCGTATGTACCTCCTCTTTTTTAAGTTAACACGTTCTCTCAGCCCACTGGGCGTGTGAATTTGATGGCACTATCTGTCAATTAGTAAGCTAAAATAATGCTTGCAGTAATATCTGGTTTCTCACTTGAGGCGGATAATTACCCGCTCGCCTGTGAGGCCCTTAAACGGCGCTATTATAATGTAAGGGTTTCAAATACCCCAAACTATTTCTCTGGGAAAACTGGGTGAGAATAAGAATACATGCAACGCCAGCTTTAGACTTCTCAAAAAAGTAACAAATATATTTAAATAAGAGGTAAACAAATGAGCATACAATAAGTAGGGCCAACGGGCCAAACAAAGAAGTTAAGCAAAAAGGACTAGGCCTGATGGACCTGTCGCTAATCCAAAAAGGTGACAGATAAAAGAAGAAAGTATCCTCGCTGTGAGAAGCACTACACGAGGAACAACCTAAAGTTAAAACACTGAAAGAGTGTAGCGAGACCTGATAATAGACAGAGGTAATAGACAGAACCCTACTTGTAAAACTAAAACACCAACCTGTGTCCTCCTCTGAGACTCGATCCAAAGTGAACCGATCGTCAGGCCGCAGGCCCCTCCCTCACTCCTCTGACAATCAGTCCCCACTCTTGGAAACTAATTGCAAAGCACTAGTTCAGCACAATTGTGCTGAAACTCTCAAGTTAGCAAAGTGCTGATTAGCTGATCCCACGGTCCCAGCTACCAACACAATGCCAAGAGAACACATAGACACACTACAACAAACACACTTCAGGCAGTCTACATCCTATTTATTGAAACAGTGGAAAAACAAGTAAATGACCTGTGCACAAGGCACGTGTCAATAAAATAAGTTAAATTACCATGCTTCCCAAAACCTAGCCGAGGAGCGTCTTACAATTACAAGCGCCGCTTGACAAGTAATTATATCGATACAATTCTGAATTTTCAAACCAGTTCCAAGTCTTCTACTGCCCAAGTTCAAAAATTCCTTAACGTTCATGACAATAGTGTCAACGCCTTGAAGTCATTAGGCATAACTGACCTAGGCGACTTTGTGCTCTTACAGTTGGCACTGAACAATCTTGACGCTGAGACTCGCTCTGAGTTCGAGGAGCATCAGTCGTCCCAAACCATACCTAGCTATCGGGATTTGATGGAATATGTTACGGAGTGCCGTCGTAAGGCAGAGCTTCTCCCCGTAGCTAAGAGTCATAGTAGGTCTAAGCCCAAAGTGAGACAGAGCCCTTCAGGCAAGCCAAACTTTTCTAGCCATCAACCCTTACTTATAACTACCGCACAGTCTACCCCTAGCCAACCTGTTTCTGTCCCACTCCCTCGCCCGAGTAGGAAGGAGCCGGCAGGGAAAAATATATCTAAACCTAAGAGCCCACCTAGGGAGTTGCCTCCGGAGAAGAAGGTACTGTGGCTCTCAAATGTTGGAACTGCGGCAAGGGGGCGCATGCCTTTAGCAACTGCCCTGAACCTCGCCATCGCTTTTGCTACCGTTGTGGGAAACCGGGAGTAGTTGTTGTTAGTTGTCCTAACTGCTCTCCGGGAAACCCCTAAGGGAGTCTGAGGCTAGGATCGCTCACACTCCTGAACTTTTAGATCCTGATGTTAATACCGTACCGCGGCCACCTACTAGGCCTATTTCTACCGTCTCTCGTCCCGTTCCGTCAACACCTGTGTCTTCTACCGTTCCGTCAACACCTTCTGTGTCTTCTACCGTTCCGTCAACACCTTCTGTGTCTTCTACCGTTCCGTCAACACCTTCTGTGTCTTCTACCGTTCCGTCGACACCTTCTGTGTCATCTGATAGTAATGTAAATAATTTAGTTTTACCTTCAGTTTCAATTTATCGTACCGTTGAGCCTATGCCAGGGGCGTCGCTCGTCACCGTTCCGGACCCCACTATGGAGTCAAACCCTCTTACCTTACCGGATGCTAGTGCATAATTTTTTTCTCAAGTTTCTCGTTTTGAACAGAACAGTGGGGCTCTTCTCAGAGCTGAACACCTACCTGGTCTATGATAGTTTCTATGGTATCATATTAATTTATGCTGCGGCTTCATTAGCGGCTGCACATACATACCATGGGTCAGACAGAATACTACATCAAAACTTATAACTGGCTAAATTATTAAATTTTAAATACATAAAAAAAAACTTATAAGACTTATAAGTCAGTCGACTGCTTTATAAATTCAATGACGGCTTCTTGTCTAGTCGCATAAATCTGAGACCTCCTATCTCCACCTCTTTTTTCTTTAGGAGATGTACCCAAAACAAAGTGTCTACCCACCACTCCAAGAACACGACTGTTTTTCACTAACAGTGTATTTAGAAAAGCTGTCTGGCAATCTTGTAGGATTTTCCCAGAACAGGGAATAAAGTATTTAATAGAAATTGAGTCAGAACCACGATAATTACTCACTGGTCTCTTCCTTGCAGGTTCTTCTGCTTGAGTGTATTTTAATATTAAGTTGTCCTGGGCAGCTTTTGCTGGTTCAGAATAAAAGTTTTGATGAAATATTTTTTGTGCTTTATCTGTTACGTCTTGACACTTGTAAGTCTTCTTTTTGTGGCAACAGTTGATTTTTTTCGGTACACCGGGGGAGGAGTATCTAAGACAAAACATCAAAAAAACAATTACATTAACAATCAACAAACAATATGATTGTGAATAATAATGAAAAAGTAATATTGACAAACATCAGGCTAGCTCAAGCAAATTATGTTTAAAATATTCTTACCTGCTTCTTTTTAAGCGTTCCCTTGCCCAAAACTTTTCATTGCGAGCCCGCTTTCTTGTAATTATATCTTGCAACTCTGGATTGCTCTCCATTCTTTATAAAAGTATAAGAATTAAAAACTAACGAATCACAACAAAACAATAAACAAAGCAATCAAAACCTGTATAAATATAACCTTTCAGTTTGACAGGGCAGGTGGCGATCATTGCGGCCACTTCTGCAACTATGGATGTCGCCTGTTTTGCAACTGAGCTCTTTGATGGGGCAGGTGGCGATCATAGTGGACACTTCTGTAACTATGGATGTAGCCTGGTTTGCAACTAAGCTCGTTTTTCAAACACTGTTTCTCACTGGATGTGTAGTCATTTGAAACCCATTCTACAGCTTCGTTGATAGAACCTATTGAGAACTTGTGATTTCTTGAAAAAAAAATGTTTTTCCCCCAGGATGGATGTATCGTGTTTTGCAACTAGGGGACACAAGTTCAAATTTTTAAGTAAACAAATCTTATTCAAAACAAATAAAATCTCCTACGACTTCCCTTCACAATAATTTAAAAAAAAATCAAATCTTAAATAAACTTTCTCTTTTTCAAAATAAATTAACAAATTTTCCTTTTTTTCCAGTTAAATCTATAAATCTCAATTTTCATAACGAAAGCTAACAATTTCAAATCTCACAAATATTATTACAAATACAGTATTAGATTATTTATAAATTTACTTAATTATTATTATTGATATTAATGACTGGCATTAAAAGGAATGATACACATAAGAAAATATAACATTTTTTTCCCCCCAAATTTTCAATCATCGAAATAATTCACTTTTTTTTTTTTTTTTACACAAAAGATAAGACCAAATAATTCAAATTTTCAAATCAGTTATCTAAACAGTTCACAATTTTTCATAAAACAAAAAAAAAATTTTTTTTTAAGAAATCAAATAATCAAAACATATTATTCTCAATTTTCCTGAGATCAAACATTTTCATTTTTTTTTTTTTTTTTTTTTTTTTTGAAAGAGAGATAGGAAAAGAAATTATAAAAATAAACTTACTGCGAGAATTTTCAAAGATAGATATCAGTGGCCTCAATCATCTAGGATACTGGCAAGTGCCACGGAGATCTCCCGGTCAGAAATGGGACTTGCCAGGAGTGCGTCCTCGTCCTCGTCCAGGGGAGGTGGGGCTCTCGGCAATGGGTCGACTGCCATCCTCCTTCCAACTCGAGGAATGATTATGAGGCCGTGCGGGAGTCCAGTGGCACGTTCCTGCCCCAGAAGTCCCTCCATGTAGAGATGCCAGGCACCCGCCGACCACAAGCACTTCTCGGTTTGGGCCCGGTTGTCAGTTTTGCCAGAAGGGTGTAGAATGGGCCGGCTGATTCTGGGGCCCGGGACAGAAACGGTACCTGGTTGCCGGATATTCCCTGGCTTCCAGGGTTGAGTCTGGGACTACCAGGTCCTAGTCGGAGGGCCAGCTTTCCTGAGGGGGGCCTGAAACCCTCGGATGGCGTAGGCAGACAAGGTGTTCCTCCGTGGGGCATCTGTAGGGAAAGACATAGGAGGGAATAATGGAGGAGGGTAATTAGGGCGTGGAAGGTTTTTCGGGTGTACAGGTTTTTGGTTGGTAGAAATATGGGGTTTGGGTTGGGACTTAGTAGGAGGATGGGGGTTGGGTTGGGACTTAGTTGGAGGATGGTTGGGGCGCTGGATGTTGGACGGAGTCATGGGTGGAGGATATGTAGGGCGAGAGGAGTCGGGAGGGGTCTCAGGTGGAGGAGTTTGGGTGCTACTGGTTTTGTTGGATCTGGATCTATTGTGGCCACGAGGAGGACGGACTAGCGGTTTAGGAGGGGGTAGATTTGGGAGGGGGAGGTTTTTGGGGGAGGGTAAACTTGGACTGGGTACATAAGAGGAACTGGGGTTTGAGTCTTGGGGGGGGGGGGGGATATTTATCTCCGACGTTCGCCGCTCGGAGCTCGAATGGCCGCTTTGGTCTGAAGCAACACCTGAGCCGGGCGGCCAAGCAGCTGGGAACGACTGGGGCTGCAGAGGTGCCGGGGCCGTAACAGCTGGGGGCACCGGGGTGACTTCGGTGGTATCGTCGGCAGCATTACCGCTTTTTTCGTGTTCGCTCGTGTTACGCGTGTTCCGCACAGTAGAGGAAGCTGCTTGCACCAAGTTACATGATAGTAAATTAGAAAAACATTTTTGGGCGGAATCTGTTAAAACAACTGTTTTTGTGCTTAATAGAACTGGTAAAAGTACTGTTAAAAACAAAACTCCTTGAAAAAAAAAATAAATGAGTAAAAAAATATTTGTAGAGTACACACCACATATACTCAATTTGTCTCTAGTTTCTGGAGCAGTAGCAATATGTAGGTTTTATTATTGTTAATATTTTTGAAACCATTTTCCATAATTTAGTCTTTTAGGGTTTTATCTTCTAAACTTTAATTACTGTATTTAATTAATTCATTTAATTAACTATTTGAGTTGTTTCTAATATCGACAATAAATCATTCTCTATAACCAGCATTAATAATTCCATGTGATTTACTTGATGATTGGAAATAGTAGTGGTGTAAATTTCCCAATAATGGTAAACACAGTCCTGTTGCGGTATTGGGTGGAGGAGGGCCAATCGGAAATAAAGTTTAAAGTATTTACAGTGGGAAAATAGGTTTTGCATGAGCTAAAATCGCCTTGGCATCATGCCTTATCAGAAATCGTACAAAATGAAACTTCTTGTTGAATGTTTTGTGAGAAGTTTTAAATTATATTTATTTTTGGCGGCAATAGTAAAATTCTCAAACACAATTTTTAATATTGTTGGCAACACTTTTTTTGTAACCTTCCATATACTGTTTTAATAAAATACAAATCACGTGCTATCTGGGAAAGTCGTTTTCTTTTCTTTAATTTAATGTTTTTCGATCCTTTTAAAAATGTATGCCAAATCGGCTTTAATTTTCAACACTTTTTCTGTCTGTATTCGAAATTTAAAAGGAACAGGTGAAGAAGGTAGATGTTCTCTCTCACTCTCTCTCGTCTCGGAACTTAGAAGTTGGAAGAGTTCATAAAGGTAGTAATAAAAAGATTAATTTATTGAGCTGCTTTACAAAGTAATAATATTGCAGCCCGATATAATCGATAAAAGGCTTGTAAATAACGGTAACTAAGCCCTGTGGCCAAATGGCTTCAAGCTGCTCGTAGCAGCTATCCTTGCAGGTATAGCTTCTCTCATGACAGTATCTTCTCTCAGTATCATTGGAGTAATATTTTCTAACTACTTATTAAAACGTTCTACGTCCATTCTCAAATCATCAGGTTCTATTAACTCCAATTCACTAAAAGGTGATTATGTTGCATCACGATCTGGTCTCCTTAAAATCCACTGTCTTGTCCAAAGTCGTTTATTCGTTAGTTCTTTTTCGCGCAATAATTCATTTAATTTTTCTATCAGGAGTGGTAATAGCAGCTTAGTTATTTTTTAATGTAAGGTTTTACGATCCATGTTTCTGTACACAAAACTAGCCTGCTTTATAATCGAAAAGGAGCTGACTCGCCGCAGGAGAAAAGATAAAATTTATCCACTATAAACACTTATTCGCTGTGCCGGTGTTCGGCTTCTTGATTTGATTTTTATTGATTTGAATTAATTTGATTTAACTTAAAGTTACATAAAAGGAAAAAGGCCGGAATCTGAGTTCTCTCACAAGACTGACATTATTTATTTTCTTTATAACAAGGTAACTTGCTCTTTCACAAAAACCATAACAAAACAAAAAATAATATTGAATAAATTAATAAAACAAAATTCCCTCACTCGCTCCGCGACACTCGCCAACTCCACTCTCTCGGCCTAGTGACATTTTGCTGTCTCGCCACTGTACTCGTTACGTGTAATCAAGGCAATAGTTGCAGCATTGTCGTACCTTGGATTCGGTGTAGTTTTAAATCTAGACCGTCTTTTTCAAGCGAATGAATTATTTCTTCTGTTATTTCCTAAAACGGGGAATAAAACCTAAAGTAATTCCTCAACTTCTACTTTTCTACTTTCGCTCATCTGCTTATCCACAATTTTAAGTTTTAGTTATTTGTGAAATGTTGCTTATTGCTCGAAGTAATGAAAGTCATGACCTTATTTGCTTTATGATGATTCCAGTTTAAGTTTATTAACATTAATAAGATACTATTAATTCACTAAAGTTGGCATGACACTAAGACCAAGAATGATTCTAGTTTCGTGAATAGGGGAAATAAATAGTACATTCACTTCAGTAGTAAGTAACACAAATATTAATATATTTAATTTTAATGGAAAATAGTTGGCTTAGCTTTAGAGTTATTATCTAAAATTAAAATGATCAATAACATCAAAGAAGTCCAACCACAGAAAAACAGCTAATGATAAATAATCAATAATAATAAATAAAATTGCTATCTCTTAAAAAAACTAGACTTTTAAACTAGTTACACTAGTTATTCAATTCAGTGGTTACAAAGCTAATTTTTACTGTGTCAATATGGTAAATAATAACAAAAACAAAAATTATTTTTAAATACAAAAACAAGATTCTACATAAAATGTCTGAGAGTACTTTTGCAAGATAAAAAAATAATCACAAATAAATACAATCATTACAATATGACAGTGGTTCCCAACCTTTTTCGTTTGGCGACTCCTTTTTACAAAAGCCAAGTGACCCCCCCCCCCCCCCTCATCAGGAATGGTGGATACATCAATGGAAGCAGAGAATGGATTTCGTGTTAATGTTGTTTCACCTTCTTCCAGCTCAGGGAAGTAACGTTGGAGTTCGTTTTCAAGGGATTCGAGATGTTCAGTAATCTCTTCTTTCAAATTTTTATTTATTTCACCTTCATCTTCAGATTCATCAATTACACTGCAGAGTTTCTCAAACATGGCAATGTTTCCAAGATTTATTTTTCTTTGCCAGTTTTGAAGCTTGGATAAAAATGCCCTGAGACTATGTGAAATGTGATAATATTCGTTTCCTTTCCTTGAAGTTTCAGGTTAAGTATATTTTTCTGTTCTAATATATCTGCTAGATATGCTTCTCTTTCCAACCAAGCTTGGTCGTTAAAATATACCAATAGATCATTTTTCCCTTGTATTTTCTTTCAATTCGAATATACAATTTACAACATTTCGTTTCCACAACCAACGTACGGCAGTATAGAAAAGAAGAACCTCGTGATCAGAATCCATGTCTTTTCTTTGCACAGTTCTTTGAACAGACGGGTATTAAGAGCTCCAGATTTGATGTAATTTACTTATCAACGAATTAAGTACATCTTGTAGTGGAGTTGGAATGGTATTGGCGGCAAGGGCACACCGTTGAATCATGCAGTAGATTCCTTTTGCTTTGGGGGCTAGTTCTTTTACTTTTGTCTGAAAGCCTGATTTTGACCCAAGCATAGATGGCGCACCATCTGTACAAACTCCACAGACGTTTTCCCACTTCAACCTCCAGTTTCAAAAAACGTATTTATCTTTTCCATGATATCATCACTCTTTGTTGTTGTTTCAAGTGCACTACAAAATAAAAATTCTTCTTTAATACAATTGGAATGAATATATTTCACGAAGACATGCAACTGACAACACGAGCTAACATCTGTTGATTCATCAACTTGAAAAGACAACAGAGGTGAAACTTTGATTTAATTCAAAATCTGTTCTTCAACGTCTGCGGACATGTCTGCTATACGCCGCTGAATTGTGTTATTAGACAGAGCTATTAGTTGCATCTTCATTTCACTGAAATCTCCAAGAACTAATTTTACCATCTTCAACATGCAGGGCGCAGGGTTTTATAAGCTTTTCCCCAATTGTGTGAGGTTTTTTTTGCTTGGCAATTTCCAATGCAACTTCATATGATGCTTGCACAAATGCTGTATTCTCTTTCTAAAAACTTCCTGTTTCATCAAGTCTCTCACGTTTGCAACTAGTATCATGTCTACGAAAGAACTCTAAATCCTTCTTAGTGTACTCTGAATGCTTTTTCTCTAAGTGACGTTGTAGTTTTGAAGGGGAAAATATGTACCAATGTAAACTGTGGCCTTTTCCTTTTTAAAAACATATAAACATTTATCTGACTGTAATTGTTTGAACCCATTGTTTGTCAGGTGTTCCCTAAGAGTTTCATACCAAACACGACCACTCTGCTTAAGACCATATATTGCTTGTTTTAGTCTGCATACGGTGTTCCCAGTCCCTTCCTCAAAGCCAGGTGGTTGCTCCATGAAGAACTTCTCCTCCAGTTTTCCGTACAGGTAAGCAGTTTGTACGTCGAAGTGATGTACATTCCAGTTTTTACTCGCTAGGAACCCATAGGAAGTTTGTCACAGGTAGTCGTTGCTGGTGTTGTTTATAGAGTAACAAACGTATGGAGGTCACAATAGGGTGGTATGATGCGGCGTGTTCAATAGCTTGAAGGGCACTTAATGAATCTGAGCAGATTATGGTGGGTTCCTCTGCCAGTTCCGCTCTGTCCTCTATTTCCTTTAGGGCCATTTCAATGGCTACTAGTTCCGCTGAGTATACACTGATGAAAGGGAGGAGTGAGGTACTTACTGCTTCCCTGTCAGATACTGCTGCAGCACCCACACCCTGTTGGCACTTTAAACCGTCCATGAAAAACAAGACCGAATGGGGGAGTGATGATATTGCATGCATGTACTCTTGTAGATAGCATTGAAGGGTTTAATTGAAATTGGGTAGAATTGAAGGGTTTAAGGGCGTTTAATAACCTTAGGTTTAAATGGGCTCCCAGGAGGGATAGGGTCCCATATTGGAGGTCTTGGTTGTTTCCTATTTATATTGTATCTTGCCATCCGTAAGGTCACTCTGGTGGAGAAGGGGATGCCCATTCTGTAGCGTCCTTCCTCAGTCGCCGTATCTTCTAGAGGATGTCTTTCAGTGAGGGAGGTACCACGCTCTCCGCAGGGGGTCGTTTGCAGTCTGTGAAACAGATTAAGGATTTCCTTGTCCCATATCATATTAAGAGGCCATACGTCTGCTTCTATTAAGATACTCTTTATAGGGCTGGATCGAAAAGCTCCCAAAGCGATGCGGAGTCCTTCATGATGAATGGAATAAAGTGTTTTTAAATTTTGGGCGCTGGTCGCAGTAAATGAACCGCTTCCATAACGCAGTTTAGACACAATAAAAGATGTGTGGAAGCGGAGGAGGGTGGAGCGGTCAGCACCCCATCAAGCCCCTGCTACCTTGCGTACAAGATTTAGGCGCTGCTGGCATGATCCTTTTAAGGCTGATATATAAGGTTTCCACGTCAGAGCCCTGTCAAACAGTAAACCTAAAAATCGGTGTTGGGTGACCTCTTCTATGTGATGACCTCCTAAGGTTAGGCCGAGAGGCTCCGGAGCAGGTTTATATTTGTAGAAGGTTAAAGCTTTAGTCTTGGAGGGTGAGAAGGAGAGGTTCCAGGGTTGAGCCCACGCAAGGAGAGCATTTATTGCCTTCTGGATAGCTTCTCGGGCCTCGTCTACTGAGTGGCAAGTAGTATAGATGAGGATGTCATCTGCAAAAAGAAGGAGCTTTACTGAAGGAGGGATGACAGTAGGGATAGAGTTCATCAGGGTTATGAATAGCAAAGGGCTAATCACACTGCCTTGGGGTACGCCTTGTTGCTGAATGAAATAATCCGACAGTCTACCATCGATTGATGTACGGAAAACTCTATTCGTAAAAAATTTTTGAATGTACCTGAATATAGGGCATTGGATACTCTATTGGTGTAGTTGGGAGAGAATGTACTTTCTTGAGGCAGTGTCGTATGCCTTTTTCAGGTCAAAAAAGACAGCCACCGTGTAGAAACCAATGGCCATTCCATCTAGGACGTCAGTTTGTAGGAGTTCTATGGGGATTTCTGTAGATCTGAATTTTCGAAATCCGTACTGGGCATCCGATAATAGACAATGGCCATTCCATCTAGGACGTCAGTTTGTAGGAGTTCTATGGGGATTTCTGTAGATCTGAATTTTCGAAATCCGTACTGGGCATCCGATAATAGACTGTTAGTTTCAAGTACATGGGCAATCCTGTTGGTGACTAGCCTCTCAAGCAGTTTCCCCACATGACTTGTCAGAGCTATGGGCCGATAGTTAGCGGGCACTGAGGGATCAGTGGCCGGCTTCGGAATGGGAATCACTCTCGCCTCTCTCCATTGCTGTGGTAGGCTTTGTTGTAGGAACAGGTAGTTAAAGAATATTAGTAATTTTCGACGGTTAGTGGTGTTCAAATTGAGAAGGAAATCTACGGGAATGGCATCCCCTCCCGGGGTTGAACGACGACGCAGTTTTCCCATTGCTCGGTCTAGTTCCCACATTGTAAACGGAGCGTTAAGGTCTTCCCGGTGTGGTAGTACCCTTGACGAAGTCGGAGTTGTCTGGTCGTCATCTTCAGATGCTGATATTGGTAGGTCTTGATGACTCACTGAGGCAAAGAAATTTCCTAAGATGTTGGGGAAGGCTTTTGGGTCTACTTCCCTGGAGCCATCTGATTGTAGTGATGTAATGTGATGTTTTGGCCTCTTGTGGTGAATCCTTCCTATGGTTTTCCATACTTCTGCCGATGGCGTATGCTGGGAGAGGTTGGAGATGTATGTAACCCATGCCTTACGCTTTCCTTCAACTATCTTTTGTCTAGCGATAGCCTTGCACCGCTTATACTCAATAAGTAAGGCTAGAGATGGTCGTCTTTTAAAGGCTCGAAGAGCCCTTCTCCTACGGCGAAGGGCTTCTTTGATGTCAGTATTCCACCAATATACCCCTACAGATCTGCTTGGGGCCACAGATGGTATTGCGGCCAATGCTGCCTCAGAAAAAGCTACCTCAAGAGCGTGGCAGGCGACATCCGCATCACAGTCACCTATATCTTGTGGTGTAGGAATTAGCAAGGCAGCGTTAAACGTGTCCCAATCTGCGTTTTTCAAGTGCCACCTATGTCCATTGATAACTTTCTCTCGAGGGGAATCAATCTGCATTTCCGTCACCACTGGAAAGTGGTCGGAGCCATGTCGGTCCATTACCCACCAGTGGGAGCTGGTAGTAATAGATGGAGAGCTGATAGTTAAATCTATGTGTGTAAGATAACCTGTGGCTGGATGGAGATACGTCGGTAGGCCTGTGTTAAGTATAGTGAAATTATGAGAGGTGGCAGCATCAAAAATTAGGTTTCCAGCTCTGTCACTCGTCGGAGACCCCCAGGCATGGTGATGGCTGTTCCAGTCACCTAAGATGTAACAGTGCTGGGGGGCGGTTATGAAAAGGTGGTTAAGCTGGTTAGCTGAGAGTATATTAGGGTGGGGGCAGTAAACATTTATTATGTTTATGTCGGTAGTTTTGTGTCGAACACTTATGGAAATTACCTACGGTGCACTTTTTGTGGTGGCGTGTCCATTTCTATGATGTCAGGGGAGAGTTTAAATAAGGAGGGGCCTGGGTTAACGGAGACTCCTTCAAGAATGTCTCCATTTGTTTTGGGATTTTCGTCCACCTGTGATGGGAGACTGGATTCTTGGAGGGGAATTTCAGGGCTGGGGAAAGTTTTAGAGGTAACTGTAACTGGTTCTAGAAGAGTGGGGGAGAAGATGCGGATCTGGGTTTCTTTTGGAACTATGGATGCAGTTTTGGAAGATCTCTTATGTGGAGAGCGGGGGCGCTGGTGAGCAACTTCTTTATTACGGGGTCGAGTGTGAGGTCCTCTCAGGGGAGGGAGGAGAGGAGAGGTGGAGGAGGTATCTGGAGGTACTGAAACTGGAACTGGGGAGTTTTGGTAAAAGATTTTGCGGGCCTCCTGCACGCTTAATCTTCCAGTGATTTTGATTTTTTGAATTTCTAATTCTGTCAAGAACTTCGGGCATTGCTTAGACCAGGGGGAGTGGCTTTCCCCACAGTTAATGCAGTGCGGGGACCCACACACATGATTATTTCCTGATTTAGCCTGTCTTCCGCAGGTTCTACAGGTTGGGCTAGCGGCCTTGCAACGCGCCTGGAAGTGTCCGAATCGAAGGCACTTGAGGCATCTGTAGGGGGGTGGTATATAAAGTCGTACCCGAAGGCGCAAATATCCCGCGTTGATAAAAGACAGCGGGGAAGGGGAGTCGAAGCCCACTTTGTACAAGTGCGTTTCTTTTGCCTCGCATCGTTTTTTGGAAATAATTCGTTCCAGCGTGGTGACCCCTTGCTCCTTCAGATCGTCAAGGAGCTCATCCATTGGCACCCCATTGAAGTTAGGGCAATAGATGAGTCCATACGACCTGTTAAGAGTGGGGTGATCAGTAGCCACCACGTCTAGACTGCGCCCCTTGTACGAGACAGTGTTGAGGTTACGTAGGGCTGCCAGTTGGTATTCGCCCTCTGTTTCAATTAGAAGGTCTCCTGACCGTAGTTTTTTAATTTTCTTTGGTGGCCGGTCCTGGGTCTGTCCTGGGACTATCCATCGATGTCGTTTTCAGATGTAGTAGGAGGAGGGAAAGGTTGGAAAGGGTATAAACAGGTAACGGAACAATAAAAAAAAAAAAAAAAAAAAAAAACCACTAACAATTTTTTTTTTTTTTTTTTTTTTTTTTTTTTAACAAAAGTCCAAAATTTAACACAAAAAACTCAAAAAGGTTCAGCTAAAATCCTAATAAAGTCCAATTAGAATTCACGGTACACAAAGACCGATAACACTCACGATTTCAACCGAATAAGAACAAGCAATCGCAAAAACACCAAGAAAATATCAAATACTAATCTACTAAAAAACCAAAGATAAGATCTACTCAAAATCATAACAAGTTCTTCTCAAAACAAGACTCAATTTATTTGACACAAAAAACATTATTAATAATATTGACACAAAGTGATTTTATCGAGTTGAAATAATTTTACCCTAACAATAACAAAAATTGCATTATAGCAATTTTTTTCTGTTTAAGTTGGCGACCCCCCAAAAAAACCGTCGCGACCCATAGGTTGGGAACCACTGCAATATGACCTTAATACTTTTATTAAATACTGGATATCCCCTTTGGTTCATAATTAGGAACTTTAAAATTAAAATTTTTCATGAGTTAATAGTTTTTATTGCCTTTGTTTTAACAGCCATGCATGAATGTAATAAATTGAATTAATGAATCCAATATCAATTTAATTTACCAACCCATGTGGCAGAGATTACAATGGTTTATAACCTACTAAAAAGATACTTAGAAACATCATAAAATAATATTAAGTCGTCTTTTGTGCAATGGACTGTTTTAAAATACTTCATCAGGTGTTGGAGTATCTTCCCAAGAAATGTTTAGAAGAGCCAAACAGTTAAGTCTTGTATCATTCGTAGTACTCCTTAAATAGGTCTTCTAGCGACCAATGGTCGAAAAAGATCTTTCCACAGTGCATGTTGTAACTGGAAGCGTATTTAAAAGAAGAGTATAGATGTTTGGAAAATATTTGTAATGCAAAATCGAAAAAAAATCTAGTGCTGTTTTATTGGTATTGCCTTCCCAGTTTAAGTTTTTAACAGTTTTGCACCATATTGTAAGTTTATTGTCCAATTTATGAAAATTTGATTCTGTTAAATTCTCTTGTTATGCCTCTATCAATTTTTTTGAAAAGACTTCTATTAGGTTCAGAAACAGTTTCTTCCCCTTTTTGTTGGCATCAATATACTAAAAGATTTAAGAATATTTTCATGATTTAAAAATCGGTCTCTCAGCTCACTTAAAATATTGTTTAACAGTGGGATGAATATAGTTTATACAATATATACTTCCGGATTTGGAGCAACTGGAATGTTTTCCCTGTGTTGATGTCTTCCAGTTATCCTGGGTATCTTAACGTCTATAAAAATATCATTATTTGCTTTTTCAAGAACCCAAGAATTCAGAAATAATAAATAATTTTCAACATTTTCCCTCATACTCTGAAGAAGGTCGTAATATGATTTTACTTGTTCCAACCCACTTTTTAAATCAAAATGACTGTTTTGCAATATTTGGCTTAAAATAACGGTTGTAACCATTACTTTTTAAAGCGAAGCAACAGAATAGAGGAATGAAAATTGTTTTATAGTGTTAAGTAACATTAATGCATTACTTGATGTATCCAAATCTTTCCACTCTGTCATTTCTTTCAGTGCTTCCACTATGCCATCAAAAAGCTTAATAAGACTTAAAACTATATCATGTCACTCTACCCATCCGGTATGGCACAGCTGAACTAATTTCTTCTTTTAGGAACATAGATCAGGTCTGACCTGATCTATGTTCATAAATATCAATTAAGCCGATATCAGTCTTGTGTCACCGACGCACAGTGGTCCGAAATTCCAATCTAGCAGGAAAAAATTATAAATATCACTTTCATGTATTAAAATGGCATTTTTGGGAAAATTAACACTGTAAATAACATAAAGAAGTGAAAAAAGGTTTTTTTTTATTTTCCAGTCAAAAAAATTGAGGTTTCAAAATACTATATAAAAAAAAGAAGATAATATTAATTGATATCACGTCATTTTATTGATATTTTTAGGATGGGTCGACACCTCCCATGCTCTTATTATATCGCTTGAGAATTTCTGGACGATTAATCTCCCACCTTTTTTAAATTTTGTCGTACCTTCGGATTTATCCTATTCTCCAAACCTAATTAATACAGGTTTGCTGTCTAGCCAACTAACAATTACTATCCCATATCTACTAATTATTTGTTCTTAAAACCCCTTGTTTTGTTTTAAATAATCTGTTGGGTAAGTGGAGGAAAATCTATTTTATCATGGACGAATTGTCCCTGCAACATAGATACTAACATCTTGAAACCTCTAGTAGGCCGTAAGAACTAAAATAATTGTAATAATATATTGTATGACCCTTTCCAGAAATTCTTTTTGCCAGAGAATATTCTATAGCTGCACCCAGTCCCAGGCAAGATTTTGCAGCGGGACCTATCTCAGTAGATTTACCTTTTTTCGAATTCCTTGTTAAGTCACAAGAATACCTTTGTGCAGTGCGGCCTTTACTATTTTTTAAATTAATTTCTCCTTATTTCTGTCGTCGACGTGAATTATAACATGGACGCTATACGAAGTCGTGTAATTTATGGGATCATAGGACAAGGGAGTATAATTTTAGCAACAATAATGCCGGCTCTGTTTTGCAACATTGCCTTCTGTATAGAGGGCCTTTATATATGGCAACATTTATTCCAGTTAGCAAATCCTTTTTTTTATTCATATTTTCTAATTATAGCATGATCGCCATACGCACTAATTTCATTTTTGGGATCACAAGCCAAGACAATATAATTTCATCAACAATATCATTGATGCTGGCTATATGTTACAATGCTGCCTTACCTTTATATGTGCCAACATTTATTCCAATTGAACAATCTAAGTGCTAGACGATCGAGATGAAACTTTTAAAGAGGAATTCTGGTTTTTAAATTTCTTAATTAGTTAGTTCATGGGAGCATTTAAATTTTTTTTTTTCAATTTATTCCTCGTTACAGTTTCCTTTATCCCTGAGGTCACACGAGTAACGTCATCTAATACATAAAATTGATATATTACAAATTTAATTGTACTTGATTTCCCTAAGTACGGGTTTACTAACCTCAATTTGCCTTTAAGTCCTAAGGCTTGACTGCTTAATTTCAACAATCTATATTTGAGTGGCTCTAGTTTTTTTTATTTCTCGATCTTTCCACTAAAACATTAGAAATAGTTATTTTTTTAAAAACTAGACTTATGAACTTTTTTTATTCTTTTTGGTGTTATTAAACCGGTCAATCCCACTTCCAAATCTTTCCACGCTTTAGATTGTGGAGTCAAATTGTCTTACTGTGGTGTCACCTTTTCAGTATTGTCATTTGCGCGATACTTCTGCTTTCTGAATTTTTAACTTTTTTTTTTAGATTGGTCGCCTATGATTTCGTGTTTTTTGTTTCTTTTTGTACTGCTCTTCTCTATCTGGATCAAGCTTTATTTTCTCTCTGTATCTTCGTTGTTTTTCGGAATTGTATCTTAGTACCTAAAATTAAAATTAGAAGTACATATTTGTAAATATTCTTATTCAGATTTATATGATGAAGACGTTAAAATTACGGTTTTTCCCTTTTGTCATTTTGCCGTTTTTTTCCTTTCATCTCGAGATGGTGGCATTATATCACTAGGTAAAATAGAAAATGATGTAGACGAGTTGCTGCTCATAATAACTTGTGGCTCCAAACTATTGCTACAGTATGGCTCATTTAGAAACTAAAGTTAGTCCTTTTGTGGAAAGGAATTTGCTCTTGGGAGATGGGCATCTTCTTGTGTGAAAAATCCTTTTTAAAAGTTGTTCATTGTCTGGATCGAGATTTGCATTTAAGAGTTCCTCTTCTGGGTCAATGTTTGGTTCTGACGGATCAGCCCTTTTTGTGGTTATTGACGGAGCGAACAGGTGATGGAAAAATGTTTCTATTGAGTGAATAAATTCCTGTTTGGTGGAACCCATTTACTGCTGTCTGCATGCTTGCTGCCTTATACACCGTAAAGTTTGGCCACTTGATGAGTCGTAACACTCACCTACCTCTTGTTTATAAATAATATAATTATAATAAAATTTGTTAGAGGAATAGCGGTCCAGTAGAACCGGAGATAAAACTATGTTAGATATGTATGAAGGGAGTGTGGAGGGGGGGGGGGGTGAACTTGGAATCTAGGAGGGTCTGAGGTCAGCCCCAGGCACAGGCTCTCAGCATATCTTTTGAAAAACAAGTCTGACGCTGGGGACGAAATTAGAAATTTTATTTTGAGATTGGAAAGGAGAGGAGTTAATATAAGAGACATTTTGACAGATGGAGATCGAGAGTTTAATAATCATATTGTGAAACATTTTTTGGACCAAAAAGGTATAAATTTAAGAATAATGCCATACAAACATGAACAAAATGGAGCGGCTGAAGGAGAAAACAGAATATTACTTGAAATAGCTAAAACTATGTTAAAGGCAGTAGACTTACCTAAAAGACTATGGGGAGAAGCGGTTTCAACTGCAGCTTATGTATTAAACTTAACTGGAAAAAGTAGTGAGGAAGGGAAATCTCTGTTTAAATTGTGGTTCAGTAAAGACCTTCTATTAAAAATTTAAGAAAATTTGGGTCTACAAGCTATGTACATGTTCCTGATCAGAGGAGGAAGAAAGTTGATTTAACACCAATAATTAAAGGTATCCTTGTTGGTTATTCTGGTTATGATGGGTATCGTGTTTTTATACCGTATACGAATGAAGTAGTATTATCTACAAACGTCATTTTTAATGAAAATGATGGATTGAGCAGTAGGAGGCCATTCTCAGAAGAGTCTTCAGAAAAACACGAGGGGAGCTCTAGGAACTTTGAAGAAGAAAGATCGTCAAAGAAAGAGAAACAACTTAGAAAGAAACACCGGAACAGTGGTCCAAAAGTCCAGTCCAGTTATTCATGGTTTGATGAGGTAGAAGAAACATCTAATAATAATGTCGGTGCTCAGGTGAGTAATACAACCAATAATGGGAAGGTTGCTGAGTTTCCCATTGATGAGAGTGAAATAGATGAAACAGGAAGAGGGGCTGAAACAGGAAGAGTGTTAAGACCAAGAGCAAATCTTAAAGCTCCTGATAGGTATCATGCCTCAATGTTGATGACAACTGATGTAAATGAACTGTTGAGTTACTCTGAAGCTTTGAAGTCTCCGAATAATGCTCAGTTGCAGGAGGCAATGAAAGTAGAAATTGCTTCATTAGAGAATAACAAGACATGTATGTTAGCTAATTTGCCAAAAGAGAAGAAAGCTATCAACAGTCGCTGGGTATATCCCAAGACACATACTGACGGGTCAGTAGAGCGTTTTAAAGCAAGGTTGGTAGCTCATCAATGACAACTTAGATGACATAATAGGGCCTTCTAGATTTAAAGTATGTACCAACAGAAAAACAAAGACCTGACGTTTTGACGAAGCAGTTAGAAACATAAAGTTCCAACAAAACAATTGCTGGGTCTAAGTCAGCTAGAAGACTTTAAAGGAGGCTGTTGAAGTTGTTAAAGTCATCAATGACAACTTAGATGACATGATAAGTCATATTAATGTATAGTTGTAAATAATTTGTCAGTTGATTAAATATCATTGAACTAGATTAGTGTTTAATCTTAACAGATATAATAAAATAACACAAATGACAATATAACAATTCTAAAACAATATCGAGCAAATTTAACAAATAAAACCGGATAACAGGTGGTAACTCATTGGTAACCTGTGTCGAACCTTCTTATTTATGTCTACAGTCTATAAGATTAGAGTTGGCACAATCGAAGGCGGGAAAATTTGGAGAGGGAAACGATTCTATTAGTCCGCCATCTTAATTGCAACTTCAGAAAAAAAATCCCTTCTCTGCCCCTGTTCCACAAAAAAAATATAACATGAAAACAATTATTTTCCCTTTTTGTAACCCCAAAACTACCTCCACGTTTGTTTGTTTACATTTCGTCCATTGCTCATTTTGATCTGATCGTGTTAAGTTCTTTCATTTCATCTTGTGCAATTTTTACATAGTTATTCTTGTTTTGTTAAGTTTTATTTAACAGAGATAAGTGCTTTGTGTTTGTGGAAGTTTTATAGTGTAATTTTAAAGACTTTTTTATTTCCTGTGCTTCGCAGATTTCGTCTCTAGCAAACCGGTAAGTACTGATATTTACAAGTAAAGAATTTAATAATATGTAAAAATTGTCTTGTATTTATATTATATAATTAAGTTGAGAGATTGCATCTACAAAAAAAATTAGATTTGATGGTAAATATGTCGTATCTGACCCACTTTGTCTAAATAACTACAACGATAAAGGGATATTTAGTCTAATGTACATTGGGACAAAGGAATATCACACTTTTATATACAAAAGTGTGATGTTCCTTTGTCCCAATGTACATTAGACTTAACATCCCTTTTTCTTAATATGTAGTTATTTAGTCAAAGTGGGTCAGACACGACATATTTACCGATTTGATTTCATGTTCGATCATTACAAGTATTTCTTTCTTTTTGCTAATACTTTAGTTATATACTTTAGTATACTTTAGTTTTTGCTTTGCCTATTATTGAGAAAATAAGATTTGCCCTCTTTTGTTTTGGGACTCCTTTATTTAGTTGTTCGAGTTACGTTCTAAACCAAAGTAGTAAAGATCTACTGTATGCGATGGTTTTACTTTTAAAGCTTAAATGTTTTTGAGAGATTGTGAAATTTCAACTAGTATGGTGGGATTTGTAGTCAACAGAAAACAATTCTATAGCATTGCCAGTGGAAATTTAACCATTAACATTAACATGCTCATGACTGATAAAGATTATGAATATTCTTGATCAGCAATTTCTTAGAATTTGTAAAGCATTAAAGGCCGATTGAAGCCACTTTCATAAGATAGGTTAAAGAGTACAAGCTACTATGGTGCTGTTCTATTAATTTTTGGTCTTAGTGTATAGATAGTACTTAAGTTCCGCACCGTTGGTCTAAATCAACAGTAAGCAATCTTTAATAGGGATTGCACTTTTCTGTTGTCCTATAATCATTTTGGGGCTAAAAGGAGAGTTGAGTGAAAGCTTGGTTGAACATAGGTTTGGACCCTGATGTTTTTTGTCAATTAAACTTAGACAACTTAAGAAGTTTATTTATTTTTCTTATTTATTGTATAGGTCATGTCTGCTCCATCTGAGGAAATGCCTAGCCCTGGTAGATGCGGAATGCCTGTGTCTTTAAGCAGGAGAGCTAGAAGAAGGATCAGATTATCTTTTGACTCTTACTTAGAACCTACTTCTTCTTCTTCAGGTTTGTATTTGTAAAGATTCAAATATTTCTTTACTTAGTAATTTTTTCCTTGCACCAAGAATGCTATGTACTTATGTTAATGCAGTAAAAAAAGTATTAAGGGACCTAAACTGAAGGTAGTAAAAGACTATTATTAGTGTAAGTATGCTGGGGGGGGGGGGGGTAACAATTATTATTTAAACATTAACAGTAGGTATGTAATCATTTGTAGTAGGATTAACTCTGTGCCCTTCTAATCTCATCAGGTCAAATCTGAACCCATGGACTTTTTAAAAATTTTCCCCTGAAGTGAATATCCTGAATTTTATCCCTATACCAGAGTTTATTATTTAGGTTTGAACAAATCAAGGAAGTCTTAATTTAAAAAAAGGACAAAGCTTCTAGTAGATGCATTTTATAAATGAAGCCTCGAAGCAAAAACAGTATGATAATAAAGAAGTAGGATGATGTAAAACATTTCTTATCTAGAAAGTTCCAAATCTTTCTTATCGGCCATTCATTTTTTTTTTTATTTATTTTTTTTTATTTTATTATTTTATTTTTTTTATTCAAGAATTTGTTTCTCTGCTCTCTGCAGGTACTACAAGCTGTGAAAGAAGTAAAAGCAGTTGGGGGGGTAGAGGTGTTGTGCAGAGAAGCCAGACTAGAGAAATAATTGACCGAGTCAGGCAATATTTTGAGAATGAGAAGAAACTAATTAATCGAGGAGTCGAGGACATTAGAGAAGCAATTCCTTTTGACAATGTCCTTAAAAGAACTAGTGAGGCCACTGGAATCAGTGTGAGGTCCATCTTAAGAGAATTAGTTAAGTAAAGTAATATGTTTATTATTAGCAATAATAATAATAAGAAAGATACAACAACTACAAGAATTAAATGGGGAGCTGAAGGCAGAGAAAGCTGTATAGATCTGTTTCAAGAACAGATTTATGCAGTTGTTTACCGTGTGTAATTTTTTAATTAAGTACAATTAAATGTAAGCAATTTCATGGAAAAGTATTATTTGCATGTATGTGACTTGGAAAATCAAACAAAGCTCATACCATTTCAAATCATAGACTTTGATAGAATGTTGTTGATATTTTAAAATTATAAATGAGATTTCATAACTACTACATGATCTCTTTACTACATCATCTCAAAAAAAAATAGAGCTATAAAATATTGCATGGCATAAGAATCAGTTAATTCAACAGTGGAATAATTTGTGAGGATACTTTCAGAAACGGGCCTCCTCACATTTCCTGAAAATATGACTTCTAGTCCTTCTTATAATAAAATAAGCATTAGCTGTAGTGAGTAAACTTTGTCGGGTATTGTTGTAGTTGTTGAAACTCGTTTATTAGCAAACTAATAGCTGATAGAGACTGGCATTGTTGTCAATAAAAGTTTTCGATTAAACATACCCACTTTCTAATGTTGGAAAAAGTAAAAAAGAAATCTGGTTATAAGATTTGAATCTGAGAAACTTGCAGATCCTCACATCTTATCTTCTACATTCTGTAATTTTTCATATTATAATTTGAAACATATTTCTTCTGTTGCAGGTAAAAGGCTTATCCTCCTGCATGCTGGCACGGCATCGGGTTGGGTCTCCAACTCTTGCCTTTTATTTCAATCTAGTAAAACTGGGGACTACCATGAGGAAATGAATCACGAAAGATTTTATGAGTGGTTCCAGAAGCAACTGTTGCCAAATATTCCCAAGGAGAGTGTCATTGTTATGGACAATGCACCATATCATTCAAAAGTTATGTACAAATGCCCCAATTCCACCTCCTTAAAAGCACAAATGCAAGAGTGGCTACGAGAAAATAATATAGACTTTGAAGAGAACTATACAAGGGCCTTATTTTTATGTAAATAAGGTAAATACAGGTTTATGTAAATTTACATAAAACTGTAAAAAAAAATTATTTTGTAGATGTTAAGGCCGAGGAAAGAGGGCACAAAGTCATAAGACTTCCTCCTTATCACTGCCACTATAACCCTATTGAACTAATTTGGGCTCAAGGGAAGGGTTATGTGGCAGATAAAAATAAAAAATTCACCATTAGAGAAGTGGAAGCATTGACCCGTGAAGGTATTGAGAATGTCACGGGTGAAAACTGGTCGCGATGTGTCCGTCATGTGTGGAACGTCATTAATGAGGACACTAGTAGAGAGGCCAGGCTTGATGAAGACATTGACAGGTTTATTATAAGTCTAGGAGGAGGTGACAGAGAGACCGATGCTTCAACTGAAGAAGAAGACAGTTCAGAAATTGACGAACCAGAAGATATCTCTGAAGATATAGAAGGAGTGTTTCCTTTATAGTCCAGTGCAATTAGACATTTCACTTCGAAAAAATTAGGGGAAAGCTGAATTTCGGCATGAACCATGATATTGCGGATTTTTAAACAAAATGTCAAAAGTCCCCATTGATCCGAGTGCCGCTAAAAGAACTACGCGGGGTCAAAGTTGATCAAAATCGGTTTTTTGAAAATATCTCAGATCTCAGTAACGGCCACGTTTACAGAAAAAATACAAGTAAACAAATTTGTAGCTTAGAACATTTCCTACAAAAAAGATCTCATGACTTTTATTCTCAGGTGTAACGGTTTTGGAGATAATCTCAATTTACCTTCGTATTTATCATGCAAAGTGCACTCCATTCAACACCACCTTAGGCCCAATTCACACACGAGTGGCGTGGCGCTGGTTTGTGCCGCCTCTATAAGCAAACTTATGACCCAATGTACACTGTTATGGTGTGGTAGAGGGTGTCAAGTGGCGCCTCCACCACGCCCCTCCGACGCCAATTGTGACCTCACACACAATAAGACAGAAAGACACAGGAAGAACGTAGAAAGAAATGAATGGTTTGCAAGTGGCCCGGCACTTCGATAAGTCATGAGTGACGTCGGAGTGGCGTGGCGAAGGCGCCACTTAAAACCCTCTATACCACGCCGTAACAGTTTAAATTGGGCCATAAGTTAGCATATAGAGGCGGCACAAACCAGCGCCACGCCACTCGTATGTGAATTGGGCCTAAGGTGGTGTTGAATGGAGTGCACTTTGCATGATAAATACGAAGGTAAATTGAGGTTATCTCCAAAACCGTTACACCTAAGAATAAAAGTCATGAGATCTTTTTTGTAGGAAATGTTCTAAGCTACAAATTTGTTTACTTGTATTTTTTCTGTAAACGTGGCAGTTACTGAGATATTCTCAAAAAAACGATTTTGATCACCTTTGACCCCCACGTAGTTCTTTTAGCGGCACTCGGATCAATGGGGACTTTTGACATTTAGTTTAGAACCGCAATATCAAGGTTCATGCCAAAATTAATTTTTCCGAAGTTAAGCATTTTTTTGTCTAATTGCACTGGACTATTATAAATAAAATTTATTACTATACTATATATAAATATAAAATTCAGTTTTCTGTTGCTTATATTTTCTTTCATTGTTTGCTTATATACTTACAAAGAATTCACTAAGAAAGAATTTGATGTAACCCTTTTTTTGAATTTTTCTACATCAAATTTTCTTACCTTATATATGAATTCAATTAATCACTTACATAGTAACTTCTGTAATAGAATTGACCCTTTCAGGACCAGCTTGTAAAAAGTACGCACATAAGCATAATTGAGAGTATTGTATGTATTAAAATCTATTTTTTCTTCTGCATCATTAAAAGTCAAGTAAATAGTAGTGTTTAGTTGCATAAGTTGGTTAGTAAAAAATCAATTGACAGAGACATTTCTGTTATCTTATGACTATTGATGAACCAATAGTTTTTAAATAGAAAGATGAAATACAATGGGATTACAACTTATGCTTGCCTCCCTCTATATTTAAATATAAAAAGAATTCAAGCACTATAGCACACGGCAATCAAAGCTGTAATCATAGACTTGGTTTAGGAGCTCTGACATGTGAGGTGTAAAAATATTATTCTTTATTGAAAAAAAGACTTAAGTAAGTAAATAACAAGTTAGTGTGTAATGTCCCCTCCTCAATGCTATATTCTTTCAGCATAGACCATGAGGAGGAAGTTCTGGACTAATAACATTTCTTTCCTCAAGAAATGTGGCATCACCAAGGCCATATAGACATATTTTGGATATGCAACCATGTTATGTACTCAAGCTGCTAAACAAAGACATGCTTACTGTCAATCGGTTAGCTAAAAGATAATAATTTTATCAAAAATGTAGGAATATGCTTTAAATTCTCTATTTCCAATGCATCCTACTTTACTTAGAACCTAACATTTAATTGGTTCACTGACTGACAGGGCCAACCAGGGAGGGTTCCATTATCAAAGGGCCCCCGAACCAACGGTAAAATGACCCCAAAGTCTTTTGGGGTCCCGAGGAGGGTTGCTACCATCACTGGTCAATCCGCCCCTAAATTGGTTGCTTCCCTCACTTAAGATAGATGCATCATCCATATCAGAGGGTACAAGTATAGTGAGCAAATGCAGAGAGATCTGTTTAAAACCTAATGCAAGGAAACATTTAAATGAACCCTTAGTTATTAATCTCTGTCAGATAAGCAAACTTAAAACTTCAAGCTGACCCCAAGTTAGTAGTTGGTCAGTCCATAGCATAATGATTTCTCCAATAGGCTGCAATTGTTTGCTTTTATCAATTCCATGAATATTCCTACTGCTCTACTGATAAATATAGTAAGATCCTATTTAACCAAGTTCTAATACATTTTAAACAAATATTAGCACATTGGGAAGATTTTAGCGGTAACATAATTAATAAAATAATAGCATTGATTTACAAAATCGATTATTATTTACGTTGAAGCCGGTTTTGCAGTTATTATATGCTTTACAAGTTATTGGTGGATAGACTTTTATTTATATCCTTATAAGATCGCATCCATTGGCGCCAACACTTCACAAATTCCAAAATACAATTAGTAATGTAACCTGACTCCAGGGTTGCCATAGTGTAGGGAATTTTTTTTGTTTCTATTAAAGAGGGATTTTTTTGTTTGAAACTAAAGGTTGCAACGTCAATATTTTCCCGTCTTCGATTGTGCCAACTCTACTCTTATAGACTGTAGTGTAATATTACTTTAAAACCTAAAATTAAAATAAAAATAGCATTTAACTTATTTAATTATAATACTGTGGTATTGTTTTTAATTTTAAAGGAACGATTAATAAAGCGTAAAGATATGTATATATTTTTTTAGGGGGGGGGGGATTTGATTGCAGGAAAGTTTTTTATTGTTTTATATGGCTGAATAATATTTGTTTATGTCCCTGGAGTCAGATTTGTGATTCATAGTGTTATTAGTCATACTTATATAAGTGGCTTCTAGGTATTTCCTTTTAGACTCATGTTTTTAAGTATTAAGTATAATAGTTTTTCCATGGTCTATTTTATGATTATTGTTTTTTATATGTATTGAAAGTTCTGTCTTGTCATTCCTAGCTCTTATGTCGTAACTATGTTGATTCAGTCTGTTTTCGAGCTTTTGCATAGTTTCCCTAATGTAGACTTGATCACAGTCTTTACATTGGATTTTGTAGATTACATTGGTTTTTTCAGTTTTCTCTTTTAGGGTGCATAGACGACTAAAGTGGGCCCGTAATGTTGGCAACACTGACGATCATCTGTGACCTCTGCGTTCCAAATAAACTTTTTTTACCATGTAAAATCCTATTGTGTGTATTTATAATTGCTTCATTTTTTTATTCTATAGACTTTTTCCAGTGTTTTTTTGTGTTTTATTGCAATTTGTAACCATTTTTAACTACTAAGCATAAAAGGTAAGTTTTTTTCTTCTTTTTTGGGCCTTAATAGGTTCATTTTATTACGCGGATTTCATATCGTTTGGTCTTGATTCAAACCATTGAATTAAACTTTAAATTTTCACATTATTTGATCATTTTGTTTTTAATATTATTTTTTAACATAATTTCTTTACTTAAAATTATTTTTTCCGATAGTTTTTTTTTATTTATCTGATGCTTTTTAGCCTTTGAAACTCGCTCTGCCTGGAACTATTTTAGTTTATAAATCCCATTATTTTTTTACCTTTATCTATTTATTTTTATGTTTAACTACTTATTATTCGGTATGATTATCATGAATAGAATTTTAATTAATTTTGACCATTAATTAACTTGAGCCATTATTTTTATGCAATTTATCTTTACTGTTTGATCTGATAAGATGTTTTGCTATTTTTAGACCTGTTGTTGTGATTACTGTTTTCCCCTCTTCTTTTTTAGTGAAACATGATGGTTAAACAACCAATTTTGCTAAAATTGCAGCCTTCTTTGTTGGAGACGAAGATGTTTCAGAAATAGAAAATGGATAAGCACATAGCATCTTGTACTTATGATGGAGCTCTTAAAGTACTGCGAGGAAATGTGAATGCCAGCATGAGAATAAATGTTGTTTACCATGTGGAAGTAAGTAACGATAGCATAAGACTTTTTTACATTAATAAAAGGATATTAATCACAAGTTTCTCAACTTTTGTCCATGTTGATGAATGGTCATAGATCTTGTTGTTGAACTGCTTATTGCTTTCTTTGCTGCCAAGAAGAAGTAGGAAATATAGTAGTCCAATTTTGGTACCATTTCTATGTTTTATCCTATGTTGAAGACCCATGAGACATAAGAAGTATTTTATTAATACATGGCCAGTTAGATTTCACTAGGGACCTTAAAGACTAAGATAGAATACTCTCCTTGCAGTTTGAGTTGGCAAATGTGTCATTGATGACAAACAACATTTAGAAAGAATAATAAACTTAAGTAGAGTCAAATATTTAACTATAAAACATTATTGATTCTATCAATAAGGTCTCAAGTCTTCTACTTTTTTATTCTTTAGGATTATCTCCTGTTCTGTTTTAAAATAATATTTATTAGTCTCTTGCAATATTTCCAAAAAATATGATTTGCTCAACTTTTACGTCTTTTTTCAGGGAAAGAAATTTCCATGTACACTGTCTCTAAATGTGTTATCATTTTTATTTGATGTAATTATTATTTATGCTGCAGGAAGGACAAGGTGTCATATTTTGCAATGGAACACACTAGATTTTGTGTATTTTACAATTAAAAAAGATGAAGACGGGAAGAAGAATATGGTCTTCATGAAGAACGTTTACTTTCAAAAATGTATCCCAAAATTAATCAGTGGGATAGAAAGCGTGAAGCAAAGTGGTTAGTATAAATTGTACTTGTTAATATTCATTCCTAAATTAATTATTTCCTAAATTATTCCTAATTCATTCCTATTTAACTACTTATTATTCGGTATGATTATCATGAATTTAGAATTTTAATTTAAATCAAATTATAATTATTATTTACTACGGGAAACAGACAGTGAAAAATACACTCCCGCGCTGGGATTTGAACCAAGGGTCTCCTGTATTTCTAATACAGATGCTCTGGCCAACTAAGCTACGCAGGAGAATGATTTTTAACTGCCGTAATCGATAACTAATCCCGAATCTAAGCTTTCAATATTCATATACATTTAGACATTCAATATTTATGACATTAGAACTAAACCGAGAATTAACGCTTATAATTATAAAGTACTCAATTAGTAACTGTACCTTGTACAATCAATTCGAAATTCCCGTAGTAAATAATAATAATAATTTGATTTAAATTAAAATTTAAACTTTCCGTAGTATGAAAACTACCAAAAACTTAAAATTGGAATTTTAATTAATTTTGACCATTAATTAACTTGAGCCATTAATTTTGATGCAATTTATCTCTACTGTTTGATCTGATAAGATGTTTTGTTATTTTTAGACCTGTTGTTGTGATTACTGTTTTTCCCCTCTTCTTTTTTAGTGAAACATGATGGTTAAAAAAATTTTAGCTTTGCTAAAATTGCAGCCTTCTTTGTTGGAGACGAAGATGTTTTAGAAATAGACAATGGATAAGCACATAGCATCTTGTACTTATGATGGAGCTCAAGTACTGCGAGGAAATGTGAATGCCAGCATGAGAATAAATGTTGTTTACCATGTGGAAGTAAGTAACGATGGCATAAGACTTTTTTACATTAATAAATGGATATTAATCACAAGTTTCTCAACTTTTGTCCATGTTAATGAAATGGTCCATAATAAGTATTTTATTGATACATGGCCAGTTAGATTTCACTAGGGACCGTAAAGACTAAGATAGAATACTCTCCTTGCAGTTTGAGTTGGCAAATGTGTCATTGATGACTAACAACATTTAGAAAGAATAATAAAGTTAAGTAGAGTCAAACATTTAACTATAAAACATCATTGATTTTATTGGTCTCAAGTCTTCTACTTTTTTATTCTTTAGGATTATCTCCTGTTCTGTTTTAAAATAATATTTATTAGTCTCTTGCAATATTTCCAAAAAATATTATTTGCTCAACTTTTAAGTCTTTTTTCAGGGAAAGAAATTTCCATGTACACTGTCTCTAAATGTGTTATCATTTTTATTTGATGTAATTATTATTTATGCTGCAGGAAGGGCAAGGTGTCATTTTGTGTAATGGAACACACTAGATTTTGTTTATTTTACAATTGAAAAAGATGAAGACTGGAAGAAGAATATGGTCTTCATGAAGAACGTTTACTTTCAAAAATGTATCCCAAAATTAATCAGTAAGATAGAAAGCGTGAAGCAAAGTGGTTAGTATAAATTGTACTTGTTAATATTCGTTCCTAATTAATTATAACTGCATTTTCAGTTTGATATAACAACGCATTCATGGTGTATGAACTTTGCCAGGGGGAAACTTGTTTTTAATCCTCTAACTCAGGGGTGTCAAACTCAATTAAAACTCGGGCCATTTAATAAACTGTTGAGCTTCAGCGGGCCACATCACTTTACAAATTTTCTTAAATTTTAGGATAATAAGAAGGATATGGTCTTCATGAAGAACGTTTACTTTAAAAAAAATCTATCCCAAAATTAATCAATAGGATAGAAAGCGTGAAGCAAAGTGGTTAGTATAAATTGTACGAGCCAGTTTAATGTACAATAAAATTTACAATTGATCTAACACAAGGAAGAAATATCAACAATGTAAGAGAGAAATAAATTTTAATTCAATATACATATTGCGGTGTCCGCCGCTTATCAAATCCCAGAGGTAGCTCAATAAATAAAAAAATTAAATTTAAGAAAAGGAGAAATCATAAAAAAAAAAATTTATATATATTTTTTTTTTTTAAATTTTCAATTTCATAGAAAATAAATTTCATATAATATATTCTAAATTTAAAATAGCTTTGTAAATTTCCTTTAATTGGAGAGCATTAACTTTAATAGTAGAGCATCAGGCTTTATATATAATATCATTAATAAAAAAAAATAAAATGTGTTTTTTCAAAAGTCTCAAAAGTTCAAAAAATTCAAGTGAAATATAAATAAAAAATTAAAAAAAAGTTAAATGTTAAAAGTTAAATGCTTATTCTCTTGTATTAACAGAAATACTTTCAGTAAAAATAAAATATCTTAAAATTAATTAATTAATTAATTTAATTAATAAAAAAAATGGTCAGAGGTTAGACATTCACCTAGTGGTACAAGTAAGTCCTTCTAAATTTATATATAAAATTCTTAAATTCTTTTTTTTTTTTATTCTCAGAGAGAAAAATTTGCTTATTTAAACTTCAAATAGCTTCTCACAAACAATTAAAATAATCTAAAAAAAAAAATCTTTCATGTAAAATGTAATATAAGTTATACTTTTAACTTTTAGAACCATGTGGTTTTTTCTAACATAATTTTCTTAATAAAATGTTTAATATAAAATTTTTAAATTTTTCTTCTCGTAGAAAAAGTAGAGCCCAAGTGCTCTCAAATAAGCTTTAGTGAGATACAAAATCAAGTATCGTTTGCACCTCTCTTGTGAAGAAATTTCACCTTCGTGAAAATCACTGCTAACTACGTTACGAACCTACGCTATGCAACTAAGGCCCTTAACATAAAAATTAACTTATTAGCCAACTGCTAATTACAATTTAATTTTAATTCAATTAATTACTTTCAAATGATATCAGATAGCAACTTACGTTGTAACGGCTACAGGAAATCTTCCAAAGAAGAGAAAAAATTGAATTTTAATTAATTGACTTTTTTAATATCACAAACCAAAATGGCTGACATACATGAATTTACATCTCTCAATGGGTGACACATCATACGTGAACGGGAGTTCGAGGAATCACATAATATCCTTCATATAAAGTTTTATATAAGTGCCTGAAGAAGCAACTAGAAAATCATTGAAACTTCAACTTGGACATTGGACTACAACCTAATAAAACCTATCAGAAAAAATTACGTGAGTTAATTAATTAACATATGACGTTTAAAAAAACATGTACCATTTTTTTTTTATTCAAAATAAAAAATTTATTAAAATCAAACTACTATGTTTGTAGATAATTTAACATTCCCATTAGTAATCTTAAATAAATCAATACATAAATATCTAGTAGCTCAAGGCTTAAATCTGAGATGCTACAATATATCATACTACAAAAGTAATAGGTCAAATACAAATAATATATAAAAAAAACAAATGAGATAATCTACATATTAGGTTTGGCTTACATCACAATAAGGAATTTAGTAATAACAAGTAAGAAAGTAAATTATAGAACTAGAAATAGGTTTCTATCATAATATAGTACTTAATATAATTAAGTACCTACATATTTAGTAATATATTATTTATCCAGTAATATATTAATTTTAGCTTGACAAATTAAAAAAGTAAAAAATTCAAACCATTAAAACGGTTATACTTCTTTAATAAGGGGTGTTTTTAAGTTTGTTAATGCAGTACAGACTTGAAAGATTTTGCTTGCATGTGAGAAAAAATTATTTGGAAAGAATTATAAAATTCTAAAAGTCTTGATTCTTCTAATTGATCTTTCAACGTGGATTCTAGCTTTAGCTATTACATTAATGAGAAATATTTGAGATGGTGTAAACTGTAGTGTACTTAAAAATGGTGGAATATTTATACTCACTCCAGGTGGAAGTAAATCTCCTATTAAAAATCCTTTGTCTGCAAGGACCAAATCTCCAGGTTCCAATTGCTTCAAGAGACCAGGGAATAAAGTAATTAACTTATCACTGATACTACCTGGGTAGAGGTTACTGACAAAAGTATCGACTTCATTGGGAGCAATACCTACAAGACTTTTAAATGTGTTACGATGTTTGTAAATACTGAATGCTTTTTTTTGTTTACCCATTTGCTCTGGAACTTTTGTCTTAAATCTGTGCAATCTATGATTATATGGCAGTTAGAAAAGCCACTGAAGGCAGATGGCAAACTAGCTTTGTTCAGTGCTCTTGTAGGAATATTCTTCACTTGTGCACATCACCATCTGTTCACAAAAACAAAGTTTATTATGTAAGTTATTAAAAAAGGTTACACACAATGATGCTGAACATACCTAATGAGCAATTGAATTATTTTACAAAACTCAAACATGTATCTCAATTTTATTGTAACTCAAACAACAATCAACACCGTAATTACCAAATAATTTATCTATAATGTATGTAAAATCAGTGATCAACAAGTTATGTTATTTTATATTAAATCAAATGATGATACTACTAAAACTATTTAAACACATATTAATACAAACATACCTTGACATTTAGAACTCCAGCGATGGATGAAAAGTAATAATTTTTCCCCCAAATTAGCCATAAATAGTTTTCTTACATAAAACTGGTAAAAAAAATGGAAGAAAACCACTTTAAACAAATAAAAAGCGTGATAAAAGCCATCACTATAAGGTGTAAGCAAACTGGCCGTTTTCACCCTAAATATCCTTATAATTACAATTTCTTTTGTATAACAACACTAAGTACTAAAAAAAACATAAATACTAATAAAAAAAACTAAGAAAATAAATCATTTTTTATTAAAAAATGACTAACTGTTTTTCCCTATAGTAAAATAAGTTTGTTTGGAACGCGGCGTGAGATTATACACCTCCATGTGGTTACCCAAAAGGTTATGCTTCTCTGGTTGTCCATTAAAAATACTTTTTACTTTATTTGTTGGATTTAAACCGAATTTTAATCTATAACAATCAAATTCGTCCAAAAGGTTATAGGGTAACTATTTTTTATGAGTTTTTTTAAACATTTTGTTTTTTAGTCCCGGGACATGTTTATTGTCAGTGAGAGAGAAACCTTTTTTTAATAAGTTAAGGACAGTATTTCGTTTTTGGTAGAAGGGATGGTAGGAGTGGTAGTTTAGGAGTAAGCCTTTTTTAGTTCATTTTCGAACCCTATGGTGGAGATTTTACCATTTTCTTCTTTTATAAGAGTTATAACTTGGTAATACATTTTATTTTCAGTGTCCTTTTCCATAGTGAATACTTTTTTTTCTAATGATCTCTTCTACGTTTTTTGTTATAATGATTAGGTAGTCAAAATATTTGGCTATGAATTTGGGTTTTATTGCTAGTTTGTCTATGGCTTGGGTTAAGAGTTCAATTTTAAAAATCCCGCTAACGTTTGTTGAAATGCTACAAACCATAGGTGTTCCGTTGAGTTGTCTGTACAGATGGAAGTTGTATAATATGTAATTGTTTCCGCATATGAATTTTATGATCTCTAGGTAGGTGTTTTTACTGGCTATGCTAGTATGTGGAGCAATATGTTCCCATTTGGTTTGGATTAATCTGAACACTTCTTGTAAAGGAATACTGGTAAATAAGGCTTTTATATCAAGGGAAGTAGTAGATTCATCTTGATTTACAACTATATGTTTAAGAGCATTTTTAATTTCTATGGTTTTTGTAATCATATACGTTGTTTTTACATAGGAAGTTTAGAGAGGGAGTTATGAATTTTGTTAGTTTTTCAGTTGGTAAGTTATTGTAGCTTATGATTGGTCAAAAAACCCTTAACGACCTCCGTCTTTGAACCTTACCCACTTGCTAAACCTATCATGGAGCATGATATTTATATCGACGACATAGCATCAGGAGCGCCAACAGTTGAAAATGCTCTTGAAGTAAAATCTCAGCTTATTAACCTTCTATCAAGTGGTGGCTTCCAGCTCAGTAAATGGGCGAGTAATTCTGTAGCTCTTCTTGAAGAACCAGAACCAGATTCTCAAAATACACCGATTGACCTTTCTGGGAGTGCTGAGAAAAACTTAGGTCTTGGTTGGGACCCTAATTCAGATATGTTTTCATACGTTATATCAACTATCGAACTTGTTTTAGGTTATTTAGGACCTACAATATTTCTTGCGAAATGTATCCTTCAAGAAACTTGGAAATCAACTCTTAGTTGGGATGATCTCATACCTCCATCCCTTCAGAATATCTGGCTAAGTTTTATAGAAGAATTACCTTTGATATCTCAGATTAAAATACCTAGATTTTTAAGCCATGATGAACAATCTTCGTTCCAATTATTCGGCTTCTGTGAGGCTTCCTCTAAAGGTTGTGCTGCATTTTATTTTTTGATTAAACAACCTGATCATACCTCTTGTGTTTACTTGCTGAAGAGTAAGACTCATCTTGCACCAATCAAGACTCTCACAATACCAAGGCTAGAGCTTATTGCTAGCTTGCTTCTCGCTTAGCTGTTCAAATCTCTATCTAAATTCATACATTGTTTTAACATCGAGAAGATTACCCTTTTTACCGATTCTTCTATTGTGTTAGCATGTTTGCACACTCCTGAATTTATTTTTCTAAATTTATTGTCCTCTGCATGCCCTTTAGTACTTTGTGTGTCTTTGTTAAATTTCCTTTTTATTAATAATTCCAAACTTTTTAACCTAAAATCCCTTAAACCAGTTGTTAATATCTTTTCCCTCTCCTGAAGAAGACGTTTTAAGTATTTCCATTTTTTTGTTATTAATTATAATTTCTTAAGCTATTAATTTTTATATTGTCCATATTTATATATTTAAATGTGAGCTAACATGTTTTAATACAATAATAAATTATCTTTAGTACTTACCAAAGGCATTCTTCTCCTTATCTTCCAAGTTTTCAAAATCAGGATTTAAATTTACAAAAACCTCCTTCCATGCATTAAATGTTTTATTTCTGTCTTTATATTTTTCGTCCGACTTATCCCATATCACAGGTCTCTGTTGCACCTGAGTAATTAAAAAATCTACATCTACATCAGTCATAATGGTAAAGATAGTTAATTCACAACACTGTTTAGAGTTTATACGCCGTATTTATAGAGGCAACCTATTCACAGTTTAAGGGCAAAACAGAAACTGAACCGATAATGTGTGCACGGAGTGATAATAGTGTATAGCCCTACAGCCTAGAAACCTGAGAGGCTCGATGGGGTGTTCGGTGCTAAGCGGTATCAATTCGGTTTCTAGGCGGGCAAGGTTTGACCGCGCTTATCGCTTCACACATGTTCGGCGACCTCGTAAACACCACCGAATTAGAACCGCCTAAAACCGCTCCAGTGTGAAATGAGCCTTACGGTAAGGGTAATCTACCGGTTCATCCCAGGTTTCGGGGGGCAGGCCAACGTTATCCTCTGGATTTACAGCCTCTTCGTCTGTCTCCATAGGTTCCTCTGCGTCGGTGGACGACGAGAGATCACTCAGGTCAACTTCGGTTAGCCCAACCGTGCGGACAGGGTGAATTTCCTCAGTGTCGTAGCGGAATACTAGGGGTACTTTGCGCAGAAGATCGGCGCAACCAGGACTGCAAGCCATTTCTAAAAAGGAGTGCCGTAGCTTCATGCCGTGGATGGTCTCTTCCGCCTCCTGCTGTCCGTAAATAGTCATAGGACGTCCATCAGCTGCGGTGACTGCCAACTTGACAGGGGTCAGAGGTGCAGAAGGGAGTGGAGACGACTGGACCGATGCTTGAGCTCGGGTGTCTACCAGCATTCGTCGTGGTCTCCCATCTAGTAGAACGGTGATAAAGATTCCTTGGCCAGCCGGCGTGGTGACGGCGGGACAGACCTAGTGGTGACGGCGGGACAGACCTAGTAGATCATTTTTGGACGAGCGAAACAACGACAACAGTTGACTTTTAATCTTAATATTTATTTTACTAGTGGGACACTGACGAACCAATTATCCATCGTAACATTGCGATTCGAGGATTTTTTTCTCTTAACCAATGTTCGAACAGAACTATGTGAAGCTTTCCTCGCCTTCCGGGCTACTGCCTTTTCCAAGATATGGCAGAGCATTAAACTTATATTTTGTTCCGTTATCGCTAATCATAAGTATGTCGTAGTTATTAGGTTTACTAGCCATATAAACCCAAAAAGGGCAGCGCCCTCTGAATCCTACTAATTGCTCGTCAATTGTGCAATAAAAACTTAGTTTGTTGTTCTCTCTACACTCCTTTATAAAAAGGTTCCATATTTTATCTATTGGAGCAAATTTTGTCACTATTCTTCGTTCTTCTCGTGTAGTTAAATCGACAAATCTTAAACAATTTGTTATGAAATTTAACTTATATGTGACATTACACACAAATACATACTTGTCCCCAATGTAAAAAATTAGAACTATTTGAATCTTTATATCTAATCCTCTGTGTTATTTCTTTTCATTCGTCTAATTACAATTAATATTTTGTCAGTCAAAACAGTCCAAAACATAAGCAATCGGATCAGGCATTACATTCTTAGACGGTCCAGCCGAATATGTATTATATTCTTGGCAGGAACTTTACAGGTATTAGACTGTATCTGTATATCTGTCTTTCAAATATATTTACCATCTTTTCCTCTCATTTCTGATGGCTTTATAATAAGTTGTGTCTTGTTTTTCGTAAACATCAGTCTTCTGTTGTTTTTTTTTTTTCGATGTAATTTGTTATTCATTTATTTTTTTTCATTGTTCTATTTTTTTATTTATCTGAAGTAGTTTCGATTCCTTTTATATGTTTTATAATTTTTGGGTTGTGGTTTAGTTCATTATCCCTGCAGCAACAATTCAAATCTGTTGTGTCAAATGTCGGGTTATCTTCGCTATCTTCACAGTTTTCTATGACGGAAACATTATCTACTTCATCACTTTCTTCGTCACTCTCTAATCCTTTAAGAATCTGTAAAATTTATTTTGGGTCGGTAATTTTTTCATCCCGTTGACGCTATAGAACAAAACCAAATTATTGAGAACCTTATAAAAACAATTATAAATAAAATCATAATTAAAACAAAATTTTGAGTAGATATCTATTAGGAACTCATCCATAACTTACAATAATGTCTATAGTAAAATAAAAACCAAATATCATTAATTTTAAATCTCTAAATTATACTTAATTATCGGCTATACGTTTTGGTTTTGTATACAAAAATAAGGCCTTATTTATAATGTACGCATTAAAAACGTGTATAACATTATGGCTTTATTTCTTAACTCTTACACTTTGAAAAAGTACACTAGAAAGATGTTTTCGGCAATGATACGTATCTTTGACGTACAGACTTACCTTTGATATGATTGTACAAATAGAAGAGAGTTGACGGAGGTCTTAATGCTGTGGTATCTAAGGTTAACTAACTGATAGAAGATTACATGGGTAGTTATCCCCACTACAACCCATGAGTAGGGTGATAATTCATAATTATGATTAACACAGGTATCTCTGTTTTTTTTTTTAATTGACTCCTTTAAACTGTAAGTATGGAACGTGCATAACTTTAAGATTTGAAATGGCAACATTCATGTTTGAGGCATTAGTTGTGACTGCTGGTATTTTTGATTGTGCTACATTTTTTTTTTAATATATCGGTTATCCAAATGGCAATATTTTCCCCTGTATGTTTTTCAAGAAACTCAGAATATTCAACTAAACAAGAAGTTAATTGGGTGCAATCATTTAAATAATGGGCGGTGAGGGCGTAAAAACTGATGTTATTATTAACTGCCGCAACATTTTCTGATTGCTGAAATACCTTGTCAAGTGGACTAATAGAAGTTGCCAGAAATAGGCTATTTAACAAGGTTTTCCTGCTTGGTATGTAAGTTAGACACATCAGGCGAAAAAAGCGAGAGGTAAGGAATGCCGTAGGCACCGTGGGGTATCCCTAGCCCACGGAGAGTATAGCCAGTGGTAAGGAAAGGAAGGTGAGAGGTAAGTAAGAAAGGTAAGAGTAAAGTCAAGAGGAGGGAAAGGAGTAGAATGGAATGAATCGTCAATGAATACCAGCCTGTGCACCGGTATTTATAGCCCAGGGGAAGGAGAAGGGGTCTGCCACCCACGCCCCCTGGAGGAAGTGCGGCGCGCGCAAGTCGGGTGCCTCCAGAGTGGGGGATTGGGTCAGACCGTCTCACTACCCCCGGGGTGTCGATGTTCCAGGCGGGAGAATCAGACGCTCGCTACCTCAATTTATTAGCATAAAATACAACAAATAATCAATACAAAAAGAGACCCGCGGGTCAATTAAGAACAATAAGGTGGCGGTAGCCACAGACCTCCTCCCAATTGACCCATGAGGCGTAAGACGAGAGGTTGAAGGTGCGAAGAGACGAAGATCCCTCGAAGAGGCTGTGCTAAGACGTCGGTCAAAGAAGCTACATCTTAGATAGCGCTTGAAGATCAAAGAGCGCGTGTTCCATCATCTGCGGAGGCCGAGAAGTGCCCAGCAGTAGGAAGGTGTGGTGATGCCTTCATCACATTTTTCAATTCCATAAAAATTATCAATTACACCAGACTTCTTAAGAAGATTGAGAGATTTGTGATTGACATAACCAAGTCTTCGGTGCCAATCAATCGCCTCTTTAGTCTGAAAAGCTTGTCCATCTTGGCCTTTAACTTCAAAATTAATTTTATATAATGATCCATCCCGCTGACCTTTGGCTATTGTTTTATTATTCTTTTCTATATAGACATAATCCTTACAAAAAATTACATTGAAACCACTATCCACTAGTTTCCTTACCGAAAGTAATTTGCTCTTCAATTCAGGAACAAATAAAACATTACGAATTTCAATTTTTTTCTCCCTAAACAGACTGGAACATTTCCGATAGTTTCAGCAGAAACAGATTCACCTTTCTTGGCCACATTTATAATAATTTTAGGATGCCACTCAGTACAATAATTAAAATAATTAGGTGAGTTTATCATATGGCTACTGCACCCTGAATCCATTATGAAAGTTAAACATCTCTGATATGGTTTATCACTACTATACATTAGTGATAGCTTAGGATCTGTTAGAAATGCAACACAGTTATCATTATTTGGTGCATTAGAAAACGAGCCGACTGATTGCTCGGAGAAACTGATAAACAGTTCTTTTTAATATGCCCAAAAGGATTACACCCAAGGCATTTAACATTTTTCATATTAACTTTACAATTAGCTTTTGTATGATTTAACTTGCCGCATCTAAAGCAGCTGATTTTTCCACCCACAAAGGCAGTCGGGGTGTCAGCAACGAGTTTTGAATTGTCACTAGGTTTACTTCTAACTTCTTCATCAAGTAACTACAGTTTCACGAATTCCAGAGTTACTTTAGAGTCATCAATAGTTTCAATAGCACATATTATGGCATTAAACTTTTCAGGTAAGGTCATAAGAAGGGTACACTCTATTTCATTTTCAGACATATCAGCCCCCACCTCTTTCAATTCTCTTACCATTTTATCAAATTTGTTAAAATGATCCTCCATTGAGGTTTTACCATCATACTTTAATTGCAATAATTTTCTTCTAAGATCAAATTGAGTGCCAACAGACTTACGTGCATATTTGTCCGATAATGTGGTCATTATGTCCTTCGCAGTAACTTTGTCCTTGATTAATTCCAAACACTTATCACTTAAACACGCGATTATTATAGACTTTGCTTTTAAATTGTCATTACTAAATTTTTTCTTTTCTTCATCAGCCAAAGATGTTTCTTCTACATCAAATACATAACTAACGCCTTTTTCTTCTAAGACTACCGAAATCCTAAACTTCCAATTGTTGAACTCATGTCCATTAAAAACCAGAAACCCGTAAGCTGGGCCCATCCATGACCTGTGAGTTTAGAGAGTTATAGGCCATAATAAATATAACAACTCAATAATTATAGAAACAATAGACACTTTACTAAATAGCACGAGCCTAACAGGTAACAGTAACTACACTTACACATACACATATACACGAGAATAAAGAACACAGAATACAACAGGAGTAGAGGAGAAGGGCGGGAACAGAACAAGATAAAGGTTACTCACGGTTATAAAAACGTTCATAAATACATCAGATTACTTACATTACTTAGCAACGAGGGATTTTGAGAACATCTCGTGGCGGATTTTATCAAAGGAGGTATCATTGGCCTTAGGTAAATATAGGTAGTCCAGGAACAGTTAACCTGCTGAAATGTGGTCCTCAGGATCAACTTTTGATTGGTGGAAAACCTTGACAGCCTCCTGTAAAGTCGTGTTCTTTTTCAAGGAGCTTGACCAACTTTAAACTTCGCTTGGTGATATAATGCAAACGTTAAATCAGACCCACTGATTGCATGTAGGAACAGAAGGTTCTGTTTGTCAGCAGAAGAGAAGTTGAAGTACCTGGGAGAGTAGAACGTGTTCCGAAAGGTCCCCTTTCCAGGTTTCATGACGTAAATGTTTAAGGAATTGGATGCTTCGCTAGTTAATAGGATCAAAATATCTGTGTCCTCTCCGTTTATTATGACCGTCGCAGAGTTCTCTGCTATTTGACTGGCGGTGTTGACAATGAGGGCATCAGTATCCTCAAGAGCTTCTTGCCTGACCTCAAACCCCGCTGTACTAATTTCTCAAGCAGCATAGAGATATGGCGTTCGTTGTTGTTGTCATTGGAGAGAAATTTTTCTTTTGGTATGGTTGCTGTTATCTTTTCAGTGAACACCACGTTAAGCCAATTAGAAAGGTACCACACATGTAGGTCCGGAAAAAGTTCTAAAAAAAATCCCTTAAATATTTGGATTTTAAAATTTACCCTGATGCTGATATAATCTTTGATTCATCTTTAATTGCTGTTTTATGAAATTGTAATAGTTGTAGTTTGTTTATTTATAATAAGTTAGAGTTACAATAATTCAACATTGGCTAGGCCAAGCTTATTAATGTTTACTATGGCCAAGCTAAACATGACCTTCATTCCATATTTGTCAAAGTAAACATTATTCATATGTAATAATAATCTGTAATGAAATCATTTCCGACATAAGTCAAAAGATGATAATTGTCAAAAAAATTCAAAATCATAAAACTACTTCTATAAACATAAATTCTTTGTATATCGTAATGGATCCTTCAGGGTATCGAAAAAAGATAAGTGTTTACTACATTACGTGTTCGGCAACGTTTCGGCCTTCCCGGCCATTTTTAAGCCTAAACAGTCGAATTAATTGTATTATAATCGTTTCACATTACACACATTTACTACATTTGCACCTAGAAGACAATAATAAAAAAAATTACCTCAGCAATTTTACGCTTGTGATAGTGTTGTCATTAAATAATCAAAATTCTAAGAGGAACTTTACGGCTCTGTCGTCTACAAATCCAAAAACGTACTATCTAAAAAAGATCCCAATAATATATAAAAATGGTAAATTAAACAATAACAATAAGCACACATAACATAACATAGAAAGACTGGTGTCATTCGGTAACTTTAAATTAATAAAAATGATCACAGATATAATAAATAAAAATGGTAATAAAAAAATAATTGTGTGATAACTCTACTACTACTACTACCAGTGGCGCACCCAGGATTTTTTTCTGGGGGGGGCTAACCCAGACTCAAAGATGTAAAAGTTGTGACCGGGGGGGGGGGGGGGGGGGGGGGGGGTAAAAGTAGTAGTAGGAATCTAGTACTTCTTACTCGAACGGGTAGAGGTTGAACCACTTGTTCGAACCTAGCAATAATATAAATTAAAAAGTCAAAAAAGTAGTAAAATTTAAATCGTAACTTTCTTAATATTTCTATGAGCCAGTTTTTAAAAAATCGGTCCGAGACAACTGACGAAATTTCTCTTATACGAATTTATATAATATTACTTAGTTCAGTGTTTTCCATTTACTAGTGTTCGAGTTTTCGTTGGTACATAATTATTAAAATTTATAATAAAAATAACTTCTCCTCAAGAAAAAATCGGACCCGGCCGCGGCCTCTCTCCTCTCTCCGACCGGGTTTAATGCTATTTTCTCAGGAACTAGAATTTTCCCGGGTAAACGGCTTATTATCGTTATAGATTCGTATTTAAATGGACTACATTTTCAAAATTTTTAATCAAAATCGTCGAAATCGTTTACGAGAAATAATTTTTTTCAAGTTTTTTCAGAGTTTTTGGGGGTAGAAACCCTACATTTGGAGCAAAAATCATTTCTCTATTTTACCTTGGGGTGTGATATTATGTGTATATACTAAATTTCGTCAAAATCGGCACCGTAGTTTAGGCTCCACGCGTCTGCACACAAAACAGACATTTTTTAAAAAACACTTTTTTGAACTCAGGGGGACCTCAAAACGTGATGAAAATTCGATTTTGATGGATTTACAAAATCGGATTTTCGCGCCATCACAATACTTCTTCTTTATAATATGAGGAAGTAAAAAATCATAATTGGTTTTCTTAACGAGTATATTTCGTAAATGTAAATAGTATTTTCTTAAGTATGTATATTTTCTTGTGGGTTCTGAGGGGGGGGGGGGGGGGGGCTTTTACCCCTTCAGCCCCCCCCCGTGTGTCCGCCACTGAAAAACCAAATAGTTATTGTTTTAGTGACTAGAATTTAACACAAAAGAGAGAAAAAAATCCGAGGTACCTACTACATATCTGTTTTATATTTAAAATAAACTTTTTTGATAAAGGTTTTTTTCGAGGGATCTTTTTCTTATCTTTATATAGAAGGGGAGAAAAAACAATATCAAACCAAAATCTTAATAAGGTATCATAATGGTATCATAGATAAAGATAGGGTTGGGCCAGGGGGTGACCGTGTCACATGCTCTATTCTCCCTGGATAAGACAACAGGCATGACACCGCTCGCAATAATACTTTAATCTTATCTTATTTCTATTCCTATGAAGGCAAAAAAAAATTTTTAACTCACACTTAAAGTAATAAAAAACTTTATTTAAATTGTTTTTATTGATTAATTGTCATTTTTTTATTATCTTTCTTTTCTACCGCAGCCCTATATAAGTTGATCTAGGGTGCTCTGGGGGGGGCTTCAGCCCCTTCAGCCCCCCCCGTGGGTGCGCCACTGACTACTACTCTACTATGATCTTTTATCACTGTGTTATCACATCGGTAAGTTAACATCGATTTCAAGATTTGAATGATAAATTAAATTTACAATTAATACTGTTTTGAAGTTAATAAAACGGAACTGATTTACAGCCTAGAGAATTAAAATTTTAATCCGGACAGATAAAACGGTTAACTAAGACTAATAAAAATAACAAAACATTATCATATCTTCCTAGGCTGTTCTCTACTCTAGGGCTGGAATTATGAATAAACTGACTGTAGTATATCCCACTTTAAAACTTGTTAAGGGAACGAGAATCAGTTTTAATATTTACAGTTTCATCAAGTTTGATAGCTATGTTAAGTGCTTCCATCAGTTTTCTTCTATTCGTTTTTTGTTCTCTCCCTTAGATGTTAATTTCCTCAAAATTGAATTATTGTTTTGTTTTCTAGCCAAAGTATGACTGGAAAAGGCTGTGTTGGAGTTTCCTTTGTTTCGATCATATTGTGTTAATTCTTGAGTGTACATACAATCAAAATTCATAAATTCTTTGATTTAAATAACAAACATAAATTAATTTAGGCTAATCTTTACTATATCATCATTTATACTTAATAGAATTATTTCAATGAACTTTTACTAAAAATATTATAATGTTTTGCATAAAGTATATGAAATGTGGGAGGTTACGCGAAGGTTTACTCGAGTGTACATAGGCTCCCGTATTTTTGTCGAAACTTAATCAACCTTTGGTACTCAGTGAACTAAAAGTGTGTTGTTTTAATTCTTACATCAGTTATGCAGTAACTAAGTGCAAATATGTAGAATTCAAACCCTATAATCAATGAAAATTTACGTAATGCGCGAGTGCGTGCATATCTCTTATCATTTAGTGTTCGTTTGAAGCCGGTCCGACATGAAAAAAAATCATGTTAAAACAAGGTAAACTGGATAGAATAGAACAGACAACTGGTAAGTACGAACAAAATCTTAGCGAACTTTCATTAATAACGGCAGAGGAGCTATCTGTGATAAGGAAAAACATCGCCGATCTTAGCTTAAGTGCCAATCAAGCTAGAAGACATTGTTATATTTGGCTTAAAAATTAAAGGGAACTGAAATACTTAATAATATTTCTGTATTCGTAGATATGACATAAAAGAAGACATCGCAGTTTGTCGTACTCTGACAATAATTTTAACTATACTAAGAATGAACTAATTCTTTTGGCTTTCAAACAACAACTGAACTTATTTTATTTCATCATAAACAAGTCAAAACGAACAAGTTAAGAAAAAACTATTATTAAACTATTAAATTTTCAATGTCATATCTTGACATATGACACACTCCGCCCCCAAATGATGCTTTTTCTTACTGGGAAGGGATGCTGCCTCTTGTTCATATCACCTCTAAAGGAAAGAGACGGCAAATCGGTCTTGTGATGGTCGAGGCCTCAGTCTCTACTTCTGCTGAGCGTACTGCCCCATCCTGGCTTAAATTTAGCTTTTCAATTTTTCCCAGTTTCCGTTTTTGTCTTGGAACTAGTTCTTCCTTTATATGAACTATCTGGTCGATATAAGGTAAATTTTTTGAATTCGGTTCCTGCTTAGCTAAAGTTCTTCTTTCCCTTAGGCTAAGCAGGTACTCTCCCCTCCAATTTTTCCAAAATCCTTCAAGTAATTTATTTCCTTTTTTCCAAAGTTGTAGAATTGTTTCCGGTACAATTTTAACTCCTCCTCCGCTAAATGTGTGAATGTCACAGAAATGAACCTCAAACTTAAAAATTGTGCTGGCGTAATCGTTTTCCACCACATAAACAAAGGGACGTGAATTTAATATGGCTTTTTTTTTTTTTTTTTTTTTTTTTTTTTGGTGCAGTACCAACATGGAATAATTTTTTATGTAAACCTTTAATTATTAATTGGGTAAACTCATCTTTGGTTGGAAGTAAGATTGGACACTTTTCTCCTATCTCTAAATCAGCGTATTGAAACCGCCCCTTACATCTAATAATTCCTTCATCTATGTAAAGTCCTAACTGCCTAACAAGGTGATTACATTTCCTTAATTGAATATCTTCAAAAATGTCTCTATACTTATTAGCTTGAACATATTTGATCCATGCTATTCGCGCTGTCTCTATTTCTATACTATCTAACTCATCTTGGCGTTTACTTCCTCTAAAATTAGCAATTGTCCTATTGCACCATGCTGTTACCCTTAAAAGTTTAAAAAGATTACTGTATCTTTTAATATCTATCTCGAATGGTAGTTTCTCTAAAACTTCTTTGTCAGGTCCAAGTAGCACTATTTCATCTACTAAATCTAGATCTTTTACCCATCCTAACTCCGGGTCAGGCCACTCGTCTTCTTTTTGTCACCATTTAGGACCTAACCACCATTCTCCCGTTTCTACTAACTTACTACAGCTACAACCCCTTGAAGCTAAATCTGCCGAGGTATTTCTTTCTCCTGGCACAAATCTGATTTCACAATTTTTAATAGATCTTATTTCTAATATTCGTCGTTCTACAAAAAGTGGTAGAGGTTTTTTCGATCCTAACCATTTAATTAAACATTGCGAATCAGTCCATATATAACTTGGATAAATTCCTATTTCCTTTCGGATAAAACTAAGGATTCTGGTTCCTATAACTACACTTAAAAGTTCCAACCTAGGAATAGTTATTGTTTTAGTTGGTGCAACTCTTATTTTCGAATATAATAAAGTTGATTCTCCATTATCTAATTTTCTAATATAAATTACGGCAGCATATGCTTCTTTTGAAGCATCACAGAAGCAATGCAGTTGTGCTGCTATATCTTTACTATGAAGAACTATTCTTGGAACTTCTATATTTTTAATTTTTGTTAGGTTTTGTTTAATTTCTAGCCAAATTATTTGATCATCCCTTTCAATTTCTTCATCCCAACCTATTCCTTTATTCCATAATTTTTGTAGGAAGACTTTTGCTACTAGTAATATTGGGGAAGCTATACCAATGGGATCAAAAATTGAACTGACACATTTTAAAATGGAATGTTTAGTAAGAACAGGATTTTCGTAGTCTTTTACTTTTACCTTAAATTTATCTTTAACTGAATCCTTCTCAATAGAATCCATAGAGTTTATTTTTCTATTTTCAGGCGAAACCATAACTACTATTTCCTCCCCCTTTTCCGTGTTCCTCAATATTTTTGGCAACTTAGCTGGTGTGGTCCTACTATTATTATTATTTGAAGCTCCATTTGGAATGACATTTCCTCTTTCCCTAGATTCAACCAGATTAGCCAACTCCACTGTTAAGTCAATACTGTCTAACTTTAACTCCATATAGCCCTCTACATCATTTCCAAATTTTTCTGTTTCTTCTGGATTTATTTGAGAAGCTGTATCAAGATCCTTAACCAAAGTATTAAATGATTCCGTATATTTTACTAACTTTCCTAATAGATTTTTAGCCTCATTTACTGTTTCATCTTCCCTATTTCCTTCCAACCATAATCTAACTGTATCTATATGATTTTCTAATCTACTCTTAACTGGTCCTAAAGCTCTACGAATATTATTAGCCATACTAAATTCACTATTCCCAGTTAATATGAAAGGAAACAAAGGGAAAACGACGACTTAAGCGACTATTTAAGTTTGTGATAAATTTATACTTATGATTTCGAAACGGCTAATCTTCTTTGAAGGAAGTTTTGAATTTGATCTTCTAGAGTTTCTTCTTTGATCTCAAGTGATTAACTGTTCTGCTAAATTTCTGTTTTAATTTTTTCACTTTAAACGTTTTGTTGCACAATTAGAAATTTAATTTAAATTTTTATTTATTTATTATTTAAACTGTCATTCACTAAACTTTCAAATTAAAACTTTCTACTAAATTAACATTCACTGCTCGTTTTTTCCTCTGCTAACATTTGTCCTGATCGTATTCCTCTGCTACCATTTGTCGTACTCTGACAATAATTTTAACTATACTAAGAATGAACTAATTCTTTTGGCTTTCAAACAACAACTGAACTTATTTTATTTTATCATAAACAAGTCAAAACGAACAAGTTAAGAAAAAACTATTATTAAACTATTAAATTTTCAATGTCATATCTTGACATATGACACACGCAGTACTTAGCAAAAAAGACGCGAGGTATAAAGCAGTTCTTGTAAAACTTGCACCAAATCTTTTGAGGAACGGCATACTTAGATCAAACAAAATACAAGCTTCCAACCAGTGAAAAATACTCGACAGTTAAAATAAAAGAACATTTACCTGCCGAAGTGAGGGAAAAAAGGAAGGAACTGGGTCCGTACTCTCTATATTATAAAGATAATGGGCATAAAGCGACGATAAGTTATGACAAGCTTTTTGTTGATGGTACACATTAGAAGACTTCAAGGTTTCTTCAAACAAAATTGCTAATAAAAGATTGAGAAATAATGAAACTACGCCGAACAAAAAAGGAAATTAATTAAACACAAAGGCAGGGAGAGATGAAAATAAAATTATAACCGAACCAACAACCAAAAACAACAAGACAATGCCTCTTCTTACCACTATTTACAACATAGCCTCTAGAGTCTCAGTAGTTGAGAAACTCTCCGCAAATAAAGAGCCAAGACTCTCACAAAAAAATAAAACCATACCTGTTGATCATGAAAAACAATAGGAATCACGGGACAACGGACTCCAAAGAATTAACAAGGAACAACACACCGGCTTATTGGGTGATGGAAAAACTAAGGAAACCATAGATAAATGGTACAATATCACCTACAACTGCCTCTCTCCGTACAGAGGTAAGACTGGAACAACTTCTAAGTGAAACTAAATATATAAATTTGACTTTCAGAAGTCCGCCGTCAGGGAGAAAGATGCATTGATGGATGGAGACCTCACCTTTTATTACAAGTTTCTGATTAATAGAAAAAATGTAAAAAAAGTATTAAGTTTGACAAACTATACAGACAGAATTTCAGCCAATGCGGTAATGGTCATGGGAAATAAGAAAATGAAAATAATTAAGGCTTATTCACTAACATCCTCAGCAGAAGATAATTTAATACACAATTTCTACGTAGTGCTTCAGAAAGCACTGGAGGACCGTCCCTGCCATCAGTGTTGTCAGATGTCTTTCTGAGAATCTCACCATTTTCTCTTTTAAAAAACACTAAAATTACCAAAAAAAAAAAACATAATTTTTTTATAAATCCAGAAAATGCATTTATTAATTAAATTGAAAAATATAAGAATGGGGAATAAGGAGTAAGGAGAAAAAAGTAGAAAACATAACTTAAATTTCTTTTATTATTAAACTATGTATTAATTAATTATAATTATAATCAAAGAGCAAAAAATATTAGTTATAAATAAATGAAATTTTAAAAAAAATAAAATAAACATAATAACAACAAATAAAATAAAAAACGTTAGTAAAAACAAAAAGTAAAAATGAACAAAATAATATTGTCAAAATTGTTATTGTTACAAAAACAGCAAGTAGTCATTATTTAAATCATTGTTATATTATTATTATAAAAAATATGTTAACTATTATCTATAATATAAGTGGCAATGTCCTGATTGACTGACTGACTGACATAGAATCAACGCACAGCAAAATCTGCTTAACCGAGAGACTTGAAATTTTGAGGATAAACTCGGTTCATATCATAGGCATCCACTAAGAAAGGATTTTGCGAAATTTTGATTTTTGTACCCAGGGGTACGGGGTACAAATGTCAAAGTAATGAATACTTTTAATGATGCATATCGTTGAAAAGCTCTTTAAAAGTTCAGTAATTGTTGTTATGTACAGTTTTGTCATATTTTCATTTAGGAGGGGGTAAAATGGAAAAATATGTTTAACTACATCTTATATAAATGAAGAGTGTCTATGAGTGTCTTCTATCTTACGTAAATGAAGTGTCTATGAGTGTACTGCTTACATGAGATTATAAAGTTAAAATGTCGGTACACAGGAGTACGGGGTACAAATGTCAAAGTAATTGATAGGTACCCTTTATGGTGCATATCGTTGAAAGGCTCTTTAAGATAAAAGTAATTGTAATGTACGTTTTTGTCATTATTTTCATTTAGGAGAGGGGTAAAAAGGAAATGTCAACCTAAGTGTGTGTGCGCCCGAGCGCGAACGGGCGCGTGTGTGTGTTCTTTATTTAAATCTACCGTTTTATTCCGATTTCAATGAAAATTTGCACACTTGACCTTCAAAGCAAGGGGAAAAGGGGAAGGTCACTGACTTCATGCATTTTCGACATTTTGATTTTGATACACAGGGGTACGGGGTACAAATGTTAAAGTAATGAAAACCCTTCACGATGCATTCCGTTGAAAAGCTCTTTAAGAGTGCTGTACAATTATTGTTATGTACATTTAGGGGGGTAAAATGGAAAAATATATCTATATCTATGTATAAAAAAAAAAAAAAATTGTTGTGTCTGTACATTTATCCGATTGGGCTAAAATTTTGTATTTATTCATTTCTTTTTTTTTTATTTTTATTATTATTATTTATTATTTTTTTTTTTAATACCTTTATTGAATAAAACATATTAATACATAAATAATATTTTAGTACATCAATTATCTATTTTATTGATTTTACATTTTAGCTCTACACAAGGTTATCTCTCCACTAGAGAACATGGAGGCCTGAGCTGTGGAGAGAGAATATGGGGTATTTCCACTGAATGAGTAGTCCTGACAACGAATTTAAATTTAGAAAATTTTATATCTGTCTGTCTGTGCGTCAATCACGTCCAAATGGCTGAATAGATTTTGGAGGTTCTTGGGTACAATATTAAGCTTAATTCGGCGGGTGAAAAAGGATATAAAACGATTTGGTAGCTTTATATGGAGCTGAGAACGGGGCTTCTAAATAGATTTCAAAATTCTTATTTCATTTTTTATAAAAAATGTATTTAACCAAAATTGCAGAAGAAACTACTGAACATATTTTATGTTTTGTGGAAATTTCTGTAGGAAGAACTGTTTACAGAAGGAAAATACCACTGCTTTTCCTTTTTAAAAATTTAGTCGGAATGAATTACTAATTTGGGATATTAGCAAATTATCTTATCAAAGGAGATATTCTCGCTTTGTAAAATAATTTAAATGTTTCTTGATGGTAGTTTATAAATCCATTAAATTGAAAATAAAACACCCCGTAGCGAAGCACGGGTATTCAGCTAGTATATATATATATATATATATATATATATATATATATATATATATATATATATATATATATATATATATATATATATATATGACTAGATTATGTACAGTAAAACAAAATAATAATGCAATTTTAATCTGTTATCGTTATCACATTCATGATTGCATCCAAAACAGCAGAGAATTCTTCAGTCTCCTCGGTAGATAATTGATACATATTTTCTGAACATTTTTTTTTCTTTTTAAACATTTCTGGAGTAGGGTGTACTTTGTGACAGCCACCTAGAGCTTGCAAATGAAATTGTGTCCTTAATATTGAGTCAAGTGTAATCACCGCTATCCTATTCTTATATTAGTCTTTTATAATTCATCAAGGAAAAGGCCCTTTCTACAGCTGCATTAGAAAAGGGTAAGGCTAGGAATGCTTTCGCTAAAGAAGATATGTTACGAACACCTATTACCTGCAGCATCCGTCTCCAGTGAAACCTCAGACCAGAATGCCTCCATCTTATCAGTAGAATTCCACTATTTCAGTGGAATCTGATTCCATTCCATTTGAACTTGATCAATATTTTCTTTAAAGATGTCTTTAAATTCATATAACATGTTCTAAATATTGGGTCTCACTTGGGAGGTGGCAGTTTCTGGCTTAAATAATGAAATATCTTCAAATATTTTAAAGTTTTGTGGACACCTTATTTGTATCTGCTCACACATTTTAATAATTAAAGTAAAACAGTTTCCTTTTATTTCATTTATATTCTGACGATCAAGGTTTGCTTTAGTACATTTAAGTTAAAACCAAAATTAATGCAATCTATTCCCATTAAATGTTGTTTAAACGGTAAATTAGGATACTCAGATATATGAAATTTTGAGAGCCTTGACGGTGGGGTAATAAATTTAAAATAAGTCTGCAGTAACAAAAGTAAATCTTGATTAAGCTTTAACACATCAACTGAACTGCTTTGAAAAGCTGTATTTGTAGTAACAATTGGTTTTAAGAAATAAACCAAATATGTCACATACATTTTGTTTTTGGGGAAGCACATTAACTTGTGCAGTTTTTCTGCTGTGTAAGCATTTCTCTCTATCAATTACAAGACTAAAATGTAGCAGTAAACATCCCACTGCTCTCAAGCACCATTTTTAAGGCTTCATACCTTGCAAGCCACCGCTTTCCTGATAATTTATTTATTTTTGCTGGAGAGGGTTCTCCCATAGCGGTAAAAAGTAAATGATATTCTACTTGCCATTTCGTATTACAAGAGAACCTGTTGTGGCAGTCTTTTACTATTAAGTCCAGCTCCTTAGGAAGCTCATGACAAGCAACCTCAGCTGCTAAGTGTAAAGAGTGGCAAACACAATTTACAACTTTCAAGTGTTGAACATTTTTTTTTAAATTGGTAGCTAATGTGTGATGTACTCCGACCATAACATTGGCTCCATCGACACCAATACCAATAAGATTTTCAAGAGGAAGTCGGCAGTGTGTCTGCATCTTCACAAGTAACAAATATTATTGAAGCGAGCGTAGCGAGCTTCCTACATTCAACGAAATATGCTCCGTGTCTGTCTGTCTGTCTGTCTGTCTGTCTGTCTGTCTGTCTGTCTGTCAGTAACGTTCACGCGTGTGACGATAACTTGAGTAAAAGTTGACCGATTTAGTTGAAATTTGGTATACATGTTCCTCTTACTAATACTCAGGCTAAGTTCGTTGGACAGCGTGATCCGTCCAAGAGTTCGCGCGCAACGCTCGCGTAAACGAGATGTACAAAAATTAAATTGGAATTTCAGGACGGGAAAAGATTCTATCATCATCTATTCGATGAGACGAACATTTTTTTCAAATAACATTTTTTACTAAAACCAACAGCGACACCGCTATGACTTAATAAAGATCGCTAAAACTATTAAAGCGGACCTAAACGTTTATAATAGAGAAAACAACCTTTTTACCGATATCTTACGTTCTAACGAAACGAATTTACAACTTCATATACATCATCTAATGCACAATTGAAACAGGTATGCAAAATTTCAACTTGATACAAGCAAAATTCTTTGCGTAGTGACGAGATACATTTATAATAATTGTTTAAAAGCTACCGCGGGTGGTGAAGATTGTTTTAGTCGTATAGTGTATAGGTTTGTTTAGGAAGTAAAGCTTTGTACCGAGTACCCCCACTCTTCCCTACACTACCCTCTTCCACTTATCTTCAACTATGACATTCATCATGATTAATAAATTTCAATATTCAGTATTTCATTGCAATACGCTCGCTTCAATGATAGAGCCACGCGATGCCTAGTTTTATAGAAAGTAGTAACTACTTTATTTTGGTTATCGCCAAGTATTTCCATCATACAGCATACATACCATTTTGGTATTATCTGCTGCTTTGCTTTCATCTATAATAATTGAGAAGTGGCGTTCCCCAATGTCATGTATTAGTTATTTTAATAGAAAGGGAGAAATTACATTTTTTATCAGAGCGCTGCACTTTGTCCTGTGAAACTTAATTTGTGACAAAGGTGTTACCATGACCGCATCGAAAGATTGAATCAGTGATCCAAGATGATCAATAGTTTTAACTGAGCAGAGCTCAGAAATAAAAATGATAATTTTAATTAAACATTTTATTTAAATTACTGATTGCTACCTTTGTAAAACTTGTATTTTTTTTTTTTTTTTATTGGTTTTAGTTACAAGTCAGAATTCCTGTAGCAACTCAGTAGTTATGGCCTCACCTGAGACCACCCCCACTCCTCCTCCTTTTGCCACCTGCCCTCACTTGAGTAAGGTCATGAGGACTAAGCCACGTCCCTCACCTGATTATCCTGAGTACATGCCCTGGAGTATACGTGTACGACTACCTTAGCCACGCTCCTTTTCGGAGTATACGTGTACGCCTAGCGTACGCCCCGCCAGTACCGTTGTGAATCTACCCCCTCCACTTATTTGTGTGTTCCATCAAGGTCACAGTATTTGCCTATCCCCTCCATTTGGGTTTTATGTACTTGTATGATTACCTAAGACCCCCCACCACTTCCACCGTACCTTTTCTTGAGTATACATGATGTTCATCGACCTGAGCCACGCCTCTTACCTGAGTTTTACGGCTATCTCCTCCGTTTAGGAGTCTATATGTCCGAAACCCCCTCCACCTATAGTTTACGATCCCACCTGTACGCTGATATGTGCTATACCCACCTAGAGGCTTCTTTTACTAGTCACCTTGCTTCGGGGACCTGTAAGCTATACCTCTATAAAGATTTGCCTGGATATCGATACCCCATCGATAGATTGCCTCGATATTGATACCCCCTCCACCTATAGTTTCTACAAGCCCACACCGTAGTAGTGTTTTAAAACCGATTCCCTTCTATCTATATTTAGTTTTACGAGTCCGATGTAACCACCTGGAGGCTATACCCACCCTCCGAGGACTAAAAAACGTACGCTATAACGTCTGATTGATACATTACCCCCTCCACTAGAATGGATAGTAGTACCCTGTATCCCACACTTAACTTTCTAAATAGCTGTGATTATCGTCTGAATACATATAAATAAATACCTGTGGAAGTTGATGTAAACGGCTGAACTGTTATCGATAAAATACTAGAAGATTGAATAAAGTGTTTTGTGTCAACAATACGTCGGATGTTTCACATTAGATAACTCCTACGACATCATTACTATTATCAACAGAGAAAACAAGGCCGTAGTACATACCAAACTCAGTGACAAAATATAAAAATTCTAGTTGAAGAATAATTCTTATAAAAATTCCAGCTGTTTGATAACAGATTTATTTGAAAATAATTCAGACGGTCTATACTCGAGTACAAGTGCACGACTACCTAAACAACTAACCACTCCACCTTTTGTAACCGCTAAGAAAACCAACTTACAGAATATAAACTAGGCATCGCGTGGCTCTATCATTGAAGCGAGCGTATAGTAATAAATATGGATTGAATATTGAAAAAATAGATAATCATGAATCATGATGAGTGATAGATAATGGGTATAGAAGTAGTACAGTGGCTAGTAGTAAGGGAACCACCCTGCATTCTTACTATTCCTCTAACCACACATCTCCTTTTCAAATGTATCACTTTGCTACAAAAAAACTACCGCATGAATCAAATTGAAATTTTGCATGCCTGTTTCATTTGTGCATTAGATGGTGTATATGAAGTTTTATTAAAATCGTTACGTTAGTAGAACGTAAGATATCGGTAAAAAGGTTGTTTTCTCTATTATAAACGTTCAGGTCCGATTTAATAGTTTTAGCGATCTTTATATTCATAGCGGTGTCGCTGTTGGTTTTTTTTTTACTAAAAAATGTTCGTCTCACCGAATAGATAATGATAGAATCTTTTCCCGTCCTGAAATTCCAATTTAATTATTCAACCTCTCGTTTACGCGAGCGTTGCGCGCGAACTCTTGGACGGATCACACTGTCCGACGAACTTAGCCTGAGTATTAGTAATATGAACATGTATACCAAATTTCAACTAAATCGGTCAACATTTACTCAAGTTATCGTCGGACACGTAAACGTTACACACATACAAGATGCTTATTTCGTTGAATGTAAGAAGCTCGCTTCAACAAGTGCAATACACTGTGATAGTGGATATAATTTTATCAATAAAAGAGATGGTAGCATACACTGTTATTTGTATTTGCCGGAATAAAATCGACAAACCTAACCTAAGAAAACCAACATCCAGAATATAAACAAATACCTGTGATAGTTGATGTAAATTTCTATCGATAAAAGACCTTGGATCGAGTACAAGTACACGACTACCTAAACAACGAGGCACCTATTTGTAAGCTACCCACTCCAAATGTATCCCCCTCCAGTACAGATACTCAGGCACACTTACGTTATCCCCCACCACTTGCATAGAACCGATACCGGTGAATACTCGCTCAAAGTTTACTCCTCCCTTCGGTGGTCGGTGACGTCATCCCCTTTGCTAGTCTTGACCGATACCTGTGTTCTGTATCCACATCGCACAGTGGGGCAGGAGGGTCACATTTTTGGCATATATTTATTTTTACAATATTTAGGTTATTTCTGGTTTTTTACATTGTTAATCTATCTTATCGCCATAGTCTGTTGCTATGTATTGGCTGCCTCTGTCTTATGTATTTTTTACAAAAGAACCCAAATTACTATAATTAGTCATTTGTGTTCTATATTATCAGACTTGTTAGATTGTGTTAATTATTTTAATCAAAGTAACCCTTATTGATGTAGTACCAACAAAACAATGTATTTTTTTTAGTAAAAAAATGTTTTATTATTCTGATAGACGATGACCAATTATCATGACTAGCCTGATTTATATGAGGATTTGAAATGTCATCTGGAGAAATGATTAAATCTAAGATTTCACTGGGAAATTTTTTAAATTCTTTTTTCGGTAGTTCCCTGTAATTTGTAATCAAAGGATCAGAATAAATTCTACATTAAATTAAAAACATCCTAGTTACATTTTTCACGGGAACATTTTCGTAAATAATTTTCCTGATTATATTTAAGGTATCTTTTTAAAAAGTTAATTTGGTCATTCACACTTTTGTATTCGGACCCTCTCATAAGTCTGTACAACTCTATCCGTTTTATGCCTAAGTCAATTGAACCTAGAAAAAGAAATGTGTCTGATTATATTTATTGACTAATAGAGCCATCTTTAACAGTAAATTTTAATCAAAATGTGCAAATCTGTGCCAAAATAAAGAATATGCCAGTAAAGTACAAGTAACGAGCTAAAGGTAAATGCCAATATGTTCGTGTGGAACCGCGTGGTTCAGTTGATTCAGACAAATTATAGATATATTACACAACTAATTTCTTTTTCATGGCAACGATGGGCCTAAGCTCATTCATTATACATTAAGTAAAATCCATGAAATGGTTAGGCTACTACTTACTCGTGGGCTCTGAAGTCATAATAAAACAAGATGAAAAAATATATTTTAAATTCAAAAAGCTCCTCTCAAATATTGCAGCAGCATGATATTACTTACATAACATGTGTTAAGAGTTTAGACTAACACTAGTAATATAGAATTAAGTTCAGAGATCATTAGATAAATAGGTATTAAAAAACTTTAAAATGAAGAAACGACTACTCCAAGGTATTATTATTACTATAAACAATAGTGTAAAGCCCTCATTTAAATTTGATTTTTCTATTTATTTCCTGTTTTTTATTATTTCTGCCCCACTGTGCACCGGTTTATTTCTCCGAAAAAAGTTCATCCCTCCACCTACTATAAATATCGAGTAATCATTTACTCAATTATTTTTCGTTTAAATAGAGAAAGAGCTATGGAATATATCTAAAGAACAGTAATACAAAGGTTTCCCATTTGAAAACCCCGTTTCTGTGTCTGTCTACCTACACCAGGGGTAGGGTGGGTCGAAAAAAACTTTTTTTGGAAATCTAAAAACATGTAGTGATAAAAACTTGTTACTATGCTAGAAACGAAAGATCCCAAAATTTGGCCTCATTTGAACAAGTGCTAGGTCGCGCCCCGTCGCTTTGAAGTTTGATGTATGTGAAGTTCTTATAAAATAGCGATGTTGTGGTGTTTCGTATTATTTTTTTGTGTTAAAATATATTCCGAGTGTAGTTTTACTACTAAATATATTTAATATTTAGACATTTATTTATAGACATATATTTTATAGACATTTAGTGCTTGTGGTAACTACATAGTTTAAATAATTAAGTTGTTTAGTTTAGCCAGGTAGTGATGACATATATAATTTTTTCGAAAAAATTAGAAAAAAATAAATTCCGCAGAAGTTAAATTCCAAGTTTAGCTAAAAGAAACTTAATATTTTCTCCATTTTTAGTTTATTTCGTAATCGGGATATGTATAGCTTATAAAGAAATTAAAAAATTTAATTGAAATTGTGATATTAGTATTTTTTATGAAATTACATACATAGTCATTAAGTGGAAGAAAGCAGTACGTAATAGACTGCCATAATGCTAAACCACTACCAGTTTATTTATTATTTTTATTTTATAAAAAAACTAGTAACATGTTTTCACTAATAAGTTTAAAGAGTACCATACTCAGTAAGGTGCCCAAATCTGATCTTGGGTAATTTTTTGTGAAGAAGTTAAAAACAGCAAAACCTTTTCTATATTATTTCGCTTACCTCTGCATAATATTTTATGTGAAATATTGTCTGCAGGTAGAAAGAAAAACCGCTTAAATAAGAACTGCTAATGAATTCCCAAACTAAATTATGGAACCTTGAACCATACTATTGTCCCTTGCCCTGTCTACTATCTTACCCTTTAGCCATATTCTCATTTATTATCAACAATATGTTGCCAGTGTTAACTTCTATAATTCACTTTCGTTTTGTGACCTTTCTTGTTAAGAAATATACTGTTTAGATTTCATAAATGTAGAGTAAGATTGTCGCTAGAGGCGCCACTTCGGGCGTTCTCGTAGCTCCTCCCTCCTTCCGAGGTCACCCGATGTCTACGCAGAGAACGGTAGAACAGTCAGTCTGCACCACAACCTGACCTGCAACGCCACGCTATTTGATTTGCCTAACCTCTAAATGTTATTATATCTTAATCCACCTTCCAAATTAACTTTATGTTTAACCACATAAATACAGTCCATCTATTAATACTAATTATAAAAGTGTGTGTTGTGTTTAATATTCCTCGTCGGTACCAGCGCGACATTTTTGTTCCTCTTGGCCGGACTATATTCCACTTTAATGTGTAGTTTTCCAGTCGTTATAATGTTCCAGTTAATATGTTCCGTCGTTATAATGTTCCAGTTAATATTCTCCGTCGTTATAATGTTCCAGAGTTCCAGTTAATATATTCTGTCGTTATAATGTTCCAGTTAATATGTTCCGTCGTTATAATGTTCCGTCGATAAATAGTGTCCAGTACGTCGTTAAATAAACAGTACAACTACGTAATTGAGAAGTGTTCCAGTGTCGTTGAGTTGCATCAGCCGCAATTGATTTCTTGGTATCAGGTACAGACTACGAAAATAAGGTGAGCCTATTCCTTTCCCCATATTTCCTTAATTCCATTCCTAAGTACATTTCCGATCTAGCCATTATGAGTGCCAAAAAACATACAATGCAATTGGTAGCGAAAAAAGATCGCATTTTAAAGTCGTTAAGTAATGCAGAAAGTTTTATTAAAGATTATACCGATGATCAGTTCTTTCAATTAAAGGAAAGAATAGAAGAAGTTAAAAAAATTAAAACTGAATTTACAGAAATAAATGATGAGCTTAAAAGTAAAAACTATGAAGTAGAAAGCTGTAACGATGAGTTGCAAGACTTCGATAATAGAGTGTTCGAAACAGTAGGAAAGCTAGAGAGTTTGGTCCGTAGCGGCGAGAAGAACCCAACACCACCTTGACACCGTCTTATCCAACTCTACATATCCAGTTCGTTTACCACAAATCTATTTACCCATTTTTAACTCGGATCTTCATAACTGGGTTTCTTTCAAAGATAATTTTAAAAGTTTAATACATAATAATATAAATTTATCTAATGTACAAAAGTTTCACTATTTACGAACTAGTTTAAAAGGCCCTGCTTTAGATTTAATCTCTAATTTATCCATTACAGATTTAAATTATAAAGTTGCATGGGAACTTCTATTATCCAGGTACGATAATAATCCTCTAATATCACAAACTCATGTTTTGACCTTGTTTAATTTACCAAGATTAAAAAACGAAAATCTTTCTGATTTAAAATTTATGACCAACGAATTCTTTAAAAATGTTAGGGCTCTAGAAGCTATTGGTGAAAGCACTCAAACAGCTGACTTTATTTTAATTCCTTTGTTAACGTCCAAATTAAATATTTCTACTCTAAAACGTTGGGAACAATTCGTATCCTCTTGTCCGAAAGATAAAATTCTAACTCTTCATGATTTAGAATCATTTTTATTGAAACAGATAAGTATCCTAGAAGTTTCTTCTAATATTTCTTTTGTGCCTACTGATGTCAAACAGAATAACTCTAAATTTCCTAATTCTTCTCCTTACAAAAATAATGATAATTTTCATTTTAAAACTCAACCTAAAGACAATAAAAGATTTGATAATAGTTCTGGCTATGCTAATAGTAGAAGAAATGTTAATTACAATTATTCTGCAGTTAAAGAAGATAATCATAACTTAAATCAACTGACAGATAAGCCTAAATCTAGTTTAACTAATTCTGGTCCATCCTTTCAAACAAAAAAGGAGTATAAGTGTTATATATTTGTCCTGAATATCACAAACTATATCAATGTCCGACGTTTAAAAATCTATCAGCCCAAGATAGATTGACCCGTGTGAATGAAAAGAGATTATGTCGTAATTGTTTTTCTCAAAAACACCAGGCATCTGAATGCAGTAATAGTGGTGTTTGTAGGGTTTGTTCAGCCAAACATCACAGTTTACTTCATGTAGAGTCTTCTGATTTAAACAAATCTTTCAATGCTTCGTCCCAGCAAACTGTGAGTAAGGTTTTACTGGCCACTGCTCAGATTCTCATAACTGACTTATCAGGAAACCTTGTCCCTGCTACAGCGTTGCTAGACAGTAGCGCTCAGAGCGATTTCATTACAGAATCGCTTGTTCAGAAATTAGGTTTAAATTTAGTTTCTGCGAATACTCCTATGTGTGGAATAAACCAAGCGAGTTCGACTGTTCAACATAAGGTTACAGCTCGTATTCAATCTAGAATATCCAGTTTTTCTGCCCAAGTTGAGTTGCTTGTTTTGTCCAAAATAAGTGATAATTTTCCACAAGTTCCTGTTCCTTATACAGATTGGAATTTGCCTCCAAACATTGTTCTTGCAGACCCAGACTTTTTTACTCCACATGCAATAGATATTATAATTGGTTCATCCTTATTTTTTGAAATATTGTCTCCTGAAAAGTTTAAACTCACTGATACACTTCCTATTTTTCAAAATACAGTTTTTGGTTGGATAATTGCAGGAAAGTATCCGCCACAATCACCGTCAGTAAATTTTCTTGCTACATCCGTTCCTACTTGTAGTCCAAATTCTAGTCTTGAACCTCAATTAGATCAGTTGCTGTCAAAGTTTTGGGAGCTGGAACAAGTTCCCAAAGTTAAGGTTATGTGTCCACAAGAACGTAGTGTCGACGAATATTATGATACCACTGTAAGTCGAGGCCCCTCTGGAAAATATATTGTACATCTTCCCTTTAAAAGGGATCCATCTTGCCTAGGGAATTCATCCAACTTAGCTCTCAAGCAATTTTACTCATTAGAGAAAAAGTTTGAAAAGGATCCTGAATTTTACCGTCAGTACAAAGAATTTATAACAGAATATGTATCGTTGGGACACATGGTAGAGGTCCCTGAATCTGATTATTCCACCCTACATGAAGGACCAAATTACTTTTTCCCTCACCATACCATCCGGCGAGAACATGCTCTTACCTCCAAATAATAAGAGTTGTCTTTAACGGATCAGCACCTACTTCTTCTGGTTTATCGTTAAATGAAGTGTTAGAAGTAGGTCCCTCCTTGCAGCAAAATTCAATAAATATTATCCTCCGATTCCGCACTCATCAATTTGCCGTTACTGCCGATATAGAAAAAATGTATCGCCAAATATTAGTTCACGATCCACATACCAATTTTCAATTAATCTATTGGAGAAACCATCCTAAAGAAAAGGTAAAAATCTATCGTTTATTAACCGTCACTTATGGAGCCTCCCCGGCTCCATACTTGGCTATTAAAACTCTAAAAAGGTTAGCTGTTGACCTACAACTATTATTACAACTAGCTGCAGGCTTATTATAGAATGCTTACTATTTTTAATTGAGTAGTAAAATATCAGTTATATTGGCTGTTTTTAGGCGATACTTCTCTACTTGGAAGGATGAAAGGAAATATGTTCTTGTCTGTTAAGTTCACTTTGACGGTGCCACTGGGAGATAAGGAAAGAGATGGCCAGTTAAGTGTTACAATTATTCAAATTGTCTCTTCGACTTAACAAGTTAATTTCATCCAGGTGGAAAAATATGTAATAAATGACTTATGTTACAGTGAATAAACAACTTAAACACCGTTATTAGAATTTATTGTTTATTATAAAAGGTATTATTTACAATTATCCATTGAAGATCATTTTTATAATTTATTATTTTTACTTCCTTTATTAAAATCTATATAAAAACCAGGCAATGAGGTTCAGATTATTTATTATTTCCTTAATGTCCTAGGTTCTTCAAATCAGCTCCTAATAAAGCATTTGGTTTATCGGTAAACCGAGGTAAAGGTTAATCATACTTCAAGTAAATAATTCACTTTTAAGTACTCGATACCTCTGGGACCATTGGTTAACTTAAAACAAATTTACTCTAAAACTGACATGACTAAACTGATAACTTACTCATTTACCGCAGCAGGACAACCAACTATTGAACTTCATACAAAAAAAAGTCACTAGACATGCTACTCATCACTCATCATAACTTGAGTGCATATCTGAGTAGACAACATCAAATACCTTGGTTTACTAGTGGGTAAGAATTTAGGTTGGAACCCCCTCATCACCTCACTAACAAAAATACTTAAACCATCTATATATTTGCTAGACTAAGAGGATTCTTAAGCTTTGTACAATTGATAATAATATTTGGCACAACAGTCCATGATTGGCTAGGACCTGGCAAAGGGCTTATACAACTATATATGTAATGGAAGGCACAGGGTTCATGTGTTGCTCCATCTCCTGTAATGTTGGCTTCCGTAACTTGATTGATGCCACTTCACTTGAATAGCTACCCATTAATTGCTCCAGCTTAGAATAAGAAGAAATAACAACTCTTGCGACATTTTTCCTTGTCGTTTATAAAGTAAAACTCAATGTTTTGATACTTTGTCTTCCTCAACAAATGCGTCAACGCTTAACACATCATTTGGATGGCGAATTCCTTCATAATTAATATTGAACGCTTTTTCAATATTATGTATATGTTTTTCTTTGAAAGTAAAGTGTCCCGACATATGGTATCAACTGAAGCAGCCCTTCTTACCTCCTCTATTACACAATTATATGGTACTTTTTCAACCAGTTTACTTGCTACTTCTTTACGGCACTCTTCTGAAAGATGTAGATGTCCTATATCATGTTCGTGACCTACATGAATCTCAATGTAAGAAACATCTAGTGAACCGTCAGTATTTACCTTCACTGACATCGATGCTGGACAGGTCCTATTAATTTTTTTACTGCCCTGAGTTTTTAAATTTCTGCGTCCATTTCCTCTTGGATTGTAAAATCCAGTTCTAGAGCACTGCGAATAATAATAACTACAACCATTTAATTTTTTTTTAATACAATAGGGTTTGCAAAATTGGGCAGAGGTGAATTTTTCCGTTGATGCTTTCCAACCATTAAAAGCATGTTCATCCTGGAAATGTAGTTCTTTTTTTCTTATATCTGTATCATGCAATTCATAATGTTATTTTTAGTATAGTAAATTCTTTCACTACCTCAGTATTACAGATGATGCAGTCAAGTTTGTATCGAAGGGATTGTTTTGGAGCATATTTATTGTTCATGTCCTCCTCACTACACTGGTGAATGTTTTTTTAGATGTCCCTAAGGTTTCTATTTAAAGAAAACACTTTCCCACACAGTAAGCACTCCATTGTTTTATCACACGCACTGAAGTCCTTAACAAGTAAAAAAAAATTACAAATAAAAGCACAAATTACAAGTTTATTTTAGGGCTGAAGCTGTTGACAGTTAAGGTTTAGCAATGTCATGGCCAACTATCGATGTGTTGAATTAACTTTCGATTGTTTTAATTTACACCATTTGGGATTTCCTTTTTTCACCACAACATTAACATTGATGATATGAGCGGTTTTTGTTATATGAGCCGATTTTTCAAAAAAAAAATTATCACTGTTTCAATACTTCAGCGTTAAAAAGTATACATCAGAGATGACTAATATATGTATATGTTGACAGGGACGTAACTAGGGGGGGGGGGGGACTGACGGGGCATGTGCCCCGGGTGCCGGTTTTGGAGGGGCGCACAACTGGCAATTTTTTTTCTATGGATACAAAGTACATATTATAACATTTTTACCTTTTTTTAAAACTATCATTTCTAGGTCTATAGGGTATAAATAAAGTAGTCCACCTTGCTTTTTATATGCAATATTTCGCCTCCTCTTGAGGCATCTTCAGGCCTTAATTTTGCTGTCTTGTTTATTTATTATATTTCTTATCCTTATGATATTTATTTTTTATTTTATATATTTTAACAAAACAACGTCTCCATCTAGCTGTGCAATACACATTGCCATTAATTTATTATTAATATATGTCAAAAACAACTAAAAACTATTTAATTTTGCATTTTCTCGATAAGAAAACAAGTTCTTTGCAAATATTGATAAGAGATTGAAAGTGATAAGAGGAAAAATCGATCAATAAATTTAAATTGATGTTTGTCAACAGTAAGGTTTTTTCTTCGTTGATCAGTAGACCTGCTCTTCTGCTCTCCTCTTGCAGTTCCTTAAGCATTCTTTCCAGCTCTTCCGGAGTATTAGCGAACAGTGTTATGTCGTCTGCAAATCTAAAATGTGATAGTCTTTTCCCATTTATTAGTACTCCCGTTTTATTCACATTCCATTTAAGCTTTTTGAAAGTTTCTTCTAGAACACAGTTAAATAAGTTAGGTGATATTGGATCTCCCTGTTTCACCCCCTTTTGCACTTGGAAGTATTGGCCAGTGATTTCAGTGATGATTCTTGCTTTACTTGTTTCGTATAATTTCTTAATTTTATTTACGTATGTGTCCAAGATTCCTTGAGATTCTAGGGCTCTATATAAGTATTGCCTGTCTACTGAGTCGAATGCCTTGGAATAATCCACGAATGCCATGCAAAGATTTGAGTTAAACTCATTAGTTTTTTCCACCAATTGATTAATCACGTGAATGTAGTCCACCGTAGAAACAAACAAAGAAGGCTAAAGAAGCAAATCTAATAGTAAAGAAATCAACTAACATTTATTCAGGAGTTAGCTAGCAAAACTACAGGATCGATTCAAAAATTTATTTTGCATGAAGGAAATGTTTTTCATCAACACTTCAATAAAATACTTACAGTCTGTCATTAATGAGAAAGACATTTTAATCCACTGCGACTTTAGCGAAAATTATGCTACAAAGTACAGTGGTGAAATACAAGCAGTTCATTTCGGTGGAAATCGTCAACAAATATCTCTTCATACTGTTGTGCTGTACTACAAAAAAACGCACTAAGTCTTCTTACTCCAATATAATTTTGTACTCTCAGAGAAAACTTGAACCATGGACCAGCAGCCGTTTGGGCCCATTTTCAGCCCATATTTAATTTCATAAATTACCACGTTCCTGAGGTTACTAGAGTTGATTTTCTATCGGATGGGCCATGTGCACAATACAGGAATAAGACCATGTTTTACCTTTTGCAACACAGGTTAAAAGAAGCATTTCCAAATTTAGAAATGGCTACATGGAACTTCCATGAAGCCGGTCACGGTGTTGGCGGGACAGTTAAACGAACTGCAGACTATAATCTAAGACTGAAAAGACTAAAAACTGTAAACTAGGGCAGTTGCCCAAGGTAATGATGTAACAAATATAAAAGAGTTGGCAGGAATTTTATAAAGTATGCTCAGGACAATAAACATTGAAATTGTGGAGGGTGCTGATATCGAAAATATGATATCAACAATTCCGAATGACCTGTAACCCTTTAAAGGAACTATGAAATTACATCAAGTCGTTTGGGTCAAAAAAGATTAAATCCTGCACATGAACCTGCTTACAGTCTATAAGATTAGAGTTGACACAATCGAAGGCGGGAATCAACAAACGTGGAGGTAGTTTTGGGGTTATAAAAAGGAAAAATCAGTGTTCCCATGTTATATTTTTTTTGTGGAACAGGGGTAGAGTAGGGCATTTTTTTTCTAAAGTTGCATTCAATATGGCGGACCAATAGAATCGTTTCCCTCTCAAAATTTTCCCGCCTTCGATTGTGCCAACTCTAATCTTATAGACTGTAGTTGTTTTAAATGTCCAGTCAATTGTAACAAATTTAATATAGGCCACCACAAATCAAGACCAGTTTCAGCAGTTGAAGTTGTTCCACACTTAAATATGGTGGTAAGTAGGGATGGGAGGAACGGTTCCATGATTGGAACGAGTTACAACGTTTCGTTCCAAACCAATAACTAGTTCCAGGAACTAGTTATTTTTGGAACGTATCAGTTTATGTTCCAAAGAAACAGTTTCTCTTATACTTCACGTGTTCCTGAGTCTAGTCCATGTTCGTTCTACAATAAGTTTCGTTTCTTTATTAAATAGTTCCACTCTTCACTGACGCTGACGATGAAAAGTTGAAATTAAATACAAACTTTATAATAATATTATTAAGATCTCTTTATTTATCTTTTTATCTTATATTTTTTTATAGTGATATTTTAATTGCAACCAAGTAAACAGTATAATAAAAATGTTTATGATACAACATTATGGTAACTACTTAAAAGTATATTTTATACCAGTATAAATAATATTTTTAAATACTAGAATATGTTCTTTCCATAACGAGATCCTAAAACTAAACAAAAAAGAAATTAAATTTCACCTGTTTATTTCGTATTTTTACTAACTATTTACTAAAGCGGAAAACAAAACTAAAAAAACGAAACGTGTGGCGAAGGGCGAAAGTGACAAGAGGAAGTTGACTATGGACCTAAAAGAAAAAAAGCGGCAAAGAGGCATCAATGTCTCTGAAAGAGAAAAAGATAACGCTTGACTATAACTGGAGTGATTCCGAGACTCGAGCTCTCATCCCCACTCCATTACTCTACTCTACTATACAAGATAACATAAGACATACATGTTACGTTCCAGCTTGGCTGGAACTGGAACTTGGAACGAAACTATAGTTTTCGTTCCTCGAAACGAATCTTTTACGTTCCCTCCGAGTTACAGTTTCGTTACGTTATCTCGTTCCCGTTTCGTCTTTTCAGTTACGTTACACGTTACGTATTGGCGCTTGGAACGAAGATCATTAGTTTCGTTCCAAGAGAAACGAGTTTTTAACGTTCCCTTTAAGTTAGTTGTTTAGTTTCGTTACTGTTTTCTCGTTTCCGTTTCCTCTTTAATCAGTTACGTTTCGTATTATTTTGCTCGATAATTCTTAAAAGATATTATTTTTTTGTAAAATGGTGGTAACAAATTTGTATCGAATTCAAACAATAAAAATGTATTAACTAAATGAAACTCGACAGTAAAATAAAAACTTCAAAGTCGTTCCAAAAATAACGTAGTTCCATGAAATCTTGGAACGATTGGAACCGTTCCAACACTGGAACTAGTTATTTTTATAGTTACGTTCCGTTCCGCCCATCCCTAGTGGTAAGTTATGCTTCCAACCTGCTTTTTTAATGTTACTATGTTGCCGTTGCTTAGTTAAGTTTATAGTTACCTAATTAGTCAAAAATGATTTTTATTAATAATTTTCTTTTTATTCCAGGAGGTTAACATCTTGGACAAAGAAATGGAAGATAACAATAATGAGCTTATGGAAAGGGACAATAATCATAATGTGGACGTTAGCAAATATCCTAGCGGAACATACGTTCTTGTAAAGCTGAAAGGGGGATTAAAGATGAACAAAAAATTTGTTTTCGCGAGTAGAGTAGATGAGTATGTTGAACTAGACGTTAGGGAGAGGAAATGGACGGACTCGAAGGTAACCGAGGACGCGACATGTAATTCGGCTTTGGCTGCATTCGGGTCTCGGGTCTCCCCCACTCTAGCCCCTATAGCCCAGCGCTCTTCAGCTACAATCAAGCATTATAATAAACCTCAAATCAAACTAGTTATGACTTTTGACCTCCGAGTAGAGCACGTCTCAACACCTGCCTTATCTCTGTCACACTGTTTTTTCTCCCTCGTTCTTTATTCTCCCTTGGCTTCCTCATTATAACACATTTAGACGTGTTCATGCGATTCTACAAAATAAATTCACCTGTCATCATTGCAATAAAAAAATAATTGATAAGCGAAGTCTAAACAAACACATCAAGTGTCATATAAAACTACAACCTTGTTTCGCTTGTTCCAAATCAGTCAATGGGTTTTTACTTCCGACACATCTGAAGGATGATCACAATATTAGTATTGAAAGTTTTAATAAAACATTTAATAACTTAAAAAGTTTTCATAATTGGAAAGATCAGTATGAAACTGAAAATAATGTCAAGTATGTTAAGAGATCTGGAAATAAAATAGGAAATACTGTGATAAAAATTGTTTTTGTCGGCTTTCGCAGCGGAGTTTTTAAATCCAGAGGAAAAAAATATTAGACATCTAAAATCCACTGGTTCTAATAAATCTGGTTCAACTTGTCCTTTTAAAATAGAAGTGTTTGAAAAGAACGATGGCTCAGTAAAAGCCGAGGTAACGGTGAATCATTTCGGACATGACTTTGAAAATGGTAGGCTGACATTGTCTAAATCTGAAAGAGAGGCTATCGCCTTGAAGCTGGAGTCTCATATTCCATTTGATAACATTTTAGACGAAGTTAGACTTTCTTTACAAAACTCCGAGTTGACGAGGAAGCATCTATTAACTAAACAAGATCTGAGAAATATTGAACGTGAGTTCAATTTAGTTAAAGATATTGTTAGGCACGATAATGATGTCATTAGTGTAGAGGCGTGGATTAGTGAAATAAGATCTGACCCCGAGACAAATTACATTCTGTTTTTATAAACCGCAGGGCAGTAGTGACAGTCAACAATTTTCTTCTTTGGATGTTAACGATTTTGTTTTAATTATAATGAGCAACGCCCAAAAAGAGTTTTTTATAAGATACGGTAACGATTGTGTATGCGTTGATGAAACCCATGGTCTAAACCCTTATAATTTTATGCTTACGACCTTGCTCGTTTTAGACGATTTGCACCAAGGGTTTCCTTGTGCATTTTTATTTTTTAATAGATCGGACACGGAAATTTATAAAGTTTTTTTTAAAGTAATAAAAAATATGATAGGTGATTCTATTCGTCCAAAAATATTTATGTCAGACATGGCAGATACATTTTTTCAGCGTGGATAACTACCATGTCAGTTCCGGAAAAAAAACTTATTTGTAGTTGGCATGTCGACCGTGCGTGGAGACGAAATTTAAATAAAATAAAGAGAAAGGAAAATCAAGCTCACGCCTATAAAAAGTTAAGAACTTTATTAGAAAAGACTGACGAAAGTAAATTTTATGCAATGATGGATAATGTATGTGCAAAACTTTTAGCTGACGAAAACACTAATCATTTCGGAAATTATTTTATAAAATATGACAGGGATATTCATCAGCAGTGGGCGTATGCATTCCGGTATAAATACGAATATGCACTTAGAAAGAATGCATAAGAGCATAAAATATTATTATTTAATGGGTAGAAAAGTTAAAAGATTTGACAAAGCATTACACGCTCTTAGGAGGTTCATGAGGGATCTGCTATATGACAGACTACCTTACATAAAGGGAAAGTGACCAGTAAGATTAGTGATTTAAGGAAACGTCATAAAACAGCAGAGGAATCACAAACAATCTTGTAACAAGACTCATATCTGAACAAAATAGGTCTAATGAACCTACTGTAGAAGTGGCTTTTAATGCTAATACAAGTAAAACTAAAACTAACATATTCTGTTTTAAGTGCAAATTAAGAGGAAACCATATTGCAAAAAATTGCCCTTAACAAAACCCACCTTGTAAATTTTGTAAGAAAACTTATCATAAAGAAAAGGATTGTTTCTACCGAGATAAGAAAGACAATAAAAAACCTGAAAACAGAGGACTAGAAAGTTTTAAAAAAGTTGCATTTCTGGCTAGGGAACAAGAGCCTGATTGCTACACTAATGAACGATCTAGATGGGTGCTTGACTCCGGATGCACATCACACATGACAAGTAATTAATTTTATTTTAATATCTTCAAAGAATATAAAACTGATATTGGTATTGCAAAGAAGAATGTGGCTCTACACAGTCTAGGAAGAGGAACTATAGAGACATCAAGTATAACCCTAAAAAATGTGCTGTATGTACCAAATATATCTGAAAATCTGTTATCTGTCCCAGCTATAACGTTAAATGGAGGAATAATTCAGTTTAACGAAGACACAGTAAAAATAATGGTGGATAATAAAGTAATCTCTGAAAAATCATCTTGGTTTGTTAGAAATTTTACTTAAAACTAATATCAAGGATAGGTAATATAGGTAGGCTAGGATAAGGTAGGGTTTAGAAAGTTATTAAGGCATTAGGAACGGTAGGGGGGAGAGCTCCTTTCCAGTCTTTCTTTTGCATAGGAGTGTGTCTTTATACTGTTATACTTGAGATAGTAGGATTAGGAATAGTCTAAGGCTTGACTTCGAAAAGGGGGTAGGTGGAGCTAATCAAATGCAAAATGGGGTTCTAGGGATAACTAGGGGTGTTCTAGCACTGGAGGAAGGTAGGCCAGATGTGGACATGGCGTTATGTTTCAGGGTTGACCGCTGCCGGAGGACTGACTCGCTTACGTAGAGGACAAAGAATTAGTCCTCAGTGGCGATTCATGGACTATCCTGGTGGCCTTGAATCTCGGAGACGTTCAGAGAAATCTGACTGCCATCGCGTCAGAAGTTCAGGAACTGCTGGTCCTGGTGAAGAGCGACGCCGTAGCCAAATGGCTGCCGGAGGCAATGGAATACGAATCTACACGACTGACTTGTAGAATTAATGTCGGGACTCGAGAGCGCCAGTCAGCGCCTCTTGGAGATGCTTCCCCGATCTGTCAACCGGTGGATGTACAGTGTACCCGAGGGAGCTACGATTACCAAACACTGCCGCAACGGTAGAGGAGTTCCAAGTAAATGGGTCTAGTGGTAACACAAGCATCATGGAGATATTTACTTCGGTAATATCTCCTGGCTCTTTGTCACCTCTAGAGTTTTTTCTTCCTCCTTCATTATTTACTTTTGGGCTGTCAAGTTTTGTTTTTTCTGTCATTGAATTTTTTCCTGTTTTATATTAAATATATAAATTCGAAATTCATATTTTAAGATTTTGGTAGTATTCATACTACGGAAAGATTAAATTTTAATTTAAATCAAATTATAATTATTATTTACTACGGGAAACAGACAGAGAAAAATACACTCCAGCGCTGGGATTTGAACCACAGGCCTCTATATTTCCAGTATAGCGCTCTACCAACTAAGCTACGAAGGAGAATGATTTTCTCTGACGTTAATGATACCTTGTCCCGAATTTAAGCTTTCAATTTTCCACAAATCTGAGAAGTCAGCATTAATGACATAGAACTAGACCGAGAAATAACGCTTATAATTATAAAGTACCCAATTAGTACCTGTACCTAGTACAATCAATTAGAAATTCATATTTTACGATTTTGGTAGTATTCATACTACGGAAAGATTACATTTTAATTTAAATCAAATTATTATTATTATTTACTACGGGAAACAGACAGAGAAAAATACACTCCAGCGCTGGGATTTTCATTTCTTCTTCTACACTCTATTTTCATTTCTTCTATCATCAGTTCTACCATAATAGATTCAGGAGTAACAAGTAAACACCAGTTATTTACGACAACCCACTGTTGCTGCAAGAACTTGTTTACGTCTGAATCTAACCGGCATAACCTTCCCATCCGTTAACCTTCACGCCTTCCTAAACTCAGCGCTGGATGCACCAAGCAGATCGATAGTACTATCGATCTATCGACATCCCGGCAGAGTGCACATCGAAGCTGTCAAGTGAACACCTGCCTTTGACACCTTCGTGAAGTTTTTCTTTATATATAATATATACGATACGTTGAGTGAATCCTACATATCTCCAGTTTGAAGACCAGTTTAATAGCATCCTGGTCAACCAACTGGAACAGAAGACTCCACACTTTACATTACAAGCTTAATTAATACTGCACAAAGCATGGTGTGCAGCAGGTAATGCTTCCACCTCTTTCACATACTTACCATATTAATAAACCACCTTCACCATCCTACTTTCACCGTTACTAACCATAGTTTTAACAGTAGTTTAGTCTAACCCTTATTTTTGTATTTATTTCTGGGTTTATTTTCCTTTTATCTTATCTAGTCCCCCTGGGTCCCCTGCTTAGGTTATCCATTTCTGTTATCATTATTTTACATACATTTTATATTATTACTCATTGCTTATTATAATTATTTATTATTATGTCAACTTAATAAATAGGATTTATTATTATCTATCATTTTACTCAAGTTACTACCCTGCTACCTACCCTATTATACTCATCCTTTTCCAAACCTTTTACGTTCAGCGTTATTAGTCACTTTGGTACTGCACGCCACAGTTTACCTGTCGTGCACCCAACATATTGGTCCTTTGTTTGCCGGATACCTGTTTCATTTATCATCTATTTTATTTCATCTACTCAGCTATCTCAACTTTACATTCTGATTTCACTCTTCTTCTTCCAGCGACACTTCACATCAGCGATTACTTTGCATACTTATGCAATAACTTATAGACTTGCACTCAGTCTATTGTTCCTGTGGACTATTTATAAGTTTCACAACTGAAGCTATATTTGCCAGGACATTCATCTTTTGAGCATTGCATTCTGATAGACTTACAGTCTCAGGCTTGCCCAGCGATTATCCCCTATTACATAGGTGATAAATATTTTTTATTGTACCTAATTATTATTTAATTTATCTAGTACAATACTACTTCAGCATTTTATTTTCAACTTTATTATTTTAATTAATTTTGTCAGCGATCGTACAGCCGGATACTCCTGCTCTACTTTATTATTTATATTTTTACTTATCTTTTACACGTGTATTTATATATCTATTTTTTGTTATTGTTAATTCAGCGTTACCACAGGTTTCTTTTAAATTGTTTGAACCTGTACAATTCTTTGTTATTTTGTTAGCAGTTTATTTATTAATTTATTTAAATTTACATCATGATGCCTTCTGATGAGGAAGATCCGACTAGTATGGCAACACCATACCGTCGGAGAATGAACACCTTGGTGGCCGACTTACACGAAATAAGAGACCAGGGTAACCTCGCAGAGATCAGCAGTGATCCTAAAGCACTTGCCAAGTTTAAAGGTATGTATCTAACACTCAGTAGTACCTATGATAAGTTAGAGCAAACCTATGATGATCTTTGTGATCTTATTGACGATAATGGCAAGTACCTTTTAAGCGACAAGGATACAGCCTTAAGAGCGAGGGGTAAACGTTACTTACATGAATGTCACACGACATGGACTACGTTTGACGAAAATGCTAAAAGGCAATCAACCAATGCTAATGTGACATTCACGGGTGCATCTAAACCGAAGCTACCCACATTAGATTTACCATATTTTGACGGTGAACGAACAAAGTGGCCTCGTTTTAAAGACACGTTTTCGAGTATGATCATGGAGGAACTACAGTTATCCAATATAGATAGATTTCATTATCTAGTTCGTTGTCTTAAGGGCAAAGCGGCAGCTATTATAGCACATGTTCCCGTAGCTGATGACACGTTCGCTATAGCTTGGGACCTGTTAAAAGAGGCTTATGACAACAAGCGTTTGTTGGCAGCTGCTCATCTTGATCGGTTACTAGACATGAAACCTCTTGCTCAGAAGCCTTCTGCCGAAGTTCTAGGCGACACTGTAGCTCGGATAGCGGAAACTGTTGCTGCATTCAAACTTATTGGTGTTCCTAATAAAGAGGAATTTATGTACTTTCACATAGCGCGACGGTGTTTAGATGTACACACTAGAGAGGAGTTTGAGCGACAAAATAGTGAGGAATTTCCAACCTTTGAAATTCTTATAAGATTTCTTCGCTCACGCTGTGTAGCATCCGAATTAGCTGTAGGATTAGCCAGAGTTACAACCGCACAGGACATAGCTAATACCAAGAGAACTCCAAGGTATGCTAGACGTTTTGGGAGTTCAAGCGGTGGCCAGCTGGCCTTAGTGAGCAACACTCGTCTCACCACTCCGGACAACACTTCTGCAGCTTCAAGTTCATCTCCAGCTAAAACTAAGATTAAGTGCCACATCTGCAAGGATTACCACTCGTTAATGAATTGCATAAAGTTCGCCTCAGCAACCGTCAGTGAGAGATATGAGCTTCTTAAGTCCTGGAGGGGCTGTAAGAATTGTTTGCTATTAGGACATGCTACAAATGCATGCAATTCAAAATACCGTTGCCGTTACTGTCATGGTAAACACCATAGTATGCTGCATAATCTGCCTCAGAAAGAGCAGTCTCAAGACCCGCCCGCTCTCGCTCTTCATACTAACACTCGTAAGGACTTAGAAGTCATGTTAGGAACAGCGGAGTGTTTAATTAAAGCTAGCGATGGACGAGAGGAGAAGATCCGCTTAGTTATCGACTCAGGTAGTCACTTTTCTTTTGTCACCAGAGAAGTTGCTAATGCGTTAGGACTTAAAATCGATAAGCATTCCTCAAGCATCTGGGGTATAGGTGACACTCCGTTTAAAGGCTTTAAAGGCAGAACTTCATGCACCATTTCACCTCTTAACTCTTCACAAATAAGTCTTACCACCACAGCTATTGTTGTAGACACTATAGCATCACCTCTTCCTGGATTTACTTCATCACCAGAGATGTGGAAACCATTTTTGTCGTACCCTCTGGCTGATAAAGACTTTTGGACTTCCAGGCCAATCGATTTCCTCATAGGCTGTGATTTATTTAGTGACATCATCACAGGAGAAATCATCACTGTCACTAGCGACTTGCCTCGATTATTGGGAACCATCTTCGGGTATTCTGTTATCGGTAGAGTTCGAGAAGCTTCCAACGCTACCTCACTCCACGCTCTTCATGCTGTACCAGACAACAGCGCTTTAGACCTGCTGCAGCAGGATCTTCTTAAGTTCTGGGAGTTGGAAGAGTTGCCTTCAGCTAAGATTCAGGACCCGGAAGAACAGCGTTGCGAGCAGTTATTTCTAGACACCCACTACCGAATTCCGGATGGTAGATACGTGGTTCGACTACCTTTCCGTTTGCCGAACCCACAGATCGTAGGCACTCGAGGCATGGCTCTACGGCGCCTCGAGCATCTCGAGTCCAAATTGGCTCGAAATTCAAACTTAAAATCTAAATACGACGACTTCATGAAAGAGTATATTGACCTGAATCACATGGAAGTCGCCTCTCAACCTGGTCATGTATTTATCCCACACCACTGTGTGGTCAAGAATGTTGACGACGATATTAAAATTCGAGTGGTATTCGACGCTGCTGCTCGGACTTCTTCAGGTTCTCTCAATGATTCACTTCTCGTAGGACCGAAGCTTCAAAGCAACCTAGCTATGATTTTACTTAACTTCCGTCGTTATGCCTACGTCTTTACAGCCGACGCCGTGAAGATGTTTCGCCAAATACTGGTCCACCCCGAGGACAGGGGATACCAGCACATACTATGGAGGTTCGATCCAGCTGAAGCCGTTCAAGATTACGAACTTATGACTGTGTCTTATGGTCAAGCATGCGCACCCTATCTTGCCTTAAGAGTTCTTTTCCAGCTTGTCAAAGACGAAGGGCACGATTTTCCGCTAGCATCTACTGCCTTATTGGACGATACTTATATCGACGATGTAGTCACAGGAGCAACGACACTGCAAGAAGCATTAGAGTTGCAGCATCAGTTAGTTACCTTGCTCGGTAAAGGAGGCTTCAGTTTAAGCAAGTGGTCGTCCAATAACCCCGATATCCTAGCTGCATGTCGCCAAGAAGACCCTGCTGGCACATTACCAATCGACCAAAACATTCCATTGCAATCTGAGGATGAGAGCAATGTTAAGATTCTGGGAATGCAATGGTCTCCTCAAGCTGATATCTTTACATATAAGATTGGGATGCCTAGGGATGTGTGCAGCAAGCGTGGTGTGCTATCAGCCATATCCAAGATATATGACCCCCTTGGGTATTTGGGCCCTACGGTGGTGCTAGTTAAGGAACTTATTCAGGAGGCTTGGAAACGACAGCTTTCATGGGACCAGGAACTACCTCCTGACCTACGAACAAGGTGGACATCCTTCACTGCGCAACTACCAGCGTTAGAGCGAATTAGGGTTCCTCGTTGGGTAGTGCCAAACGATGGACCCTACGATGTACTTATCTTTGCCGACGCTTCGGAAAAGGCATATTGTGCAGCAGCATACCTCAGGTCTGTCAAAGATGATATGCCACAGATGCACCTGATAATGGCGAAGACGAAATTGGCGCCTGTGAAGTTCACAACCGTTCCAAGGCTCGAGCTTTGCGCTGCTTTGCTGGCTGCGCGTGTATGGCAAAGTATACAACCGTTCTGCCAGAACCTGTCTGTGCCTCCAAGCGTATACTTCTTTTCAGACAGCATGGTAGTACTATCTTGGCTCACTACACCTTACCATCTGCTAAAAACATTTGTCGCTAATAGGGTCGTACAAATCCGAGACTTAACTTCCGGAGGAAAATGGAGCCACGTTGTTTCAGCGGATAATCCAAGTGACTTGGGATCAAGAGGAGTACCAGCCACCGATTTAGTTCTTGCCGCTGTTAGCGTCGATCCCCCATTACTCAACCTTCTTCAGTCTCATTCCAGCTTAAGTAAGCTGCTTCGAGTGTTGGCTTACATCTTAAGATTTGTAGACCATTCAAAGGCCATCGCGTTGAAGCCAGCTACCACGAAAACTGTTCAAATTTGGGAAATTCGCCGAGCGACACGTGAAGCAGTTAAGATTACTCAGCGTCAAGAGTTTTTTAATAATAAAACTCCATCTGAGAATTCAATTCCGAAACACTTATTTAGCTTACACCCTTTCCTGGATGACTCAGGAGTTTTGTTGGTAGGCGGTCGCCTCCGCAACTCCAATTTACCATATGAAACCCGACATCCAATGCTATTACCTCCCAAAACTCATTTGACAAAACTCATCATCGACAAATATCATCGTCAGACTCTTCATGCCGGACCGTCACTTCTTTTAGCAGCCCTCCGATGGGATTTTTGGATTCCCAACGCACGTAACACAATAAGAGCAATTACTAGGAAGTGCGTCACCTGTCGAAAACATGATGCGAAACCCCTCCAACCTTCAATGGGAGATCTACCAGCCGCCCGTTTTCAGGACAACCATCCCTTCCTGCATGTTGGTGTAGATTATGCAGGTCCTTTCAGCATACGGGACTCCCTGAGACGAAAGGCGTTGACATCCAAGGCCTACTTATGCCTCTTTGTTTGTTTAAGCACCATGGCATTGCATTTGGAGCTGGTGTCCTCTTTAAGTACTACATCCTTTCTCGCATGTTTTGACAGGTATGTGGGTCGCCGTGGAAAGCCCGTTAAAATCTTCAGCGACAACGGCACTAACTTCATTGGAGCTGCGCATCAAATGAAGGATTTCTTTGCTTGGATCCGTTCCCAAGTTACTAAAGATGCTATCCAAGAGTATGTTGTCCAAAAGGATATTGAATGGTCGTTCATACCTCCCCGAGCGCCATCATTTGGAGGAATTTGGGAGGCAGGAGTCAAATCCGTAAAGCGATTGATGCGGAGTGTATACGGTGACAACGTTTTCACATTTGAGGAATTGGCCACGCTTTTGATCAACATCGAAGCCATCCTCAATTCACGTCCTTTGTGTCCTATGTCCAGTGATCCTCATGATCTTTCCTATTTGACACCAGGACACTTCCTCATTGGGATGCCGCTTACATCAGTTCCCGAACCTTCTCTTCTCGACGTTTCCGAGAACAGGCTTACTCGTTGGCAGGCTGTTGCCAAGAAATCTCAGCATTTCTGGCAGCGTTGGCGTCGCGAGTATTTAACCACGCTCCAGGAAAGGACGAAATGGCAAGCTGCAGGGTATAATCTCCAAGTAGGCGATCTTGTCTTGTTGAAAGATGATGGAGTTCCCAGGTTGCACTGGCCGTTGGGCAGAGTCCTCTGAGTCTTCCCGGGCAACGACGGCGTTGTACGGGTAGCTGAAGTTAAGACCAGCTCATCAGTTTTACGGAGACCCTGCAACAAACTTATTCCGTTATTTCTTCCCGAATCCATTTCAGCACCTTCAAATCCTATTTGAAAATTTTCTTTGACGTAAATTTTGGTAGGCGGTATGTCGGGGCACTGACCAAAATAATCCCACTATCCTATCCAGAATAATCCCTATCCTTATTCTTATTTATCGTTATATTAAGCTTATCAACTATTCCCTTATATTTTATCATATATATCACTATTTAATCTATTTTATCATGCAAATCTTACCTTATCACTTAACAATTTACACTTATATAGAATCACATTTTAACTTAGTTTTAAACACATATATCGCCGATTCTACCGCTTCATTTCTTCTTCTACACTCTATTTTCATTTCTTCTATCATCAGTTCTACCATAATAGATTCAGGAGTAACAAGTAAACACCAGTTATTTACGACAACCCACTGTTGCTGCAAGAACTTGTTTACGTCTGAATCTAACCGGCATAACCTTCCCATCCGTTAACCTTCACGCCTTCCTAAACTCAGCGCTGGATGCACCAAGCAGATCGATAGTACTATCGATCTATCGACATCCCGGCAGAGTGCACATCGAAGCTGTCAAGTGAACACCTGCCTTTGACACCTTCGTGAAGTTTTTCTTTATATATAATATATACGATACGTTGAGTGAATCCTACATATCTCCAGTTTGAAGACCAGTTTAATAGCATCCTGGTCAACCAACTGGAACAGAAGACTCCACACTTTACATTACAAGCTTAATTAATACTGCACAAAGCATGGTGTGCAGCAGGTAATGCTTCCACCTCTTTCACATACTTACCATATTAATAAACCACCTTCACCATCCTACTTTCACCGTTACTAACCATAGTTTTAACAGTAGTTTAGTCTAACCCTTATTTTTGTATTTATTTCTGGGTTTATTTTCCTTTTATCTTATCTAGTCCCCCTGGGTCCCCTGCTTAGGTTATCCATTTCTGTTATCATTATTTTACATACATTTTATATTATTACTCATTGCTTATTATAATTATTTATTATTATGTCAACTTAATAAATAGGATTTATTATTATCTATCATTTTACTCAAGTTACTACCCTGCTACCTACCCTATTATACTCATCCTTTTCCAAACCTTTTACGTTCAGCGTTATTAGTCACTTTGGTACTGCACGCCACAGTTTACCTGTCGTGCACCCAACAATAATTATAATTTATATAAATTCGTTTAATGTTCCAAATATTATAGAGAGTAGTTTTTAACTTCTACACTGGTGACCCTCGACAACTAACACGTAAGTCTCATTGACATTTTTACTACTTTAATTATATGTTGTATTTCTTAAAAGTTTAAAACACCCATCTGTGTCATTGAGTCTCCCACCTATTTTCTTTCCATATCCGGCACTAGCAGTGGTGGGGCTCGGGTCATAACAAAACTATTTCTTTTTACAATTTTACAATTTTTAATTTACCACCATCTCGGTAAATTAACTACATAGTTTTTTTAAATACATATATATATAAATATGTAATCCCCCATCCTTAAAAAAACCCCTGGTTCCCAATATTTCCCGTACATACGTGAGTGGATATTTATATAAATATATATTTATTTTACCGAAACGGTGCCAGGTTAAAAGTTGTTAAATTGTAGAAAGGAACAGTTTAAAAAAAAACAACAAAAAAACGAAGTCCATCTGACAATAATTATAAATATGTGGGTGTTCAAGAGCATATTTACCGTTTTTTAATCAAATCAGTTATGTCGGATGAAGTACTGTTTACAGTTAAGGAACATGAGAAGTTGGTGGATATTGTTTCAAAATGTTCTGTTATTTATTTTTCTTTAACGACATCGAGAATGTAGCTGAACTGCGTTGTTTTGCCTGAAATATTCCCGAAATTTTTTCTCATCCTTCAACAAGTAGCGATTGATAAGTGTCTCAAAAAAACCTTCCTCAATTCTTGATTTTAAAATAGGGTGTGCAGCAGCATTACCCTGACTTATTAGTTCCAGTAAAATGTCTGTCTTCAATCTCTTCTAAGTTCAAATAGAAGAGCAAATCGCGGACACTCATTATTGTCACACTCTCACTACCGAGGCCGCAGATCAACTGAACGTATGCATAGGAAACCCTCTAACCTGCGTCAGCCGCACTGCGTCTGATGTGAAATGAAAATGAAATGAAATGAAATGCCATTTATTGTTTAGAAAAACATTACATGCTGTACAATACTATTTTACAAATATTCATAATAAACAAATCGGCTAATGCCGTGGCGCCTTAACGGCTATGAGGTTACTTATGCTATAAATATACATATATATACATACATATATATATATGTATATGTACATACATATACATACATACACACACGTACACATATACATACATACATGCATCACGCACATATATATACAATACATACACCCACATATAAATATCTACATATTTTATAGTTTATGACATAAATATTATGTCACGATAATTTACTAAATATACAATCTGAAAAAAACATTTTTAAAAAACTTTAACAAAATTTTAAAAAATAACACTTTAACACAAAAAGATTGGATTATTTTTATTAATCTTATTTATTAATACTGTTTAATTTAAAAATATAATTCAATACTACACATTATGATTTTGTCCTTATTTGTTTTATTTTCAAATATTAATTTTTAATCTCATTTCTTTATTTTATTTTCTTTATTTATTTTTTATTTATTTTTTTTATTTATTTATTATTATTATTTTATTTTTATTTTTATTATTTTTTATTTTTTTAGTTATTTTGTTTCTCAATTTAAAAATATTGTTATTTATTTAAGCCAAACTTGTGAGAAGACATGCTTCATACGATCCCACTCTGGACGTTCCCTTGCCACTCTTTGCCAAGTTTCCTTGCCACAACACTTTCTCATCTCTTCGCCCCATCTTGCTACAGGTCTTCCTCTTCCTCTCTTCTTCTCCCATGGGTGCCACTGTAACAAAGCCTTGGACCATCGTCCATCGTTTCTTCTGGCTAAATGACCGGCCCACCCCCATTTCCTTTCAACCATTATCTTCCCAATGTCTTCCATCTCGGTCTTGCTTCTCAACCACTCATTCGATTTCTTCTCTCTCCTTGTAATCTTCAGCATACTACGTTCCATTTGTCTCTGGGTTACTCGCATCTTTTCTATTACTTTCTGTGTTAGCACCCAGGTCTCCACGCCATACATCAGCACCGGCAGTACGCATTTATTCCATAATTTTTTCTTGTGGAGCATTGGTACGTCCGAACGGAATATTGGCCTGTACTTATTATAACATGCCCATCCCAGAGCACTCTCCTTACTTCCTCCTCTTCTCCTCCGTGATCAGAGATCATCTGTCCTAGATATGTGTAGGTACTAACCTTTTCTATTAATTGGTCTTCCAGCTCTATTCCTTCGATATCTTCACAGTTTATAACCATAATCTTAGTTTTCTTGAAGTTCATGGTTAGTCCTATTTTCTTTACTTCCTCAGTTAGGTCTCCTATCATATTCTGCATTTCTACTTTACTTTTCCCAATTAAAACTATATCGTCGACGAACTTCATGATATTAAATCTTTCTTTATTTATATTTATTCCGAACTGATTCCAGTCAAGCTTTCTACAGGCTGCCTCTAGAACCACAAGGAAGATGTTTGCAGACACCACGTCTCCCTGTCTGGTTACCTTACTTCCTCCTCTTCTCCTCCGTGATCAGAGATCATCTGTCCTAGATATGTGTAGGTACTAACCTTTTCTATTAATTGGTCTTCCAGCTCTATTCCTTCGATATCTTCACAGTTTATAACCATAATCTTAGTTTTCTTGAAGTTCATGGTTAGTCCTATTTTCTTTACTTCCTCAGTTAGGTCTCCTATCATATTCTGCATTTCTACTTTACTTTTCCCAATTAAAACTATATCGTCGACGAACTTCATGATATTAAATCTTTCTTTATTTATATTTATTCCGAACTGATTCCAGTCAAGCTTTCTACAGGCTGCCTCTAGAACCACAAGGAAGATGTTTGCAGACACCACGTCTCCCTGTCTGGTACCTCTTTTGACAGCAACCTCCGCTGTACAGTTTTTATGTTCTACAATTAATGTCATACCTTCGTAGATTAACTCTATTATTTTTACGTAGCCTTCTTCAACTCCAGCTTCCCTTAGAGATTTAATTATCGCTGATGTTTTGATGGAGTCAAACGCTTTTGCGAAGTCGATAAAACATACTTTGCTTGTTCCAAATCTTTTTGACTCCTTCGTTGTTTTGTAAAGCTTTATTTATTTATTCTATTCTCTTTTGTATACTCCACTCCTTTATTTGCTTTCTGATAAGTTTCGACAGCTCCGCAAATTCTATTATTCCGTTCCCTTTTCTTTTCATTTTTCTTCTTCTTTCCATCAGTTTTCTTATATCCTTAGGGAGCTTCTCTTTAATTTGATCATGTTTTGAAAGGATTTTTTCAGCTGCCACCCTAAGACCATTGATAATTGTTACATTTGCGTTTTCAATATCCGTAAAATCATCTAGTTTCACAATTTTTTCTCTAAAACAACTTTGAAATTCTTTGGATTCATCTTCATCTAATTTAATATTTTTCATGGAATGCTTATTTTGCCAAAATTTTCTTGAGACATGTAATTTGAGTTTTGCTTTTAATGCTATGTGGTCACTTCCAAGATTCAGACTGTCGTCTGTTTCGACATCAAGAAACATACTTTTTTTATTAGATAGGATAAAATCGATTTGGTTTCTAGTTTTTCCATCTGGGCTTAACCAAGTCCATTTCTTATCTTCGTGTTTCTGAAAAAAGGTATTAAGAACATATAATGAGTTTGATTCAGCGAATTCTACAAGCCGGTCTCCTCTTTGATTCCTTTTTCCTAACCCGTGAATGCCTACTGATTTTCCCTCTTTTCCTTTGCCAATTTTACTGTTAAAGTCCCCCATTACAATAGTTGTGGAACTTCGGTCCTCATCAAGAGCTTGTTGAAGAGAGCTATAAAAGTCTTCTACTTCAGAATCGTCTGCGTCGCTAGTCGGTGAATACACCTGTATTATTTTTATTCGGTATCCTCCTTGTTTTTTGTCTAATTTCCAGATCAACTTAGAAACTCTTTGCGTGTAGGATTTATACCAAATTATATTTTTCGTGGTTTTTACGTTCACTAAAAAACCTGTGCCACCTTTATCTCCATCTCCATTTACAAAAAGCTCTATTCCATCTTTTAATTCTGCGTCTGATGTATGCTTAGGAAACCCTCTAACCTGCGTCAGCCGCACTGCGTCTGAAGTATGCTTAGGAAACCCTCTAACCTGCGTCAGACGCAGCATAGGAATCCCACCTTTACTTCGTACTTAAATCTGAAATAATATAATCTCCTTTAGTTTAGTATATTAAATTAAATCATACCCTTTTTTTCTTTTTTCATTTATTTAAAAATAAAACATTTTTTTTTTTTTTTTTATAGAAAACAAAATCTTCAACTTCTTTCTTATCAAACGTCTTTAATTTTGAATTTATTTTTCCCTAACCAAACCATAATCTAACCAAATTATAATCTTATTTTTTCTTCTTTTATTTGTCATGAGCCAGACGTCTGCATAAATTTGTTGCATTCTGGACCATTCCTTTCTTTCGTTGGCCACTCTCTGCCAAGTCACTTCTCCACACACCTTCCTCATTTCCTCGTCCCATTTTTGTCTTGGTCTTCCTCTACCTCTTCTTAGATCCATAGGGTACCAATTAATTAAAACTTTGGTCCATCTCCCATCTTTTTTCCTAGCTATATGTCCGGCCCATCTCCATTTTCTTTCCAATATGACCTTTCCTATATCTTCTAACCCGGTCTGCTGACGTACCCAAGTATTTCTTTTCCTGTCTTTCCTTGTAATTTTAAGCATAGACCTCTCCATCGTTCTTTGATGAACCCTCATTCTTTTCACGATTTCCTCTGTTAGTGTCCATGTCTCCGTCCCATACGTCATTACAGGTATTACACATGTATTCCGGAGTTTCTTCTTCAGTGGGATGCTAACCTCCGATCTAAATAGATATCTATACTTATTAAATACCCTCCAGCTAAAATGTGCCCTCCTTGTCTGCTGACCTCTTTCTCTTGTCCTTCTTCTTTCTTGCTTATCAAGCTTCCTAAATAAATAAAATCTTCCACAAATTCAATTTGCTCCGTTCCTAATCTGATTGTGTTATTACTTTCCTCTACATTGACCGTCAGTGCTGTTGTTTTTGACGTATTCAGCTCTAGTTCAATTGATCTTGTCTTCTCGACGACTTCGTTTAGGATTATTTCCGCTTCTTCATTAGTTTTTGCTATTAAGACAATGTCTTCCATGAACTCCAACCTTTTAAGCCATTTACAGTTCACTCTTATTCCATACCCGTCCCAATCCATCGGCCTTAAGGACAGTTCTAATGTTTTGATAAATATATTTTAAAAGCAACAGGCCGTAGTGGCGGAGATATTACCGACGAATAATGACCCCATTCAACAAAATAATAAAAATTCTGTTGTTAACGTTGAATGGGTAGAGAATGACAGTTGTATTAAAGGTAAAACTGTTGATGTTAGCAGAATCTCTTTCTCTAACACGAAACCTATTAATACAACTACAGAAACAATTATTGAACAAGTCAATAATGTCTCTAAGCTAAATGGTGAACCAGTCTTCGTTGTACTTGTTGTTTTGCACCAAATACAACTCCTAAACTCTGCACTACTGCGATAATAGTACAAATAATATTACAGAAAGTAGAACAGTTTGTTCTCTATGCAGTTTGTCATTTAAAAATCAAAGAGGCTTGAACACACATATTGCTAAAAAACATCCAATAGAAGCGAGTTGGCTAAACTGCGTCTTATCATCAACAAGTTTGTTTTTTTCAGTTCTCAGTTTTTTTATTACAATTTTAAATTTATTAGATATTTTTAGTTATTTTTTTGGTTAAACTAACTTATATTTATGATATAATTTAATGTGTTAATAAAATTTTGATACCCCGGTGAGTAAATTTTCGATTAATTCGTGTGTTACCCCGATGGCTCTTATCAGCGCATCAAAAATATTAAAATAGGCGAATAATAAAACTATTATGCCGTTGAAAATTATGGTTCCTTAATGTCGCAACCGCCGATAGAAAGTTATTTCTCGCCACTACTTCCCATCAAACGCAAAAGAACGAAGGAAGAAGTCGATCAGGAAGGTGATAACACCGGCTCGAATATCTCACAAGATTGAACAGGTGGTTCGCCCGTCGAAAAGAAGCAGAATATGGGTACAACCAATGAAACTACATCGCTTATATTGGAGCTCAAGGCAACTATGGATGCGGTAAACGCACGTACAATAAAAATAGAGGACGATATTAAAAATGTTGCGACGAAGGAAGAGGTAAATAGATTTGAGTCAAAGTTCCAGGTTCTATCTGCAAACACATCAGAGCTACAAAAAACTGTTGGCGATCTTGTAATCCAAAATGAAAACCTTCAAAACAAACTTAAAAGAGAGAATTTGCTGTTCAGAGGTCTCAGTCTCGAGGATAACTTAAAAAAGGATGAGCTCATACAGAAAATTCAGGAGTTTTGTCAAAAAACATTAGGTGTTACAGAAGGTATTGATATTAAAAAGGCTTATCTGATAGGAAAATCATTGGCTGTAGTTGAGTTTGGATGAAGACTCGGTAGGCAAAATTTTATCTCAAACTACAAAACTACAAGGAACTGATTTTTCTATCCAAAGAGACTATTGTAAAAATACAATAATAAAAAGGAGAAGACTGGTTACGCTTAAGAAATTTATTTCTGCAACTAATAAAACTATTAAACTGGGGATTAGAGATGAATATCTCTTAATAGGTTCTGAAAAAATGTTTATTCCTGATGTTGGTACTTACCTGCTTAAGGAGGGTTTAAATGCAAGAGATAAAATCTTTGAGCTGACGGGAGCGGACATTACAAACATGAATATTGAAAAAATACAAACTTCTGATGGAGATGGTCCATCAAACCCTGTTTCATCTGAAACCCTGGCTTCCTGACTAGAAACTGATAGTAGGCCCGCTGTGTCAAAGGATCAAAGGTGCAATAAATTAAATATATTATGCTATAATGTTTGTGGTTTGTTAGACAAACCACATTCTAGTAGTAGTAGTAGTAGTAGTTACCTAGTACTTCCTACTAGACGGGTAGGACGAACCACTTGTTCGAACCTCGCAATCAGGCCTACAGTGGACCCATTTTACTTCCCCGTGGTGGAGAGTTCCAGCTACTTCACACATCATACATTTGTACATTGTACCGCCGAAGCGAGTATGATGTGGTCATTAGTAAGCTATATGAGCGTGCTTCAAAGTGTGGGGGAAGAGGACCCCTCAGGAGGTCCCCTCGCCCTACTCCGATCTCGAACCATAGATACAGATCACATCTCATGACACGGATCGAACCCACTAGACATCGTGGGGGAAGAGAACCCCTCAGGGGGTGTCCCTCGCCCTACTCCGTCCGCGATTCATAGATGCATTCAGTGTATCACGGCCCGGGATCGAACCCACGACCTCGAGTTGCCTCGACTCAGTGATAGCTGAGCGTTGTCTTTACGACCTCGGCCACCCTGGCTCCCTAACCACATTCTAAGGAGTTCTTAAGATACTGCTAACTTTACCTTGGTGCAAATAAATTAAACGGTAGTAAAAAAAAAAAAAAAAAAAAAAAAAGATAAAAAATAATAATGTTAAATAATGTTTAGTAATAATAATAATGTTAAATAATGTGATAAAAAGGAAAAAAGAGAAGGGGGGGGGGGAAAGCCTAATGTAATATTAACTGGATTGTAATTAATTGTATTAAAAACCATGTAGCCACCTCCTCCCTGAAGGTTTTAACCATGGGGGTTATTATGTTTTATTGTAATGTAAGGTTATTCATGTAAAAAATTAAATATAAGATTTTTTTCTATTCTATTCTACATCCAATAGAAGCCAACTTATTAAAACTTAACAGCTTACTTGTAATTGAAGAAAGGATTTGACAACAAATCAGATAAAAATGATCAAATCGATGTCTGGGCAGATAAGTTTAAAGAATTTCTTTCACTAGATTTCGATTATTTTAAACGTCATGAAAATGACAAAAATGTTAATGACTTTCTAAAATTCCTTAGACAGGCTAACAATGATTTACCAGGTTTGAAACATCCTTCCGCTCGTTACTATAAGATGCGTAAGAAGAATAAAGGTAACAAAAGTACGAAGGGAGCCTCTAGAGAAAAACGCAAACAACAATATCAATATGAAGTGGCACAATATAACTATTACAACAGGAGAAAGAAAGTAGTTAACAATGTTATGAACTCAGATCAGTCTAAACAATGTCCTGTTGATATCGGTAGAGTAGAAGATCACTACAAATCACTCTTCGAAGAGCAGAATAATACTGAAAGAGAGTACTATCAGAACAAGGTTACGAATCCTAATATAATATCAGTAGAAATGAGTGACATTCATAAGGCTGTTAAGTCAAAATCACTTGACACATCTCCTGGTCCCGATGGTGTTTTGATTAGAACTATTAAGACCTTAAATATTTATCATATTATTAAGACCATTATTATAATTTTTTTTGACTAAATAATATCTCTTTACACTCTATTTTTTATTTACATCTTTGGCAGTTTGATTCCTAGCTGTTCTAGTGGCTCTTCAAAGTTTAGCTAAGGGTTATGTCTATCCCCTTAAACAGGAACGAGGAGATAAAGACAATATACTGGACTGATCCTTGGGCAAAGTATCACTGGAGTGAGTTGAAACCACCGCGTTGCAGGAACATCTTTTAGCGGGATAAGCTGGCCTACTCAAGCATCAATGCCTGACCCATCTGAGGGATTAAGGTCAGGATCCACAAGCTCCACGTCCTTACCTAGGTCAGGTTCAGCTACAAGCAGAGACTGGTCCGAGCTATTCGGAGAATGGGACCGTCGTTACGCCAGGACAAATTCAAGTCAGAGTCTAAACTCCAGTTACTGGTGGGACCCTAATGAATGTGGGAAGGGCCCTGGGCTAAACGACGCTTCCACCAATACAGAAGATCGGACAAAAAGGGCAGAACCTTTAACAATGGAGAAAGGAATTATGGCAGGTGTTTTTGCTAAAACGCTAGGGGACTTGGCTTTAGCGTCCTCGTTAGGGCAGGGAAAAAGAGCTGTAGAAGGTGAAATAAAACCGCATGTGGTGCACATTAAATCTGTGCCAAATGATGGATTTCTACCCGATCTGATAGAGGCACTTGCTCCAGTTCATACAAAGAAAACCGAACTATCCATTGAAGGAAAGGCTGAGGTAGTTAAAGGCTGGATAGAGTTGGGGAAGGCCAAACAAAGGATACTAGCTTGTAGGAAGTGGAGAAAACAAGTGAAGAAACTGTACACACAGAGGATTTCCCGAGTAAGGTCTAATTTAGACCAACTAAAAAATAAAAAAACAAAAGAGGAGGCTAAGGAATTAAAAAACCTGGCCAAACGGGAAATCAGAGCCTTGGAGGACAGAAGAAAAGCAGACCTAGAGGTGATACGGAAAGTCAGTTCAGGAGAAATCGTGGTGGCTTTCTCTAAAGAGGAGAAACTTTTAGAGGGTGACCAGAGGCATGAAAAGAATGAGGAGATACCAACACCTTTACCGAGGAAAATGACTCCGAGCCAAACTGCCCAGTTTATCCGGGAGTCTACAGAATCTAGTGAGTCAATATCTTCTACTTGCTCATCAAGCTCGGATGAAGAGAAACCTCATAGGCCATTAAGGATGAAAGGAGGAGCTCCGCGCAAGAAGAAGCCAAGTAAAGAAGCATTAGAGAGAAGCAGTAGCTATTGGAGAGAAGAAGATTTTGGTAGTGCTACTGTCAAAACTGCGTATGACGCTCTAGAAAGATTGGACCGAAAGGTCAGAGAGTTAGGTCTCTCTGAAAGCTCAAAATTAGAGAGGAATGATGCATACACCCTCTTGACAGAACTTGCTATTGCCCGGCAGGCCACAAGTGATCTCTCAATAGCTCTCATGAAAGCGAGAGGAATAATAAATTCAAAAACATCTGGCAAGGTTAAAGAGATACCTAAGACTGGACTCCCGGACGCAGCCGAAATCGCGACTCCAAGTAATCAGGTCGCTGAACCAGTTCCTGTAAAACGGAGTCTGGAAACAAATTTCAGTCTACCTAAAAAGGTGTCTTTCGCAAGCGTAGTAAAAGACAACCTTCAATCAGATGACAACGCAACAGTAATAGCTACGCCTGAAGAAGGAGCAAAAGAAAATAAGTGGGAGACAAAGAAAGGGAAGGGTAAAAACAAGACTTCCAAGACTAGGCCATCTAAATCCTCACTAGGAGGAAATAAGGTGGAATACGAGCCCCCAATAAAGAACAAGGCAGTCTCACCACCCATTGACTTGAGAAGGACAGTAGTAATAAGCCCAGTAAATGAATCTACCATCAAAAGCCTTGAGGCACTAATACATGTGTTGATGGAAAAGCTTAGACCTGTAATAAAGCACATCGATGTTGTCGGTATGAGGAGTAAAATCAAAGGCATTGCTTATGCTCTCGAATGCTCTTCAAGTGAAGGCAGAGATAAACTTCTTCACTTTGAAAGGCTAAGTGAACTTGGCCTTAAGGCTGCACTACCAACAATGCCTGGAGAGGCCGTAGAAATAGTTGGAATACACATAGATGTCTCACAGGAAGACATATTAAATGAACTGTGGGAAAAAAATCTGCGTAATTTCTATAGTGAGGAATCATTTAAAAGCAAGGTATTCCTAAGATATAGTATACCTTGTGGATGGATAAAAGGAGGAAAATTTGTTCGTTGGGTGGTTGAGCTCCCTACTGAAATGAAGGAGAGACTACTAAAAGCGGGGTATGTGAAGATAGAGTGGTCTCGACTTGCAATTAAGAACCACGTCTGGACGGCAAGATGCTGGCGCTGTTTGAGGATGGGTCATCACAAATTCCAGTGTAAAGAAGTAGCTCAAGCGTGTACTCACTGCTCAGCTATTGGCCACTGGAAAAAGGAATGCCCTAAAGCCAATGAGGGGCCCACCTGTCTACCATGCAAGGAGAAAGGTCGCCCTTTTCAGCACAGCATTACAGACACAAAATGCCCAGAATATAAAAATGAAATAAAACGTCAGGCAGCAAATAGAGCCAGGAGTATGAATCACCGAGAAGATCTTCCCACTGCCAGTTCAGCTCCAGCAGCAGAAGACATCACATCAAGAATTCGACCACGTGAGGAATCAGACGACTCGGACTCTTCTTACATGGAAAGGAAGAAAACAAAAGAGGGGGTTAAAGGAATAATAGTAGGAGAGGAGGATATTGAGCCCGAAACGTTTTTCTCCCCATAATGAGTGTTAGGTTTAATAATAGAATTAAGTTTTTACAGGCCAACATTCAGCACGGGGGTGCTGATAGCACAGTTTTTTGTAAGAAATTTCTAGATGTAAGTGCAAATCAAATGTTGGCCTAATTCAAGAACCGTATGTAAATAAGGGACTTATACGTGGTTTGGGAATTTCGGGGGTACTATTTTCTATTCTACAGATAGTGAGGTTCCGCGTGCCTGTATTATAACTAGGAACATTAATGCGACCCTTATACCGGAGTTTTGCCGAAGGGATATGGTGGCAGTAAAGCTTAAAGGGAGTCTGCTGGGGCATGGGAAGCGAGACGTTATAGTTTGTTCACTTTATTTACCCTACGACTCTATGGATCTGCCCCCTCCATCTTGCTTTGTGGATCTAGTCCGCTTCTGCACAGAAAATAAGTTTTCCCTTCTAGTAGGTGCTGATGCTAATGCGCATAATTTAGTATGGGGTAGCAGTGACACAAACCCTAGAGGTGCAGCCTTACTCGAATTTTTATCCAGCACACAGCTTTTTGTCCTTAATAACGGGGCTGTCCCTACTTATTTCACAGCAAGAAGAAAAGAAGTGATCGACATATCTTTCTGCACAGAAGATTTACTAACATGTGTTAAGGATTGGCATGTTATTCAGGATGAATCTCTATCCGACCATAGGCACATCCTATTTATGATAAAAGTTCCCCCTCCAAAAGAGATTCGATTCAGGAACATTAGAACCACCGATTGGGTCATCTATCGAAAGGTGCTCAAAGAAGAACTCGACAAATTAGGACACTGTCCCAACGGACTTAAAGAAACTGAGGACTACGTACAAGCACTTACAAAAGCCATAAGTACAGCGTATGAAACTAGTTGTCCATTAAAAGTCCGTTCCCAAACGTTCTCAACACCTTGGGACTCACAAAGTAGAATCTCTTAGAAGACAGGTTAACAGAATCCTAAACAAAGCAAAATGAAATAATTTGCCAGAGCTGTGGGAGGAATATAAGTCCGTCCGTAGCAAATACAAGGCACAAATCAAAAAAGCTAAGAGGGATGCTTGGCGAGCCTACTGTGCAGATATAGGGGGAATAGCTCCGGCGGCCAGATTTCATCGCATTCTCTCCAAAGCTCCGACAGATATGTGTAGTGGTCCCTTACTGCTTACTGGAGGCACATTTACTTCTTCAGAGGAGGAGGCGCTTAGATATCTGGTAAATACTCATATGCCAGGCTCCGATATAAGTGAGAACATTGAAATATCTGATTCTCCCACGGATCTACCTGTGGAAGGAGCTCAAGCCTTAGCAGACAATATCATTACAAACAATAAGGTAGAATTTTCAGTGAAAAGCTTTGCCGCATTTAAATCTCCTGGTTGTGATGGGATTATGCCAATAATGCTCCAACAAGGTCTGGATCTGATAATTGACGATTTAGTTAAGATCTATCGAACCTTCCTTTCTCAAGGAACTATCCCGAGCTCCTGGAGGGAGGTGCGCATTGTTTTTATACCAAAACAGGGCAAACCTGATTTTACTCTTCCTAAATCTTACAGACCCATCAGTCTTACTTCGTTCTTTTTAAAGACCTTGGAAAGGCTGGTGGATAGGTGGATTAGGGACAACATGACCATACCATTAAGCAAGCAGCAGTATGCATATCAAGCAGGAAAATCTTGTGAGGCAGCTCTTCACCATTTGGTCTGCAAAAGCGAAAGAGCCCTCAACAAGCAACAGCTGATGCTGGGGCTCTTCATGGACATCGAAGGGGCTTTTAATTGTGTTTCTGTTGAATCTATCAGCCAAGCTGCTTCTGAACATGGTGTTCACCCAGTTATAGTGGCATGGATCAGATCAATGCTATCTCTTAGACTAGCTAAAGTTGAGAGAAATGGACACAGTATAAAAGTTGCTATAAGGAGAGGCTGTCCACAAGGAGGAGTTCTTTCACCGTTACTTTGGTGCCTTGTGGTGGATAGTCTCATAAAGCTTATTCTGAAAGATGGGATTTACATTCAAGCTTATGCAGATGACGTAGCAGTTCTGGTTCAGGGCAAGTTCACTACCACAGTATTTGAGCTGGCAGAAAGAGCTCTTCACACTGTTGAAAGATGGTGTTATAATCACGGTCTCGAAGTTAATCCCGAAAAAACAGTGGTGACACTATTTACAAGGAAAAGAAAAGTGGAGGGAAGTACAGAACTTATGATAAGTGGTAAGAAGCTTAACCTCGCAGACTCAGTAAAATATCTAGGTGTAATTTTGGATAAAAAACTGACCTGGAAACTTCGTCTTGAAGCGAAGCTGAATAAGGCAATGACGGCCTTTTGGGTATGCCGGAAGGCCATTGGTCCCACCTGGGGATTACAACCTAAAGTACTGCCATGGTAAGACCAATTCTTTCCTATGCATGTGTTGTCTGGTGGCCAAGGATATCGATAGGAACTGCAAAGAAATCACTTCAGCACCTTCAAAGAACGGCTTGTGTTGGTATACTAGGAGCAATGAAAACTACACCAACCCTGGCACTTGAGGCTATGCTATGCTTACCACCTTTAGAAATATACCTGAAGTACGAAGCTATGCTAGCTTCATATCGCCTGCACTGTGCTGGTTTATGGATGGGATATGACAGTATAGGGCACAGTATAATATGGAATTCTATCACAGAAATCTGCCCAGAAGTAGTTATGTTACAGGACTCTATGATACCACAGTGGGATTTTGACATTACCTGGGAGTATCTACTTCCTTAAAGACAAGACTGGGAACCTGGAGATGATCCTCAAATGCTACCAGGAACAGACATGTGGTTCACCGACGGGTCCAGAATCAATGAATTATCAGGGGCTGGGGTTTTCTGTGCAGAACCCCAATATGAGCTTAGGCAAATATGCCACTGTATTTCAGGCAGAGATATATGCAATTTCGGCCTGTTCTCAAATTATCCTGAATAATAAAATCTTTAACAGACAAATCAGAATCTACTCTGACAGCCAGGCAGCGATTAAAGCACTGGTTACACCAAGGTATACATCTAAACTGGTTGCTGAGTGCAAAAGCTATCTTAACACTCTTGGACAACTTAACAAGGTACAACTGATATGGGTTCCTGGACATTGTGGCATTGAGGGGAATGAGATTGCTGACCAGTTAGCTAAAACGGGTTCCAATTCGACCCCAATTACACCAGAACCAGTTGTTGGCGTGCCACGTTGTGGAGTGAAAAATTCCATATGGACATTTATGAGGCTAGACATGAAAAGAATATGGAACACTGCTTCAGGTATGCGACAATCTAAAATGATGATCCGGGAACCATCTCAGCATCTTACCAGATCGCTGCTCTCGCTCAAAAAACAATCCTGTCATCTTTTGACAGGATTTCTTACTGGACACTGTAGGCTAAATCGACATCTACATCTGCTTGGCCTAGCAGAAAGCCCAGTGTGCAGGCTGTGCGAGGAAGAGGATGAAACCCCTTCTCATCTTATTAGCAGCTGTCCTGCTTTAACACACCTGAGGTGGAGAATCTTTGGCTTAACCATCCTGCCAATTGAAGAACTAAAGTTACTTCCCCTAAACAAGGTGCTCACTTGCTGTGGGTCTGTGAGCTTGCTAAGAGGATAGGGTACTATAGGATGTTCTATTAAACCGGGTTTGCTCCTTGGATCCACACATGAGGTCTTATTGCTTCGGACTTTTTTTTTATAAAAAAAAAAAAAGAAGTCCCCCGGGAGAAAAAAATAGACCATTATTGACTTAATCTTGAAATTCTCATACGTCCCTGAACCTCTCAGGAGAGGACGTGTTCTAATTTATAAAGGAAAAGGAGATGTAAACAATATGTCGTCATCTTGGAGACCTATTACTATGTATTCAAGACTCAGACGAATTATTGAGATGGTTTTAGACTCAGAATTAAGGAGACAAGTATCCTTCCATCCACGTCAAAGGGGTTTTATAAAGGTCTTCCAGGATGCCATGTGAATGCCAGGCTTATGAATGCTGTCCTTCAAGATGCTAAGAAGAAAAAGAAGACGGCTGTAGTTGTTTTCCTTGACGTCACCGGAGCCTTTGATAATGTTGGTCACAGTCATGTAATAAAAACCCTTAAATCTAATGGTGTTTCTTCGGACTTAATAAATTGCATTGAAGCTTTACTATGCAACAATACCATCAGTTTCGTTAGGTCTGAACGGAACAGCTCCTATATCTGTTTGCAGAGGAGTACCTCAGGGTGGACCAATATCGAGTACTCTTTTTAACATTGCCATTGACCATCTTTTCAAAGAATTCTGTGACCCACAAATAGCCAATAGTTAAGGATATGAACCCTCTGAAGGTAAAGATCGCATAGTGTTAACAGGGTTCGCCGATGATCAGGCTATAACAGCATGTGATATGGAAGCTGCAGAAATGTTAATTGACGGTATACAGAGAAGTTTAAGTGAAATTGGACTGAGCGCCGAAAAGTACTGCTTTTGTTGTTATAGATGGGATACTTGATGAACGTATATTAAGACTAGAGTATGGAAGTGAAATCGAGTCAGTAAGAGAGGGTGAAAATATCAAGTACCTTGGTTGCACCTTCTCGGGAAAACTAGTTTGTAATGAGGAGTCAATTCGCAAGCTTCATGGAAATCTTAATAAATTAACAACGTCGGATTTATTGAAACCTGACGAGAAGCTAAATATACTAAACCAGTATATCTTTCCTGCATTGACATACCCATTACAAAATGCACCTCTCACTAAATTACGTCAACCACCTATTAGAAGGAATCGACGTCATCATAAGGAGAAGCACGAAAGCAATCGTAGGACTCCCAGCTAGCACCACATCTGCAATGCTATACTCGCCTCGCCGTTTTCGGGGGCTTGGTATTTTAAGATGCACCTGGGAAGCTCCTTAACAACATCTTAGTATTGCTAAGAAGTTAAGCGCAGTTCAAGATACCTTCAACTTTGATGAGGAAGTTACAGAGTGTTTGAAAAGATTAAGCCTAGAAAATGAGTCTCTTGAAAACATCAATGTCAAAAAGCTACGCCAAAACCAGCGTGAAAAAAGTTTTGATGAGTGGACAAAATGTAAAGTGGCAGGGTGTTGGTGTCGAGCATTTTAAGGAACATCCAAATTGTAACAAATACATTTGGGACCGGAAAGTACTAACGGGATCCGAATGGACCAACTCAATTAAACTTAACGTTAACTACGCCCCTTTAAGAGCTGTACCTGGTAATCAGTCAAAAGGACCCTCTGTCGCAAATGTGGCAGAGAGAATGAAACTCCAGCACATGTGCTTGGAAAATGCCCACATAACATGCTTCTTGTGACTAGGCGCCACCATAACGTTAAGCGCAAGATCTCGGAAGTCCTCAAGGAGAAAAAGTATATTTGTTATGACGAGGTTTATGCAATCGACTCGGAAGGTTCTTCTAGATTTTCTGATATTATAGCATTCCACCCGGACAACAAGACTGCCCTTATTATTGACCCCACCATCAGATGTGAAACTAATGACATAGACCAAGCCAACAAAGTACACGAGGAGAAGAAGATCATATATGAGAAGTGCATCGAGTTTTATAAAGATAGGTTTCGAGCTTCTCATGGTGATAGAGATTATAAAGTGTATGGATTGAGGTTTGGAACAAGAGGGACTATACCAGCTAGCACTAAAAACTTTGACGAGATTGGTACGGACCAACATTTTTTAAGACTACTGTCAGAAAATATAATTTTGGACTTATTAGGTATCCTTAACCACCATATTTATTTTTAATTGTTATGTTAATATTACTTAGTTTTTAATATAATGAGTTGATGAATTACTTGTTAGTTCATTATAATATCCTTGACAAACTTATATTATTTTTATAGTGCTACTAGGTATGCATTAGTGTATTACTTTATAATTTAAACTTTATGATTTATAATTTAGCTATTATTAATTTAAAATGTTGTCATTCGATTGATAAGTACGCTGTGTGTGAAAGCAAACCTTAATATAAGGCCAGCCTCACTTGTTTATATTTTGTAAATAAAGTGTTTATATGTATACTTCTGGAATCCTTTTAGGAAGTAGACGCTTTTATTTTCATCTTTACTGCAAGTACTCCAACATATGTAAAAGTTCCTTTATTGTTTACAGTAAATGCAGAAACATTATGAATACCTGTTGTGTCCAAATTCTTCCAAAACTTTTTAAAGTAATTAGTTGACCGATTTTTTTTTCGATTATTTTTTGGTTATAGACCAATTGGACTCCTTCCCTCACAGCATATTACCGCCCTGTTTTGAGACTAGATATTGTTTTGCAATTTTAATATTAAAAGTATACACATACAACTATTCTAATTTGGTATAAGTATATTAGCTAAACAATTCTGCTATTATGGTAATTAGGGTAACCTTAATGGATCCCTGGACCATGGACCAGGGACCTTGATGGGGGGGGGGGGAATGTTAGAATAGAATGGTTTTGCTATTTCTTCATATCTATAGTGTGTCCTCAGCCAAGACAGTAATACTTAGTTGTGTTTGTTTTTGTTTTGGCATGTTTAAAAAATTCAGTATAATAAAATTTATAGTCTGGGCCCAAAAAATATTAAGTTAAAGACATAATTTCGGTTCCAACAAGTGGAATTATAAATTTTCATGTTGATGCTACATAAAATCTATCTAATAATGGACAACTAAAGCCACAGATAATACTTGTGGCGACCGCCACCTCTTTGTGCCTTATTGAACCGCAAGTCTCTTTCTGTATTTTTATATTTAAACCTTATTGTTTTGCATTGTATCATGATTTTATGAAATATACGCGGGATGTAGAAGGAGTGTTGCCGCGCCGGCCGGAATGTCCCTGTCCTAGGGTAGTCGGGTTCTCTGCCCAGCGTCCCCACTCCGGAGGCGCTCCGACATGCGTACTGCGCTCCCCTCCAGGAGTGTGGGGTGGCAGTCCCCCCTTACCTCCCTGGGCTATAAATACCGGGCTGAGAGCTCATACTTTTCTATTCCTTCTCCTCTTACACTTTACTCTCTCTTTTCTTACCTACATATCCTTACCTCTCGCTGAACCCTCCGTGGGCTGGGAACACCCAACGTGTGTCTTCGGCACTCCTTACTTCCAATCCTATAACCCAGTCTGAACACGCAAAATAGTCGGGCCCTCCTGATAACTACTAAGTCTGCTTACTGGAGCCCGACATACTTAAATCAAGTGAAATTAAAATAATATAGAGAATGAACTCTTTTAGTCCACAGGCCACCATAAGAAGTGAGTCGCTGATTGATAAAGTTTTCTTACCTTATGGAATCGCTTATTTATGCCTTGTCCAGCGATGAATTGGCTATATGGCAACTGGGCGCTGGGCCATTTCTTTTTTGTTGACATGCCAAACTTGCCCTTCTGCGGGAACATTGAAAAGAGATAGATAAAGTTTTGATTTTCACAGGATCGTTTAATTAAATTATTTAAAAAACAGTGGTAAAGGTGGCCACCGATAAGAGTGGGCCGTTTGGGGTGTCCACCCCCCCAAACATATCGCTTTGCGGGGACGTTGAAAAGAAAACGGCCCACTCATATCGGTGGCCACCTTTACCACTGTTTTTAAATAATTTAATTAAACGATCCTGTGAAAATCAAAACTTTATCTATCTCTTTTCAATGTTCCCGCAGGAGGGCAAGTTTGGCATGTCAACAAAAAAGAAATGGCCCAGCGCCCAGTTGCCATATAGCCAATTCATCGGTGGACAAGGCATAAATAAGCGATTCCATAAGGTAAGAAAACTTTATCAATCAGCGACTCACTTCTTATGGTGGCCTGTGGACTATTTATATTATTAAAATATATATAAGATATACCATGTTGTATAATATAAAACTTACCAGGAAATTCTGCCTCCCAAACTTTTCTATATTTTTTATTATTATTAGGTTTAGACACTTTAGACATAATAAAAACGGTAGTAAACTAGCTACAAATAAAAATAAACAAATGCAGAAAAAAGACAAGACTGAGTGGATTGATGAGTTGAGAGTTGATAAGACACACAAATGAACTTATTAAATCTAGAGAAGGAGGGATAAGGCAAAACCCAGGTATATAGTTACCTTTTAGAAGGACTCTACTTGCATATTGAGTTGGAAAAAAAATCCCAAATTTAAAAAAAAAAAAAACACCACACACCATTTCAGAAAAAACACCAAAATGGTGGGGGGAAAACATCAATCTGGCAACATTGCTGCCATCTTGCCTTGGTAATAGGAGACTTTAATGCAAAAGTAGGATTACGGACTGTGGAAACGAGTGTAGGTCCATTTGTTTTGGCAAGAGAATTGAAAGCGGAGACAGATTGATCGAATTCACTAGGTGAAGAATATTTACATTGTAAATACATTTTTTGATGGCAATCTCGAAGGCAAATGGACGTGGATTAGCCCTAATGGTAAATTTAAAAATCAATTTGATTTCATATTAAGCAATAATATGGCCTTTATTAAAGAAGTGGAAGTTTTAAAAGAGATCAACATCGGCAGTGCCCATAACGCAGTAGGGGTAAAGATGAATTTACTATGGAAAAAAAGGTTAAACGGAAGAGCGCAAAAAGAATAACAACAAAAGAATTAACGTTGGCAATGGCTTAGAAGAGCAACTGTGCTGACGGCTTAAGGATTATACCAACTCCAATGACATTAACTCATAAGTTTATAAGATAATATAAGTTTAAATATAATTGGAACCTTTAATATTAACTTAAGTAACCAACCCAGCAATATTAAAAATATGTTGAATAAAAGTAGAAAGTTGAAAGGAAACTTAGAACAAAGGACAGAATATAGTAATTTGGGTAAAGCAATAAGATTGGGCTCATGTCGCTAACTGCAGACCAGAATAGAAGAGACAAGGACTAATTCATTATGTAATTCCCCTCCAGGAGCAGAACTAGCAACAAAGAATTAACCTCAAAACAATCCTTAGCTCACCCTGATTTTGCGAAAAGCAAGAAAAGGATTCAATTCTATATGAAATGTACTATTTGTTAAATTATGTTTCAATGTCTAAATTTTTATTTCTATGCCAAACCCGCTTTGCTCTTATGTTAATCTATATAAATCTGGGTTTGGTATTCAACTTTGTAAATCTATATATATTTTTTTTTAATCGTTAATAATGCACGCTCTGCAACAGGTTATGGGCTCAAGCCATTAGGTTAGTTGTTTTTTTCTCGTGTAATCTTTTTCGTTCGTTGTGTTCCTCGTTTTTTGTCGGCAGTGCGCGAGTACAAGTTGATTTTTTTTTTTTTTTTTTTTTTTTCTCGTTTTGATTTTATCAGAGCCAGTATCAAACATAGTTTGTTTTTTCCTCGGCCTGCAAGATTTAAATAGAAGATACAATAATACTTTAGATAACAATAACAACAGTAACAAAAAAGGGGGAAAAAATTAACAAAAACCCTCTAACTTAATGGTAACTATGGTGAAGGTTAATAGAACATATAAATAAACTGGAGTATAACATTAACAAATGGTTTGATAACAATGATTAGATACATCTGAGATTAAAAATAAATAATATTGTAATTAACACATATTATATGCTATCTAGAAGTATAATATGTTTGATTCTTTTATGTTTGTATTTTTTGTACCTATTTCTTAGATCACTGATATTGTAGTTGCCTATATTTTTGATTAGTTGGTTAGCCTGGTTGTCTTGACACTGCCTGAAAAATTTTTGGGTTAGCTGAAAAATAAATTGTTGAATGTCAGGAAGATTTAGCTTGGCGTGCATTTCTTTGATTCTTGTGAATATTGGGAAATTACCAATTATTCGACAGCATTTATTTTGTAGTACTTGCAGGGACCTATAGTTTGATTTAGACACGGAGCTCCAGACTGGACAGGCGTACGTAAGGGCGGGTCTTATTAATTGTTTGTAGATTATTAATTTATTGTTTTGGTTTAGTTGTGACCGTTTGCTAAATAAGGGGTAGAGACTAAATAATGTGTGTTGAATTTTATTGAGGTTTGTTTTAATGTGTCTAGAAAAATTTAGTTTTTTATCGAGAGTCAAACCTAGGTATTTGATTTGATCGTTCCATTCTATAACGGCTCCTTCAAAGTTAAGGGGTTCAGGTAGGTGGGGGCGACGTCTGGTAAATATTATCGCTTCTGTTTTAGTCTGGTTCACTTTAATTCTCCATTTTTTAAAGTAACTTGTAATTTTATTAAAAGCTTTATTTAGTCTATTGACAATCGTATCTAGACGCCACGAGCTACAGTATATTGCAGTGCCATCAGCGAAAATCGAAATATCAACATTTTCAGTATTTGGGATACCCGACATGATTATATTGTAGGTGCCAATATTGAACCCTGGGGCAAGCCGGAGGACATACTATAATCTTTCGAGCAAGTATTATTGTTATGTATAAAAAATTTGCGGTTTACAAGATAACTTCTCAGTACTATAACTAAATACCTTGGTAATTGCAGTTCTGTTAACAAGTTGATTGTGTATCTCTATTTTCAATCGTTAATGCAATTAGAAGTTCTGATAGGAACATAGTTACGTTCGATGACAAAGATTTTTCCACCTGGAAATTCCGCATGGAAACATTACTAGAAGAGCATAAATGTAGAGGATGCATTATAAAAGCAGCGAAGAAATAAAATCTAGACAAAAATGAAACTAAACAAGAAAAGAAATGTCACTCGTTTATGTTAACGGTCAGGTGGACTCTCACTTGGAAGTAGTTAAGGACATAAAGTCTACATTGGAAATATGGCCAGATCTTACAAAAACCTATGACCGAAAGGGATTATCAGCTATTCTTTTTTTAGTAAGGAAATTTTTAAATATCATATAAGTCGAACCAAGTCCCATAATTCATCATTTTACTACTTTTAACGCAGTCGTAAGAAAACTTGAGTGAAGGTGGAACGTCGACGAGACAATAGCGGTATGTTATCTTATGCTTACTTTGCGAAACTTTTCTGTAGTTGTCACTGCACTAGAAACGAGTGACCCTATTTAGAATTTGTAAAGGGTAGATTGTTGGATAAACATGCCAAACATAAGCAAAATAATTCTACTACAGAGATGAGTGCTCATTCTTTTGTCATAGAAAATAACTCGCCGAACAAGAATAAAATCAAGTGTTCTTTTTGTGGCAATTTAGGCCATAAAGAAAACTATTGTTTTTTAAAGAAAAAGCAAGATAAGACTAAAGCTTTCTCCTTGCCAAATATTGAAGAATCTGATACTGAAAGTCAACCCCAAGTTGCTTTCATTAGTGAAAATGTTGTGTTGCCTGAACAAGATGTAACAGACTGTGTTGTTGAGTCTTGTAATATAAATTTTATTTGGATTCTTGTGCCAGTGAGCACTTGACAAATTCTGAAGTTATTCTTTCTGCAATTACAAGCTTTTAATATCTCTACGTTGGGGTGTAGCCAAAGTCGGTCAGAGTTTAACATCTTTCAAGTTTGGAAAAATTAATACCTAAATTGTTGAATACAATTGTTTATATGCTAAAACCCTCAAAACATGTTCTTTTGTTAATAAACCTGAGTTTTTAATCCTATTTTTAATGCTGTTTTTATGTAGTATACAAAGATCACGTATTTTGTTTTGTTCTATTTTTAATTTAAAATTCATATTTATTGATATAAATTTGTAGTTTTTTCATTATGAACTTTACTAAAACCCTTCAGGTTATGGGCCCAGTTGGTTTTTTTTTTCTTTTTTTTAAATAAAAAAGTGCTTAACTTAGTGTTTTTCCTTTTTAAAATAAAAATATAAACTTGTTGCTTTACAATTAATAAAGTTATATTTCTAGTTTACGTTAAAGATACATTATAGTGATATAAATTTGGAAAAAGAAAAAAAGATGACTTCAAGTTCAAGTAACGAGATATCGAGGATCACAGTTATTTCGGAAATTGAAAACTTCAACATCTGGAAATTCCAGATCGAAATTTATTTCAAGGCAAGTAACCTTTATAATTATTGTTGTAGACCAACAGTTGTTATTTATATTTTACTTTATTATTTATATTGTATTCTTTTCTTTAACAATGACACTATTTAGCACACGATTTCTTCAAACCGACACAACACTTTCTACGTTTAAATTCACTTTTTTCACTAAAATACGTTCAACTTGATATTTGTTTATAAGTCACCTATGAAGGTTGTCAACGGTAACCACGATGCAACCTCCTTCGTTTAGCCTTAAGGTGGGTTCATAGCAAGCGGATCCGTAATTGCAGAGGGCTATATAGATAACAAAATATCTTCGGGGTACCACCGTGGCGGAGTCGCTGTTTCCCCCACCCTCGAGTTTCGGCCAAGGCAGGTTATAAACAAAGCCAGAACACCTCGTATTCTTTCTTCTTTTCACGTATTCGTTCGTTCTCGTATTCTCTACTACTTACTTTGAACAAACTGCTACTTCCTCTTCATATTTGTTTATATTCATATTTCTTATATATCATATATATATTGTATATCTTACTTTATTATATTTTCATTTTCATATCTTTATATTATTTATCTTAGTTACATTTTTCTATTTATTGTTTCTTGAGGGTGTTTTATCTTATACTTATTATATATCTTTATATTATATTAATATGGAACCTTCTTTATTTTTTGAGTTATTAGTACCCTATTTGTTATTAAGAAGAAGGAGAAGTGAGATTGGGGAGAGAGAGAGGAGAGTAATTCGAAGGCGGCATTGGCAAGTAAGTACATTGTTTTGTTGAATTACAATTATTGTTAAATGTTTGTTGCTAATAGTTATCAATGTTAAATTTTATTTGATATGACTGGACTACCTATTAATTTATATTAAGCAACTTCTTTATTTGATGTTAATGTGCTTGATTGATGTGTTCCACATTATTCATATTTCAAAGTCTTGTCTGATTCAGTGAATCTCTCAATTATTAATAATAGTCGTATAAAGGGAAGTACCTACAATTGTTCAATCGCATGAGTATCTTTTATTTCCTCAACAAGGATTATCATATTATTTGTGGCACAGTTATCATGAGGGAGCTATATATTACACATGGTTTTTTACTTCACCGGCAGAATTCAGTATCAGTTACTTTGATAGATGTATGCAAGTTTGTTTTGAACTTTCATTTATGAAGTTCTATTACTAAAGTTATTAATTGCACTAGGTTAACCATGTTTGATGTAATTATTATTTTTTAAGGTTAGACCACTATTCACAAGAAGAGTGGAGCAGGGGTTCTACTCCAATCTTGTTGCGGAGATGAGGTTGGCAGACTCAGAAAATTTTTTTAAATTTTTTTCGGATGTCCCCAACTCTCTTCGAAGAGCTAGTGGGATATCTTGGCCACTTGAGTGTCAGTTCGAATTTTCGGCGCTCACATTGAGGTAATATACATATAATTTACTTAATGATTATTTAGAAGTGAAATATAAGATTGCATAAGGATGTAGTTTTACTGGAAAAACTGTGCTCTGTTAGTAAGACAAAAATTAAAAATATTAAAATGTAAATTATGGGTGATAATATTTAGAAATGTTAAACAATAGGATGTAAAGAGCTTCCTACATTCTCCATATAATTTTATTTGTGCCTGTTAGTTTGAGGCTTGACATATTTTAAATGCAATTACATTTATTAAAAATTGTTCACTTTCCTATATGAGGAAGTAATTCTACTTCCTGTAAAGCAAATGGTCCTTCCACTAGACTTAGAAGCAAATTATTGCCGGTAGTAGACAGATTAAATATCTTAACTGGCCGAAACGCAAACTTGCCTCCTCCTTTTATTTACAAAACACTTAAGTCATAGGCTTCTGCTCGAAAGCAGCTGGGGTACATAAAACCTTCTGGTAGGGCTTTTTGTGCAGCTAGGATGAGAATGTATAATTGGACAAGGAGTAATATTTTAAGGATTCTGATTAATGAAGAAGTCTGACAGGTTTAGAAAATTGAATTTCTTACAGGTCAAAACATAGGAATAATACTTTAGGATAAAATAATATCGTGTAAATAAAATCATATGGGTTGTTACAGGTTCTTGGCTTCTGGTGATTCGATGGTTTCCCTATCCTATGCTTTTAGGGTAGGGAAATCCACAGCATCAGGAGTCATACGAGAAACCTGCTCAGCGCTTTGGCAGGTACCTAATTAAATAATTTTCTTCTTTTTTTACTTTGAAGTTTTTCATTTATATAGGTATGCCAGTTGTGCACTTTTACATCTCTGCAACTTAATTTTTAATGATTATTATTTAAAGGTACTTGTGGACAGATTCTTGCCGAATTCTCCAGACTGGAAACAATCTGCCATCGAATTCAATAGACTGTGGCAATTCCCTCACTGTGTTGGAGCCATTGATGGAAAGCATGTGGTGTGTCAGGTAATTAGCAGCATCAACTTTTGATTTAAGTTACTAGTTAAATCTCTGCTAAGAGAGGTGAATGGTTGAAACGAAAAGTTCTGTCACCAGTATTCATCAATTATTTTGTCAGCCAGTCAGATAGAGAAGTCCAGATGTGGAAGCAAAAAGTGTGGAAGGATTTTTTGTGGTATTTGTATGCAGGTAATCCCCAGTGTAATTAAATTATTGAATGTGGTTAGTGTTATCTTCATTTCAGAAATATGGGCTTAAAAAGTTTGTGTGTTTGTCTCACGATAACTGGTGTAAAAATTAACCATTTGAACAAAAATTTAACACACACATGCATCTCAGCATTTGTTTCAACTATATAGTGTTGGAAATTTTACACATATTACTTGCATGTTGGTGGACTACTAAACAAAATGTTTTTAGTCAGCATGACTGTTAAACATATTTCAACTTTAACTGTAAAGGTCTTTAAGAAGAAAAGAGGAGGTAACTTTTGTATAAAATTTGTATATTTGCAGTCATTTTGAAAATAAATATGGCTAAAATGAGGGTGTTGAAAAAAAAATTCAATTTATATGGCATGTTGCATATAATTTTAAAACTCTTCATGAGTAGAGAGTTAAAATGAAGTTATTACTTTCAAAATTGCGGCCACAAATGACCGTAACACAAAAATTAAAGATTTTTAAGTCATTATGTTATGTTGCAAATCAAGTTCAAGGTTTTTCAGTGTGTTCCTCCTAAATTTGAATTTCTTATAAGGGTGGCATGGATGGTTGGAAATATCCCCTGACAGGCAATTTCTTGATTGGTCATTAGGACTATAAAAGTTTTTAAACTTGTCCACAGCAATGCTCATTTACATCTGTAATAAACTATCTTTAATGATATGTTTTCAGGCTTGTCCACATTCTGGCTCCACATACTTCAACTACAAGGGTAGCCACAGCATTGTTTTGATGGCAGTTTGTGATGCTGAGTATTCCTTCCTTGCTGTGGACATCGGAGGTGAGGGTCGTCACAGTGATGGAGGGATATTCAGGAATTCTAGTCTGGGAAGGAGGCTCTACTCTGGCAACATGGACCTCCCAGAGCCTGAGGTTATCGGAGCGTCTCCAGTTCCCTTTTTTTTTGGTGGGAGATGAGGCCTTCCCTCTCACCAAATTTATGATGCGGCCATACAGTGGTAGGGCTGGACCACTGTCTACTGAAAAAACAGCCTTCAATTACAGGTGACATTGGATCTTTAAGTTTTTCACTCAATAAATTCTCCTTAAAATGGGTTCTGATCCATTTATGCAAACCAGTGTAACGAGATAAATCAAGAATTTTTTAAAATAATACACTCTAGCAGTCTAGTATGAATAAAGCCTACATGATTTTACTTTTACACTACAAGTGAACAAATCCTATTTTGTTATTGTCAGACTAAATTGTAACACACTTTTCAGATTGTCTTGGGCCAGGAGGTGTATTGAAAATGCCTTCGGCATTTTGAGTGCTAGGTGGAGGATCTACAAAAGGCCGATCCTTGCCAGCCGTGAGACTGTTTTGGCCGTAGTGAAGGCCACTGTTGTGCTTCACAACTTCATAAAGAAGAAGGAGGCTACAAGGGGACAGGATAGGTATGTCTCCAGTTCTCTTATCGACAGAGAAACTGCTTGTGGTGCAGTCGTCTCTGGAGATTGGAGACTGGAGCATGCCTATGCCTTCCAGGATTTAGGGAGGCTAGGAAACCTCAATAGCACTCGCTACGCTAGTGGTATTAGGGATTTCCTAGCCAACCACCTCAGCACGGACTACGTGTTGCCGTGGCAACCACAGTAAATAAATACAGGGTCTGTCAAGGGAAACACATGGTTCTTGTTTTTTCTATCCCTATAAGTTAAGGGTGTCAACAAAGCCCTTTTTATTTGTGATAGTTTCACAAATACACATAACAGCAGGTACTGGTGCGTGGAAAATCCTAGAAGTTTACAGAGCACTTAAGTAACTAGTGTGGAGGTGTGATTAATTGGACCCTTTTTTGAGGAAACCAAAAAAATGTCACAAGGTGCTAATAATGTTTTTAATTTGTCATAGTGTAAGCTTTCTTTTGGTTTAAACATATATTTCTTAAACCTAATAGTTACTTAGTAATGAATAATTGAAAACCATGCATTTCCTCTAACGGACCCTGTAGATATTAGATATGCTGCTGGTAAGTGGTAGTTACTCTAAGCTGGTTGCTGAGTGCCAAACCTATCACAACATTCTTGGTCAACTTAACAAGGTACAACTCTAGGCTGGTTGCTGAGTGCCAAACCTATCACAACACTCTTGGTCAACTTAACAAGGTACAACTCTAGGCTAGTTGCTGAGTGCCAAACCTATCACAACACTCTTGGTCAACTTAACAAGGTACAACTCTAGGCTGGTTGCTGAGTGCCAAACCTATCACAACACTCTTGGTCAACTTAACAAGGTACAACTCTAGGCTGGTTGCTGAGTGCCAAACCTATCACAACACTCTTGGTCAACTTAACAAGGTACAACTTATATACCCATATCAATTGTACCTTGTTAAGTTCTGAACATTGTGGCATGGAGGGAAATGAGATTGTTGACCAAATAGCTAAAACAGGTTCCAATTCGACCCCAATTTCACCAGACCCAGTTGTTGGCATGCCACTTTGTGGAGTGAAACATTCCATTTCATGAGGATACATATAACAGAATGTGAAAAAGTACTTCAGGCAGCACCCACGCTACGTACTGGCGGGGCAGAAAGCCACCTGTGGCAGGATAGCGCCACAGGCGTATGATTTTCCTGAGCATGTATGCCAAATTTCATTAAAATTGGCCCATTAGTTTAGGCTCCAGGCGTGTGCACAGACCGTCATTTTTTAAAAGCCCCATTTTATTTTATTAATAAAATAAAAAGGTCACCATGTTTGCTTGTTTTATTAAATAAAAACACAAAATGATATTAAAGTAATATATTTCTAGTCAATTTTGTACAGAATTTGTATATACTCTCAGCTATTGCCATCATAATATTTTAATTTCTTAATTACTAATAATTTCTAGTTTGCTTCTGTGTTTACCAAGTGTAACATAAGCTATGTGGTCGTTTTGAAGAACAAAAATGGTTTTTCTTTAATTTCAAAAATACCAAGACAAATATCCGTTTCAGTCATTGGAGAACATTTTTGTTCACACATATACTTATTTTTCTATAGTTAAATTATTGTAAGTATTGCAAGTATTATAGGAACACATTGGTTCAGGTACAATTTTAATATTATAAAATCTAATTATACTTTAAAAAATACACAACAATACTTTAAAAAATACACAACAATACTTTAAACTAGATATCCTACTCCAGGAGATTGTGTGCATAAAAAGTGTCTGACTAAAGCCCCCCATCGACGACTCCATGTTGGCCCAACCTCTACCTGACCCCCAACCTAACATGTTGGAGAATGTATGGTCGGCTAAGTAGTTATTAGCGGCTATAGTTTATTAAGCATTAATACATATTATATTGCACTGGTAATCTACTGGAGGAAATACACTATACATTGTGAAACAACTATATATCTCTACCTTTAGAATGTAAAGGTAGAAATATATAGTTGTTTCAAAATGTAAATTGTATAGTGTAGATTTACTCCAGTAGATTACCAGTGCAATATAATATGTATTAATGCTTAATAAACTATCGTTTTCAGGCTCGATAATGACCGGATAGGTCGAAACATCAACCTAAGTAAGTGTTAATTTTGAATTTATACCCTTAAGTGGATCCAGTAATACATATACATTAGAATTAAGAAAGGGAACTACTAGAATTACTACCAATATCATCTCAATATATAAATAAATAAACATATAATATATATATTTATATGTATGTATGTATGTATATATATATATATATATATATATATATATATATATATATATATATATATATATATATATATATATATATATATATATATATATATTATCAAATGAGGATATCCCTACCGTCGACACTTGCTTGATCTGGATGTATATATATATATATATATATATATATATATATATATATATATATATATATATATATATATATATATATATATATATATATATATATATATATATATATATATATATATATATATATATATATATATATATATATATATATATATATATATATATATATATATATATATATATATATATATATATATATATATATAAGTGTGTTTATTTATTTATATATCGAGATAATTGATATCGCTGTCACTTTTTTCATATATATATATATATATATATATATATATATATATATATATATATATATATATATATATAAAAGTGTGTTTATTTATTTATATATCGAGATAATTGATATCGCTGTCACTATTTTCATTGATAAATGGCTGCAAGGCAGCCATTACAGCCATTTCAACCCTGAACTTTTTTTTAGGAGGCACGCGTGTCATCAGAAAATTTACGTAGGTTCCAAAACTCTCCTGGCCTGATGTCGGCTTCGGCTTCAATGACTCACCCACTTTCTTTATTTCATTGATAAAAAGCAAATCAGCCTCTCCACTAGTTTTGCTTTTTTTCTTTGGAACTGAAACATTTTTGAAGAAACTATTAATTTATTTGAGTGAGAATCAACAAATACATAAATCACACCTCTACATAAAATTAATTACTTTGTCTCCTTCTTGAGATCAACATAGATATACATAAATTCCAGCAAATAGCATTCCATGTCTCACTAGTCAATTTCCTTTCTACATTACATTTACATCACTATCTTGACGGCCGAGCACTAAGCTTAATTTTTAAGTCTGGGTCTACTAACCACTCAAACAAATCACCTGCTCACCTTGCCTCAGGCTTGAGCAAATGTACAAATATGTTGATTAAATTACAGATTTGGTAAGAAACAGAATTTGTGGGATAAGAATACCCAAATGTGTAAATTATATTTTTAACAAACATAAAAGTAGACCCTTAAATTGATTATTTACTCTCAAAATAGATGAAGAAAAATAATAATTTCATTACCAGGTTGCTGAATGTCAGCTTCTTCGTAGTTCGGGTCATCTGGATCCACCACCACCACATTCGCATCATCTTCCCAATAAGGGATGTTTGACTCTACCCTGCACATAAGTAATTAGCGCCATTAAGGAATAGAAACTTAAGTTATAGTAAAAATGGGAGAAATCTCTTCTTCTGTAGGGTCCGTAGGCAAAACCAAGAACTTAAATTTAAATGTATTTTCAAATAAAGTGCTACAGGTTGAACGCGCACTATGCATGATAGCCAGTTGAACTACTACTGTTACTGAACTAATATGTAATAATTGCACCATTAATAGGTACTGCTTAAACAATACTGTGTTGCCAACGGACCCTCGCTGTGTGCTGCCCAGCACCCACTTAATCTGTTTATTTAAAAAAAAAAAAAAAAAACTTACGGTCCATGGTCCACGGTCTCACTTAAAAATTGCAATTTTGCAAAGTGGGCCCAGGGCTTCCTACGATTTGCCCCACTCCCACTTGGCAATCTTAGGACATGCTTTTCTTTAATGAATTTGTCTCTTAAATTTTTGAATTTTTTCTTTGCCTCTTCGGCAGTTAAGACTCCTACGGGAAAAAATAGTACTTTTGTTAGCTACATACTCACACATTCAGAAAAAAATAGGAAATTTATTAAGCGATAAATGAGGAATAAGTAGACCAAAAAATGTAGTATTAATGAGTCACAATTAAATGAATGAATGTCTATTTGCTTCATACCTCTGAGTTCATTGGCAACATCTTGCCACAAAGTGGCTTTAGCCAACCTGTCCCGTGCTATTAAGGGAAGCCGGGAGTCCCACAGGCCGGGCCTTGCCTCCACTGCTCCAATAAGAAGGTCTGTAATATCTTCCGTATATCTTGAAAATATAACAGTGCAAAGTATAAATCACATGTTTAAAAGCTAATTTACAAATAAAACTGAAGCTTATTTACATGAAACTTGTAAGGTAGACAAATTATAGTTTTTAAGTATTTTTATATCCACTTTTAATAACAGTGCCAAGACTGAAGGTCCTTTACATCACAAAAATTAATCGGCAGCCAACAGGTTAATAAGCAACTTTTAGTACCACAATTACATATTGGCTAAACAAATCAGCAACGACACAGCATGTGCTATAGGTCAAGATTAATTCCTTTATAAAGTGCAATGCGTCTGACCTCAAGTAAATGCATTGACAGTAAAGAGAAATGATCTCTCACTTTTATTTTCAAAAAAGTGCTATGCCTTTCTCTGCGAGGTGTAGAATAAAATGTGCTATGCCTTTCTCTGCGAGGTGTAGAATAAAATGTGCTATGTATCAAACTAAGTTAAAAAAGAGGAACTTAAGTAAAAAAATTGTTGGCATAAACATCGCAACGATTCTTTATATTCAAAAAGAAGAGAATAAACAAAACAGTCATCACAGTAGGTTGACATATTATATATCAAACAAATATAAGATAAAATATTAATAGTAAACAATATTATTTCAAAATACAATACTTACTGCATATTATTGGATGGTTGATTGCTGATATATAAATGCCGAAATATAAATAATAACAATTAATAATAAATATAATTAATAATAATAATTAATAATAAATATAATTAATAATAATAATAATAATAAATTAACAATAAACAGATAGAAAACAAATATGATAAGAAATAGCGTAATAGAACAAATTTAATAATAAAATAACTAGCTTTACAAATAAATATATAAATAGAAATAGGTATGAGGCACAGATACAAAATATTATAATAATTAAATTAAACAATAATAATATTAAAACTTTTTAAATAACGGGAGGGAAAAAACAAGCAGAGGACGAAGTGAAGGTATCATACAGGTTTTAAAGTGGCACCGCAAAAAAGATGGTTTGGAACCAACTTTCTGCGGCACCGCAAAAGAGTTGCCATAGATGAATCCCTCCGGGCCTCCGTAAATACGGATCCGCTTGCTATGAACCCACCTTTACGTTCAGAAAAGGCACCACTCTTCTTGCTTGCGCTGGAAAACAGATATCTTCCCCCGGACGTAGATACGTCGAGAACTTATGCTTATATATGATGTGTAACGTAAGCGTATGGAATCCACAGCATTCGAATTCAGGAATTCCGAGTAACCGCTTCGCTTGATAGAAGCTATTCGGACACGTGCACGTGTCTCCATTCTAAATTCAAACATGTATCATTAACTTTTCATTAATTTCAATTTAGTCTCAGGGCCCTCAGCTTTTACATATTATATATTATTTAACTTAAATCACACATCTTCGATTCTCATCGAGACCAGGTAGAAGACGTCGGGACTTCGTACCTACCGCGGCATGCTGCCTGACATCAACGGCTAAGAACATTTTACTAATTTTAACATTTATGTATCTTTAATTTAACTTCTGTGTGAATGTGTGTATGAATGATTGTTTTGGTGTAAAACAATTTTGGTATTTTTCTTGTATAACTTAACTTAACTTTAACTTGTATGAATGCGTGTGTAAATGAAGCTTCACTTAACATAAACTCTTTTTTTATGATTTATTGTCTGTATTTGGGTTCGGAACAAATAAAGACAATTTATCTGTAATCTAACTTCAATTTATAACTCATGTAAAACAACTGCCGGTAACCAATTTACTCGTGGCGTGTGCCACCTTATAATTTAATTTTTGCATATATTATAATACTCGTAAGTTAAACCTATCTAATTGTTCGTATTCATTTATTTTCCTTTTAAGGTGGTCCTTTGGGTATACAATATTTTAATTCAATTTTTTGATAATCTTTTTTCTTAGATCCTCATATAAGGTTTTAAACCCTATGAACCTAACAATTATTTAATATTTCATGTTAAATGGAGGTCTTATAGGTGTAATAAAAAACAATTTTTTCTCTCATAGAAAAATTATCCTCTCTAATAATAAACCCTTCTCTTGATTACCTAAACAATAATAACCCGTTTGACATCAAGGACATTATTATAAATGATGACGAAGTATTAATATCATTAAATGTAACTTCATTATTTACGAACATCCCCCTAGATGAAACATATAAAATCGTTAATCAAAATTGGGAACAGATTGAACCTCATACAAATATAAAGTGCAAACAATTTTTCATAGAAACTTTAAAATTTTGTTGTACAAATAACCATTTTACTTATAAAAATGAATACTATAGACAAATTAATGGATTACCTACGGGTGGAAAAATTTTATTTAACTTAAGCGGATTTACTTTAAACAATATAATAAATAAAACAATAGATAAATTAAAAGACAAACCAAAATTTATTTTTAAATACATATATGACTTGATATTAATTATTAAAAAGGACAATCTTGAATCAACATTAGCATGTTTTAATAGCATGAATAACAAAATCGCGTTCACATATGAAAGTGAAAGTAATAATAGTTTTAATTATTTAGATATGACAATTACAAAAAAACAAAAAAATTAAATGATTGTGATCAAATAAACATAGCGCATAAACCAAACGTTAAATTATTCAATTTTTATAATAATATGAAAGATAAAATTTACATAGATGACAGATCATGTTTAATTTACAAAATTGGTTGCAAAAATTGTGATAAGTCGTACATTGGAGAAACATCACAAAAATTAAAAACCGTAAAATATCAGCATACCAATGATATTAAAAATAAAAGTAAAAAAACGGCACTTGCTATACATACGTACAATACTGGACATAATTTCGCGTTTGATAAAACTAGAATCTTAAGTTATGAAAAAACACCAATAAAAGACGTATTTAGTTAGGAGCTGAATGTGGCGAAGGGTGAAGAGTGTCAAATGTAGAGAGTAGAGGTGGAATGAACAATGTTTGGTCGCATATTTGCAGTTCCCATATTGAGGGCGTTGCTCGGGAAATACCTTCATGTGTGGAGAGGGGTGGAGGTGGAGGTACGAGGTACCTAGTCACATGTGTGGTGCAACCTTAACCCGCAACGTTTTACCGTGCAACCTTTTACCTCAGAATGCTGCTTCGCGTAGTTCGAGGACCAACATCATTCACTGCTCTAGGAACTGTGAACGGTGAGGTATGTCACACATATAGAGAAGTCTGTCAAAAGCTTGGTTTACTTGAAGAAGACCAACTCTGGGATACTACAATGATAGAAACAGAGTTGAGTTCATCCCCAGATAAAATTACGACCCTTTTTGCCATCATATTAACAACATGCAACCCTTCAAATCCCAGCTATTTTTGGGAGAAGTACCAAGAAGCCATGAATGACGACATACTCACATCAGCCCGGAAGAAGAACCCGCCCATGGAGTTAAAATTTTCTTGTGATATATTTAATTTGGCACTGGTCATTCTTAAAGACAGATCTATGGCCATGGTTAATAAAACATTAGTACAGTTAGGCCTGCAATTACCAGAACGAGACCCTCAAGACGTACTACATACGGATTATAATATGAGAGAAAATGTTTATAGCACATTTTTTTTTTTTAATAAAAAATATATATTCTGTTTTATTGGTGAAGTTAAAATGGAAAAATTTGAGGCATTCATATGTTAAGCATCTCAAGGATCTACTGGTTCGGAGAAAATGATAAAAAATTGGCCTTGGGCAGCAAATTTGGAGTTCCTTTAAAATAAGTTTCTCCGCACCCAACAGCGTCAATTGTACCACCGTCCAGTGACACCGAAGTTGCTTGCATGTACGAGATTAGGGATGAGGATGTTAGTGTGGCAGATGATTCCCAAATGCCACCACCTCCAAGAAAATCCAAGCTAAATGAAGTCAACACGGATGTTGATACAATTGTCACCTCAACGTCCTCCAGTGACGAGGAAGTTATTAAATCGGAGAAAAAGAAAACTCACCCTACTAGGAAACAATTCAAGAAGGCAATAAACGTTGAAGAACCAAAACACCCCCGACCTGCGAAGGATACTGGTAAGAAGAAAATGCAACAAGAACACGACGTTCCCAGTAATTTAATGGAGAAGCATAGGGAAGAGTCTGAAGTGATAAGAGTAAGGAGACCTCGAAGAATGATGAAGCCCCTCCATTAGGGTTAATGGACTCCGCCGAATCAGCAACAGAGGAGGGGAAGAAAGAGAATCTCGAAAACACAAAGAAAAAAAACAAACAGAAGAACAACCTCGACCGAAACGACCACCTTTATTTGAGTTATGCGGAGACATTTAAAAATTATCATCCAGAACACAAGCTGTCTTAAAAATAGACATAGCCCAAATTTTTGGACGAGCTGAACATCGTGAAATAGACGCACAAAGTACACCCGGATCATCGATAAATTCAAGTACTTCATCTACTCCAAACTATACTGATAATTACTCCGAGGCAATGAATGGCTCAGTGAATTACACTGATCTTAATTACACATATTATGGACCCTCGCTTAGTCACGCACCAACAGTACAAAACAGCAAAAGAGTGGGGGGGGGGGGGGGGGGGGGGGGCTGGGTAGCCCGGAGTAAGGAGCGCTTGGCTTGCGATCAGTCAAGTAGAGCAGCAGCAGGCGTGGTCAGTAGGAAAATGGTGGAGGCACCCGCCATTTTCAAGCCTCCGGAATTTATTCGATCAATGTCATTTATAATGTATCAAAATAGGACATAAAAGAAATATTTTGTAAGAATAAGATAATTTACCTTACAATTTTAAACTTTAAGTAAGTGAAGTCATAGATATAAATAGGAACTTTAAGGTTTTTCCGCCGTCTAATACATTTAAAAAATTATTTTTTTCGTGGTTGGCTGTGTAATAGTAACTTTAGAGCCTAAATATCATAGCTAAAATCCGTTTTTTCATTACATGGACTTAAAAAATCTTTTCATTACACTCCTAAACTGAATTGAAAACATTTTTTACATCCTAGTAGTAGTTATCAAAAGTGCCGTTTTTAGCGCTGCGAACAAGTAGACATGCTTCTTAGTTCGATTAAATTCCACTAGATGTCAATGCGTTTCATCTTTTTTTATAGTGCAACCTCTTTAAGGTTTCTTTTTCTCAAAATCATGTACTAATATTTGTTATAAGTGTATTGATTTTTTCATTGTCTGCTACCTCGGAAAAAAAATAGCATATGCTACACGACTGTAGAAAATCCGATAGGCTAATACGAGAACTTTGGCACAATGGTAAATGAAAACAATAAGCCTGCCAAAACTCCTCTTGGCCTTGGTGGTAAAAACTCGTGGGAGATTGCTAGTTGAGCTGGCAGTACAAGGTACAAATTAATCTTGTCATGAGTGTTAGTCATAACTCATAACCAAGTAGTTATTGACAACATACAAACGCCATCAGCTAATAGTACAGCATTAGTATTATTAATTAGTTCTATCCAAATACATTCTATTACAAAAAAGTAAAACAATAAATTAACTAATAGGTAATAATTTATTGTTTTACTTTTTTGTATGGTAAGCATGATTGATTTCAGCCTAGATTAAATAAATTACTCAGAGGAGGGGTTATGGTAGAGGTTCACTAACAATGTGGAGGGGGGGGGGGGGAGCAACTCATTTTCTTATTGAATGCTCTTAAAAGAAAGAAGATTTTTTTGTAACTTTTTTTGCTGAGCCTATTGCCTAATCATATTATTTAAGTTAAATGAAGTATTATTAAGTTAAAAAATTTAGTTTGGGGAAAAGTTTATGAAAATTAACTGCCTAAAGGCCTTTGAGAGAACATACTATTAAGAAATAATACTTATTAACAATAGTTTGCTAGAGTTAAGGCTACTTTTAAGTCGAGCAATGCATTTGATCTCATTAAATGTGTGAATGTATGTTGATCACGAACCCTTAGTTACCAATTAATTTTTACTTCATTCAGGATTATGAAAGTTATACTGCAGACATAATTGATAAATCTCCCACAAGAGATGAGGATTGAGTAATCTTATGTTTTATCTGACTTTGGAAATGATACCGACGCAAATCCAGACTGTCATCCTGAATCTGAAGTTCGTGAAAATGATGTTACATGCTACAATTGCATCCTCATCCTGTCAGCTGGAATATTTTCATAGCTATGTAAGAAAACGATTCAATTAGAAAATCAATTATTATCATTCCTAATTGAAGCGAGCGTAAGCGAACTTCTTACATTCAACAAACTATGCATCTTGTCTGTCTGTCTGTCTGTCTGTCTGTCAGTAACGTTTACGCGTGTGACGATAACTTGAGTAAAAGTTGACCGATTTAGTTGAAATTTGGTATACATGATCCTCTTACTAATACTCAGGCTAAGTTCGTTGGACAGCGTGATCCGTCCAAGAGTTCGCGCGCAACGCTCGCGTAAGCGAGAGGTTCAAAAATTAAATTGGAATTTCAGGACGGGAAAAGATTCTATCATCATCTATACGATGAGACGAACATTTTTTAGTAAAACTAACAGCGACACCGCTATGAATTAAAAAAGATCGCTAAAACTATTAAAGCGGACCTAAACGTTTATAATAGAAAAAACAACCTTTTTACCGATATCTTACGTTCTAACGTAACGATTTTAATAAAACTTCATATACACCATCTAATGCACAATTGAAACAGGCAAGCAAAATTTAAATATGATACATGCAGTAGTTTATTTGTAGCAAAGAGATACATTTTATAATAATTGAAAAGGAGATGTGTGGTTAGAGGAATAGTAAGAATGCGGGGTGGTTCCCTTACTAATAGCCGCTGTACTACTATCATACCCTATATCTATCAATTCATCATGATTCATGATTATCTATTTTTTCAATATTCAATACATATTTATTACTATACGCTCGCTTCAATGATAGAGCCACGAGCCACGCGATGCCTAGTATTTATTATTGTGCTTGACAGTGATCACTTAAATGTACCCTAAGCCCTAAGAATAATCCTTTTTTTTTTAGTCCCACTTTACTATCTCGCTTCTAAAGAAAATAAAATAATGTTTAATGACTGCGGCTTATGCGTCAGTAGATCAATTTTCAAGATATAAGAATAAAAAAATCACACCTGTTCAGTTCAATCGTATTTTCTGAGGATGCGAGAAGAAATATCTACAATTCCTTTCGTAACTTGCAAACACTTTTTGAGCCATGCCAATTTATAATCCAGCATGTAACTGAGAAGACTGGAGCAAGGAAAACCACTGAAGGACCATCGAGACGGAGTTTTACTAAAAAGTACACTTTCATCAAGGAAAGTGATTGTCCCTTTTTGTCGTTAATTGTTCCTTGACACATTAGACATAACTGAGGGTTTAGTAAGGGGTACACTAAGGAAAGTGAACGAATATGAATTATTGCTTCCTGAGATGAGGGAGAAACATGCACCTAAAAACAAGCTTAAGATTGAAGATAAAAGCTTCATAAAAATAAATAATCTTTTCCCAAGCGTGGAATGGCACTACTGCCAGAAGAAAAGCGAATATATGTATTTGGATCCCAGTCTAACCATTACAAAAATGTATGAGTTTTATCAAGAGATATGTCGACAATCAGGAAGAAATGTAATAAGTTTCGAAAAGTGAGTAAAAGCTTAAATATCATGTTCCCGGAAAAGATCACTGTAAAACGTGTTATGTTGAATGAATGTTGAAAATTGTTGAAATGTTAAAAACAGTGGAATGTTTAGTTTGAGATGAGACTGAAGGGAAGAGAGGGAGAGTGGAAATTTGAGCATGTATTTACATTAAACTGCATTCATGATGTCAGATAGTTGCATAAAGCAACAAAAAAGCCAGATTTTGTGTGCTTGTGCATAGAGGCTCTAAAGAAGCATCCAAAACCTAAACAGATTGACACATTTATATTGAGCCAGGTCATAGCCTGATGGAATGTGACCCTGTTCATAAAAAAATAATGACAGCAAAGCAACTACCAGTTTATTAGTTTATATCCCAGAAAAATGAGTTTAACAGATCAGAAACTCCCGGAATAATTCTGCTCCTAACAATGTCACCTCACAGTGAGTTGGTGTTGTTTTTTTTTTTACAAACATTTAACAAAACATAAACAGATTGCCACATTTATATTGAGCCAGGTCATAGCCTTATGGAATGTGACCCTGTTCATAAAAAAATTATGACAGCAAAGCAACTACCAGTTTATTAGTTTATATCCCAGAAAAATGAGTTTAACAGATCAGAAACTCCCGGAATAATTCTGCTCCTAACAATGTCACCTCACAGTGAGTTGGTGTTGTTTTTTTTTTTTACAAACATTTAACAAAACATAAACAGATTGCCACATTTATATTGATCCAGGTCATAGCCTTATGGAATGTGACCCTGTTCATAAAAAAATTATGACAGCAAAGCAACTACCAGTTTATTAGTTTATACCCCAGAAGAATGAGTTTAACAGATCAGAAACTCCCGGAATAATTCTGCTCCTAACAATGTCACCTCACAGTGAGTTTGTGTTGTTTTTTTTTTACAAACATTTAACAAAACATAAACAGATTGACACATTTATATTGAGCCAGGTCATAGCCTTATGGAATGTGACCCTGTTCATAAAAAAATTATGACAGCAAAGCAACTACCAGTTTATTAGTTTATACCCCAGAAGAATGAGTTTAACAGATCAGAAACTCCCGGAATAATTCTGCTCCTAACAATGTCACATCACAGTGAGTTTTTTTTTTTTTTTTTACTTTTTTCTTTTGTTGTTGAATGTTTGTTGACTTCAACCCTAGCAAAAGTAATTCTACAGCTGAAATAGGAAAGACAACTTTACCCTTCCTTGTCTCGTCCTTAAAAATTAGAGATACTCTTGCCGAACCAAATATATCAGTAGAATCTGACTCCCTGCAGCTTTTCTTTTAGAGGTAAGGTTTTCTTATATTGAATACTATTTTATTTTATTTATTTATTTTCTTTTATTTATTTCTTTTACGTTTAAGTGTGTTTTTTCACTATTATACTTTTTACTTAAATTTTATTTCGTTTAGAATGGCTAAATTTTGTAGTAAAATAAACCAGCAAAACATGAGAAATGAATGAATCTGGATGATTGGAGTGTTCGGGTGTGTTGTCTTTGAAGCCACGTAGTAAGTTGTAATAGTCGCCTGTTTAAGTGTTTTTTTTATGTTTTATTTTTGTATTTTTTGGTACAAAGTCGATTAATTAAGTTCAGTTTTGACACATAAAGTTGTAGTTTTCGTTTATTCCGCAAATTTGGTGTCAGAAGTGGAATAGAGTTAAAACTTTGTACTGATATTAGTTGGACGTATTTTTTTTTTTTTCAATTCTTGTTGTTTTCTATTTGCTTTTAAGTCATAAGGTAAATGTAATTCTTCTCCTCTCTATAAACATGAGTGATGAAAGTGAAAATTATGTTTTAATTGTCGAAGGTGTAAAAAAAAAAAAAAATAGAAAAAGTAAATTAGCTAAGGAGCTAAAAAGCGAGGTTATTAAACTAGTAGAGATAAAAAGAAGTTATGAAAAAGACTGGCTGCAGTTTTAATAGTAGAAGAGGCTGCTGAATCAGAAACATCAGAAGATGAAAACGAAGAAAAATCAAAGAAATGTACATCAGCATCAAAAGTGCCCAGTTGTTTCATCAAAGATATTGAATATTGAAAAATATTGAAGCTCATTTTCAGGAGAATCAGTCACTCAAAACATAACGAGTTGGATTAAAGAATTAAAAGATTTCGGCGAGCTCTGCAGTTAAAGCGAAGTACCTACAATAATATACGCCCGCAGGCTGTTAAAAGGTACCGCCAAACCTTTTATCAACTATTCATATAGTAACATCTTGGGCTGAATTCAAGTCTGTGCTGATAGCGGAGTTTTCAAAAAAGGCTCCAGTTTTGATGTACACAGGGAGTTAGCGTCCAGGAAAAAGCTTCGTAATGAATCATGGAAGATTATGTGTATAAACAGTGTTCTGATATGTGATTGATGGGCTGCCTGAGGGGTCCATAGAATTTATGTTGTATGGTGCAAAAACAGTTACAGAATTTTGAGAAAAGTTACACTTCTGTGAATCGATCCACTAAATCATCAGGCTTAAATCGTAGCGTAAGTGGGTATTCAATTATTAGATTTCTATTATTTATTTTTATTTGAATGGTTGCCTTTATGGGCAACCATTCACATAAAAATAAAAACTTTAGTGACAATAAAATTATTTCTTGTTGTATTTTTTGTGGTTCTTCGGAACACAGGATTGAAAACTGGCCTGAAAAGTCACGAGTACCTTAATATTTTTCGATGTAATGAGTTTCGTTAAAATCTTTGGTACACAAAAGTGTTAATAGAGTAGAGCAATTATCCACAGACACATGCAAACCCACGGTGACTGTGACTGTTAATGATGTTCAGATACATATATATATATATATATATATATATATATATATATATATATATATATATATATATATATATATATATATATATATATATATATTGAATATTGTACCTGATTATATTTTGATGTCTTGTAACTTTTGATGTCATTCTAGGCATAATACTAAGGTAACCCTGAGTAAGGGTGAGGTATTGATAGAAAAGTGTGATATTTTTTTAATTCAATATTCTTAGTGAGAAGAAAATAGATTGAAACAAAAAGTGCGTCGTCTCATAGAAAATTATAATTCTTTGAAACTGAAAGATACAGATGTAGAAATGAAGATATTCCTTACGGATGATGTTCCCGTTTATAATTATATCCTTTTATAATTAACATTTATTATAACAAGCTTACATGTATTCCCCCTTAATAATTCTATTTTGAGTTCCCTTTACCTATGGGTTACAAATGTTAATTTCCATTCTATCTTAATACATTTCCTTGTTATGGCTCTCTCAGCACCCTGAGCGAGACAGAACACTGAGGGACTCCACCAGCGCTTACAAGTCCAAAGTCTTCATCAGTGGAGTTGAAGACCGCATCAGCGTATTCACAACGTCTTAGTTCAGGCTCTAGTCCTTGGCTCCGTCTCACTGTACACTCACAACTACACTGAAGGGGTCAGGGGGTTGGCACGGTCGGCTCGTGGACTCCCCTAATCCGATCGCGGCCGAGGAGCTGATCTGGCAAATTCCTCTTTTAACATAGTTTGCTCTCTCTACTTAATCTATGTACATTTTATTCTATATCATAACTTATTCTCTATTCTATAATCTAGGTTGAATGGAGGGTACCCCCGTGCCCCGTTACCCAGTAATGCAGTAGATTGTTCTCATCTGCCAATTAATATTAGAGGACACTTTTTTTGGCACATTAAAATCTTGCCCAAGTGCTGTCACGTGATCTCCTTTCCATTGATTTATTGTTTCTTTGTTTCAAATAAGTCTACACCTCTAATTTTTCCTATTCCGAGTACTCGTTATAAGTAAACACACATTAGATACAGGCCAATATATAAAAATATTTTAGCTTACATTAATTAGGGTAAACGATTTTTTTTTTAGGATTGTTTTGTATAGTAAGAGGAGCATGAAACCAAGTTTGCGACCTTGAAAACCCCGGGGACAACTTTTGGTAGGCGAAAAACCTTGAAATTTTGGCACTTTTTTCAGGATTGTGAATATATCTCATAAACGACTTCGAAATCAGAATATTGCATTCCCTCCGAAATGAAAGTAGACAACATTTCTTACTAAATGCACTAGTCAAGCTTAATGTTATGTTATCCTAACCCATTTCTACAGGACTTTGAAGTTTGACCAAATTTTGTAAACTGCAAGATTTTACTCGATTCCGTTACTGTTTTATTATTATTATTGTATATTTTATTATTAATGTTGTATCTCCCATTCATCAATGCTCCACCTGCAAACAGTGACACAGTGTACACTTCTCTTCGGTTAGCAGTAGATAAATGTTAAGAAATCGGATAAAAGAATTGTGTGAAGAACCTTTGACCAGCCATTGTATATGAAGGCTATGGATATCGTTCACAATGGAGATCCTGATTTACAAAATGTAATTGTTAGACTTGGATGGTTCCATCCTTTAATGTCTTTTATGGGGGGATGCATTGGGACCATTATTGCAGGATTGCAGGAGTGGATTGAAAGATTTGTTGTCTGTAATTTATGTACCAAACAGTGTGGCAAAATCCTTACCTGCCATGCTTATTGGCGAGCTGTAAGAGCACATATCCTCGTTGATAATATTCTAGCTTCTCTAATATAGGATACTGTTTACCTGACTGATAAAGAGAAAGGTGTGACAGAAAGGCTGCTGAAAGGAGACAAATCACTAATCCTCGAAACCAATAATGACGTCCTGACAATTATTGGCAAATTTCATAATGGCTTGGAATCCCTTAAAAAAAGAGGACCTATCTCAAAACTGTGAACTGTGCTTTAAAGCATTTGAAAAATAATAAAAAGACACGAAGAGTGTGGGTAAAATATTGGATAGCTATAGAACGGAATTAGGCTTCTGGAGCGAGTCAGTGCCTACTAAATGAAATGCGGTTCGGGGACGTCAGTGGTTTTAGGAATCAATTGCGAATGCTTCCGGAGAAAGTTCATGAGTTGTTGTCAGATACCCGCGAAAGGAAGGAACGCAACTGAAGGGCTGAGGGAGACTCGTGCTAGCTATTGGCAACCTTGCACTGGCTGGCCTGTTTACACGTGCCTTATCAGTTCCCCCTCCCCTCGACTCGTGCCACTGGCAAGACAAAAATCAAACCTCGTGCGATTTACTCGCATGCTATTTTATGTATATACATGCCAGTAGCACTCCTCTGCGAGCTACTCGTATGTTTCTAAGCGAGTGACTGACATGTGTATTTCCGCCTTTATGAGAAGACTACGGTGGGGGCTCCCCACACTTGCACTCTCATCGGGGTTTTGATTTTTGACCCGAGTGAGTTATGACAAGCTCGAGATTTTTTCAGATTTGACAGCTGTTGCGCAAGCGGAAGACCTAACCATATTTATACCATTTTTTACTTAAATCATTATCGGTTCGAGTAAGAGTCGAAGAGAAGAAGTTAACTTTGATAAAAAAAAAAAAAAAAAAAAAAATCGTAAAAATCACTTTCGGCAACATTTAGCACTTGCGCGACCGGAATATATGAACCAATCTTACTCGTTTCTCTGTTGGACAATTTTTGGCTTGCCCCATACAATCCAACCGAATTATGTCTTTTGTAAGACAGGACCGTTATCAGACAATTTGAATTGCCACTCATTTGTAAATAGCCACTCTTATAATCTGGCTAGGTGTTATAGGACGTACTTATCTTTAATATTTATTTTTACTAATCCTTTTTCATCTACTCCAAAAAGAGGCTAAGTAAAATATGGCTACCTGTCATTGAACCCAAGATTGTAATAAGCAGGAAGCAAGGATTAACCCTAGGATGTCATTGCCAGGTACGTGCACAATACGGTACTACAGTCTATAAGATCGAAGGCGGGAAAATTTTGAGAGGGAAACGATTCTATTGGTCCGCCATCTTGAATGCAACTTTAGAAAAAAATGCCCTACTCTACCCCTGTTCCACAAAAAAAAATATAACATGGCAACACTGATTTTCCCTCTATTTGTACAGTTATATTCAACTAATAACTCTAACAAATATACAATTTCTAATTTCACTGATTTTCCCTTTTTATAACCCCGAAACCGAAACTACTTCCACGTTTGTTGTTTCCCGTCTTCGATTGTGCCAACTCTAATCTTATAGACTATAGGATTAACATCAAGGGATTATTGCCACGCAAACAGATCATATGAAAAACCCAATATTATAGACAGTTTACCTTACTTACAAATAGTAGGTAATTACCAGAGATAATTATTGTGAAAATTAAATATAGAATAAAAACAAGAATTACTGCTAAAATGAAAATGTTAATTCACAGAGGTATACACAGTTATTTACATAATATTAATCCTTAAAATTATTTTTATCGAATGGCATAACTAAATAAATATTATAGCTAAATATAAAATGATAAATAAACAAAATATCAATAAAGAATAAATCAAATCTTATAATACAAAAAACCAACAACATAATACAAAGTATATGTCTTGAGCAAATAACTAAACTATACTAAAAGAAATTACCTAATACAGTAGAGTCTCGATAATCCGAGCTCCGATAATCCGAGTTTCCAATAATCCGAGCCTATCGGAGTTTTTCTTACGAAGTTCAATAGAATGAAGAGGGAGAGGGGGTGGGCGGCTTCACTGAATTAAACACACGTTAGAACTGGCCGTTGTTAAAAAGTGACTTCACTAGAAGAGATGGATCCTTATTGTTTCATGGAATCTCTTTTCTGTCTGAGCAGCTGTGTTTACATTCAAATTCAGGGAATTTCATTTATATCTCACAGCCTATTCATTTATTTCTTCAGTTCTAATTCAATTCTTAAACCGAAAGCACCGCGTTAAATTTTTATAATGAGCAAACGAAAACATACTGCACTTCAGTTAGCTGTGAAAATAGATGCGTTGTTGCGTATAGATAAAGGTGGGTCACTGAACACAATTGCTCGGTAATTAGGAGTGAGTGCAGTGACTGTGGGTGATTGGAAGCGGAATAGAGTGAAACTAGAATCATGGCATGCCGAAAAAAACTTTTCAGAAGAGGCTTCGACGTCAAGATCTCGCATGAAAACAAGTGAATTTCCAAAGACCAGTCAGGCCTTGTTTACATGGTTTACTGCCCAAAGAAGTAAAGGTACCCCAATATCTGGACCGATTTTACAAGAAAAGGCCATACATTTCCGCAACAAATTGCAGGAAGGTGAACCTAGTTTTGCTGCAAGCTTAGGTTGGCTTGATAAATGGAAGATGAGATATGGAGTAAGACAGTTGCATGTAAGCGGTGAAATACTTTCTGCTGATGCCGCTAGTGCCAGAATATTCGTACAAAAATTTCAAAGAATTATTGAAGAAGGTGAATGCACATTCGATCAGTTGTACAATTGTGACGAAACGGGTTTAAATTTTAAAATGTTACCAGATAAAAGCTTAGCATCCAGAAACGAAGTTTCAGCCCCTGGACATAAGAAGAGCAAGGAAAGAATAACTGTTCTGCCATGTTCAAATGCTTCAGGAACACATAAAATTCGCTTACTTATTATAGGAAAATCAAAAAAGCCCAGAGTGTTCAAGAATTTGAATATGAATGGACTACCCGTAGCCTACAAAAATCAAAAAAGTTCGTAGATGGACTCGACCATTTTTAAGAACTGTTTTTTTTTTTTTGAAGAATTTGTTCCCGAAGTTGAGAAATTTTTTGAAGGAAAGGAACTTGCCCCGAAAAGCATTACTGCTTATTGATAACGAAGATCCAAACGAAGATGAAGTTTCGAGCGGAGATATCAAAACCATGTTTCTGCCACCTAATGTGACTAGTCTAATACAACCGATGGATCGAGGTGTGATTGAGAACCTGAAAAGAAAATATAGGCGCAAGTTTCTGACGTACATTTTACAAGAGGAGAATAAAACATTAATAGAAATTATAAAAACGGTAAATTTAAAAAGTGTAATTTACTGGTTAGCTGAAGCTTGGCAAGAAATTAAAATGGAAATAATAAAAAAGTCTTGGAGAAAACTTAGTGGTGAAGAAGAAACAATTGGGCAAGATGATACTGATAACCAAGAGTTGCTAAATTTGGTTTTAAAAATTCCCGGCTGCAAAAATGAATCTAGCGCTGAAGATGTTAAAAAATGGATAGACTTTGATGAAATTAAAGAAATCACAGACGATAAAATAATTGATATGGTTAACAATCCAGATAAGCCAGTAGAAGAAGAGAATGAGGAAGAAGAGATCCCAAAAATCAGTCACGCAGAAGGGTTTCTCCGGTTGGAAAAAGCTCTGGAATACGTAAAACAGGAAGAGGATGTTTCAGCGGCTGATTTAATGTTCTTCAAGAAATGGAGCACGCGAGCGGCAACGAAAAGAGGAGCCTCTCAAAAACAAAAAACAATCCTGGACTATTTTAAAACCTAAAATATGACAGTATGTATTATCTTTCAATAAATACTTATATAGTTACGAAGTATAATTGCAAATTCACATGTTTAATTAATTTCCAATAATCTGAGTTTTTCGGTAATCCGAGGTAGTGCCGGTGCCATCCAACTCGGATTATCGAAACTCTACTGTAAAATTTAAAAAAATAAAAATCCGAAGGCAACTCATAAATGAATGTGTAAAAACAAAATGATAAATTATTGTGATATATGCTGATGCAAAGTGCCGGTGGCATACATAACCCAGGTTGTAGAGGGCACGCTAAACAAACTGTTGTTACATCTCTTCTTATTCCTTTGCTCCAACACACTTTGCATCGTTTCCTTTTCTTTTTAGACTCGGGGGTAATGGCTAAGCAATGATGTTCTGGCTCTGGCGTCTTGGGTGCGGGCGTCTTAGGAAGTGGAAGTGGTTCTTCAGAAGTCAGGCTTTCAATTACGCTTTCCGTGTAGTTTTGTAGTGAAATCTTCTTTTGAGGAAACTTAGTTTTGTACAAAGTATATGAATTGTTCTACATTAGGTGCATTAGATGTATGGCAAGCTTTAAATACCACCTTAATGTCTTCCTTTCAAATAGGTAGTATGACAGTAACTGGTCTGACCTGTCAATACCACCCATGAATCTGAATCTGTTATAATTCAGAATAGCACTTGGCTTTTGGACGTCAAAACCTCTCTTGGTTGTAATATGTTCAATGGAGGAGTCGAATTCTGACGATATCATCAGAACATCTCGTTTATCTTTCCACTTACAAAACATTACTCCATCCTCCGTCAATTTGAATGTACTCTCTCCTCGTTTGAGTTTTTTATTCACTACTACCGTTGGGTTACCTCTTCTATTAGCCCTTAACTTTCCTGTTGTGTAAGTCTTACTTTTCAATAGAGTTTGAGAAAGACTAACACTATTGTAGTAGTTATCCATATATACTGCGTGCCCGTTGTCTTTATATCCATCCAGCAAACTGTGGACAACTTTATCCACACGGCCTTTTCCGCATAAACCAGAGTCTTTTGATCCTGTGTAAATTAACATTTTCAACACAAGACCAGAAGGCTCTGTTAACATATACTTGATGCCATATTTGTGACGTTTATTCTTAATATATTGTCGGAGGGGGTTAATGGGGGTGGCAGTGTAACCTGAAGCCAGATCGTAAGAAATGAAGGCTCTCACTTCAGCCACCCCAAGTCTCTGTCAACGCCTTTACGAAGCTTTATGCGGGCGCCCCTGTTAAGTAAACCTTCTTGGTCTACAACTAAGATTGACTTAGACGAAGCTAGTACCTGAGGTAGGCAGATACTAGCATTACCAGTACACCCTATCCAATTACACACAACATTACACTGACACTCATACAATTACAATGTCCTAGGGCAGTAGAGGCGTGCTACTGGGGAGAGTGGCGACTCCCGGACTACCTAGCACATTACCACGCCCAGCATAAACACTAACACTGCACGGGTCAATGTTATCGAAGGAGAGCTCTGAGAGGACCTAAGGGGAACAGTCCTGTGGCGGAAGAGGACGGTTGTGGTAGCGCATTAAAAACGGAACTAGACACGCCGGCCACCTCATAGTCAGGGTCCCATCCTGTTTTATTACGTAGCCTAGTGTAAGGGGCTGACCCATCAGGAGGTGAAAATCCTAGAGGCGACAGTAGTGCCAGGTAGGCGCCTGGGTAGGGCCCTGCTGTCATACTCGGGGGGCTCTTGCGCGGCTACCGTCCGGGGAAGCTCAGGAATCAACTGGACCTCTGGAAAGACTCAGTAGCTCTATTAGATAATATACCCACTCATCATAACACACATTAACCACATTATATACACACACGTCGAATTCACCATGGAGAAAGCAGAAGAGAACCCCAGTATTGTGTCTGATGTGTTACAGGAGGAAACGGAGAGCGAGATTAAGGATATACTTCTAGGGGAACAGGAGGACCAAGCAGGACCCCCTCGACCCGTAGAGATGGAGGTGCGTTCCACTACCCCGGTTAGTTTGGAGGAAGACCCCACCAGGTCGGACTCTACTGAGTGGGAAGTGGAGCGTAGACAGAAAAAGATGCTGAAGAAGAAACAACAGCGAGAGAGGAATAGGAGTAGGGCTAGAGAGGAAAAGGAGAGGAAGGGGGATGAGGGGACCTCGAAAGGGGAACCCAAGACCCACACCTCTACCCGAGACCCAAAGCCCTCCAGGGCAAACAGTGAGAAGGCTCAGAAAGAGCATTTTCCAACCCTGGAGGAGGCTAACCTAGCCCTGCAAAGTATGAGGGCGCCCCACCCACCTGCGAGAAGGACTAAGAGAGGCCCAGGTGCAAGGGACGAGGCCAGGAGGAGGCAGAAAGAGGGAAAGAGGTACGATCTGCCGACAGAGATCGGTTAGGGAGGAGAGTGAAGGTCTCAATACAACTCCCCCAACAACATCAGGGAGCTCCAAGAGGCCAAGAGGAACCTCGGGGACCCCCTCTTCAGGAGACCTCACTCCCAAAAGGATAAAGGAAACAGGCATTTCACCCCTGAAGCGGGCAGATGGCCCTAAGAATAGCACCCCAACCCCAGCCCCAGCCCCTGGTACGGCAGGACCCAGTTTTGAGTCCTACAGAGATGTTGCCAGGGGGAAAGATATGCAGATAGTTGTGCTGTCGAGCAGGGAAGGAGGGAAAATCACCCCCGAAGAGGGTGAAGCTTTGAGGAAAAACCTTAAAAGGTTCTCTCTAGAGTGTATGGGTGATAGAGAGACATACTCAGGCTGCGCACTTAGGTTTTGGCAGTCAGGTATTGTTGAACCGGGATGGCTTCTGGTAACGGCGGTAGATGCTGAGTCCAGGGACTGGACACTCCGGAACTGGAAGCCGCCCTCTATAGAGGATATCTCCTTTAAGGTGGTCGCCCAGAGGGAAGCCCCCTGGCCAACTAAAATTGGCATAAACATCAGGGAAGAGTAAAAACCCGACCCGGAGAAGATCAGGTTGGAGATGCACCTGCGTAACCGATTACCGGGGGCTCTGGAGTGGAAATTGGACCACATTTCTGGTGGGCCAGGAAACTGGCACGTCGTGATGTGTATCCCAAGATCCTCTGTCAGGGCTCTTGATGAGGTTAAGTGGAGTGTCTTCCTCGGCCTGATATCCATGGTGGTGCACCGGGTTCGAGGACCAGCCCCCACTACCGAAAGGAGAGACGGCCACAGAAGGACAGAGGACTTGAGGAAACGGACTAAGGATGGAAAGAGGAGGAGAGGTGACCACCATAGAAGGGACGACGCGGGCGGCAGGCCACACAGGAGTGGTGGCAGCCGCAGTCAAAATTACTAGGATGGTTAAGGTAATGCACATTAATTTGCAACAAAGTCAGGATGCTGCAGGGTAACTGCAAAAAAACCCTGGCTGGGCAGGAGACATTAATTGTGTTAATTCAGGAACGTTATGTTTTTAGAGGAGAGGTGAGAGGGATAAGGAGAACTGGTCTGAGGCTAGTGGTAGGAAGCCAAGAAGGACCAAGGGAGGACAACCCCAGGACGTGCATTGTGGCGACGGAGGACCTGAAGGTAACACGTAACACCGATTCCTCAGCTGGGGACTCGCGACGCCACGGTAATCATCCTGGAGTATAAGGTAAAAGGTTTAGTTAATACACTGAGAGAAATATTTTTTTACCGACCACGATTTTTGCTCGGTAAGTGACAAAAAAGTAAAAAAACCTTAGTGAACTATGAATTTTACCTGGAAGTATACTGTTTGAAAAGGTATATTGTACCTCTCAAGAAAGGTGGTTGACATAATCAGTAAAATGTACCTATTGCTCAGTGTTTATCATCGTGTATAAGTAAAAAAATACAGTTCGTGATAGGTAATAATCACTATCGTATGTTCGTAGGTAAAATGAACCTCTAGAACAGTGTTTCATACCTATGTTTAGAGATTTAATTTTACTCCTTAAACAAGGTACTTATTATTGCCTAAAAGTAATACAGGTTATACTCACCGATCATTTAAGTAAAACTAACTTTAAGAAGTAAATTACCTTTCATAAAGGTGAAAAATACCGACTTGTTCGAGTTAAAAATGCCGCTTTTTTCGTGTATATAGTTCAAGCTATTACCGCTAGATCGCTCTTCTCTAGTTCTGTTTGGCCTCTTCCAGTTTCCACTTCCAGTCTGCATTTTGAATCACGCCACCTTTCTTGCTACACGCTCTATGCAACGCTTTCTCGATCTCGCCCCACGCCACGTTTTCTGGAGCACTTTTAATTTATGTATTTTTAATATTTAATCTATAGTGTATAGTGTTTCGATAAACTTTCATTAAATGGCAGACAACGAGACAATACTAAAACTAAGAGAATGGGGCCTTGATGGTTATGAGCATTTATTTAAAGGTAAGGTTTGCACTCAGGTTAACTTATTACATACTTACTTAGTATTAATATTAGTATTCATAATTTTAGATATCTGCCTACGTATAATATTATAACTCTAAACTAAAGTAATTTATAAATACATCGGATGTATTTGTTGTTGACATATTTTTTTATTTTGAACACTTCATCGTGTCTTGCTCGGCTCTCATAAACTTGAGGACACAATACTTAGGCCAACCAACGCTTAACAGAGAAATAATGCCTAATCTACTCAACAAAGCAGACAAGATATTCGCAACCTATTTAGACCAAGCTTACAAGTACAGAAAGGCTGTTCTTAAAGAAACATAATTTTTTTCGGATTTATTATTATTGAATTATAATTTTCATTTTTATCTATTTATTTTTGATTTCGCGAATAAGATGAGAAGGTATTTTATAAAGACGGAAAATGATTAAGTATTTCTGAAGAATTTAGTACAATCAAAATTATTAAAAACTGTTTTGGTCATTAATTCATTTATTCTTTAATCCGTTCGAAGTAATGTTTAATTTTTAGAATGATTTAGCTTGTGGAGATATTATTTATTATAATTTCTAATCTAATTTTTGTATCTGTTTGTTGTTTTTCTCTTTTCGTTAATTTTTTTTTAAGCATGAGGAATGTGATTAAATATTATCTGATCATGCAAAATAAAAGGAGTATTATTATTGTTTAACTATACAAGTTAATTTTATGTTTTCGCAGTGCAAAGTTAAATTCTTTATTTACTTGTTACTCATAATAATATATTTACATTAGGTATGGTATAAAACCCAAAGGTTTTTATACCAAAACATTTTTATAATACAAAGCAGTTTATTATTTATTTTTAAATCTATTTTTGTGTGACCAACTCCAGCTGACGGCCGCTACGGTCAAGCTAAAAATGTTTTATCTTTTTGTAGCATTGTAAAGAATTGTATATTTTTTTAATAAACATTTTACTACTACTATTTTTTTATTTTCGATACTTGTAACAAAAATACCAGAGTGGATCCTTAGAATTCAGTGTAAATATTAACATTTTACTTTTTGCGACGGCCCCATTTGTGGAGAACAATTTAAAAATAATAGTTTAAATTGTTAACTAACATTTCTTTCAATATTATACTGTATAAAAATAATAATACCAATTTAAATTGGATCAGTTGACTTATGCTTCGAACTGTTTAATTTTTCTTATTTTTTTTTTTTTATGACTATTTGAACTTACTGTGTAATTTTACTCCATTACTGTCATATAACTGCTAACTGATAAATTTTATACTTACTGTACAAAAAATAACTCAAAAGTGCTCTTGAAGATTGTTCTGAAGAAACTGTTTACATTCGGAAGGTTCTTTCTCCTGAATTATTCAAACCTTTATATTATGTACTTCTACTTCACCCCAATTTGTTTGCATTCTTTATTCTAATGTAATAGCAAAACTGGTAAAATTTGAACATCATTTAACTATTTGTTAAGTACTGAGAATACCACTGTCACATCTCTAATCCTTCATTACTAACCAACATAACCTTCTCTGAGTTCTCCAAAAATAGAAAAAAAACCCTTTTTAATGCTAAACAATTCATCTGCTACAACCAACACAACCACTGTTAACTCGCTTCAACCTATAAAAGATCTGCTGAGGATAGATCTCCGCCTAAAGCACCTTTGAAAATGTCCAAAGAAATGCCAATAACCGCATTTACTTCAGGCGAGCTAACTGAGTCTCTCAAAACGCTCTTAAGCAAAAACTAGCCTCAAAATCAGATATTACCATAGTAAATTAGATGGTGTAATATCTTCCAACAGTTCACTTAGAGCCGATGTGAACATGATAATAGAAGATATCAATGCTCTAAAACTGCAAGTCCTTGAACTTACAATATCTTCTCGTAGGAATAATTTAATTTTTAGGAACATTCCGATAAATTCATCCGATTTAAAGGTGGCTATCCTACATTTTTGCTTTGAAACTCTAAAAATAGAGATAAATATATTAGTCTAAGATCCGGTATAAGAAATATATACCCTCATCTGTTATTTAATATTATGTGATAGAAAATTTGTAGATTGATACATCGCAAATAGGTTGCCTAGCGAAATCGCGTACCGATGATGTTAAACGATTAAATGTTTAAGTACTTTTTTTTCGATAAACTACCCCAATGTTGTCGTGACGTAGTTAAGATGATGAAAAATACACAAAGTTAACTTACTAAGAAAGGGTTTATATTTTTCACCTTTTTCGTATTTATACGAAATTGACAATCACAATCACAACAAATATCAAAAAAAACTTAAACCTAGTTTTTCATCTGCTTCCATGGCAACGCCCAATGCTTTTTTAAACTCAAAACAAAAAAATATAAAATATACCAAAAAAATCGCTTTCGCGACATTCCCAGGGAAGCGTTAAACATTAAGCTGGGTAATAATCCAAAATCGGAAATGCTGCGACTTGGTCAGCCCATTTTTTAATTTTGTCTCTTGCATCAGCCGCTGCTTGTCTTCTTGGTCGTTGCATCGATTGAAGTGGTTGCCAAGGTTGAGTTGTGTCCTTCTCGTCAACAGTTGCTTGTAACTCAAGTGGGTACAAATGTCCAATAGATCTTGTAAGCAATTTTCCTTCAGCAAGTTTAATCTTGGCCGTCCGCACGGCCCCATCCCGGCCTTGAAACAATTTAATAATTTTACCTAGCTTCCACCGAGTTCGTGGATTATCACCTCTAACTTGGACAACATCACCAAGTTGCGGATCTCCGGCTCGAATGCGCCCTTGGTTTATTTTATACTGGTACCTTTCTCGTAAACTGGGTAGATAGGTATCGGACCAAACTTTCCAAAAGTTATCAAGTAGGCTTTGGCGGCGAAGCCAGAGATTTCGCACGTCTACTTGACATAAAGTTGGTAATTCTAAGTCTTCTAGATCAACCTCTGGTTCCTCTAGATGTGGAATCAAAAAATGATCTGAGGTCAGCGGCCGTTCGGAGTCACTGTCGTTAATATATGTAAGTGGACGCGAATTCACGATATTCTCTACCTCTGTAAGAACGGTTTCCAACTCCCTAATAGTGAGCCTCACAAAACCAACAGTCCTTCTCAGGCAGTTTTTTACATTGGATATCAACCGCTCATAAAACTTACCCATCCAGGGGGAAAGTTCTGGGATGAATTTCCACATAATTTTGAAACAAGTTTTTTCAATGACCGAATTTACTGCTTCAAAACAGGAGTTTATATTAGTTAATCTACCACCACATCTAATAATTCCCTCATTATCATAAAATAAATTAAGTTGTGTTATTAAGTTGTTAGCGTTTAAATCTATGTAATAAGACTGTACTTTAAGTTCCCACATTGTTTTGGCTCTTTTATAGTCTTTAGGAATCAACCATTGGTCGAACTTAATGCGCTTAAATTTACCAACTGCTCTTATACATAAAGATGTAACTTTTATTAATAGTTTATAATCAGAATAACGTTCAAAGTTAATACCAAATGGAGCTACTACATTATTTTGAGTTTTTTCAACTGTTGCTAATGTCGGAGCCTCAGAAAAATGTTCTGTATCGTGAAAAACTAAGTCGTCTTTTCTCAAATCAAATTTTGTCCACTGTTCAACAGGTTGGAGTAAAAATTCAGGTCCATGCCACCAAAGAGTGGAGGCTAGTATATTATTGACATTAAGTATCGGTTTAGTAGCTAAATCGGCCGGATTTTGCTCCGATGGTGTATACCGGAAAACGTAATTCGATTTTGATTTTATTTCTTTTAGTCTGTTTCTTATGAAAATTGGTTGAACTTTCTCTAAATTAATCCAGTGTAGAGTGCATTTCGAATCTGTCCATACACTAATATGCTTAACAGTCAAGTCAATATTTAATAAAACGAGTTTTAAAGTTCTAACTCCTATCGTTACAGCTAACAATTCCATCCTAGGTATACTAATTTTATTCTTGTCTAAAGGAGCTAATCTATTTTTTGCATACATTAGATTACTACTAATTAAGACTGAGGAAGATCTGGATATAATATATATACAACATGCGTATGCTTCAGCTGCAGCATCACAAAAGCAATGTATCTCATAATCTGCATCCTTGAGAGTAGAAAGTCTAATAAAATTTAAAGTATGAATCCTTTCGAGTTGACTTACTTTATTTTCCCATAAAGAAGTATCTGAAACAGTTTCGTCCCAGTTCTTTTGAGTGGCCCAAAGTTCTCTCAAAAATAGTTTTGCCTTCAAAAGAACAGGTAACATTAGACCTAAAGGATCAAATATAGAGGCGAGAAGTTTTAAAACTGATCTTTTACTCACTGTAGAAGATACTGTTATTATATTATTTTTAAAGCCTAAACAGTCATTTTTTGTATCCCATACAAGTCCTAAGACATCCAGCTTAGTTTTAGACACCCGCTCATCTTCTGGAATTATCTTATTTAAGCCTTGTGAGATTAGAGTGATAATTTGAGTAGTTCTATAATAATTCTCTACAGCCTTATCTTCCACCTCTCTAAATGGTGGGTCAGTTATTCCTCTGTTTTCAAAAGCGATAGGATCTTTCAAACGCATTGATGGTAAAAGCTCATTATTAAGTATTGCGTAAGTAGCTACATTATGTGACGATGGAATTGTAAAAGGATGCCTTCCTGCTAAGATCCATCCTAATTTTGAATTAAATAAGTATAAACCGGACTTAATCTCGACTTTTTCTCCTGTTACTATATCCCAGTAATAGTCATTGCCAAGTATAATGTCTATTGGCATATCAGGGTTTTTGTCGGCTATTTTATAATTAGCGAACTTAGTATCAATCTCTGTTGGGTCGAAGGTATTGGTTTTAAAGTTGCCGGTTAAAACCGGGACAACATTAGCGTAGATATCTAATGTTTTATTATTGTTTAAACAAATTTTTAATTTTGTTAGAGTGCTTTTGATGTTATTGGCAGTGGAATTTCCAAAAGTAAACACGGAAAGATATTGAGTTTCTAATGCCGGTGCTCCTAATTTTTGTGCAAGTGCCTGGTTTATATAAGTTCGTTGGGCACCCCCGTCAAACAATATTCGAGTATAAAAACTCCCGTTTGGCCCTTTGACGCATGCAGTTGCTGTTTGCATTACAACAGATTCCCCTCCCGATAAGAGTGAGACATCAGTTTCGTTGTTACTTTTCCTGATCTCAGTTACTTGAACATGAACTTCGGGAAATTTAGTTGGGCACAAGCTTCTGTGATGATTGTGTTTCATCTGACAGTGGGCACACGGCTTAAAGTTTTTACAATTTTTTATTGAATGTTTTTGTAAACAAATAAAACATCGCCCTTTAATTCTTTCTTTTCTTTCATTTAGTGTTTTATAATTTTGACATTCATCACTCCAGTGGTCCGATTGACAATATAAACATTTTTTAAAACCAGCTGAAATATTTTGATTAGTTTGACATTTAGATTTATTTTTAAATTTTTCATTTGATTCTGGTGCCGCAAGGGTTTCGGTCGTCAAGTGATATTGTTTGGTCACGTCACTGTCATAAATTTTATTTGTTATTGAAACATTAAAAAGTTCGCTATTTCCACTATTTATTTCACACTCATTTTTTGTAAAATAATCTGCCTTTTCCCTCGCCTTAACAAGTCCTAAAAGAGATTTTCTAAGGTCTTTCATGGTTGAAATTCCCATTTCATTAATTTTTATTAAAATATCTGAGGGCAATTTACTATAAATTAATGAAACAAAAAGATTCCCGTCAGTATTTTCACGTAAAGTGGTTAGAGTTCGTAAATGTAATTCTATTTTATCAATAGTTTGCCGTAAAGAGATAGTATTACTATCAGCTTTAGGTATATTTCTTAGAGCAGTATAATGCGCGTGTATATTCACGGATTTATCCCCATACCTATCTTTAAGTTCGTCTACAACCGTATCATAGTTCTCGGGGCAGATTTTATAACCTTCAACACATCGTTTGGCTTCCCCTTTTAATAAACTCAATAAGTACGTTAGTTTGGTTATGTTTTCAAAATTTTGACCATGAACTGCGACTTCAAACGAGCCCCAGAATGACTCCCAGTCTAGGATAGACCCGCTAAAAATTGGAAGAGTTAATTTTGGTAACTTCGCAATAGGATTGGGTTTGCACTGAGAAGGACCCTCAGCAGTGATCGTATCACTACTAGCAGTTAAAGGAAGCAGAGGTAGTTTTTTAGAGTTTAGAGAGATGAAAACTTGGAGTCTCGCTGAGACGTCTGCCGCGTCCAGTAGTAAAGTTTCGTACTCTTCGGCTTTCTCCTCTAGCTTCGTAGCCTCGTCCGGATCCACCTCAGACAGGTCTAAAAGTTTAGATTTTAGAAGTTCAACCCGATCTGTAACAGTTTTTAGTCTAGATAAAAGAGACATACCATCATCCACGGTTTTTTCCTTCTTCTCCATGAAGTCCTCCGCTAGCTTGGTTATCTTAGTCAGATGCGCCTTTGCAGGTCCCATAGCTTGCCTTAACGCTCCTCCCGTGGACATTGTTCAATAGTCTGCTACCAATTGTGTCGTGACGTAGTTAAGATGATGAAAAATACACAAAGTTAACTTACTAAAAAGGGGTTTATATTTTTCACCTTTTTTCGTATTTATACGAAATTGACAATCACAATCACAATAATAATAAAACCACGCTCTGCTACCAATTGTGTCGTGACGTAGTTAAGATGATGAAAAATACACAAAGTTAACTTACTAAGAAAGGGTTTATATTTTTCACCTTTTTCGTATTTATACGAAATTGACAATCACAATCACAACAAATATCAAAAAAACTTAAACCTAGTTTTTCATCTGCTTCCATGGCAACGCCCAATGCTTTTTTAAACTCAAAACAAAAAAATATAAAATATACCAAAAAAATCGCTTTCGCGACAAATGTGTTATTTATGAAAATCGAACATTGGCTGAGAGAATTCACCTCAAGGAATTAAAAAAACATGGGTTGCCTAATTTCATCTATGGCTAACTATGAGGTTGCCAGATTTAAACGAAGAAATTAAAAAAGGTGAGTAAACGTAATTAATATACTCTCATAAGTTATTTAATCGAATTATATATCAAATGAAAGGTAATTTTATTCCCAATCTAACCGTATAAGGTTGCCTTATCAAAAATTTGGATGTCTCCATGGTTGCCTAGATTTTAGATGTAAAATTTAGAATTATAAAAAACTCGCTAACGACAATACATAATTATGAAATAATACGTTTTTTTGTTCAAAATGTACATCTTACAAAAATTATAATTTTCCGATCGTGTAACCGCGGATTAACTATGATAATACTTAGATATTATTTTTCTATTTAAGTCCATTTTTTTATTTTAACCCCACTGTGCCATGGTTTGAAGTAAATGTCTTATTGGGTTGTAAACAAACGTGCTCTTGCGTTTAAAGTTGAAAAAAATATCTATATTGATGATTAATTACGTGTAGTTGAAAATGAAGAAGTGCTTTTTGTGTGGATTAGAGGCTTTTATTATTGATTTTGATAATGACTCGTTTAAGAATTGTTATTTAAAGTTATTATTTAGGTGAGTCAAAAACTTTTTGTATGCTGAAGTTAGATTATCCTTGGATTCGATTAATAATGTTGGTTATTATTGTACCTGCTACAACAAAGTAACCGTTCTAAGCAAGAAATATAATGATGAATATACCCAATTTTGCAAGGAGCATGATGTGAGTATATAATATATATTTTTCTATTTAATTATGCAAATTTCTCATACTCTCGTCGACCACGTTGCGAAACTACTTGACGAATATTTGTGACTTACAGTGATGTAATATTTCCAGGTACCGATACTCTCAATCAATCTGGTGCAACAAACGTCGCCTAGCTCGTCTCAAGAGTCTGTACGTATTGAGGAATTTTAAATCATGAAAATACTCCATAATTTTCTTTTTTTCTTATTTTTTTTTTTAATCGATTGTTTTACTTTTTAAGGGGGAGCCAAATATGCCTACAATTGATACTAATCTCACCAAAATGACCATTACAGACCATACTGTGGATGTACCAAAGGTATTAAAACCATTTGAATGAATTGTTATCCATTTTTAGGGTTTCGTAGTCTTTGTTGCAAAAATCAGAACCTCTAAAAATTAAGCATTTCCGTATATTTGTATATCACAGATTAAATAATATTTGGAGTCAACTGTATTTATATGTTGAATGGCAGTATTCTTTTTGAAAGTTAAACTAATTGTTTAATAATTTGCAACAAAATATTTGTTCTAGGTATCGTGTGACGTAGCGTCAAGCGGGATAGATTTTGATGTCGATGCTGCATCTGCTAAAGCTTCCTCATCGCGACCATCGTGAACCACAACAAATACAGAACTGGTGTGTTTATTTTGCAATTGTAAACGAAAGAAAATTGGTCAGCGAAGAGTTAACGTAATATTCCCGAAGTCTGAAGCAACTGTTACCCAGCTTCAAACAATTGCGTCAACATTGGATGATTTCGAGGTACTTAATAAAATTGAGAATCAAATTGTCACGTATCATCCAACTTGTTTCTCATCGTATCAAATACGAATGAAACGGCAAATTGTGGAACAAGCTGATTCTAATTAGCATGAAGACCGAGGGATACACAAGTTAGCGTTTAACTCTCTTGCATCATTTATAGAGCAGGAGATTATCAATAACCATCAAATAATGTACGTCACACAACTATTCTCCCGGTATAAGGCTTTATTACTTGAATATCTTGAAAAAAAAAAAAAAAAAAAAAATATCTACAGGACCTCACAACAAAAATATTGTATATCATAGTGATATGGACGTATCAACACTGGCAAGTGAAGCTGTAAAACTAGAAGAAAAAGTGGACGCTAAGTTTCAAGAAGTAGCATATGATTTGAGACATTGTATTAAAAGTATGTTACCATTGTATTAAGTACGACATTGTATCCAGCCGGAAACTGCCGTCGTTTAACAGTAGATGATATGATAAAAGGAGAATGCGAGATTCCAGAGCAACTATATGAGTTTATGTACCATTTAATCGGAGGACCAGATAGTTTTCCTGATGATCAGATCAATGTTAAAACTAGGTTACTGCGTAGTGACATAATTTACATAATAACAAAGGGTCGAGTTAAGCCTAATAAAAATCTAAATCTTGGAATGGCTTTGAAGTCTCTGACTAATCCACGTCAAGTTCTCACGATACTCAACAGATATGGTCGCACAATTGGGTATAACTTGGCTGAAGAGTTAGAGACTGAAATGACTTACACAGCAATCGAACAATCTACCCGGGAAAATATACGAATTCAAATCAAATCTCAGTAAGAATTAGCCATAACCGCGGGGCCTAAAAGCGCATGCCTTTCAACACGACAGAAAAAGCAAAAAGTCGTAGCCTTCTAGTGTGGCCTCCACGAGTCACGCGAACGATATCTCGATACTTAAGTTCATGCCACACTCTCCTTAGCATTCCCTGCTTGCTCGACGAGTCAATTTCTGTGGGCTTTGGGCTAACGTTTGCTAGATTCTGTCCACGATCTATTGGGGAACGCGAGGCCGACCGGGACTTCGTGCTTTAGCACGAACAACCACTGTTTGTCCTTGACTTGTTTTTGAATATTTAGTAGTACCTGTGACAAAGCACACCTCAGGTCACTTTCGACATCCAGTCTTGCTCGATATTTTGACTTTATGTATGCTAGCGTGCTAACGAGGTATGTGAATGAAAACTGTACTAACAATTAAGCAGGTTCCAAAGCAACTTGTGGATAAACAGGAAAATAGCTTAACCAAAAATCTTCAACATACATAAATGCGGATTCTGTGTTCGCTTGAGAATCACATTTTAGGTCGATTGTCTGTTAAAGCATAAGCACAGACTCTGTAAATGAAAGAGGTTAGAAAAATTATCGATTTAAATTAGATTGATGTTGTCCAAATTACTTACAAGGACACAACAGACCTTAGTTTTAACTTCCGGTAACTCATCTTGTATCACAGGCGGAAGTTGAGATGATGGCCAAGATGTTATAGCGGCACAATACCAGGATGGCCTAAAAACCAGTCTGCACATTCAGATCTCTTTTGGACCAAGACCACGTGACCCAACCCCAAATATCTATAATGTGTATAAAACTAATATAATGTGTTTTTTCTAAAATAGCCAGAAGGGATTTATCCTGAAGTTGTATAAGGTGTCTTCTCAAGGTAACCAAGCTCAAGATTTACAGCTCCAACTTGATATTGGACCTGGTTTACAGCGTTCTGGTGGTAAAGGTTCTCCACATTAGAGAAAAATGGGTAACATCTCTGATAATGATCCTCAACTGAGCTGTAGCTTTATTTTGACAAGTTAGGCAAGTATAGTTACTTGCCCAAGCGCTTACGCAATAAATTGCGATATTAAATAGCAAAAAAGAATCGTTGTTTCGACGTGTTCACAACACGAACCTTAGAAACGTCCGTCGGGTTTGACATAGTGAAGTTTTTAATCAAATAATAACGTATAGACAATAACTTTTACGAATGACTAACTTGTCAAAATAAAGCTACAGCTCAGCTGAGGATCATTATCAACCCCCGATCATTGACAAACCCGATGTTAAAGCCAGCTTCTTATTAAGATGCGGCCGTTTAAACGAAACAATGAGCGAGTTTAGCAAAGAATTACACCACCAACTTGAGATTGGACCTTGTTTACAGCGTTCTGGTGGTAAAGGATCTCCACATTAGAGAAAACTGGGTAACATCTCTGATAATAATCCTCTGCCGAGCTGTAGCTTTATTTTGAAAAGTTAGTCAATCGTAAAAGTTATTGTTTTTATTTTCGTCGCACATAAATTATTATTTATAACTTACATGTTATTATTTGATTTTCACTATGCCAACTTAAGGTTACCCAAGCGCTTACCCAAAAACTTATAGTTGTGCGACGTGTTCAAAACACGTACGATATGTCAAAACAAGTTGACAAACCCGATGTTAAAGCCAGCTTCTTATTAAGATGCGGTCGTTTAAACAAAACTGTTACGGGATAATTTTCATTTCTTTTGATTTAATTTTTTTAAATGAGGTAAAATAATTCTTTTATTTTTAAATAGTAATATGGTCTCTCTCTCTCTCTCTCTCTCTCTCTATCTTGTATCTGGCATTATCTAACTCACTCACAGTTACACACTATAAACATTTACACACATAGCAGATTATAACAGATTATAATATATAATATTATATAACACTCACTCACTCTTACATACAGCACATAGTCTCAATCATAAGCCTTGCCCATAGTCATTCACTCTCACTCTCTTTTATAAACATACACACACTGCTACATTACACACACACTCACACCCCTCTGACAATTTAATTCATTCGTTTATCCTTTTACTTTTTGTTTACCTATGTTTATCTTTACCGGACTGTTATTTATAATTTATTAGGACATAGGTTGATTTAAGCAAAACCTTCAGTCAGGTTCGAGCTAGCAAGTGAGTGACGTCTGGCTCGGGAGTCTGTTAACTCCGGTGACGCGTATTTAGTGCGTCTGGGGCATTGCTCGTTTAATACGGATTCAGCAAATGTATCGGCAAGATATGCATCTTTATAGTGCGTCGAATTTGCAGACAGTGATTTTCTGGCTTACATTTATTGACTTGTAGTGCAGTGCAATCCAGGCTACACTTCACCGCATCACGACACAGCTAAGCCGTTAGGTTAAGACCCCTTAGCTATAATGTAGATTTAAGTCCCACTTCTCTTAGGATAAGATTTGGGCTTAACTGTGTGAGGAACGCGACAAGGGATTGAAAGAGCAAAATTTTGCTCTCCCGTGTTGGGCAGCTTCTGGATTCTCCACGGCACACATCTGTAGGAAGAACATAGTCGACGGTTTACCAAATTAAAACTATAACAATTGTAGAAGGTATTTTTTTATTCCACTGGAGCGCAGTTTTTAATAATATTTTACTTTTCATTTAAATATACTTCATAGAAAAAAATATGTTATGTCTTATTATTATTATTATTAGTTAATGAGCCCAATTTAAAGCCCACGACCCACCCGACTACTAGCTGGGAAAATTAAGGTAACAAAACAATGAGCGAGTTTAGCAAAGATTTACAGCACCAAGTTGAGATTGGACCTGGTTTACAGCGTTCTGGTGGTAAAGGTTCTCCACATTAGAGAAAAATGGGTAACAATTCTGATAATGATCGTCAGCCGAGATGTAGCTTTATTTTGACAAGTTAGTCATTCGTAAAAGTTATTGTTTATACGTTCTTATTTGGTTAAAAACTTCACTATGTCAAACCCGACGCACGTTTCTAAGGTTACCTAAGCTCTTACGCAAAAACTTGCGATATTAAATAGCAAAAAAGAATAGTTTTTTCGACGTGTTCACAACACGTACGATCAGTCAAAACAAGTTGACAAACCCGATGTTAAACCAGCTTCTTATTAAGATGCGGCCGAATAAACGCAACAATGAGCGAGTTTAGCAAAGAATTACACCACCAACTTGAGATTGAACCTGGTTTACAGCGTTCTAGTGGTAAAGGATCTCCACATTAGACAAAATGGGTAACAGTTCTGATAATGATTCTTAGCCGAACTGTAGCTTTATTTTGACAAGTTAGTCATTCGAAAAAAGTTATGGGTTTTATTTTCGTCGCACATAAATTATAATTTATTATTTATTCGTTATTATTTTATTTTCACTAAGCCAACTTAAGGTTACCCAAGCGCTTACGCAAAAACTTGCGATATTAAATAGCAAAAAAGAATAGTTGTTTCGATGTGTTCAAAACATGTAAGATCTGTCAAAACAAGTTGACAAACCGATGTTAAAGCCAGCTTCTTATTAAGATGCGGCCGTTTAAACGAAACAATGAGCGAGTTTAGCTAAGAATTACACCACCAACTTGAGATTGGACCTGGTTTACAGCGTTCTAGTGGTAAAGGATCTCCACATTAGACAAAATGGGTAACAATTCTGATAATGATCGTCAGCCGAGATGTAGCATTATTTTGACAAGTTAGTCATTTGTAAAAGTTATTGTTTATACGTTCTTATTTGATTAAAAACTTCACTATGTCAAACCCGACGGACGTTTCTAAGGTCACCTAAGCTCTTACGCAAAAACATGCGACATTAAACAGCAAAAATGAATAGTTGTGCGACGTGTTCAAAACACGTACGATCTGTCAAAACAAGTCGACAAACCCGATGTTAAAGCCAGCTTCTTATTAAGATGCGGCCGAATAATTGCAACAATGAGCGAGTTTAGTAAAGAATTACACCACCAACTTGAGATTGGACCTGGTTTACAGCGTTCTAGTGGTAAAGGATCTCCACATTAGAGAAAATGGTAACATCTCTGATAATGATCCTCAGCCGAGCAGTAGCTTTATTGTGACAAGTTAGTCATTCGTAAAAGTTATTGTTTTTATTTTGTCGCACATAAATTATAATTTATATGTTATTATTTGATTTTCAACTTGCCAACTTAAGGTTACCCAAGCGCTTACGCAAAAACTAGCGATATTAAATAGCAAAAAAGAGTAGTTTTTTCGACGTGTTCAAAACACGTACGATCTGTCAAAACAAGTTGACAAACCCGATGTCAAAGTCAGCATAAATCCAGTTAAATCCACTTTGTCAACAAACGATGTAGATTGTTCGAGATATCTATGCCCGATGTCCCGGCCCCTTCAAAGGCAAAACTCTTCAAACTGTTGCTGAAACTTGTAACATTAAGGACCACCTTGACAACATGTTGAGGGATCGGATTGTACTTGGTGTAGCCAATGCTACACTCAGAGAAGGTTTACTACGAATTCTCGATCTAAAGCTACAGCGACCACACAGGCATAAGTGTTTGAGTCAGCCCATGTACAGGCTGAAAATGTTGGAAGCAGTCATCCGTTGAAAAAAGAAGTAGACGCAGTTAAAGTTAATGCTGATTATCGTAACAAAGATAGCTACAATCTGTTAGAATACAAATTAATAATACCCTTAGTATTTGAAATTACTGTTGTATGTCAAATTTATGTCTAAATATAATCAGTCTGTTGTTCGCGTTTGACTTAAAATATAAAAGTGTATTTAGTTCATTGTTCGTAAGATATATGCCATAAGATACACCCTCTAACACAATCAAGGAGCAAGAACATCAAGAATGAGTAGCATTAATAAAACTGAGGCTAAATAAGGACAAACCCGTACACAAGAATTCAAATAAATATAGAAATATGATTTGTAATTGTAATACATGTGGTTACTCGCAGCCCATCAGAAAATCTCCAGCTTTTGGCGTCGAAGCAAAAATCAGTTTGTTTCGAAGTGTGGCCAGGGTCAAAATCAGAGTAGGGACCTGCAGTTTTTAAAGTCCAGGTGGAAGTGGAAGATCTTTTTATTGGTAACATATAAGGGGAGATGTTACGAGTAGTTATGTAAGAACAACTCAATATAACTATAAGTTCTTACACTTAAAATACTTAAACTATTTTACTCAAATAGAAAATGAAACTCTTTCTTCAAATCTTAAACGAGTCTGACATTATATTTTCTTTGACACAAATACAATAATCAAAATATAAACATTAATAACCCTATCAACATTTAACATCCTCCACTCCGAGAAGCTGGATCCTGCCTACATTTCTATCCACTCCGAGAAGCTGGATCCTGCCTACATTTCTAGAATGTATCTCCTCCATGGTATAACCTTTGTACAGGTCTGTTCATCTCTCCTGATGCAGTCTTCAGCTTGATCAGCCGTCGTCCGCCATCTTTGTCTTGTTCAATATTGAGAGAGAGTGGCCATTCAATCCTTTTCTTAACATCAATGTGTTTTCTCTTGGTGCTTAACATCCCGGTATACTCATTGCGAATCCGCTTCTTGAGGCAATCCAATATTTTTCGCCGATGACGGAGTCTTTTATTCAGAGTTACTACTTCGTTCAAATCAGCTGTACTGGACTCCCCGCTCTCGCAAAGAATGGTACTCATCTCCTCAAAACTTAAAACTGCCCTACCTTCTATTTTCTTTAATACATTTTTTATTAACTTAATGCTATAACTATAAATTAAATTTGGCCCCTTTTCTAAACACGTATTTAATGAAGGATTTCCCTTCTCCCTACAAGATGCATCAACTACTGGTCTGACCAGTGTTGCCGCAGTGCTAAATTTAACCGATTCTAAAAAATGCTCTTTTTTAGCTCTCTCTAACTGTGACTTCTTTTCTGTCTGATCTAAATTTCCTTTAGCATCTAACCGCCATAGGTTGGCTATCTCTGTCTCTTCCATTGAGAGAAGCGTAGCCGTATAGAGTTCTGGACTTACACTACTTGACTGATTTTTACCAATAACTGACCATCCTAGCTCGGTATCTATCGCTACTAAACCACAATCTAATTTGACAACTATCCCTCTAAATATTTCTCCTATCCCATCTGCCCCTATCAAAATGTCTATAGGCGTGTCTGATTGTCCTACGTCATTTATTTGAATTCCTCTACTCTTTAATTCTTCTAAAATTCTAACATCGGTAATGCTTGGCACTTTCCCACAAATTTTTTCTTGATCCAAAACTTCTAATTCATACACACTATCCCCGTCTATAGCTTTCGTTTTAATTCTGTAAAAGAAGTGCTTCTGTTTCTGTTCCGACCCTCCAAAAAGAACATGAGTTATCTCCTCTGATCTAGTTGGTGTCAGTTCTAATTTTTCAACTAATGATTTTGTAATATAGGACTTATGTGACCCCGAATCTAAAATAGCCCTACAAACATAATCCTCTCTTTTACCCGAAATTTTAATCATGACAGTTTGTAAATAAATATCCCCCTCTGATACCTCTCTGATTACTTAATACCGAATCTTCTTTATCGTATTTCTTCGTTTTATCTTCTTTTTTGACAGTTTTATTTTTATTAATTTCAGGACACATTAACTCAAAATGGCCCCTATCACAAACCATACACCTAACTCGAACCTTACACAATTTTGCTATGTGGTTTGGACGTAAACAACGGAAGCAATGTTTTTTGGCAATTACAGCTTGTGTTCTTTCTTCCAAAGATATTGCTTTCGCCTTAAGACAGTCCCTACTTTCATGTTGTAGTTCACAAAAAACGCATTTGCACCAAAACTTTCTCTCTCCTCCCGATCTTACTTCCTCTTTCCTTACCAGTGCTAATAAATTTGCCACAGTTGGTGTGGCGACCTTACTCTCTGTTTTTGCAACACTTAGCTTATTATCGGAATGTTTGCTTTGGCCAGAACTATCTAAAATTCCGAACCCTGATATCGCCAATTGTATGCGTTGCTCACTTTCTACTTCCGATCTTACAAACTGAATTAGCATGGTCAGTTTGCTAACTGCAATGTCTCCCCCCGCTGCTCTAAGCTCAGGGTTTGCTAACGCCAATGTTCTTTGCCATGCACGTAACGTCTCCCCTGGTAAGCTGGACTCTACCAGTGGATACAATATAGCTGCATATTTTTCTTTTGTTACACCCAGTGATTCTAAAGCCCTTAGCTGCGTCTCTAACCTATCGTACAGCTGTGCAAGCGATAACTTAACTTTAGAATTACTTAAAACTAGGTTTAACAACTCTCGAACATAGACCTCAATTAAAAGGTCTTCCGTCCCATGCCTAGATTTAAGGCTATCTAGAGCCTTATCGTAATTTTCTGAAGTTGGAGGGTAACTTTCCAATAATTCTCTAGCTCTAGACCCGTCTTTAAAAGATTGTAATAAATATTGGAATTTTTGCTCCCCCGTCAACTCACTATCTAAATGGATTGACCTAAATCCACTCCAAAATTCTAACCAATTTTTTACCTCAAGATCGTACTTTTTAAGTTCGATTGGAGGAAGTTTTACTCTACGAGAGCTAAGGGAGCCAGAGCCTTTTTGAACTACCATAGATGTCTTTGCCCCCTCAAGTATTTTCTTAATCTTAATATTGCATTCAAAATACTTAGCCTCGTATTCTACGTCGATTTCCTTTTCAATCTCCTCCTCAGGTATATCTTCATTCATCATCAGGTTGATAAGCTGGGTCTGCAAGGCGTCTAATTCTTTGAACCTCTTTTCTAGCCATTCTAACTGTGATTCTAGAACTACGCACGATGGAACTGCAGCCTTTAACTCCTCTTCGATTTTGTTAAATATTTTAGTGAAGTTCGCTCGAGCAATCTTCCTCGCTTTCTTAGTTTTTTCCATGTTCACGGTCGCCATAAGTGTAAGAACAACTCAATATAACTATAAGTTCTTACACTTAAAATACTTAAACTATTTTACTCAAATAGAAAATGAAACTCTTTCTTCAAATCTTAAACGAGTCTGACATTATATTTTCTTTGACACAAATACAATAATCAAAATATAAACATTAATAACCCTATCAACATTTAACAAGTTATTTTACTATTTCAAATCATAGTTAGTTTTGGCACCCTTAACATTTTCTCTTTTAAAAAAGACCCTATGGTTGTACTGATTTTGATATAAACGACCCGTATTCATGTTTTCTATTTTTTCTTATAACTAATGTTTCATTTAAATATAAGTTTGAGTTAAACTTTATTATTGTGTCTTGTGTTCTTTAATTAAAACAGTTCCAATTGTAGTGTACAGAAATGAAATGAATTGTACAACATTTTACTAACAGTAGTACAATCAAACCCTACAAATAGTTACCGGTAAGTATAAAATAGTAAATAATAAATGTACAGTCATCTTAGAAACATGCTCCCAGACATGCCCCAGACTCTACAACCACAGGAAGATAGTTCAAAAATTGCATTTATATTAAACATCATAGAAAAAACCAATGGTAATAAACTCTTTTACTTCTTTATTAATCTGATTAAAACTAGATCATTCCTTTTAAACGAATAATTAAAAAAAAACAAAAAAACAAACCTAATCTTACTAGAAAATTTAAATGTTTGCTCTCTTTTTATCTTATTTTGATTATCTTATTTATTTATTTGCATTCAAAATCAAAGTCACAATCTGACATTGAACACATTCTATTTGCTACATCCAGCAGCGATCATTATCTCATCAGGTCATATTTATTTATAAATTATTATTTATCTTTTATCTTTATGTTAATCCTAATTGTTTTTATAACACGGAATATCCACTATCTAATAAAGCTCTTTTACGTTTTCACTCACTTTGGAAGAAAACTTTAATTTATTGCATAATCTCTGTTATTATTATTATATTCATTTAATTAGTTCCTCTCTTTTGCTTTGTTTTTACTTATGTTATTTCCTCTAAGAAAATGCCCTTATTTTTACTTTAAAGATATTTTTATATGTTCATAATAACCCAGTTTTCTTATAATTTCTTAAAATGATTATGTGTTTTTATTATACATTATACTATACTAATATTGTATCCATTAAGAACTCACTATATGTACAAATTTATTGTTACTAATTTACAGGAACTTAATTATAAGCGTAACTCATTTTTATAAAGCATATGCTTTAAAAACAAATAAAAGTTTAATTGAATTGAATAGTAAATAATAAAACTAAGTAAATTAAACAAAATTACTAGTTTGAAGGAAACAATTCAAATTCAAACTCAGACTCAAAACAGGAAACTGAAATAAAACAAAACGAGAGTAAAGGACTGGAAGGTTTCAATAAAATAAACGCGAGAAAGTTACCCAACTTTTGGATGGAAGTTTGGATGGACCCCCATCCAAACTTTTCTCACGTCATGACGTCATCAGCGATATATTATTCTGAAATGTGTATAAAACGCAGACTATTAACCCACCTTGAGGCGTACAAGCTAACTTTAGTTGATAGCTCTCGGTGCGCATGCGTGCCAGCACTGCCAGCCATTATTCCTTCTAGGAATGGTATCAAGGCTCGCGTATTGGTATCGCGTCAAGGCTGGGTCGTTGCTGTGATTTTACATGTGAGTAATTTACCACTGTTTTAATCTACTACACCTCAGGGACTGTTGTTAGTAATTAAAGTAAATATTTAAATTCTTCTAAGACGTGTTGCTATAAATATGGGCTTAAAATTTATACTCTTATGACAGATGATTGCAGAATAATAAAAATAGGTGGGGCAGAGCCTATTTTAGGAGAAGGTGGAAAATATGCTTGGTCTCCAGAACCGTGGAAAGATACCACATATAAATATTGCTCGTACCAGAGCACGCACAAGGTATAATGCTATCAAACAGACAGAACCTTTGAATTGTTTCAAACTTTTTTTTACTCAAAACACAATTGATTAAATAATTGCAGTGCACAAATAAAGAAATAGTTAAGAAAAGAATAAAATATCAAAATAGCCCTTCCCCTTGATTTATTGATGATGAAGATGAACTGTGATATATTATTGGTTGTCAAGGAAACTTGACAACAAACACGTCAAATGTAAAATATAAATAAAGTCAGTCGTGAATTGATAAATACTCGGTTTGGTGGTCAAGTTTCCTTGACAACCAATAATATATCAAACTGTCTTCTAGGAATTTTTAATTTTTGGTGGTGCCATGAAAAATAATCATTTAACAGTTAGAACTTTATTTAACACACAATTATGTGGCGATAAATACCGTGCTACATTTGCATTGGCGAGATGCAACTTTTTAATTTCAGCATTAAGAGATATAGGATATACTGGTAAATAATTGCTAACTAAAATATGAGCGAGTGCATATCACTATTGATGAGCAGTTAGTAGGCTTTAAGGGCAAATGCCCATTTCCTATATATATTCCAAATAAGCCTAATAAATATGGTTTAAAAATAGGAATAGCTTGTGATCAAGCAACCAAATATACGTGGAATGCAATTCCATATTTGGGTAAGGGCACCTGTCCTGCCAGTGTGCTGACTATTTTATTAAACATCTAGTTAATGTTTTAAAAGGATCCAACAGAAATTTAACTACCGGTGGAGCAGATCATTTAGCCCGGGAGTGTCCCAGACGCGTTTTAGTTTGTTATGCGTGTAATGGGTTAAACCACCTGATGAGGGATTGTTCCCAGAAAGGAAGAGAGGCCATAGGAACCCTCATTGACCCTTAAGGGCCTTACCCGCGCCAGACTCCGCCGGAACACCGTACAGGGCGCAGATGGTACCCTCGGGACCACCACCCCCAGTGGGTAGCCACGGACTGGGGCAAGAGATGCATACTTCTCGAACGTAATCGTGCAGCGTGAAGAGGGAATGGGGTACGAAATGGAGATCCAAGGGGATAAGCTCGTTCTGTCAGTAGACACGGGTGCGGATGTCTCGCTCCTTCGCTCGCCGAAACCAGGCGTGCGAATGACTGAGGCGAGAATCCAAGCCAGAGGTGTGACAGGAGATTGTATGCCTGTCCAGGGGCAACAGGTCCTAGAAGTGACCCTAGGAGGGGTGAAAACAGAACACGAGTTCCTCATTACCGAATTCTTCCAGGGGTACGATGGCATTTTGGGGATGGATCTTCTACTCAAAGTAGGGGCTGTGATTGACGCGGCCGGAGGGCATGTCTATGTTCTAGAGATCAGTGCATCAAAGTGAAGAGATCAAAAACTGTGAGAGGAGGGGATATACTTTTAGTACTTGAAAATGAGGAGGACAAGAAAAAAATATTAGAAAGTAACAGCAAAATCCGGAAAATTCAACATAACTGAGCCTAAAAAAAGAAGACCCAAAATAATAATTTATGATGTACCGGTAGAAATTAATGAGAACGAACTAGTGGAAATAATAAAGTATAAAAATAGAGCTCTATTCAATAAAATAAACTGTAATGATGAGTAAGCAATAAAGCCTTTATTTAAGGTTGGGCCTAGAGACAGAGAAACAGTACATTAGGTAGTTGAATGTGACCCAGCTATCAGAAAATAAGTAATAAATGCAAATAAATTATACATAGAGTGGTCATCATGCCGGGTAAAAGACTATGTTGTAGCAACAAGATGCTTTAAATGTAATCAATATTTTCACATCACGAAGTACTGCAGACAAGAAAATCCGAATTGCGCCCACTGTGCCAAAGAACATGATATCAAGCAATGCCCCAACTTAAGCCGCAAACCTGTCTGCATAAACTTCAAAAAGCAAGGTAAGCCAGCCGATCATAAAGCAAACGACCCTAAATGCCCGTGCCACAACCAAGCTATGCAAAAAGAAATTAACAGAACCAATTATGAAACTAACTAAAATAATAAACATGTTAAGCCGACTTACCAAAAAAGACTACTTACCAAGTAAAAATAATAACATAAATGAAGATATCCTAAAATTAGATAAACTGCTAAATAAAATAAATAAATTAAAGGTAACAGAAAACACAGTAAAAAGTAGGACATCAATAATGTATAACTTTGGAGAACATACAGACATTAACGTTAGTTTTGCCACTAAAAATGGAACCTCCTATAAATTATCAAAAGGACTATCTACCGCTTTAAAAACAAAATATATCAAGGAAGATTATTGGTGCTCGCTAAAAACCTATTCGTCTGATACATTCTGTGTCAAAACGCCCGAGCTTCTAAAAAATAAAACTTTGATAATACAATCAGAAAATGAAAATATTTTTGAAAAATTTGCATCTATTATTCATTGCATTAACGTATGGGCAGAAAAAAAGTACCCCCTTGTTATCGGGGTTGATATATTTAATGCTCTCAGTGATATTTCAAGCGTAGACATTCTAAGATTAGTAAACGATACAACTAGCCTGAAATTCATATTCTATTATAAAGGAAATGATAACTTAAAGTTCTTAAATATACCCTATCAGACACTAAGTGATAAAACCACTATACACGGACTATTGCCCGGTTCAAACAAAATAGAATCCTATATTAACAGTATGCTTGAGCTTCGTAATCTATTAACTCAACCAGTGGCGTAGCGAGGGGGGGGGGGGGCAAGGGGGGGCATCGTGCCCCGGGCGCTACTCTCAAAGGGGCGCCAAATGGTTCGCAAAACAAAAAAAAAATATTAAACAAGGATAATGTTGATAACGACCTGGAAAAAAATTGTAAAAATTTGGGTGAATTTTATAATACAGATTTCAATGGAATAGATCTCTTTTATCGAAATATGTGACTGCAAAATGTTACTCCGCAATAGAAAAGAAATTGAACCTAAAACTCCATTAGAATTTCTTACTTTTATAATCTCGTATGGAGAAGATGTTTTTCCAAACCTGAGAGTGGCACTTCAAATACTCCTGACTATCTCAGTGTCAATTGCTAGCTGCGAACGTTCATTCAGCAAATTAAAATTAATTTTGACATATCTACGATCAACGATGGGACAAGATCGCCTTAGTGACCTAGCATTTTTAAGTGTGGAAAGAGAAAAATTTGAAATGATCAACTTTGATGATATTATTGATAAATTTGCTTCATCAAAAGCAAGGAAAATTTATACATAGTAATTAGTTTTATTGATGTATTATAATCATATTTTTTTTTTTTTATCATAATATATTATAATATATGTATCTCCTTAAAGATAATAAATATTTACTTTTTTATTGTTTTAAAACTCCGTGTTTTTAAAATATTTTTTTATAAATATGTAAAATAAATAATAGGCATCTTTTGAACTTAATCTAGATGATCATATACATTTTAAAATCTAGTCATATTTTCTCAACTACATTTTTTGTCTCAAATTTAAAGCCTATAGCTTAAGCCTATGACTTTATTTATTTTACTTTATTTATTTATTAATTTGCGAGTATATTTTACATATACGGGTTTTACATATACGGGTCATTTTCAAATAAAATGTACCTTTTCTGTCCCAAGATTTTACAATTTTATTGTAACTAAAAAAATTCATATTAATGAAAAATATAAAAACCTTTAGGTTTATTGATCAGATGTCTCTGTTAATCAGGGTCATTTTATGGCTTATAAGGTGAAAATTTCTTGCTTCAAAAAATTTTTATATTAAAAATTGTAATGAGTGTTACGTCCCACAGTAGTTTTGATAACATGTAATGTGATTTTTATTCATTTTTTTCATAAGTTTTTTTTTATTATAATTTTTTTTTTAACCAATAAAATATCCAAGTTTATATAAATGGGATAGGAAAAAATAAAACTTTAGTACAAAACGAAACAAATATATTTATATGTATGTCCCAAGGGTTTAGTAATGAGTGTTACTGATAAGAGTTGGCAGAATTAGAGGGTGAGTATGAAAGAAAGAAGGAGGGATAAGGGTTTGTTTATGTTAAGAAGCTATTTAAGTCAGTAATCAACGACTTTTTGGATTGATAGCACTTTATTCTTCTCTGCAATTAATATTTCACTAAAAAAAAATTGTGAGTATTTTTATTCATTGTAATGAGTGTTACCATCATTTTTTCTAGGTGTAATCAATATTTATTTATGTTATTAATATAATTTAGTAGTTATTAATTAATATAATCAGTACACATTAAATTGGTTTAATTAATAAACATAGTTTCTGAGGAAAGATTTTTTAAAGTTAAAAATGTAATGAGTGTTACCTGTAATGAGTGTTACAATACTGTTTTTTCTACAATACTGTATATTTTAAATCTTAAAAAAAATGATTGAGTTTAATGTTTTTACAAAAAATAAATTTGCTGCATGTAAAAATAATTGTACATAAAAGTTTGATGTTTAAAGTTTGTGTTAAAATTTAATTTTTTCTAGGTCCAATATATAATTGTGTAATGAGTGTTACCATAATGTAATGAGTGTTACTTGAATAATAACAAATTCTTATGGGTAGCCGTGTCCAACTATTTTTTTAAAAAAGAAAAATTATTTTTTCTTCTTCTTTATAATAAAAACTTTTATTACAATGCACTGAAAACGTATCCTTTACATTTTTGAAGCTCCGAGGAAACATTAAAAGATAATAAATGTAACACTCATTACTTTTTTTTTTAAAGTGCAAATTTTTTAGGTCTAAAAAATATTTCTGGTGGGATGAAAGAGAATATTTACGTCATATATTCAATTTAGTAACGTTTCATAAAAACAGAGAAATAAAATTTAAAAAAAATACTGTTTTTATGATAGTAACACTCATTACGACAAAAATGTGATTTTTTATGTATATATGTTCATATATACTATGTAAATGAATTTTAAAACTGACTGTTCTTGAACGAAAATGTCATCCTAAGTCCCTGATGTGTCAGAATAATCAATATTATCATGTCTAAGGCTTATTTTAATTTTCTATATAGAGTCCAAATTGATTTCCCTAAAGGTACATTTTATTTGAAACTGACCCATACAATATTATATGGTTTTCGAATGGGGGCGCTAAAAAGGTATTGCGCCCCGGGCGCGAGTTAAGCTCGCTACGCCACTGAACTCAACCTGACCTAAAAAAATGCTGAAGAGTATAAAGTTATTCTATCATCTGTTATCAATAAAAATATATTACAATCAGCAAGAGCCATTAACGAAATTAAGAGGAAAGAAATGAACATTTATGACAATCAGGATAAGAAATTTCTCTGGCACACGATTACCAAGTACAGGATGGGCTATTGCTTACAAGGCGACGGTATCTATGTGACATTTAACAATAAAGAAAATAACTTTGAGACGACGGAAAGATATATATTAGTTACTAAAAATACAGAGCTTATGCTGGACGGAGAACTAATAACTAAAATAAATAGACTGAAGATTACAAACAGGAAAATTCCAAATATTAGCTGGGTAGATGGAGTACCTGGATGTGGCAAGACTCCATATATAGTACAAGAACATAAACCAGGACGGGACTTAGTCCTCACGCAAACCAAAGCTAACCTTAAGGAAATTAGGGATTCGGTGGAAAAAAGCTACCAAATCACGGATAAAAGCAGGGTATACAAAGACTATAGAACCGTATCCTCGTTTATAATAAATGGCTCGGATAAAAATTACGACAGGGCATTTATAGATGAAGCGGTTCTGATGCATGCTGGCTGTATTGTATTTGTCTCTGAGCTGGCTAATTCGACTGAAATTATCTTACTTGGAGATGCGAACCAAATACCTTTCATCGAAAGAACTTCTCTCCCCTCAACTTGGTCCAGTATCACTCGATTATGTGACCCCTACCAGACCCGATCAACTTCAAGATGATGCCCGCAGGACGTATGTAGGCCAACGAAACTCAATAATTTTTATAAAAATAATAACGATCGCATAAACGAATCCTTTTTATCTGTACCTTATAGCTAATAAAGTCGAAATAAGGCTCGAATTGATTTGTAAACGTGTGAACAATGGATTTAAAAAAAATTCAATATTATTGTTTTAAGTATTACGTTCGTCTCTGACTTTTTGTATACACTGTAATTATTCGATTAAATATAAATTTTAAAATTTACTCTAATGTGAAACATATTGTAAGTTCAATTATAATTATTACAAAATATAAATTAAATTAATTAACAACATGATCCTATCGAGATACTCGTACACTTGCACTCTCTTACAATCTTCAACTTAAACCTGAACAAATTTTTTGCAGCCACAGTATTATTGTTATTTATTTATTTATCTAACATAATTAGGTAATATACCAGTTAACAGAGGGGGGGGATGCCCCCCTCTGATTACTGAGGGGGTGCCCCCCTTCCCCCCCCCTGTTCCGCGGTCTCTGCCTCTATTTGATATAATGTTAAATTTGGGGCTAATCATGGTTGGCACTTTAAGAAAAAACAAACCTGAAGTTTCGTTGTTTTTCATCTAATATATTAAAAGCATGTAAATCATTCTTTGGTTTTGACTCAAACAAGACATTATTATCTCATATACCTAAAAAAGGTAAAAAACAGTTCTGCTATTATCCACATTACATTATGATAAAACTATTAATGCTTTTACAAAGAAGCCAGACATCATTATGTTCTATAATAAAACTAAAGGAAGAACTGACTCCTATGATCAGGAGTGCCACTCTTATTTCACAGCTAGGAAAACGAGAAGATGCAGCAGGCATTAATGTAGAGGTACCAATAGTAGGTACCTGTGTAGGTACCTTGTTCCAGAAGTTGACCATTATTCACATAAATTTAAATATTAAGTATTTGTTGAGTTGTGGAGTGATGAAATTAAAAACAATGTTATAGGTGCTGCTATCTACCAGATATGTGGAGAACCTCGCAACTCTTGATTGAGCATGAGTGGCAAAAGTGACATTAACTGTCAGAGGTGCTTATAGTTTTGTAGATTTCTTTGAATTTCTTGTTTGTGTCAGTAAGGACAGGTATTTCATTCAAGTGAAAAATCGTTGCCTACAAACTGTATTTTTTGGCATATATTTGATATATAATGTAAGTTTTCTTTCTATAACAACCTTTTTTTGGATTGTGAGGGGGTGGTCAATTACTGAATCTTATTCTTTATAATTGATCTAGAGATTGACCAAGATGGTCAGACATGGCAACGGTTGGAAATCATCCCAAGAAACAGGAGCTCACCGTAAAAATAAATAAATATCAAATAAATTATCAAACATCACAGGAACATGAAAGTAACAGGGAGACAATCACTTCAGTGATAAGAAGCGTAACATTTTGGGCTCGTCAGGACATAGCCCTACGTGGGAACCGGGAAAGCGAAATGTCAACTGCTAATGACAGCGAGGAAGACTTAGGATGCGGTGCTAGTTCTGATTACGAAAATGAGGATTGTAGTCATGAAAGTAATAAAAAGAATAAAAAAGTTGAAAACAAAGGAAATAAAGGAAACTTTAAAGAGCTAATCAATCTCCTTTGTTTGGAAAATGAAAAGCTAGACAAGAAAATTAAAAACCTCCTAAGACATGCTCAATATACATCGAAAATGATACAAGATAAGATGATATCGTAACTGCTACTTCAAATGTTATAGTCAGAAAAAATCGTTGGTGAAATTAAGCGTGGGAGTAACGTTTATAGTTTGATTGTAGATGAAGCACGAGATGAAGGCCACTCTGAACAAATGAGTATGTATTTGAGATACATACATGAATTTAAAATTAACGAGCGATTTCTTGGTTTTATAGAATCACATGAATTTATAGCTCAACCATTTGGCAAATACGATTGAACAATTTTTTGCATTTCATGGATTAGACATTGAGAAATGCGTAAGCCAATCATATGACGGTGCTAGTGTCAAGTCAGGTCGGCTCAATGGACTGCAGAGCTTTAGCAAAAAACCCTTGTCCATTGTCATGCACATAAGCTAAACCTAATGCTTATGGAGGTGAGCAAGAATGTGCAATGTGTTGGCGAAACTATTGGTCTACTTGAAGGCATTTATGCTTTTGAGTCGTGCTCTGTTTCGCGTCACGAGATATTTTCGGTGACAAAACAAACCGAGTCTGGAATAAAAAAGTTAAATGTCCCTCAGCATAGTGACACTAGATGGGTGTCTAAGTATAAAGGAGTTAGCTTCTTCAAAAACAACTTCCAGTCTGTTTGTAAGTCATTGAGACATGTGCTCAAAGAAAAAGGAAGCCGCTGAAGCAAAAGGGCTTCTTAGTCAAATCAAATCATTAACCAATGTTGTATTGCTGGTTTGCCTTGACAAATTGTTGTGTAGAATCAATATTTTCCACAAAACTGCAATCGCCAACAGTTGGATTTGGAAACATCTTAAAGCTAATAATTGCTACAATTGAAAAATTATCGCCTATGAGGAATCAAGAAACTTTTGATGAGTGTTTTAAAGAAGCTGTACAGATTGCTCCAAGTTGTAACATTGATGTATCTGGAAGTGCAAATAAACCTCGTCCTAGGAAACCTCCTGGTAGACTCGACGATTATTTTACAAGTGAGACTTCTAGCCAAGGAAGGATTGAGCGAGCCAACTCAGAAGAAAGTTATAACACGAAGATAAGATCCGCGTACTTCAGCATAATTGACAATATGTTAAGTGAAATGAAACGAAGATTTTGTGATACCAACTACCTAATGTCTTTAGTGTCTGCTTGTGAGCCCACATCTGAGACATTTATGGATGCATAAACCGTATGTAAATTTGCTACCACATATTGTGGCAAAGACGATGAGAGTTTATGCAGAATTAAAGCCCAGTGTGAACTTGCACAAAACATGTTTTGATTTTAGTATAATATAGTATGCATATACCTATTTATTTGCAATAATCATATCACTGAGCTTTTTAGTCTTATCTTTCTCATCATCGTTAAAATAAGATATTTTACTTTGTTATCGATTTTCCCATGACCCCATAATTTACCAAGAGACATTGTTTCCATGTACAAAATCAATATAAAACAAAACAATAAATACTTTATATACTGTATATACAACGCCTGCTTTTTATTCACTCATTGCATTACTTTATAAGCGTAAATTAAGATGTAAGTAATGCATATTGTGTTTTTTGCTGTGTCATAATTTAAATGAAAGCTACATTTTAATTAACTTTCTCAATTTGTCATTATGTAAAAACTCGATTGCCATACTCAACTCGTTTTTAATTTTTTCCCAAGTAAAGAAAAATGAAATGTCTGAACCAAAGTTTCGGGGGGGGGGCTATATTCCAGACCACCAGATGAATCAGTTCCGGGCCCACCCAAAAAAATTATCCTGGAGCCGCCCCTCGTCGGAACCTTTGCCGATGAACGATTTCCGATGGGTAGAACCGCGCGATGTAGACCTGCTGACTGTCTCCGATAATTTTGACATAGGGTATATAGCAGAGGTGAAAATAAACATCCCTGACCATTTACATGATTACTTTAACGATCTTCCACCTCTGGCCGAGCGGATCAAACCTGCTGACTCAGCATATGTTAAACTTGTTAGAACCCTCAGCCAAGTATGTGCTGCATTACAGACTGCTCCAGTTTGTGTACCCCATGGCTGCGAATTAAAACTGTCCACAGAGTCGTCGGCTTCAGGCAGTCGGCATGGTTAACGTCGTTCAAACATGTGAACAATGAGCGTCGCAAGACTGCTGCTACTGATTTTGAAAAGGATATTTTTAAACTTATGAATAATGCTACATTTGCAAGTGCATTGACCATTTGCAAGTGCATTGACCAGGTAAGCAAGAGGATAGACAAAATCAATGGCGAAAGCCAACTTCAAAAATCGTGTGATAATTGAAAAAATCTTGTAGTATGGCACATGGGTCAAACAAAGATCCGATATATGCCGGGATGAACATTCTCGACCATGCAAAACAGAATACTCAGCTTTCACTACGACCTTATGATTCGGCATTACGGTCCGGAAAGACTTGCATATACTAACACGGAGAATTTTATTTACATAGTTAAAACGGCTGACGCGGATTGGAAACTCGAAGCATTCCGAGCTAACGGCGATGAATTTGATTTGGTCAATCACCCGTCAGACCATCCGTGCTATTCGGCAGCAGACAAAAAAGTCATGGGGAAGTTTAAAGATGAGACCGCGGGCAAAGAAAAAGGTCGTTTGTTGGATTGAGAGATAAAATGTACGCTCTCGATTCTGAAGACATGGAGCCAATTAAAAAGGCGAAAGGAGTTAAGAGAAGCGCGGTGAAAAATAAGATTGAAGACTTTAAGCATGCACTCGATGCTAAAACAATGACTACAAAGTTCAATCTTATACGCTCCTTTCGCCTTAGACTGTTCACCGTAGCTATCAACAAATTGTCTCTGTCTTCCATAGACGACAAACGATATATACTTGCAGACAACTGATGTCGCAGGCGGCAGCGGCATCAACATCGCAGCCAATCTCAGGTAGCGGCATCACAGATAACAACAATCGGAGGACAGTGTGAGATGACGAAGCACGGCGACATCTTAACACTGACGAAAAGAGGTCGGGCAACATGTCGGGCGCCTAACCATGTATCTCAGGTTCAATGGCATGATCGGAAAGGCATACATTTCATTTATCGAAGCTTAATACGAAGAGCCTAATTAGTAAATTCTCTAACTTATAATAACGATTTAAACATTATGTAAATATTATTTTAAAAAAATAGTGATCAGTTTTATAAATATGTCTTTTTATTATACTATATCGACAGATAAAACTGGGGGGAGGGGGGGAAATAGGGTGGTCGACCGTCTGTCGAATTTTGTTTTTGAAGTGGGGACCTTGAGGGGATAATATTTAATCCCGAGTTCTGTCTCCTCTTTTTTACGCTACTACATCCCATGTACACACTTGGGATGTATTACATTCCTTATGTAATAATTTATTTTGACGATTTATTAATCAAAGCTACGTCACTTGAGGAACACGATAAGACAATGCAAGCAGTCATAGAGAGGGCTTGTCAATTAATTGAATGTTAAATTTTTGGGATTTGTTTTTAACGATAACGGAATGAAAATAGATCCCTCTAGAATTGAAGATCGTTGAATGGCTATGTCCATGGCTATGTTGAGCACCATACGAACGTATTAAACAAATTGAAGATGTTAATTACTAAAGCGCCTATTTTTAGCTGTTTTGACCCAACAAGGAAGATTACCATAGAATGTGATGCATCCAAGCACGCATTAGGAGGTTTTTTTAATGTGTCAATAAAAAATGTTTTTCAGAGTCAATAAGCTAGAGGCTTATGTATCCCGATCACTTAATAACGTAGAAGTTAACTATGCTCAATTGAAGTGAGATAAAGCTGCTGAGTCTTGTATATGCCACTCAAAAATTTCATTTTTTCAGATTATATGCCGAAACTGTTAAGGCTAAAACAGATCAACGTCCTTTAGTATCACTTCTAAAGAAAAAAAAATCACAAATCGGTTTTAACAGACTACAGAGATTGTCTCTTAAGTTAGTCAAATATAATCTTATTCTTTTTCACAAACCATGTAAAAAATAAATATTTCGGATTTACAGCAATGTGACTCAAAATAGTTGACAAGAGGATAACTTATTCACTAATGTACCAATAGATCAATGCAAAGAGTTACTCAGATCACTTATAATTAAATCCAAATTAGATATAGTCCAAAAAGATGAACTTGAATCCCTGATTAATGTAACATTAAACCAAAACTATCTGGTTTTTAATGGTAAGTTTTATAAATCCGAGACAGGCCTAGCCATGGGTTCTCCTCTCAGTCCACTCCTAGCCGACCTGTTCTTGAACCACATCGAACAATAAATATTTATACTATATAACCCCTTAACAAAAAATATAATATACTGGTGTAGATACGTAGACGACATATTATGTTTATGGGTAGGTACAAATAGACAACTAGAACAGTTCCTAGAATTTATCAATAATTTACACAAGAACATAAAATTTACACTAGAAATAGAACATGACAACGCTATCAACTTTCTCGATCTAACAATAAAGAAACATAATAATAAACACAAATTCAAAATAAATAGAAAATCTACCTATACAGACATAATAATTCACAACCAATCAAATAACCTGTATAAACATAAAATGGCTGCCTTCCGTAGTATGATTCACCGAGCACTTACCACTCCCATGGATGATTTAGACTTACAGAACGAAATTTCAACAATAAAAGCAATAACTACCAACAATGGATACAACACAAGAACAATAGACAAAATGATTAATAAAAAACAAGAAAAACTAGCAATAAATATTATAACCAACTTAACACCTATAGAACAAAACCCAAAACCCTGGATTAGCTTACCATACATGGGGAAGCTGTCAGAACAAGTAGGAAAAATTTTACAAAACAAAAACGAACTTAGAGTCAGTTACAAATCTTACACACAATTAGGCACAATTCTCGGCAGCGCCAAACAACCAATAGAAACTAAAGATAAATGTGGAGTATATAAACTGATATGCGTGACCTGTAAAGGTGTATACGTAGGACAATCCGGTAGAAAAATAAGTACACGCATTACAGAGCATTATAAATCTTGGCAGAAAATATCGAATGATAGACATCAAAAACATGTAAACGTATCTAGTTTTGCCAACCATGTTCTAGAAACCAATCATACTTTTGATATTAATAATTATGAACTTATACACTTTTACACTTGTGCCAAAAAAATAGGAAATTGGACCTCCTAGAAAACTTAGAAATTCAAAGAGCTATCCAAGATAAAAATGTAGAATGTTTTAGTGAAAAATCCAATCTTAATAACTCTGCTCTTGTTAAACCTATAAAAAAATGTCTTTTTTAAATAATGTCTATTAGTTGTAAGGAATTTTTAGTTTTAGTAATATAAGGATTTATTGTTTAGTTTTAAGAAGTTGAAAACCAAATGTTTACCTGAACACACCTTCATTGGGTTCCGACTTGGATCTCAACTACATACCCCTTACCTTTTTCCTTCCGTAATCCTCTACCCACACCACCCTAGTCTAACCCCCCTTGCACTGTTAGTTTACCTTAAAATTTGTAAAATAGTTAACTTAGTACAGCATTCACTCTTACTAAGTTAACACGCTTACTGAAGATGACATTGTAAGTCGAAACGCGTCTAGTAATTATTTAAAAAATTGTGGTGACAATATTGTTGTGTTTCTTTTTTAACCTCTCTAGTCATAACTATATAGATATAGACTATGCCCAGTGGATAAAAGTTTTCGATTATGTATTGGGGATGATTGTTTAGGCGTGATAAAGATTTAATTTGATTAATGTGAGTAAAATTTGATCTGACTTGTGAATATTCAGTTAATTTTATAGTTCGTCCGTGGAGTGAAGATAAAACATGAGTTCGAACTTGGAATACCGCATACCCTCACCACTTTCGATGGACGAGAATATGTCAAAAAATTGGCAACAATTTAAAAAACAGTTTTTGACCTATTTAAAGCAACGGAGGCTGATAGTAAACCGGAAGAAGTCAAAGTTGCGATGTTATTGAACCTGATTGGAGATGATGGAAATTAATTATACTACACGTTTCTGTTTCCAAAGGGAGAAGAGTCTCTGGAAACTGCGTTGAAAGCGTTTGATTCGCATTTTCTTCCTAAGAGAAATGAGGTATACGACCTTGTCAAATTTTTTATCAGAAATTAAAAGAAGGGAGAGAAATTTGACTTATTTTTAAAAGAGCTACGGATTGTAGCGAGCCATTGTAATTTCGGCGAAACACTTAATAGTCTATTAAGAGACCGAATATTGCTGGGAATCTACGAGAACGTTGTTAGAGAAATCATGTTAAGAGTGCCATACTTGAAACTTAAGGGGGCAATCACACGTTGCCAAGTTAGTGAAAGGGCATGCACGCAAGCAGCTGAGTGGAAGGGTGTTTGAGGTCTTAGGAGACTTATCGAGTAGACGCAGCGAAGGCAACGAGGACAGTAACACTAGCGGAGAAGACACCATATTCAACGAATATAAATAAAGATACGGTAAATGGGAAATATACAAATGTAGGGAATGTTATTAAGTACAAGGGAAGTAATGACACATGTTTCAGGTGTGTGAATGTGCATTAAAGGGGTAAATGCCCAGCATATAATAAAAGGTGTACAAAATGCGGGGTGAAAAATCATTGTTCAAAATTGTTAATAAAAGGTTATAATACCTAAAGCAGGTTATAAATGTATTGTGGGTACAGAGAGAAGCAGTCGCATTAAAGTCTTAATATTTTATACTAGCAATCCAATCTTTATAATTGCAAGAGAGTAAGGTTTAGAAATTGTTAAATTTCATAGTTTAGAGTGTAAGTTTGGACAGTTTTCAAGATGTCTGCCCTCAGGAATATGAGTGAAAATGACAATGTGAGTGACGATGGCACCTGGGAGATTTGACAGCCTAAAAGCCCAAGTAGCGCAAGAAAGAGAAAAAAGAACCCTAATAATTGGGGGGAGGGGGGGGACATAACTAAGAAGGTAAAAATGGACAAAAAGAATAATGGCTACTACATAGCATGCAATCATAAAAGTGAAGAAAAACACTGTTTCTGCTAAGCCCAAACGTTATCTGAAGATTATCTCATGTTCGTTATTGGCATGAACCAAATTCAATTGAAGAAACAAAATTCATTCAAAGGAATATTGTTGTGTATAGAGTGGGAAGGCAACGAGTTAAAGAGATCATCAGAAAACCAACAGAGCAATAGCAACAACCTTCTGTGTTCAATGTACTCGCGGACCTGTTCAAGAATGTAAGGCTTCTTTCATGAGTATTCTCAGTGTTAATAGAAGGAAAGTGGAAATTACTGCTAAAAAAAAAAATGATAGAATACAATTTTCTCTGTGAAAAGAGAGGAGGTGCTAGAATAAACCCTGCAAAAGAAGAATGTGACAATCTATCATTGATCATATCACTAGTTTTAAATGCAAAGAAAAGCATTATGGAAGAAACAATGCTCCGGGAAGGTCATATTTACCTTCTTCATTGTCAATTAAAAAAAAGTGGGAGTGTTTTTAAAGAAGTTGATCATAATGGTACATATGGTACTTATTTAAGGAATCATTTGTTAAGGAAAGCATTTGACACTGTAAGTCACTCACGGTTGTTAAGAAAAATGGAACATATTGGTATTAGAGAAAATGTGTTCGATCTCATGCGACCTTATCTCTCCCACAGGAAAAAAGAGTGAGGATATGTGTTGTCCTGAGTTACGAAGAGAAAAAAAATATTCATAAATATTCATATCATCAGTCTCTGAGATCTAATTCCATTTCGAATCTATTATTGTAGTGAACCCATTCATCCTTTTCAGGGTCAAACCCTTCACATTTAAATGTAAATAAATTGTTTTGTAAATTAACCTTTGTCCCATTTGTTATGAGATTATTAGGACCCTGGTCCTCGTCAATATTCTGCTGTTTTGTTTTCCTCCCTCGCTTCATATTTTTTCTTTTTGATCCTCGTCGCCACTTGGCAATCACCTCCATGACACAGAGAAAAGCAAAGCTCCTTATGAAGCTACATACAATTTGTTTATAACATCGACTCAAGAAAAGAGTGTTAAAGTTATCAGTGAAAATGTGTTGTTAGCGTATTTTTCTGAACTTTCAAAAAAATTTAAAAGTCCGACTTTATGGTCCAAGTTTTCTACGTTAAAAAAAATCAGTTAGTTATTAAAAAAAACATCAACATCATGACCTAAGTTATTTCATTTTCATTGTCTGCTACCTGGGAAAAAAATAGCATATGCTACACGACTGTGAAGTGGGTTTTTTTTACCTTGGGCGTTGCTTGTGAAGAGGGAGGACGAGTTGAGACAGTTTATTAAGAAAAATGAAAACGGAAAGAAGTTGAAGGACGAACCTTGTCAGGATGTTATAATCAGCGGCAAGCATCTTGTCCTGCGTTTGCATACTCGTTCTACTCGTTCTTCAGGCAGACTTGACATACCATCACTCAGGGATCGATACATTGTTGTCAAGGAAACCGGAGTCTGTAACCTTGTCTGCGGCAAAAACCTTGTCCTTACTAAATCAAATCCCAAAAATAAAAATGACACTGGATCTAATTGTCCATGTAAGGACAAGCGACGAACAAGTTCCTCCTGTTCAACCACCGCTGCCGTAGCCAACCAGTGACAACAATTCAGAAATTTAGATGAAGAAATGAAAAGATGAAGAAGACAACAATTCAGAAATTCTCAGTTCTTAGAATAGAAGAAATCTTTGAGATGACTTCTATGACCAGACTTCACAACGGACAACATGACTTACACGAAATAAGACACACACATAATACTCGAGCCCACGCCCAGTCACTCTTTGAAATTCCTAAAGTACAAACCAGCCTAGCTCAAAGGAGCTGGCAGTATGTAGCTGTAAAAACATTTAATAGTCTACCGCTGGATCAAATAATATAACAGATTCGGCCAAATTTAAAAACAAACTAAAAAAACACCTACTAATTTTATTTTATTGTACTTTTTGGATCGAGTTGGCTTTATGTTTTTATTCTTATTTTATTAATAGATTCATTTCGTCATTTCAGAGTCATTTCGAAATTGTTTGATGAGTCGAGCGCTAACTTCTACATTGATTTAGAAGAACGGCAGAATATTTTTAAAAATTAATGGGAATTATGCAGTATTGACAAACAAAGATGCTTCGTTGCTAGATGTATGGAGAATCTCTTTCCTCAGTACCGTAATGCGAGGGAAGGAAGCACACGTCAGCAAAACAATGGCTTTCATTTTGAAAAGATGGGAAAGCGCTTGAGAGGTTGTGGGAGGCGCTTGAGAGTATTTTTAATGAATACTTTATATGTTACAACCAAGATGATTCTAGTGTTAAAAAAGAGAGTAGAGATTGCCTTCGAACATTTTGAAACGACACCAGAGAGGAAATCATCTGCAACATAAGCATATTGACGATTAACTTAAAGATGGAGTTGAAAGAAGCAGGGAATATAATGACGGCAACAAAACATTCGCTCAAATATTTCGAGACTACGTCACAACTTGTGTCAAAAGAAACGAGCATTATGTCAATTACGTTATGTTTTACCAAATCTTCACAAAAGAATTCAACTTATCCTTTTTTACTCCTAAAAAAGATCTGTGTGAACAATGTGAATACAACAAAAAGCTTTTGAATAATATTTAGTAGAAGAACACTTAGCCCGTTTAGAAAAGCAAAAAGATAAACAGGAGACAGACAATAAGAAAATTGTTGTTTACTAGGATCTCCAAGCTGTTTTATAAAGTCCGTGGAGATATTTCGGTATTTTATTATAAATCCAATGTGTACAACATAACATTCTTTTATCTAAATTTAACATGTACAGCTATGGTAGAAGTGTATACGAATATGCTTAGAACTCCTGGTGGGTACAGATTCCCTATTGAGAATAGTGTCGGATTTGACCCTAATCGAGGATATATCTTCTGGACATTACATGAAAAGGATAAAGACTGCTTACCTACATCATATAACGTATTATATGAAGGCCCAGCTGCTTTATATCCTGTATCTGGATATCAACATAAGCACTTAGTTGCAAACACATCATCATATGCCTTTGCTGTTACTGTAGCAAATGAGATCAATGTCTGCAAGGTACCAGGGAGGCGACTCTGTAATTTTTTTTTATATATATCAATGTTGTTATTTATCAAGTGTTGTTATGTAATGTAGTGATTCTGTAAAGTGATACTAGCGCTATTGCTATTAGTGGCCGAATATTGAACTACTCTGACAAGTAGCGGCTTGGCTTGGTGGTGACCATTTTGTTTTCGTCCAGTGTTTGTTTATTGCTCTACCTGTTAAAACCTACGCTGAACTACTTTCCCTATTTTATGCTCCCCAACTTTTATTTTAGTTATTCCCGTGTGTGCTAAACTTATTTCAGTTATTTCTTGTGTTGAACTTTTTGAAGTCAAACTAAAATAGTGTGGTATTGTATTTTGAACTTTTTGAAGTCAAACTAAAATAGTGTGGTATTGTGTTTTGAACTTTTTGAAGTCAAACTAAAATAGTGTGGTGTTGTGATTTGAACTTTTTGAAGTCAGACAGAAATTATCATGGATAAAGAGAAAGGTAAGTCGTTTTGTTTTGTTAATACTTGTACGTTTTTAAGTAAGTACTATTAAATGCGAGTTTAAGAAACTGAATTATAAATAGCTAATTTACAGGATTTAATTCATCTTTAAAGATCTAAACAATGAATTAATGATATTTCCGCTAGCAATACAATGATATAGTTTTTTAATTAGGGGGCCTGAACTGAAGGAGATGTGAGGTCGAGAATAGCTTTGATTGATCGTGGATCAATTTGGCTCGATTTAACACTTAAGATTATATCTGTGTAATTTATACATAGGAGTTGAGTGAGGCCCCGTTTACTTTTTTACAAGCATTTTTTAGTTTTACTCCGTTATATTGTATACTAGCAAAATTTGTGTAATGGCATAACTCTTATGGGTTAATCTTTCACACATAAGATGTGTTACTTCAAATGCATTTGGTATGGTGATACATATATTCTAATTTCGAATTGAAGTTCTCTATATGTTTTGAACTGCCTTCTTAGCCTATTGTTTGGAGGTTATAAATCCTGTTATTGTAATTGGCCTACTTTGTTTTCTCCCAGTAAGAATTTAAATGCAAGAAATAATGCATTTCATCTCTTATAACTTAAATGTATGATCTACCTCTAATTTTTTTTATAGCAAAAGGTACGAGGGACGAAAAAGTAACTGAAGTCCAAAAGAAAATGATGCTTCAATATGTGGCTGACCACCCCAGGATGATTAGGTGGCAACTGATTGGGCCCCAAGGGAAAAAGTTGAATGAAGAAATGTGGTAAGATTTGGCCACACTTCTTAATGCGGCAGGCCCATCGAAGAATATTATCAAGTGGCAAAGAGTAAGTATGATATATATGACAATACCTCTGGCAATGTTTATTTCACTAACTGACTAAAATTAAAACATGCTACTGATTTATTTGCTAGTTGCATTTACTTATTTGCCTAGCCTTTTACTATTGCTTTATTTATTTCAGGTATTAACTGACTTAAAAACGAAGGTTAAAAAAAAAATCTAGGGAACTGAAAAGGTACAGGTGGAACCGGCAGGGTACAGGTGGTGGTCCCTCCCTCAGCAGCAGGTTGTCAGAGGACGAGTTGAAGTTGCTTGGAATTATAGGGCCTACTGCAGTCCATGGAATCAGTGGTCCTTCTGGCTGTGAGGAGCTGGATATCCAGGCTTTGGCTAACCAGTATCAGCCCAGTAGCAGCCACACCCAGCCAACTGTCAGCGGCTACCCCCTCCTGTCAGAGCTGCCGCCTGGCAGCAGCGAACCCCAATCCGACGAGGATACTCCAGCTTGCCCTCTCCTGGCCTATTCCCCTATTGATGAGGATTTTGTTGTGGAAGACATCCAGGAGGTCGATATGTCCCCTCTAGCATTGGGGTATGTGTGTCATTTAATTTTCTAATAGAACAGTGGTGATCTTTAAGCCACACAAAGTCAAAGGGGGTGGAATGTTGCTTGCATTAGACAATCAAGAAGATAAAGAAAAAATCATACAGAACAAACTAATAAAATCGGGAAAGTTTACCGAAGCAGAGCCACAAAAGAAAAAACCTAAAATAATTATCTACGACGTGCCAGTAGAAATTAGTGAAAACGACCTGACCGAACATCTTGCAAAAAAACAGCGCTTTATTAAACCTTGCTAATGTAGACAACAAAGAGCTAATTAAACCTTCATTCAAAGTAGGACCCCGGGATAGAGACACGGTACACTGGGTGGTCGAATGTGAGCCTAAAATCAGGAGAGCATTAATTAACACAAATAGAGTATACATTGACTGGACAGCATGTAAAGTTAAGGACTATATTGTAGCGACGCGGTGCTTTGCATTATTATGGGCACTCTACTAAATACTGCGAAAAGACAAATTCATACTGTGCGAATGAGGGCCACGATATAAAACAATGTCCAAATATTGCACAAAATCCAGTTTGTAACTGCTTGAAACAAGGCAAACCAGCAGAGCATAGGGCTAACAATCCTAAGTGTCCGTGTCACATCCAAGCGCTCTAAAGAGAAATCAATAGAACTAACTATGGATCTGACTAACATTTTAAATAAATTATGCAAATTCCCAAAAAATGAATATTTATCCGAAAATAAAATAAAAATAAATAATGAGCCAGTTACCTTAGAGAACTTATTAAATAAAATATACAAATTTAAAGTTACGGGAGAGACAGTTAAAAGCCGAACATCTCTTATATACAACTTCGGTAACTATTCAGACATTAATATTTCATTTGCCAGTAAAACAGGAAATACCATGAAACCTATCTAAAGGATTAGCATTATTAACAAAAAAAAAAAAATATATTAACTACCAAAAAAAAATGGCATACGTGGAATAGTGTCTTAGTAGACCAGAATATAAGAGCTAAATCAATAAGCACTGACTCATACTTGACACTAATAATTAAATCAGAAAATGAAAATATTTTCAAAGACTTCTGTTCAACTATAATTCATCTTAACAAATGGGCAGCGAATAACTATCCCCTAGTAGTATGAGTAGATATATTCACTCCGCTAAGTGACGTCTCGGCCCTGGAATTATTTACCCTAGCGACAAATACGAGCTACCTTAAATTCATATTCTATTAAAAAGGAAGTAATGACTTAAAACACCTAAACATAACATCCAATTCTCTCAAATCGGAAAAAGAAACTCTTAATTATGAATTTCTCCCAGGATCATATTTATAAATAGGAGATATTAAACAGGAGATATTTATAAATAGTATGATAGAACTGCGAAAACTCTTGTAGCAACGTGACCAATTAAATGCCGACATATATAAAAATATTCTCCAAGAAGTGATAAACAAAGAAATCTACGAATCTTCCAGAAAAATACGTGAAATAATAAGACAGGGAATGAACATATACGACAATTACGAAAAACAATTCGTTTGCCACTCTGAAACAGAATATAGAACGGGTTTCTGCTTGCAAAAAGGGGGAGCAAATCCAGTTCGTAAGTTCAATGCAGTACCTTTCAATAAAAATAACAAAAAATTCGAAACACAAGAGAGATATATTTTAGTTACTAAGCAAACTCGACTAATGCTCGACGGGGAATTAACAGAAAAACTAAATCAAATCGACATAGTTAACTCAAAACTCCCGAACATTAAATGGATAAATGGAGTACCAGGATGCGGGAAAACGAATTATATACTACAAAAACATAAGCCAGGACACGACCTAATACTTACACAAACCAGGGCCAATTTAAAAGAAATTAGAACAGCCGTTCAAACCCTCAACTTAGTGAATGAGAAATGTATCAACACCGACTACAGAACTGTCTCATCATTCATAATTAACGGACCAAATAAAAACTACGAAAGAGTATTCATCGACGAAGCGGTATTGATGCACGCTGGATACGTCGGGTTCATCTCTGCGCTTACTAGAGCTACAGAAATAATACTTCTTGGAGACGAGAACCAAATTCCATACATCGAGCGAAGCAAGTTCCAACCTAAATGGGCCAACATCGCCTCATTATGCAGTCCTTTCCTAACACTATCTACTTCAAAAAGATGTCCTCTTGATGTATGTTATCTCCTCTCTTCCTATTACAAACAAATACGGACGACAAACCCGACAATAAAATCTATAAGACCGACCATCTAGATGGCAGTTTCTATCAAATAAAACCTGACACTCTTTTACTAACATTTACACAAAATGAAAAAAAATATGATTATCGAATACCTAAGGGACAAATGCAAAGGTCAAATAAAAATCCTTACAATACATGAGGCACAGGGTCTAACTTCAAAAAGAGTTAAAAACTAATAAGAATAAACACAAAACACCTTGAAATTTATAACAGTGTCCCTCACGCAGTTGTAGCGTTGAGTAGACATACGCACAGTTTCAGATATATAACCACAGGTGAACCAGACCTAATTAACTATCTACTAAGTAAAACTCAAAATATAAGCGAAGAAGCACTTATATTCGCTAACAAAAAATGACGGACCGACTAATAGATGACAATATCCTAAATAGTGAAATCGTCACAAAAGAGATACAAGGATACCAGTTGTCACAATGTACAAATAAGGAAAAAAACCCTCAAATAATTACTTAATTCATTTCAATATTAGAAGTCTACAAAAACATTTTGATGAACTTCAAATTATAATTGGAAACATAGACATGGACGTACATATTATAGTGACCACGGAAACATGGCTTAAACAGTTCCCCACCACGCTAAGACTTGAAGGATACAATGAGATTTTTAATAACAATAAATATAATAAATGCGATGGCATAGCACAGACTACATTAGGAATGATATTGACATTATACACACTATGGCCCAACCCGTCAGCCACTGTAACAGCCTCTACTTTCAATACAGATTCAATAATCAATTTTACTCATCAACGGTAGTATATCGTCCCTGGGGGCGCGATCAATCTGAATTCAATAATTCTTTATATAACCATCTAAGTACTATCAAAAACGAGAATCATATCCTTGTAGGAGACATGAACTTAGATATACGAACAAAATAGATCGGAATATAAACCAGTATAAAAATTTATTAACTATGTTAGGATATGAATCACACATAAACATTCACACGCGAATAGAAAAACAGCAAATCCTGCCTTGACCAGATTTGGTTCAGAAATATAAATAAATGTAAAACTCGTTCTTATAAATTGAACAATAAAATAACTGACCACTTCCCTGTGGGCATTTTAATCTATACGGAAAACAAGAACAACTCGGCCCAAAAAATTAAAAATCGCAAACACGAAATACCCATTAGAAACACGTCGAGAATTATCTCTGAGATAAATGAACATACTTGGGACGAATTATACAAAACAGATGACATTGGCGAAGCTATAAAAATAATTACAAGCAAAATTATCAGCTATCACTAATAACACAGAATATCGCCAGGTAAAAAGGAAATTCATCAAACGAAAACCTTGGATAACAAATGGAATTATAAATAGTATGCAAAAGAGAGACCAATTATTCAAACGACTATCTGAACAACCAAATAATACGGCGTTAAACCAAAAATATAAATATTACAGAAATAAAGTCAATCAGTTAATTAAAAATTAATTAAATTGGCAGTTGGCAAGTATTGTAGCCACTTTATACATAGTAGTATCATCTTGCAAAAGTAATTTTTGATTTTTATGGTAATCTACAAAAGCAAATAATGTGCATATCTTTTGTACCCCCACTCGACTGCTTGTCTAACTTTGCTCATTCTGGAATTAAATAGCTGTTCATTTGCATTAAGTCTAGCTCCTCGAAATGGAGAAATCAAAACGTCTGAGATAGGATAGGCGGGATCTCAATAGATCACATAATTGAATCCAGGTTGGTTTAGAGTAGGGATGGGAGAAACGGTTCCATGAGTGGAACGAGTTACAACGTTTCGTTCCAAACCAATAACTAGTTCCAGGAACTAGTTATTTTTGGAACGTAATGAGTTTATGTTCCAAAGAAAAAGAAGCAGTTTCTCTTATACTTCACGTGTTCCTGAGTCTAGTCCAGGTTCGTTCTACAATAAGTTCCGTTTCTTTATTAAATAGTTCCACTCTTCACTGACGCTGACGATGAAAAGTTGAAATTAAATACAAACTTTATAATAATATTAAGATCTCTTTATTTATCTTATATTTTTTTATATTGTTTAATTGCAACCAAGTAAACAGTATAATAAAAATGTTTATGATACAACATTATGGTAACCACTTAAAAGTATATTTTATACCAGTATAAATTATATTTTTAAATACTAGAATATGTTCTTTCCATAACGAGATCCTAAAACTAAACAAAAAACAAATTAAATTTCACCTGTTTATTTCGTATTTTTACTAACTATTTACTAAAGCGAAAAACAAAACTAAAAAAAAACGAAACGAGTGGCGAAGGGCGAAAGCGACAAGAGGAAGTTGACTATGGACCTAAAAGAAAAAAAGCGGCAAAGAGGCATCTATGTCTCTGAAAGAGAAAAAGATAACGCTTCACTATAACTGGAGTGATTCCGAGACTCGAGCTCTCATCCCCATTCCATTACTCTACTCTACTATACAAGACATAAGACACACACGTTCCAGCTTGGCTGGAACTGGAACTTGGAACGAAACTATAGTTTTCGTTCCTCGCGAAACGAATCTTTTACGTTCCCTCCGAGTTACAGTTTCGTTACGTTTTCTCGTTCCCGTTTCCTCTTTTCAGTTACGTTACACGTTACGTATTGGCGCTTGGAACGAAGATCATTAGTTTCGTTCCAAGAGAAACGAGTTTTTAACGTTCCCTTTAAGTTAGTTGTTTAGTTTCGTTACTGTTTTCTCGTTTCCGTTTCCTCTTTAATCATTAAAAGATATTATTTTTTTTGTTGTAAAATGGTGGTAACAAATTTGTATCGAATTCAAACAATAAAAATTTATTAACTAAAAGAAACTCGACAGTAAAATAAAAACTTCAAAGTCGTTCCAAAAATAACGTAGTTCCATGAAGTCTTGGAACGATTGGAACCGTTCCAACACTGGAACTAGTTATTTTTATAGTTACGTTCCGTTCCGCCCATCTCTAGTTTAGAGTAATCAGCTGGTCATAAATACGGCTATCCTTGAAAATACCTGCATCATGCTTCGTGCCTTTGTATCCTCCATGCAAACTTATTATTAATCCATCTGGATCCATGATTGACTGGTATTTTACACAATGAAACCTTTTGTGTCCGCTGTAATAATCCTGTTGCATTCTTGTTGGTCGGCATATTCGCCTGGCAGTGCCGTCAATGAACCCCCGACAGCAAATCAAAGGTGCATTTCTTGTCCCAGAAACCGCCTAGAAATAAATTTATATATTAGATTTTGAAAAAATGTGCTTTCTAAATTTTAAAAAATATATAATAGCTAGGTAGAAAAACGAACTTACCAAGGAGTAACTTTCTAATTTTTGTTGATTTAGCCAAGTAATGTTGCTAATATTTTCCAACAGATGCCCATGCCTGTACGATATAAAATCAATAGCGCCCCCGCCACCCCCGCGGTGCGGGGGGGGGGGGGGGGCGCCGAAAAATGAGTAAACAGTAATATATTCAATAATAAAAAATTAAAAAGAAAAACTGTAGGCGGAATTATTTTTGGGTGATAATAAACATAATAAGAGAGATAAAATAAGTAAGAGTTTAACAAATGAATGTGAGAATGTTATGGTTTAGAAGTCAGTTTGGTTTTCAACTTTGGTGTCACTACACCTTACACCTATAATATGCGTAAATATATCGGACTCCCTTCTTTATTTTGGACTAGTAGGAGATCAGAGTGTTTATTACAACTAAACGTTATCTTATCTAATCCAATTTTAGCTGTACTAGACAAGGAAGTCTTTTTCAAACTTAAACTAGTCATACTTCTATCTCTATCGAGTGTCTTTGTTATATTACGTATTACGTTTTTTTTTTTTTTTTTTTTTTTTTTTTGGCATTGGCTTGTGGAACCATGCAGCCATAATTCTATTACAACCATTTAATAGGTTCTTAATTTAATTACTTAAATTAATTATATTTCTATTTTTGACGATACAAGGAATTGAAATAAATGCTTGTAAATGGAAATCGACCGAGATGATAATAAAGATAAATAACAGAAGGGCTGTGTTATATTGCTGGTGTGTAATATTCTAAAAAATATTTCTCTTTGCGTTGAAAACTTTACACAACACATTATGATATGCTCTAAATCTTCTTCCTCATTACAATAGGTACAAATAGCAGAGTTTTCTTTTCCAATCTTATGTAAATATGCCTTACAAATGCCGTGATTAGCTCTGAGACGGTTAATTGTTGTTATCATCCTCCTATGTTCATCAATTCCTTTAAACCAGGGATAAGATCCTACTTCACCTTGTATTAATTTGTAAAAAGAGCCTGCAGTGGTGGATTTGTAGCACCTATTCCACTGCTGCAGTGCCAAGCAGTTTATTTCCCTATAAAGATCATTTGCAGGTACTGGATACTGGTTTCCTTACAACATGGCAAGCTCCTCATCTATACTGCTCTCTTTAGCTAAAGCATCGACTCTCTCGTTGAATTCTATGCCTATGTGACCTTTAATCCATGCGATAACAACTTTCTTTCCACTTTTATTCAAGTGATAACATAAACAAACAATACGGCACAATACATAATTATTGAGGATATGATAATTTTTATTTTTTATTGCTTCTACTGCACTCAAGTTGTCAGTAAATATCACGTAATTAGAGTGGGTCATCCCCTCTATGCATCTAAGAGCTTCTAAAATAGCAATCAACTCGGTTGTATAATTAGACAAATATCTGTTGAGTTTGATACCATGAGACTTTTGGGATGTATAACAAATGAAAGCACTTCCTGTTTTGTCGTTTGTTTTTGAGCCGTCGGTGAAAATAAATTCGCTGTCTGGCCAATATTTTTTAATGTCATCCAAAAAGACGGTATTCCTTACACTTAACGGATACTTGGAGTAGTCATCAAGCTGTCTTGTGGAAATCGGGAACATTATTGCATCGTAATCTATAAGTGAATATGGGGTTTTCCTATGAATGTAAATATCCTGGCGAAAATCAGAGGTTTCGATGAAGCTTTTAGCGAAAAGGGGTGACCTCTTTTTTCTCCAATATGGGGACGTAAGAACTGAAATTGCCAGCTCGGATATTTTTTTTGAAACCAAATTGTTTTGAGCGCAATTTTTTAGTAAAAATCTACCGGATAAAATTTCTTTTCTGATAAAGAGAGGTGGTTCTCTCGATTCTGAATAAAGCATAGGTAACGGAGTGGATGGAAGAACACCGAGGCAAATTCTCAAACATGAATTTTGGAGCTTTTGAATGGGGGACAACTGACCTTCACAAGCTTGACCGTAGAATATTGAGCCAAAATCTAATACAGACCTCACAGTAGCTCGATAGTACATAAGTGCAACGTTAGGATCGGCTCCCCACTTAGCATGATTTACAGCCTTCAGGATGTTTATATATTGTTGAGCCCGACCTTTGATAATATTGATTTGAGGTGTCCAAGTAAGTTTCGTATTAAGAAGCAAGCCAAGGAATTTTATTTCTTTTGTCACGGGGTAAGTCACACCTCCCAGATTAATAGAATTATTTAGGGGGATTATTTTTTTACGTGTAAATGGGCAAACTACTGATTTACTTGTAGAAATAGTTAACCCGTTATTCGATGCCCAATCATTAAGCGCAATGGCCACTTGATTCAATTCGGTCGAGGCTTCCTCTATGCTATTAGCGATGACATACAAAGATATATCGTCAGCATATTGTAATATGTTAATATTTCTAACAAAATAGGACTCTAGATCAGAGACTAACGCTGCATACAAAAGAGCTGATAGAATCCCACCTTGTGGAAGGCCAATAAGCGCATGTCTTGATCCGACTGTTCGGCCATTGATTCGGAGCATAATATTGCGCCCAGTCAATAATTTTAGAATATTTCGAGCCAATCGTGGGGGTAGACCCAGCGATACCAATTTTGTGTACAATTTTACTAAATTAATATTATCATATGCACCTGAAACATCGACAAATAATCCCAACACACATTTACCCATAGAGAATGCATTATAAATATCTGAAATTAAAATTGCTTGAGGTTGATTGATTGAGTGAAACTTTCGAAAACCAAACTGTGATTTGGGTAATAACCCCTGTCTTTCGAGCCAAAATTCAAGTCTGTTTTTAATTAACCGCTCATAAGTTTTTTTGACACATGATGTTAGAGTGATCGGTCTATACGACTCAGGATCTTTAGGGTTTTTACCAGGTTTTAGTATGGGAACTACTCTGTCTGTGAACCACTGGTCTGGTAATTCTGCTTGCTCTAAATAAAAGGTGTTGTAACGGGGAAGCCAAGTCTAGAATATTCTAGGAAAGCAGTGTAGACCTTAGGCTAGCAAAGGCTCGAATTTCTGTCTAGTGGTGCTTTCCCCTACCAAGAATCTAACAGACTAAGCCCTAGCATAGAGTCACACGGGGAGTCCGATCTTAGCTCTGGAGGTGTACACATCTAACAAACAATCACTCACACACATTCATATACTAATAAATAAGAATAGATTCAGAATAGAAGAAATCTCTAAACTATAAAACTACAACTATAAAAAGTCTCATACCCTAACAAAGTGCAAGAAAATCAATAATAGTTTTATAAACCATACATAAAAGGTCTTTTTGCAAAATGGCAGCGATAACAATTACCGACAATCAAGTTCGCCTGTACCAGAGAAAGATTGGTGATACCAAAAATCTCACTCGTACTGGATCTAGCCAACTGACAATTACAACCTTGATAAATGAAGGTAGGACTTTCACCAGGATAGTCATACCAGTTTTTGATTTTGATGTAATGGATCAAGGAACAACACAAATATGCCTCGGGACTCTGTTTCATGTCATCACCAAAACAACCGGACTTCATAGTGGAATATTGTTCGGCTCATTCTTATCAATAGTCCGTTGCCTATCCGGAGGGATGTATGAAGATCTGAAGGAAGCGTTGCCCACAGTAGGTTTTGTAAGTGTGACGGAACCTACTTTCGATGAATTTGCAACAATGGCTGAAATTGTACCAGAAGACATCCCAGACATAGAGGTAAATAGAGAAGAGCTTGGTATCATAACTGGGATTTATCTGAACCTTATAGGCAAATCCTTCACAGCGGCTAATCATAAGCCATGGTTTGACAAGAGGATAGAGGCTTACTGCAGTGCCCTGGGGAATAGTCAATCTGTTAACAAGTTAAAGCAACTGATACCCAGAATGGACACTTGTGAGTCTATCAAGGGAACTATCTGTAGGTCCTTTGAATTTAGAAGACAATTATTTTTAGCCATGGAAAAGAAGGCTGGGGATAGTGAAGACGCAGGAGTTAGCCAGTCATTCTCAATAACCATGAACCTATTGAGGGGTGTCGATATGGCCATGGTCCGATTATGTCTGGACGTTCTAGGGAACTGCAATGAATTCACCTCAACCTGGAATAAAGTGAACTGGTTATATGGTTGCTAGATATTTATTAGTATATGAATGTGTGTGAGTGATTGTTTGTTAGATGTGTACACCTCCAGAGCTAAGATCGGACTCCCCGTGTGACTCTATGCTAGGGCTTAGTCTGTTAGATTCTTGGTGGGGGAAAGCACCACTAGACAGAAATTCGAGCCTTTGCTAGCCTAAGGTCTACACTGCTTTCCTAGAATATTCTAGACTTGGCTTCCCCGTTATTTTTTTTTCTTCTAGATATAAGAATAAGTTTAATCTATATAATTAGAAGAAATAATTTTATTAAATATTATAATAAATAAATGTATATAACCTAATAATAGACATTACAATTGTAAGAAATCATTCATTAAAATAATACATAACTAAAATGTAATACTAATAATAAGAAATACTTCATAATTACTTATAAGAAAATTAATGTAATTTTAATTAATCAATTTTAATAATTTTTAATGTTATAGCATAATATTATGATATGTGTAAATATATTGTAATCAAACACACAACTAAGTACACACTCCGACATATGTAGGTGAACGGAGAGAGACCCTAACACGAACCTCATCTTCAAGACACACGTTTACACTCCTTCACACCTTAACGTGTGAAGTACCCTAACTGCCAGAATACTCCCACTGAACAACAACCTGGTCACCAACTGCCAGGACCATCTCTGAACAACAACCTGGTCACCAACTGCCAGGACCATCCCTGACCAACAACCTGGTCACCAACTGCCAGGACCATCCCTGTACAACAACCTGGTCACCAACTGCCAGGACAATCCCACTCAACAATGGCCTGGTCACCAACTACCACGGCCAATTCCCAATTACCACGCTACCATCACCCATCATCCCAGGACCACTTCAATTCATCAACACATAAGGTCTCTCCTCCATTCCGCGACACACTAAATTAAGTATACACCTTCAGCTCAAAGTCACTGTCCAAATCAATATAAACACTTACACTGCCTTGGCTACTTCCTTCTTTTGGGAGTAACCTGTTCGCAGGTGCTCACTCTCCAAAGAAGGGGGGTCTGTAACGGGGAAGCCAAGTCTAGAATATTCTAGGAAAGCAGTGTAGACCTTAGGCTAGCAAAGGCTCGAATTTCTGTCTAGTGGTGCTTTCCCCTACCAAGAATCTAACAGACTAAGCCCTAGCATAGAGTCACACGGGGAGTCCGATCTTAGCTCTGGAGGTGTACACATCTAACAAACAATCACTCACACACATTCATATACTAATAAATAAGAATAGATTCAGAATAGAAGAAATCTCTAAACTATAAAACTACAACTATAAAAAGTCTCATACCCTAACAAAGTGCAAGAAAATCAATAATAGTTTTATAAACCATACATAAAAGGTCTTTTTGCAAAATGGCAGCGATAACAATTACCGACAATCAAGTTCGCCTGTACCAGAGAAAGATTGGTGATACCAAAAATCTCACTCGTACTGGATCTAGCCAACTGACAATTACAACCTTGATAAATGAAGGTAGGACTTTCACCAGGATAGTCATACCAGTTTTTGATTTTGATGTAATGGATCAAGGAACAACACAAATATGCCTCGGGACTCTGTTTCATGTCATCACCAAAACAACCGGACTTCATAGTGGAATATTGTTCGGCTCATTCTTATCAATAGTCCGTTGCCTATCCGGAGGGATGTATGAAGATCTGAAGGAAGCGTTGCCCACAGTAGGTTTTGTAAGTGTGACGGAACCTACTTTCGATGAATTTGCAACAATGGCTGAAATTGTACCAGAAGACATCCCAGACATAGAGGTAAATAGAGAAGAGCTTGGTATCATAACTGGGATTTATCTGAACCTTATAGGCAAATCCTTCACAGCGGCTAATCATAAGCCATGGTTTGACAAGAGGATAGAGGCTTACTGCAGTGCCCTGGGGAATAGTCAATCTGTTAACAAGTTAAAGCAACTGATACCCAGAATGGACACTTGTGAGTCTATCAAGGGAACTATCTGTAGGTCCTTTGAATTTAGAAGACAATTATTTTTAGCCATGGAAAAGAAGGCTGGGGATAGTGAAGACGCAGGAGTTAGCCAGTCATTCTCAATAACCATGAACCTATTGAGGGGTGTCGATATGGCCATGGTCCGATTATGTCTGGACGTTCTAGGGAACTGCAATGAATTCACCTCAACCTGGAATAAAGTGAACTGGTTATATGGTTGCTAGATATTTATTAGTATATGAATGTGTGTGAGTGATTGTTTGTTAGATGTGTACACCTCCAGAGCTAAGATCGGACTCCCCGTGTGACTCTATGCTAGGGCTTAGTCTGTTAGATTCTTGGTGGGGGAAAGCACCACTAGACAGAAATTCGAGCCTTTGCTAGCCTAAGGTCTACACTGCTTTCCTAGAATATTCTAGACTTGGCTTCCCCGTTATTTTTTTTTCTTCTAGATATAAGAATAAGTTTAATCTATATAATTAGAAGAAATAATTTTATTAAATATTATAATAAATAAATGTATATAACCTAATAATAGACATTACAATTGTAAGAAATCATTCATTAAAATAATACATAACTAAAATGTAATACTAATAATAAGAAATACTTCATAATTACTTATAAGAAAATTAATGTAATTTTAATTAATCAATTTTAATAATTTTTAATGTTATAGCATAATATTATGATATGTGTAAATATATTGTAATCAAACACACAACTAAGTACACACTCCGACATATGTAGGTGAACGGAGAGAGACCCTAACACGAACCTCATCTTCAAGACACACGTTTACACTCCTTCACACCTTAACGTGTGAAGTACCCTAACTGCCAGAATACTCCCACTGAACAACAACCTGGTCACCAACTGCCAGGACCATCTCTGAACAACAACCTGGTCACCAACTGCCAGGACCATCCCTGACCAACAACCTGGTCACCAACTGCCAGGACCATCCCTGTACAACAACCTGGTCACCAACTGCCAGGACAATCCCACTCAACAATGGCCTGGTCACCAACTACCACGGCCAATTCCCAATTACCACGCTACCATCACCCATCATCCCAGGACCACTTCAATTCATCAACACATAAGGTCTCTCCTCCATTCCGCGACACACTAAATTAAGTATACACCTTCAGCTCAAAGTCACTGTCCAAATCAATATAAACACTTACACTGCCTTGGCTACTTCCTTCTTTTGGGAGTAACCTGTTCGCAGGTGCTCACTCTCCAAAGAAGGGGGGTCTGTAACGGGGAAGCCAAGTCTAGAATATTCTAGGAAAGCAGTGTAGACCTTAGGCTAGCAAAGGCTCGAATTTCTGTCTAGTGGTGCTTTCCCCTACCAAGAATCTAACAGACTAAGCCCTAGCATAGAGTCACACGGGGAGTCCGATCTTAGCTCTGGAGGTGTACACATCTAACAAACAATCACTCACACACATTCATATACTAATAAATAAGAATAGATTCAGAATAGAAGAAATCTCTAAACTATAAAACTACAACTATAAAAAGTCTCATACCCTAACAAAGTGCAAGAAAATCAATAATAGTTTTATAAACCATACATAAAAGGTCTTTTTGCAAAATGGCAGCGATAACAATTACCGACAATCAAGTTCGCCTGTACCAGAGAAAGATTGGTGATACCAAAAATCTCACTCGTACTGGATCTAGCCAACTGACAATTACAACCTTGATAAATGAAGGTAGGACTTTCACCAGGATAGTCATACCAGTTTTTGATTTTGATGTAATGGATCAAGGAACAACACAAATATGCCTCGGGACTCTGTTTCATGTCATCACCAAAACAACCGGACTTCATAGTGGAATATTGTTCGGCTCATTCTTATCAATAGTCCGTTGCCTATCCGGAGGGATGTATGAAGATCTGAAGGAAGCGTTGCCCACAGTAGGTTTTGTAAGTGTGACGGAACCTACTTTCGATGAATTTGCAACAATGGCTGAAATTGTACCAGAAGACATCCCAGACATAGAGGTAAATAGAGAAGAGCTTGGTATCATAACTGGGATTTATCTGAACCTTATAGGCAAATCCTTCACAGCGGCTAATCATAAGCCATGGTTTGACAAGAGGATAGAGGCTTACTGCAGTGCCCTGGGGAATAGTCAATCTGTTAACAAGTTAAAGCAACTGATACCCAGAATGGACACTTGTGAGTCTATCAAGGGAACTATCTGTAGGTCCTTTGAATTTAGAAGACAATTATTTTTAGCCATGGAAAAGAAGGCTGGGGATAGTGAAGACGCAGGAGTTAGCCAGTCATTCTCAATAACCATGAACCTATTGAGGGGTGTCGATATGGCCATGGTCCGATTATGTCTGGACGTTCTAGGGAACTGCAATGAATTCACCTCAACCTGGAATAAAGTGAACTGGTTATATGGTTGCTAGATATTTATTAGTATATGAATGTGTGTGAGTGATTGTTTGTTAGATGTGTACACCTCCAGAGCTAAGATCGGACTCCCCGTGTGACTCTATGCTAGGGCTTAGTCTGTTAGATTCTTGGTGGGGGAAAGCACCACTAGACAGAAATTCGAGCCTTTGCTAGCCTAAGGTCTACACTGCTTTCCTAGAATATTCTAGACTTGGCTTCCCCGTTATTTTTTTTTCTTCTAGATATAAGAATAAGTTTAATCTATATAATTAGAAGAAATAATTTTATTAAATATTATAATAAATAAATGTATATAACCTAATAATAGACATTACAATTGTAAGAAATCATTCATTAAAATAATACATAACTAAAATGTAATACTAATAATAAGAAATACTTCATAATTACTTATAAGAAAATTAATGTAATTTTAATTAATCAATTTTAATAATTTTTAATGTTATAGCATAATATTATGATATGTGTAAATATATTGTAATCAAACACACAACTAAGTACACACTCCGACATATGTAGGTGAACGGAGAGAGACCCTAACACGAACCTCATCTTCAAGACACACGTTTACACTCCTTCACACCTTAACGTGTGAAGTACCCTAACTGCCAGAATACTCCCACTGAACAACAACCTGGTCACCAACTGCCAGGACCATCTCTGAACAACAACCTGGTCACCAACTGCCAGGACCATCCCTGACCAACAACCTGGTCACCAACTGCCAGGACCATCCCTGTACAACAACCTGGTCACCAACTGCCAGGACAATCCCACTCAACAATGGCCTGGTCACCAACTACCACGGCCAATTCCCAATTACCACGCTACCATCACCCATCATCCTAGGACCACTTCAATTCATCAACACATAAGGTCTCTCCTCCATTCCGCGACACACTAAATTAAGTATACACCTTCAGCTCAAAGTCACTGTCCAAATCAATATAAACACTTACACTGCCTTGGCTACTTCCTTCTTTTGGGAGTAACCTGTTCGCAGGTGCTCACTCTCCAAAGAAGGGGGGTCTGTAACGGGGAAGCCAAGTCTAGAATATTCTAGGAAAGCAGTGTAGACCTTAGGCTAGCAAAGGCTCGAATTTCTGTCTAGTGGTGCTTTCCCCTACCAAGAATCTAACAGACTAAGCCCTAGCATAGAGTCACACGGGGAGTCCGATCTTAGCTCTGGAGGTGTACACATCTAACAAACAATCACTCACACACATTCATATACTAATAAATAAGAATAGATTCAGAATAGAAGAAATCTCTAAACTATAAAACTACAACTATAAAAAGTCTCATACCCTAACAAAGTGCAAGAAAATCAATAATAGTTTTATAAACCATACATAAAAGGTCTTTTTGCAAAATGGCAGCGATAACAATTACCGACAATAAAGTTCGCCTGTACCAGAGAAAGATTGGTGATACCAAAAATCTCACTCGTACTGGATCTAGCCAACTGACAATTACAACCTTGATAAATGAAGGTAGGACTTTCACCAGGATAGTCATACCAGTTTTTGATTTTGATGTAATGGATCAAGGAACAACACAAATATGCCTCGGGACTCTGTTTCATGTCATCACCAAAACAACCGGACTTCATAGTGGAATATTGTTCGGCTCATTCTTATCAATAGTCCGTTGCCTATCCGGAGGGATGTATGAAGATCTGAAGGAAGCGTTGCCCACAGTAGGTTTTGTAAGTGTGACGGAACCTACTTTCGATGAATTTGCAACAATGGCTGAAATTGTACCAGAAGACATCCCAGACATAGAGGTAAATAGAGAAGAGCTTGGTATCATAACTGGGATTTATCTGAACCTTATAGGCAAATCCTTCACAGCGGCTAATCATAAGCCATGGTTTGACAAGAGGATAGAGGCTTACTGCAGTGCCCTGGGGAATAGTCAATCTGTTAACAAGTTAAAGCAACTGATACCCAGAATGGACACTTGTGAGTCTATCAAGGGAACTATCTGTAGGTCCTTTGAATTTAGAAGACAATTATTTTTAGCCATGGAAAAGAAGGCTGGGGATAGTGAAGACGCAGGAGTTAGCCAGTCATTCTCAATAACCATGAACCTATTGAGGGGTGTCGATATGGCCATGGTCCGATTATGTCTGGACGTTCTAGGGAACTGCAATGAATTCACCTCAACCTGGAATAAAGTGAACTGGTTATATGGTTGCTAGATATTTATTAGTATATGAATGTGTGTGAGTGATTGTTTGTTAGATGTGTACACCTCCAGAGCTAAGATCGGACTCCCCGTGTGACTCTATGCTAGGGCTTAGTCTGTTAGATTCTTGGTGGGGGAAAGCACCACTAGACAGAAATTCGAGCCTTTGCTAGCCTAAGGTCTACACTGCTTTCCTAGAATATTCTAGACTTGGCTTCCCCGTTATTTTTTTTTCTTCTAGATATAAGAATAAGTTTAATCTATATAATTAGAAGAAATAATTTTATTAAATATTATAATAAATAAATGTATATAACCTAATAATAGACATTACAATTGTAAGAAATCATTCATTAAAATAATACATAACTAAAATGTAATACTAATAATAAGAAATACTTCATAATTACTTATAAGAAAATTAATGTAATTTTAATTAATCAATTTTAATAATTTTTAATGTTATAGCATAATATTATGATATGTGTAAATATATTGTAATCAAACACACAACTAAGTACACACTCCGACATATGTAGGTGAACGGAGAGAGACCCTAACACGAACCTCATCTTCAAGACACACGTTTACACTCCTTTACACCTTAACGTGTGAAGTACCCTAACTGCCAGAATACTCCCACTGAACAACAACCTGGTCACCAACTGCCAGGACCATCTCTGAACAACAACCTGGTCACCAACTGCCAGGACCATCCCTGACCAACAACCTGGTCACCAACTGCCAGGACCATCCCTGTACAACAACCTGGTCACCAACTGCCAGGACAATCCCACTCAACAATGGCCTGGTCACCAACTACCACGGCCAATTCCCAATTACCACGCTACCATCACCCATCATCCCAGGACCACTTCAATTCATCAACACATAAGGTCTCTCCTCCATTCCGCGACACACTAAATTAAGTATACACCTTCAGCTCAAAGTCACTGTCCAAATCAATATAAACACTTACACTGCCTTGGCTACTTCCTTCTTTTGGGAGTAACCTGTTCGCAGGTGCTCACTCTCCAAAGAAGGGGGGTCTGTAACGGGGAAGCCAAGTCTAGAATATTCTAGGAAAGCAGTGTAGACCTTAGGCTAGCAAAGGCTCGAATTTCTGTCTAGTGGTGCTTTCCCCTACCAAGAATCTAACAGACTAAGCCCTAGCATAGAGTCACACGGGGAGTCCGATCTTAGCTCTGGAGGTGTACACATCTAACAAACAATCACTCACACACATTCATATACTAATAAATAAGAATAGATTCAGAATAGAAGAAATCTCTAAACTATAAAACTACAACTATAAAAAGTCTCATACCCTAACAAAGTGCAAGAAAATCAATAATAGTTTTATAAACCATACATAAAAGGTCTTTTTGCAAAATGGCAGCGATAACAATTACCGACAATCAAGTTCGCCTGTACCAGAGAAAGATTGGTGATACCAAAAATCTCACTCGTACTGGATCTAGCCAACTGACAATTACAACCTTGATAAATGAAGGGTAGGACTTTCACCAGGATAGTCATACCAGTTTTTGATTTTGATGTAATGGATCAAGGAACAACACAAATATGCCTCGGGACTCAGTTTCATGTCATCACCAAAACAACCGGACTTCATAGTGGAATATTGTTCGGCTCATTCTTATCAATAGTCCGTTGCCTATCCGGAGGGATGTATGAAGATCTGAAGGAAGCGTTGCCCACAGTAGGTTTTGTAAGTGTGACGGAACCTACTTTCGATGAATTTGCAACAATGGCTGAAATTGTACCAGAAGACATCCCAGACATAGAGGTAAATAGAGAAGAGCTTGGTATCATAACTGGGATTTATCTGAACCTTATAGGCAAATCCTTCACAGCGGCTAATCATAAGCCATGGTTTGACAAGAGGATAGAGGCTTACTGCAGTGCCCTGGGGAATAGTCAATCTGTTAACAAGTTAAAGCAACTGATACCCAGAATGGACACTTGTGAGTCTATCAAGGGAACTATCTGTAGGTCCTTTGAATTTAGAAGACAATTATTTTTAGCCATGGAAAAGAAGGCTGGGGATAGTGAAGACGCAGGAGTTAGCCAGTCATTCTCAATAACCATGAACCTATTGAGGGGTGTCGATATGGCCATGGTCCGATTATGTCTGGACGTTCTAGGGAACTGCAATGAATTCACCTCAACATGGAATAAAGTGAACTGGTTATATGGTTGCTAGATATTTATTAGTATATGAATGTGTGTGAGTGATTGTTTGTTAGATGTGTACACCTCCAGAGCTAAGATCGGACTCCCCGTGTGACTCTATGCTAGGGCTTAGTCTGTTAGATTCTTGGTGGGGGAAAGCACCACTAGACAGAAATTCGAGCCTTTGCTAGCCTAAGGTCTACACTGCTTTCCTAGAATATTCTAGACTTGGCTTCCCCGTTATTTTTTTTCTTCTAGATATAAGAATAAGTTTAATCTATATAATTAGAAGAAATAATTTTATTAAATATTATAATAAATAAATGTATATAACCTAATAATAGACATTACAATTGTAAGAAATCATTCATTAAAATAATACATAACTAAAATGTAATACTAATAATAAGAAATACTTCATAATTACTTATAAGAAAATTAATGTAATTTTAATTAATCAATTTTAATAATTTTTAATGTTATAGCATAATATTATGATATGTGTAAATATATTGTAATCAAACACACAACTAAGTACACACTCCGACATATGTAGGTGAACGGAGAGAGACCCTAACACGAACCTCATCTTCAAGACACACGTTTACACTCCTTCACACCTTAACGTGTGAAGTACCCTAACTGCCAGAATACTCCCACTGAACAACAACCTGGTCACCAACTGCCAGGACCATCTCTGAACAACAACCTGGTCACCAACTGCCAGGACCATCCCTGACCAACAACCTGGTCACCAACTGCCAGGACCATCCCTGTACAACAACCTGGTCACCAACTGCCAGGACAATCCCACTCAACAATGGCCTGGTCACCAACTACCACGGCCAATTCCCAATTACCACGCTACCATCACCCATCATCCCAGGACCACTTCAATTCATCAACACATAAGGTCTCTCCTCCATTCCGCGACACACTAAATTAAGTATACACCTTCAGCTCAAAGTCACTGTCCAAATCAATATAAACACTTACACTGCCTTGGCTACTTCCTTCTTTTGGGAGTAACCTGTTCGCAGGTGCTCACTCTCCAAAGAAGGGGGGTCTGTAACGGGGAAGCCAAGTCTAGAATATTCTAGGAAAGCAGTGTAGACCTTAGGCTAGCAAAGGCTCGAATTTCTGTCTAGTGGTGCTTTCCCCTACCAAGAATCTAACAGACTAAGCCCTAGCATAGAGTCACACGGGGAGTCCGATCTTAGCTCTGGAGGTGTACACATCTAACAAACAATCACTCACACACATTCATATACTAATAAATAAGAATAGATTCAGAATAGAAGAAATCTCTAAACTATAAAACTACAACTATAAAAAGTCTCATACCCTAACAAAGTGCAAGAAAATCAATAATAGTTTTATAAACCATACATAAAAGGTCTTTTTGCAAAATGGCAGCGATAACAATTACCGACAATCAAGTTCGCCTGTACCAGAGAAAGATTGGTGATACCAAAAATCTCACTCGTACTGGATCTAGCCAACTGACAATTACAACCTTGATAAATGAAGGTAGGACTTTCACCAGGATAGTCATACCAGTTTTTGATTTTGATGTAATGGATCAAGGAACAACACAAATATGCCTCGGGACTCTGTTTCATGTCATCACCAAAACAACCGGACTTCATAGTGGAATATTGTTCGGCTCATTCTTATCAATAGTCCGTTGCCTATCCGGAGGGATGTATGAAGATCTGAAGGAAGCGTTGCCCACAGTAGGTTTTGTAAGTGTGACGGAACCTACTTTCGATGAATTTGCAACAATGGCTGAAATTGTACCAGAAGACATCCCAGACATAGAGGTAAATAGAGAAGAGCTTGGTATCATAACTGGGATTTATCTGAACCTTATAGGCAAATCCTTCACAGCGGCTAATCATAAGCCATGGTTTGACAAGAGGATAGAGGCTTACTGCAGTGCCCTGGGGAATAGTCAATCTGTTAACAAGTTAAAGCAACTGATACCCAGAATGGACACTTGTGAGTCTATCAAGGGAACTATCTGTAGGTCCTTTGAATTTAGAAGACAATTATTTTTAGCCATGGAAAAGAAGGCTGGGGATAGTGAAGACGCAGGAGTTAGCCAGTCATTCTCAATAACCATGAACCTATTGAGGGGTGTCGATATGGCCATGGTCCGATTATGTCTGGACGTTCTAGGGAACTGCAATGAATTCACCTCAACCTGGAATAAAGTGAACTGGTTATATGGTTGCTAGATATTTATTAGTATATGAATGTGTGTGAGTGATTGTTTGTTAGATGTGTACACCTCCAGAGCTAAGATCGGACTCCCCGTGTGACTCTATGCTAGGGCTTAGTCTGTTAGATTCTTGGTGGGGGAAAGCACCACTAGACAGAAATTCGAGCCTTTGCTAGCCTAAGGTCTACACTGCTTTCCTAGAATATTCTAGACTTGGCTTCCCCGTTATTTTTTTTTCTTCTAGATATAAGAATAAGTTTAATCTATATAATTAGAAGAAATAATTTTATTAAATATTATAATAAATAAATGTATATAACCTAATAATAGACATTACAATTGTAAGAAATCATTCATTAAAATAATACATAACTAAAATGTAATACTAATAATAAGAAATACTTCATAATTACTTATAAGAAAATTAATGTAATTTTAATTAATCAATTTTAATAATTTTTAATGTTATAGCATAATATTATGATATGTGTAAATATATTGTAATCAAACACACAACTAAGTACACACTCCGACATATGTAGGTGAACGGAGAGAGACCCTAACACGAACCTCATCTTCAAGACACACGTTTACACTCCTTCACACCTTAACGTGTGAAGTACCCTAACTGCCAGAATACTCCCACTGAACAACAACCTGGTCACCAACTGCCAGGACCATCTCTGAACAACAACCTGGTCACCAACTGCCAGGACCATCCCTGACCAACAACCTGGTCACCAACTGCCAGGACCATCCCTGTACAACAACCTGGTCACCAACTGCCAGGACAATCCCACTCAACAATGGCCTGGTCACCAACTACCACGGCCAATTCCCAATTACCACGCTACCATCACCCATCATCCCAGGACCACTTCAATTCATCAACACATAAGGTCTCTCCTCCATTCCGCGACACACTAAATTAAGTATACACCTTCAGCTCAAAGTCACTGTCCAAATCAATATAAACACTTACACTGCCTTGGCTACTTCCTTCTTTTGGGAGTAACCTGTTCGCAGGTGCTCACTCTCCAAAGAAGGGGGGTCTGTAACGGGGAAGCCAAGTCTAGAATATTCTAGGAAAGCAGTGTAGACCTTAGGCTAGCAAAGGCTCGAATTTCTGTCTAGTGGTGCTTTCCCCTACCAAGAATCTAACAGACTAAGCCCTAGCATAGAGTCACACGGGGAGTCCCTCTTTTTATTTAGTTTTTAACTCTTTTCTTAACCTAGCTAATTTTACCTCCCTTTAGAGTTGTTATCTATTCTACCCTTCCCTTAATTTAGGAATTGTTATCTATTAATCAAATAGAAGTATGTCAAGCTCAGTTCTGTTCGGCTACATTATATCTCTCGTGCAAAGTGGTTATGTCTTATGAAGTCAATTTTAACTTTTCTTTCGCTAGAAAACTCTGCTATTTTTTTATTTCTTATTGAACGTTCAGTTATTTTGTGCGTAACATTAAATTATTTTGCTGAAGAATTCATTTAAAAAGGTATGTGTTTTTTTTAAAGATTATTATAATATAGCCGTCGGGGCTCTAGAGGAGCCCCGTCAGGTCAATTTGTTAATAACTCAAATATCTCATCGTCATCTTCCTCCTCCACCAGTAGCAAACACTTTTCTATTTTGCTTTCGAGCTCGAAGCTATAGATCGTTTTAAAGAACGAACAATTTTTACGTCTCCAATTTCAAAAATTCCAAGACAGAAATCCGTTATTCAGATAACAGATGTAATATATCCCCTCTCTTTATCATTATTTGTTATTGTCTCTATAAGATTAAAATACATTTCGTCTAGAATCTGAAGCCTTAGTGTTCACTTCATAGACTCCCCACTCCACACATCACATGGCGCAGTAAGTAATTAACCTTTGCCTCCCTTTACTCTTCAATGGAATAATAATACTTCCATGAGTTAAATAACATTAATCAAATTATAAAAAAATGAAATAAACTATGTGACAAATAATACTCAACTATTATTTAAGAAACAAAATAAAATATTTACATATATTATACGAAATAATAATTAAATTAAAATGGCAGATTTTAGAGGAATCAGTCCTATGGTTATGTCTGGTAATTTAGCTCAAAATTGGAAGTTCTGGAGACAAAAATTTGAGAACTATATTATTGCTACAGAACTAAATAAAAAATCTGAAATAACCCAATGTGCACAGCTATTGCATCTGATTGGCTTAGAAGGATGCACCGAATTAGATCTTATCAGAAGAGTCAACAAAATAAATAATGATAAAGAGAGGGGATATATTACAACAGGAAACATTTTTGGTTCCACGTCAGTGTGTCAGTCGCTAAAAACTACTCGTCCAATTTTAATGAAATGTGGGTCATAATTAGCCAAATTAATGGTCCCTTATAAGGTGATGTGTATAGTTGTATATTGTCTTTTAGTTTCTTAATAAGGTATTCTGTGGCTTTATGGGTATCTGTAAATGTGAAGTGTGGAATAATATTATATTCCAGTTCAAATCTTCAAGCAAGGTTGTTAGTTTGTTTTCATCTTCTTTATATTATAATTTTACTATTTTTATTAAGAAATAAATTAAACATTATTTCAGTAACTGTATTGTACTCAAGCATTTAATAAAAAGGAAATAATAATCTGTTTGAAAATGGTACTCATAAATTATTTAGTCAGGGTATTAATAATTTTATTTTTATTTTTTTTATTTTTAGTTGAACGTTTTATTAGTCAATTTATGTAAAAGTATAACCATTTATAATATTCTATTATAATATATTTATTATTTTAATAAAATGTTTTAATAAACAAAACGCAGCATTGACTTTATTGAACAAGTTATTTTATCATCTCCACTCCATGTGTCCCAGAATGACTAACAAAGGGACGGAAAAAGAATGAGATGGAGGGGCAGGGTACATTTTGTAATTTATAGGGGGGGGGGGGGGGGCGCATGTTCTAAAGCTGCGGGGGGGCGCTGAAATCCTTAGTTACGCCACTGATAATACAACCGATTATTTCAGAAATGGTAGAGTAGGCCATACCAAACATTTCCTCTAAATCTTTGAGGCGATTGGGATATGAAAGTCTTTTAAGAAGAACACTGAGTCCTGTCAGTCTTTCAACTCTGCATAATCGTCCATCTTTAATTTCAATTTCGTCAGGAATGCTAAGGGCTTCTTTTAACACACTGAGATCATTTTTTTCAAAGCGAAAATTTAATCTAGCTTTCTCTTCGTCCATTTTTTCAATATATAGCAATCCCGTATTTGATCGTATTCTCACATTTCTCTCATCCTGCAGCTCCATATAACTTTCCAAAACAAATTCCAATTCACGCTCACTTAGTGCACCATGTACATAGTACTTCATAAACTCATCAACTTCCTCCTCCATGTTCAAAATATATTTTTCTAAAATACGATTTATCGAAAATTTAACAGTTATAAAAACATAAATATAACCTCTTCTCTACGTCTTTTTTTACGTCTAGTTTAAACTAAGTTATGAAGTCATACGACATTTTAAAATGACGTATAAAATTAACGTATCACGGTAATCAAAAGTACGTATTATTTAAACTCTCTAATATTCTGTTTTAAAGAAATTTTATTTATTAAACAAGTAAAACTATAATAAATAATAATTTAATGTTAACGAAAACTATGTCGATTTCATTTTCACAATAATCAATGTTATGTATGTAAATGGTTAATATGCTTGTTTCATCAAGTAAATTATTCTAATAAATTAAAATGATAAAAGCGTACATTTACATTTGAATGAAATAGCATAATCTATTTAATAATTATCGAGGTAATATATTATATATTGTATTATTTTATTATATAAGTAGACAAGATTTTCATGTTAGTATAGGAAGTGATAGAGGATGTAGTGAGGGTTAGTTTCGAGGGTCGCCGTGTGACGTCACTCACCCCCACTACCAGTTGTTCACTTCTGGAGGCTTAAGGAAACCACCTTCTCCCTATACACCTTGGACCTAGGGTTGGGACATGGATGTCAATGAATCGGACAACATCGGAAAGTTGACGACCTTTTTCTGAATTTTTCTTAATTGACTGAAAAAAAGGTCGACCTGTCATAGAATTGGGAGTTGAAATCTTCTTAGACGGGGTGGGCGTGTTTGGGTCGTACTAGTCGCCCCCCCCCCTTCTCAAGCCAAGCCACTAAGGCTGCAAGCTAGGCCCAGCGAATTCGCATTCGCTTTTCGTTTGCATTCCATTTCCAGTCATTCCACAGATATTAGACTATTTCGATCTTAAAGAGCGTCTGGCTAAAGGCTACCACTTTACGATGTATTTCCTACAAAGCGTTAGGATTTGTTAGAGATGTGTTGCAATATCCTTTGCCTAGTGAAATGACAATCAGCAGGCGCCTGAGGCAGTTTACCTTCCCTCCAGGATTCATTGATATTAGCACAAATATATTAAAATCACAAGCTGGTCTTCTGACAAACTTTGAAAAAGACCTCATCTTTAGTTTTGATGAAATGAAAGTAAATAGTGACATGCTTTGATCACGTGCAACAAGTATTTAGAGGACCTCACAATTATGTGCAAGTCATTGTAGTGCGGTCATTAATTGGACAGTGGATGCAGCCTCTAAACTACAATTTTGACACAGCTGTTTCAGAAGAGCTATTGATAGAAACTATCCATGTGGTTGAAAAGAATGGCTTTAAAATAAGGGGATTTGTAAGTGACAAGGTCCCTCTAACAGAAAATTATTGGCTGTTTTAAATATTGTGAAAATTATTGGCTGTTTTTTTGTGACCTACCACAAGCATTGAAACTGTTGAGGAACCATACTAGATGATGGATATAAACTTGAATCAGGCCAGATGTTCACTAAAGAAGTATTTATGAAACTAGTGGAACTTCAAAGTACCGGAGAAGATTTACAGTATGCTCACAAAATAACAATGAATCACCTTGTGGCTGGGCGAAGAGACAAAATGTCAGGAAAGCCGCTGAGTTGCTGTCTTTGATAGTTGGAAAAGCAATAACCTACAATTTCCCCGAATTCAGTCATGTTGGAGAAGCTGTTATGACTATTAATAACGGATTTGACGAGTTGAACTCTAGAGTCTAGAGTACCAACTGACGGCAATTACAATCTGAAGAGTGCTTACTTACGAAAACTGTTTAAAAGAACAAAATTATTCTTTGGACAAGTTGTACCAACTTATATTGCCGACGAAATTTTATAAAAATAAGCACAAAGAAACTGAGAAAAAAGAAGGAAATTAATAACAATAAAACAGGACAAAATGAAAAAATGAAGAGTTTTTGCAATTTGAATGTCTAAAAATTGCAAAAACAAAGAGATAAAAGAAAAAAAAACTACTGACCAACTCCTTCCATTCCAGAAAGGGTTTTTAATGTCTATTAACAACCTTCGTGTGTTGTTTACTGATTTGTAATCAGAAGTTAATACTAACGTTATGGCTGCCAGATGTAACCAAGACATTATCGAGAGTTACTTCTCAAAAATCAGAGGGCTAGGAAGATTTTACGATCACTCTTTACCTACAACTGAGTCACAAAGGATCAAAACGTTGATTCTGAATGCGAGTGAAGTCATAACAGATAGCAATTGGTGTGAAAGCTTAAGCGCAAATGTGTTTGTTAGTTGTTCAGACCAAGACTACCTGTCACAAAAACCTACACAAGATGGAAAGGCTGAAAATGAAAATTTGGAAGAAAAAGCTGACGCAAAAGCTGTAGTGGCGACGAAGAGTTCACGCTAGCAATCGATGGCCTAATGAATCACTTCGAAGAGAGAAATGAAGAACACGAAAGTGGGATGGCTGAGAAATCAGAGCTTCTTGAAATGATTGCTGGTTATGTAGCCGATACTATAGAATAAGGTAAAAGTACCCAGGAAAAGTAAACTTGTGTGGAGATTTCACAAAAAATATTTCCTGTACCGGTAAAAACTGGCTCCAAGCAATATCAAGAGGGTCTTTGATGAAACCAACAGATCTATGTATGCAAAGTGTACTTCAGATGGAAGAAGAGTTCAAAAAGTTCTACGGAACTTCAATCAGCAAAGAAGTCAATGTTTTTAAAACTCTGAAGAATAAAATAAAAAACATGTTCCCAGAAATGGATGATGTGTTTTGTAAGAGCAAGATCATTCATTAGAATCAAGTCTCTAAACAAACGTGCATCAAAAAAGTGGAAAGGTAGTAAGCGCAATGATAGTGAAGAGTCGGAAAAGGTTAAAAAAAAAAGAAAAAAAAGTTAACTAAACTTTTGTTCAAAGTTTAGGGTTTTCTCCGTACCACAGGTCTATTGGCCTAAGCCTGTGGAAGCCTCTTTTCCTTAAAAAAGAGTGCCCTCCGAGATGGTGGAAGACGTTGACGTCCTTTGGAGGCTTTTCACTAACATTCCACCGGCCTTTACATAACTTCTTATTAACTAACCATTAAAAAGTCTGATACTAATTCCAAACTTAGGACACATATAAATACAGCTAACTGTAAAATGTATAAATAGGCAATAATCTATTAATTTAATGGGTAAGAAACTAATATTTTAATTCATAAGACTGTTGACGGGATTCAGTCGACGTATTTGTGTGTAATGTATCCTTTGTAAAATCAATCAGACCTGGCCGTGGTGTTGGAGAAGCCACTGTAAACCATATTTGCGCGTTGAAAAGCAAAAAAGGCTTACATTTCAACAAATTGGATATCGATGATGAGTGGGAGTAACTATCTTCAACGATAAACACGAGGGTTAAGACTAAAGTGTCATCAGTGCCCATTGAGAAAATACCGCCATTGTATCTTGGTAGATTAAATATAACTCAATCTAAATAATTCAATGATCTGAACTAGACTAGGACTAGACGGTAGTGTTCACGCGCAGGCTGGGGAGGGAAGGGCACAGCCTGTGTTTTAGAAATCCTTCAAATTTTTCTGATGTAAACTGTCTACCGTTATCGGATACCAACACGTAGGGTATTCCGAAAACAGTAAATATTGTTCTAAGCTGTTTTATACACCACTCAGAGGTTGTTGAGGTCGTAGGTAGTGCTTCGACCCATTTGCTGTAAGCATCTACAACTATAAAATAATACCGTACATTCGTAGGTCCCGCAAAATCAATATGTATTCGATACCACGGTGCCTCTGTTGCTTCCCAAGGGTGGTGCTTCTCTTGGACTGGTTCGCTTTTCTTTAGGCTACATCTTTTACATTCTCCGACCATCTCCTCTATGTGCTTATCAATATTCTTCCAATAGCAGTAGCTCCGAGCTAACGCCTTCATTTTTACCATTCCCACATGACCTTCATGTAATGCCATCGTTACCCTCGGTTGTAACTTGATTGGGACTACTATCCTCATTCCTCTAAAAACACATCCATCCTGTAGTGAATACTCATTATCCTTTAGGCCAATCTCTCTAAGACTTTTCCCTTCTTCCAATCTTTTCTTTATTACTCCTAGATATTTATCTTTCTCCGTTTCCCTTTTTATCTCTTTCTTGTTTACCGGCATCATTTCTATTTGCTTAATGTGAAAAGTCGAACTTTCATCCTCTTTGTTTGCAACTGACTACTCATATGGAAAGCGAGAAAGGTAATCTGCGTTTGCATGTTCAGTAGTCCTTCTAAATTCTACTTTGTAGTCAAACCCTGAGAGGAAGTGGGCGTAGTTAAACATCCTGGTAGCTGTAACTGTAGGTAAGGTGCGATGTGGGTCAAATATTGACACTAGAGGCTTGTGGTCGGTTATTAAAATAAATTTCCGTCCATAAATATAAGGAAAACATTTTTTTATTCCCCAATATATGCCAGTGGCTTCCTTATCTATTTGGCTGTACCGTGCTTCACTTTTGCTTAAGGATCTAGAAGCGACCGCAATTGGCTTCTCAGTCCCATCCTTATACCGGTGGGATAATACAGCTCCTAGTCCTACAGGTGACGCATCGGTCGCCAATACTAATGGCAATGTTGGGTCAAAATGTGTTAGCACCCTGTCACTTTTGATTTCCTTAATAACTCTTTTAAAGGATCTTTCGCATTCGTCCGACCATTTAAATTCTTGGTTTTTCTGCAACAGTTTATTCATTGGATGTAACAAGGTAGCTAAATTTGAAATGAACCTGTTGTAATAATTTGCAATTCCTATGAATGTCCTTAATTTACCCTGGTTTTCTGGTCTTTTAGCTTTTAAAAGGGCTTCGATTTTCTCTCCCGTCTTATGTAACCCGTCTTTGTCGATTATGTGGCCTAAATATTTAATACTGGTTTGACAGAATTTACTTTTTTCCCTAATAATTCTCAAATTATATACCCTCATTTGTTGCAGCACTTGTTTTAATCTGCTCAAAAGTTCTTCAATTGTCCTACCCTGAATTATTGTCATCAAAAAATGACTGTACTCCTTCTAGTCCCATGTAAAACTTTTCCCATAAATTAATTCCATAGAGCTGGCGCCACTTTCACTCCGAACATAAGTCGATTTACTTTGTAAATCGCCTTTTGGGTACTGATGGCCTGTAACCTTGCACTCTCATCGTCCATTAATACATGTAAATACGCATTACTTAGGTCCAACGTAAGGTAAGGTAAGGTAATGGAGTTGGGTACAGGCTATACACATCTAAGGTGATTAAGCCCTGCCATGTCTTTGTCTCTAGGCCATAGTCTTTTTTATGTGAACCATTTTGATTTTTTTTTTTTTTTTTTTTTTTTTTAACTAATATCGAGTATAAATTTTGCCTTTTAACTTAAAACTCTTTGTCCAATTTAGCTTCAACAATAAATTTCCAAACTTGATCGAGAGATTGTTGGTTGTCCTGAAGTATTTCATGTAATCTTGGAGGGAGGGCATGCTTGGTTCGCAGGTTTCTATAGGCTATGCACTCTTCTAAAATATGCACCACTGTTAAGGGTACCTGACACTGAAGACAAACTGGTGGGGGTGATCTACTCATCAGATGTCCATGTGTCAGCCTGGTGTGGCCGATCCTAAGACGCGCCAATATGACCTCTCTCCTCCTGATCGGATGGTCAGATGAACTCCATCCACTTATCGAGGGCCTAATATCCCTCAGCTTGACCGTACCTGGTAGAATTTCTCTCCACTGTTGCTCCCATGCTTCTTTTATTTGGTTTTTCACCGCGCCTGTCAGATCCGGTAAACATATTAAGTCGGTTTGTGGGACTAGTGTAGTGGCTTCCTTGGCGGCCAACGTACAAAAATATTTCCCTGTCAAAAATAGTTACCTGTCACATACATGTCAACTTCCTTTCATTTTCTCTATTTTATTTTGATGTAGTAATTATCTTATTTCACTTATTATTATGTATTAACTATCCCTTTGAACTTATTATTATGAAGTAATTATTATTCATTTCACTTTTCATAACTCTTATTCTTGTACTAACCCCATATGCATACTAACCCCATTCACTGATCTTATTACCCTGTTACACCTTACATGCTATTCACGTCTTTTATTCATTATTCACTATTCTATACAGTCCAACTTCTACATTTATCATTTAGCTAATAATTTTGCTTGTATTCTCATATCAGAGCCCTACAACTCCTACGAGGCCTTAACACAGTTAATGTAATCTATTGATCATAGCAATGGGTCATATGCCATATTTATTCCTTTACAACTATTATTAATTTTTATTGCAAGAAAAAGAAAACCTGGCATCTTAAAAAATATTAAAGAACCATTATGTATTTATATTTGCTAACCAATTTTAAAAGTAATTTTTAAAGGAATAATATTATTACATTTTAGAAGCTGGCTTTTCTCTCTCCACTTTAAAGGATACTCATGAAAATTTAATTTTTATTTTAACCATTTATTTTTTTTAGTCTTAGTCTTTCATATTAGTTTACATCATAATTAGCCTCAATAATATAATCATTCCTGCTGTGTGAAAGGACAAGGCCTATTACACACATTAAATAAAATTTAACTGATTTTTTTTATAATTTTGAATAATTGAACCTAACTAAACTGAAGTACCATTTTAATAAACTCTTATTTTTCCAATCCTATTCCTATAGCCAATAAACGCCCGAATACGTCTCTTTCCATTTTAATCAAAGCCTGCTTACTTCCGTCTGCACTTTTCTGTACTTTTTTCGAAATTCATAATCGTATGTCGCTTCAATGGTTTCGAAAATCTTGATTCGTCGTCCTCGCATTCTTTTAGAAATCGAATTTTGCTCTCTCTACCCAAATCTTTGGCATTCAATAGAAAATCAGCCATCGCCGAAGATGCAGCTCTTCTCTTCGCAATGTGAAATAAGCTGTTTGGGTCCACGGTACAATCGAATGGATTTAAATTCTGCTTTATCACGTCAATAATTTTGGCAACAGCTGTACGATCTTTTTCAATTCTACTCTTTGACAATTCATACGAAGTTTCGTCTCTGCGAGTTATTCCTACTTCTTCATGCACTTTTTGGCTCCTCCCCCAGAACGCAAGTTCACGAGTCGTGGAAAGCTAAGCAGCGGAGGCGTCACGGTATCCCCCTAGACAAGTTGTCTAAGAGTGACGACCCTGAGGCTTCACAATATTATATTGCCTTACCTTGTGGTCGACTAGGAGACAACCCTCTATTAATTTACAAGGACTTCTACAGAGTGGATTTACCTCTCTACCTCATAGTGAGAAAATATCTTTCTGTACTTGGAACGTTTGTTCCTTCAGAAAGGTTATTCTCAAACGCTGGAGATGAATTAAGGTCTGAGAGGAACCGACTACTGGCAAAAATGCCAGTGAATTGATATTCCTTGGGTCCCTAGACAAATCCTACAGAAGGAACATTTATTCTTTTCATTTTTAAATGAATCATATTAAGAATACCTATTTAGATTTCATGTTCATTTTTTTTAAATATATGTATGATTTTTCTATAAACGTACTCTATTATTTATAAAATAACAATTATGTTTTATATTGTTTGAGTAATATATTTCTGGATCCAACCTCAATATATGTATTATATTTCATATATTGTATTTAATAAGTTTCTAGCATTATCAGGTTTAGATAAAATGATGATTAAGTAATTCACATAATTTTAGTGTTTGTAAATAAATTTAAGTAGTTTAATTTGATATATATATATATATATATATCAAATTAAACTACTTAAATATATATATATATATATATATATATATATATATATATATATATATATATATATATATATATATTTAAGTAGTTTAATTTGATATATATATATATATATCAAATTAAACTACTTAAATTTATTTACAAACACTAAAATTATGTGAATTACTTAATCATCATTTTATCTAAACCTGATAATGCTAGAATATATATATATATATATATATATATATATATATATATATATATATATATATATATATATATATATATATATATATATATATATATATATACATCAAGAGAATTTCTAAGGGGTAGTTCATAAATTCTTACGTATTATTATAACATGTATAAAGGGGATGTTGATTGAATTAGAGTTTGTGTATTGCTATGATTTTATAGAGGTTTATGATTTGACGAATGCATATTATTTTATTGTATTGTTTGTTTTATAATAGAATTCGATGGAATTCCTAAGTAGTAGTTCATAAATTATTACGTATTAGGGTACTATCATATAAGGGAATGTTTATTATAATGATTAATAAGCTTGTCCGCCTTAAGGACTTATATATAGAACCTTATGTAAAATGGTTAAATCAGTTAAGGGTTAATTGTAAAGTTATAACTTGTTGTAGAACTAACCGATGCGATCTTACGTCTTATGTACAAATGTTTACTATTATAATGTTATAATGATTAGTAGTTATTGGGTTAATTATATTTCTTTTAATCTTGTATAGCCTTTAATCTTTAATAGCGAGCGAGTGAGTATTGAACCTGAACCTTGGTCCCACCTACCTTTTTTTAGCAGCACCGACGTCTACGCTGTTAGCCCGGTACAATACCATCCATCCAGATAAACATAAATTTATTGATGATTAGAATTGACGACAATAGGTAGAAGAACCACACTAGAAAAGTTCTTGTAGTTATATTGAAGAGCTCCAGAATGCTTACAGCGTTTTATTCTAACATGCTTGCCGTCCATTACTCCACCACAATTAAGAAAGTCCCATCGCTGTTGAAATCCTAAAGCGATTTTCTTCCATTTATTTTCATTGTTTGGAAACTGAAACAATTGTTCTATGATTAAACATACGAAAGCAAGAATTAAAAAAAAAAAAAATTCTCAGAAATAGTGTAATTTTTTTTCCGCTGAAGACGATAAAGCTGGTACTGATGGCAGTTCCGTAACTGCTAACAGAGTTCATCGGGAACGTCAGTGTGAATCATTCAAGGGACCGTCTCCACACGGCAGGAAAAAATATAAAAAATCAGAAGAGGAAGTACGACAACAGTTTTTAAAGCTTGCACTACAGCTTTGGAAGGCAAATCAAATGAAAATCCAAATAATGCCTTTGGAAACTTACTTGCAAAAAAAAACTAGACAGGGTTAGGGACGATATGCAAATAATTTATGTAGAAAACTGATAAATCGAGTTGCTAGTTACGCAGCTATGGGTAAATTACTCAGTTCTAGGTGTAATACTGGTAACAAGTTACCCTCATATAATTTATACTGGTCCAACAATGAGTCAATTGGGAATAAAACCTTAAAGGATGCAGTAGGGATAGGTGTACCATATTAGTATCAAAACTGTACTTCAATGATCCAGAAAAGGGAAAAAATTCAAAAACATGGTACATAGATGAAGTAGTTTCTTGTTTGAAACATACATTTGCCAAAACAAGGACTGATAGTCCATTTCAGTCCATTGACGAAACCAAGACAAAATTCAGCTCTCAAACAATACCTACCTGTAAAAAGGTCCCAGGGGCCCAGTTTCGGGCCCCCACGTGAGTATGCCTTGCGGCATTTGCTCGGGCGCGCTCGTGCGTGGGCGTGCGCGTTCGCCGGGTTCATGCGCGTTCTCGTCGTGCGCGTTCTTGCGTGCTTGGGTGCGTTTGTGCCTGCTCGTGCGTGGTCGTACATCTTGGTGTGCGCCCGTGCGCGGTCATGCGCACTGGTGCTTGTGCATGCGCGTGCGTGTTCGTGCGGGTCCGTGCGTGGTCCTATGCGTCCGTGCGCGGGCGTGCCGTGCGTGCTCGTGCGCCCGCCGCGGGGTATATATGGAGGCCTGCTGCGCCCCGGGGATCAGTCAGTGTTTAGTTCGGAAGATAGGAAGTCGTCAGTTGTAAGTATAACGTAGCTGTGTGCGTTGTGTGGTATTTTGGATTACAAAGGAAGAGGAAGTAAGTTCTGTAAGTCGAAACTTTAAATTTTATTTTAACTTAGAAATCTCGTAAGAAATTGCTGGAAAGGTCCTTCAGACCCCCCCCCCCCCCCCTCGCTTTGAGAGAGGATAGGCCCAGTCAGGAATGCTGGACTCTTTTTATTTAATTCGTTTAAATAGTTTCTTTAGATTTTGCCTTTTAAAAAAATAATAATAATCGTGCAAACTACAACTCTACCATGCTGTCGACTCGAGTCTAGATCTACAAGTGCCGGCTACGAGTTGCGAGTAAGGTTTCTATATGATGTTTCTAAAAGAAAGTCGGAAGCACGTAGTGGTGGATTTGCGAACGGTCGGTGCTAGCCTGAGTCGGTTATACTGTAGAACCTTCCGTTCTCCAAAACAATAACAATTCGATGTATACGAGTAAACAACTCGAAATGGATCTCTCCTTTTATATGAACAGCGACGACTGTAGTGTTCAGATGTGATTTGTGATGTGTAGTTCTTGTTACAATGTGTTTATAATAATCATAAGTATAAGTAAAACAATACACGTAAGTACAAGGAATGTTCATACACGGCAAACTAAAGTATAAGAAAGAGTAAACACGCAACATTAAAGAAAAAGGTGTTTACACATATAAATATCAAACTAAAAAAGGTTTAGGTACAGGCCTAAACAGAGGTAGTGGGGCACCTTTTTTTTCTAATTTTGTTAATGTTATTTTTTTTTTGTAATTCTTCTTTTTCTCTTGAACCAGTTGTACAAATTCTTTTGTTAAATAATATACCAGAGATTGTAGCCAGTGGAGTTGTTAATGAGTATTTTGTACAGCAACCCCCTTTCCCGTCCCAGAAGATATTCTTTGTACACGGCCCACAGGGCCCGCTACCACCACCACCCAGGATCTGTGTTCCCCGTGTTACATACCCATGAAGCCTACAAAAAGAGGTATAAAAATATGGGACAGATGTGACAGTGAGACGGGGTACATATACGATTTGAATGTGTATGCTGGTAAGGAGATCACACCTTGTGAAGGTACTTTGGAAGAAAGGGTATTTGAGAAACTAGACCAAAGTATACAATCACCTGATGTGTGCCTGTGCTTCGATAGGTACTTTACTTCCGTAAAACACATGGATACACTTCCATATCCCTGTGTGGGTACTTTTATGAAGAACAGGAAAAATGGCCCACAATTTGAAAGTAAGAAAATGTCAAGAGGAGATTGTTTCTTCAAAATAAACAATCGTGGTACATTAGCTACAAAATGGCAAGACACAAAAGAAGTGTATTTACTAAGTAATTGTCATACTAATAGTACAGAAATGATACAAAGAAAAATGAAAGATGGAAGTAAAAAAGAAATTGTATGTCCAGACGATTACAACCAATATACGGGAGGCGTGGATTTGGCTGATCAGAAAGTGACCAGCTATGACTTTGACCGAAAATCACAGAAGTAGTGGAGAAAAGTATTTTATAGGCTTCTGATGAGTTCAGTGGTGAATGTTTATATTATTTATAATGAAATAAATGAACCAAAAAAAGATCAATTTTGCAATATCTTGTACCACTGGCTGAACAACTCATTCGTCTAGGAAGAGATAACACATTGAAAAAAAGAAGAAGTTGTGGGAAAAAAGGGCCTAAACCAAAACGTGTAATGGCCATGGCTAATGTTGGTGAACATCTACCATCTGAAGGCAACACTAGGAGGTGCCATTATTGCAAAATAAAAACTAATACAGCAACCCAAACTAAAGCCATTTGTATATCTTGTAATATACCCCTATGTTGTTACGGGATAATTTTCATTTCTTTTAATTTAACTTTTTTTAAATGAGGTAAAATAATTCTTTTATTTTTAAATAGTAATATGCTCTCTCTCTCTCTATCTTGTATCTGGCATTATCTAACTCACTCACACTTACACACTATAAACATTTATACACATAGCAGATTATAATATATAAACTTTTCAGTTATCTATCAAAACAATAATTCTATATATAACACTCACTCACTCTTACATACAACTCATAGTCTCAATCATAAGCCTTGCCCATAGACATTCACTCTCACTCTCTTTTATAAACATTCACACACTGCTACATTACACACACACTCACACCACTCTGACGATCTGATTCAATCGTTTATCGTTTACCTTTATTTTTATTTACTTATGTTTATCTTTACTAAACTATTATTTTCATTAGAGCATAGGTTGACTTATGTAAAACGTCAGTCAGGTTCTAGGTAGCGACCGAGTGACAACTGGCTCGGGAGTATTTTTGTAACTCCGGTGACGCATATTTAGTGTGACGGTGACATTGCTCGTTAAATACGGATTTATGCAAATGTCCCGGCGCGTGCTCAACGATTGCCACTATGGATGCGGAATTTCATAAAGTTTACCGCAATTTAGGAGTGGCCATCTCGCAAATTCAGCGGGATCTTTTTGGACAACTATCTGATGTACTTAAAGCTCTTATTACTCTCCAAAAGTTAGTGCACCTAAATACGGTCATGGACCGCCAGCAAGCCATCTTAACCGACTGCAAATTGAACAAAATACCTCTGCTATTTCTACCTGCATCACAATTAAAGGATGATCTATTAAAACTTCAACTGAAGTTAATTCCTCACAGTCAGGATCTAGCGATACCTGCGTCTATGATTTCTCGTTATTACATGCTTGAGATAGCTGAATGTACTTTCTCAGAAAAGTCCTTACTCTTAAAGATTCAAGTTCCAATTAAAACGGTTGCTGCTACCTTTAGGCTTTACAAAATTACTCCGATTCCTTTTGCGTATCATAATTTCACCTGTCAAATCAAGGCTGGCCATAGGTACTTGGCCGCCGATGCAGCCTTAAATCAAGTTAAATTCTTAAATGAGAATAATCATTGCAACCCGTCGAGCAATCACTTGTGCCTATTACCGCCCACACATGCGGAATACACTCTTGAAGCGCTGTGTATCAAGAAAATTTTTCAGAACGCGCCTGTGGAGCATTTAAAACCAGTGTGTGCCTTCGTTTGCACTCCTCATTCAGGCAGTCCTATTATTACGCAGGTGAAACCTAATGTCTTTGTTTTAACTCATTTTAAACCGCCGATTGTGACTATTAACATTAAAACTAATTTATCCTACGTTCTTGAACCTTCACCGGTATCCAGCGGGGCAATTCTTTTAAAACTGCCATGTCATCATAAAGTCTTACACGAGAACCAAATCATTATTCCAAACCAATTTCCCTGCGACAACTCTGTTATCAAAGAAGTGTCGCTTAATTACCTTTTGCCCACTAGTTGGACGATTTTATCCAATGTTAGATATGCTAGTACCAATCCTGGGGATCACCCGGATTTTGACCCGCACGTCGAATTGTATAATCATAACTGGACCTTAACTATTCCACACTTTTTAGTGCATAACAATGACCTACCCTCCTTTAAACATTTGAGTCTGGCCAAACCAGTGCCTTTAAAAATGTTTTTGAGTCAGCCTTTCTGGCCGATATCATCTATTTAACTTGGCTTTCCCTGTTAACGGTTATTGCCGGTGCACAGTGTGTTCTCCTTTTTAAGTTTGGTTTCAGGTTGCAGCACTTGCGTGGCGCTTTGAACGGTAAATCAGTGGTTGAACACTCGATTTCTAATCACAATGCTTTAGCTGGATCCCTTTTTCCTTTGCAACTAGTAGCTCACGATCAGTCAGAATGCCTACCCAATCGAACCTTGACAGAGTCGAGGTCTTCTTTTGAGGCGTTCTGCCCTGCTTCTGATCTCTCTAAAACCAACGGTGTCTACTCGGCGGTTGATAGTCCCGTGGCGGGGCCACGTAGTGCACCCCCAACTAAGATGCCCAAACTTAGGCATCATCCTAGGCATAAGAAACTTAACAAATATGGACTTGTCCAACTTTCAATTCAAAAAATTCTATTCAAAAAACTTTCAATTCTGAAAATTTGGGATAATTTATGGTTTTCAATCCCAGTCCTTCGGTTAGTACTATTCCCGTCAGTTCTAGCACATACGATTTAAGCTATGCTTTAATGACTAATAATTTGTTTTTTTGCTTTTTATGAACGGTACTGCGTTCCAGTCACTGGACGGGCTTGTTAGAGTGTGCCAGGCTGACGTCACATGGCTGAGAAACCGCATGACCACATTGATGTATGCAATTACACGCCATGACCACTTTGATGTATAGAATTACACGCCTTGCCTCGCAACGTGAACGCTGAAATCCCCGCATCATTGACAACTATCTTGGCTGCGAGCCTTCCAAGATCTCTACATCCTCAAAACTTGATGACTGGGCACCGGCGGCCTCATAGTGGAACAGCTGCCTCACCATGTCCTTCCCTCCATCAAACTAGTTAAGCTTTGGTAGTGTCACCCTATGTAGGGATCGCTACTGTTCTTATTATGTTCATTTTTGTTTTAGAATGTATTTTTTTTTCTCTATGTCAGGGCTTGTAGTGAGTCACTGAAAGTCACTTAAAGTCACTTATTTCGAAGAGAGTCACTTTTTTGTCACTTATTTAAAAAAAAGTCACTGAAAGTCACTTATTTGGGCTTACAAGGATATTTTTTGTAGTTTGTTAAATACAAAACATATATTTTAACTGTTTTTCAAAAGGGATTTTGTAAGCTCAAGACTTTTTTTAACTATGAATTTTAATTAGGCCTACTTTGAACTGTGATGAATGATAAAGTTTGTAACAGTTGCACTAGATTCAGCTGGCGTGTGTTGTGTTTTATCGTCAATATTAAGAAGATGGATGAAAAAAATAAAAAGAATTTAAAGACGAAAATAATATTTTATTCCGAACTCCCTCCTAATTGTTATTACTTTTCCTCACAACCTATAGTGGGAAAAGTATTGTGTTCACCTTTTTTTAGAGGTTTCAATGGAATTATCCGTTTTGGGTGTTTTTAAGACCTGAGTGGTTTTCAGCATGACGTCTGTATGTATGTATGTATGTCAGTGTGTATGTTATCATCGTAGCGCCCATGGTATTTAAGCTAGAGAGTTGAAACTTGGCAAAAAATCAGTCTTTATCTGTAGTGGTGCCACCCGGAAAATCAACTTTTTCCGCCATCTTGATTGCAGTTTGCTGAGTCAGCAAAAATTTTAAAAAATCGTAATAAATCGAAAATGGTCCTGAACGAGTTGAAATATGGCACGAATGTACTACCTCTCTGTATGACAAACAAGCCCACCAAAAAGTTTTTTTTTTTAAGAATAATGATAAAATCAGTAAGTTCAAAATGGTCACCCATCCAAGTACTGACCACGTCCACGTGGCATTGGACGTGGCCTCCGAAGTGAGGAAAAGTTCCGAGGTACCCCGTACCTGATTTTTTTTTTTTTTTCATACAGTTACGGTACACAAAATCAAATAAACAAAAAACCGTTCTAAAATTTTTATAATTGCATTTGTTTAACAGTGCTAAACAAAAAAAGTAACTAAAATAATATTTTTTTTACTTAAAATTAAGTCACTTAAAGTCACTTATTTGGGGAAAACAGGTCACTTAAAAGTCACTTATTTTGAAAAAAATAGTCACTTAAGTCACTTAATTTTGAGGAAAATCTGCTACAAGCCCTGCTATGTCTGACTTTTAGTTGTAACAAATTTTGTTCTTCAATTTTGTAAGTTTCAGTTTATCATTTATCTCTCATTGAGATTTCACTACTGTGATCTTTATTTTAATTCACTTTCATTCAGTCTTGTGATAACTTTTTGCTGACATTTTTTTTTTTCTCTTCAATATCTTTTAAATTTTTTTAAAGAATGCATCCCTTTTATTTAATTTATTGTATAGTGTTATTTTTCTTAAAATTTTGTTCTGGTAGGCAAGCTTGGTTGCAAGACGTTGTGTCAAGTGTTGCCGTTGAGATTTGCCTTGACAGAGCGGAGAGTGCACGCTCAGCGCTGTCAGGCCATCTCGTCTCTTTAATTTAATTTTTTTATCACCACTGTCCTACTGGTTGTCTTTTGAAGACTTTTGTCCAGTTTTTATTATTCTATCTATTCCGGTGCAACCTTACTTTTTTAAATGTTTCTTACTTGAATTTCAGCTTACAGTTTCATTAATTTGGGCTACGTTCTTCTGCCCAACGTTATGTTTTTTTATCTAGTAATGTAAACTTATCATCTTAAGTCTTGTTACCAGAGTATGAGCCTTGTTGTTGTTCATTTGGGGTTCTTTAAACTTTTATTTTTCTCATTACAGACTATAAATTGTCTCTTATTCAGGTCTGTGAGATTTCTTTTTAACTTTATTATAAACTATGTAATTGTTATTGTGGGTAATTTTTCTTTAAATAGGATTTGTTTGCTAACTTCGCAACTTTTGTCTTGTTTTTTTTTTTTTTTGGAATTTGGGGTATTACCTGAGTGCTTTTGTAATTTTGGACTTCTCAGGAAATTCAACTCAGAGATTAATTATATTCTATAAAAAAGTAAAGGATATTATATATTTAATTTTTTTTGTCTAATTATAACTAGTCACTAATGTCTCTGACCAAATTTTTTTTTATTCATTTATTGACGACTAGTTTAAAACGAATAACTTCAATTGGATTTTTGTTCCCTAATCTTTTAAGTAACCTTGGTAACTGAGTTCTGTGCTTCAGCACGGTTCCCTCGATGTAACCCTTTGCTACTGTAATTTATTTTGTGGGTGTAAACTTGTGTTTTAAATTCATCACGTATTAAACTTTATCTTTATTTGATTGTATAATTTAAATATTTTTTTTTATTCATAACTTATTTGTTAATTTTATTTTGAAGTTCCGCAAGTGCATGCACGGACGCGTCTCATCTCTTTTTGTAGCAATTATAGCGGATTTTTTGTTTTGCTGGTTCTCGTGCACAGTCGCTCTAATCTACGTTCTGCAGTTCCTTACACCTTTGGTGTCAAGGATTGTAGAGGGTATTGGAGTTGGCCTTGTGTTGTGCCTTGAGATTCTTATTATGTTTTACTTGTACCAGTCAGTTAATTCTTTTGGTGACGATGTGTCTCCGTAGCATGCACTCATGCGAACGTACTTTTATTGCCTTTTTTATTCTTAACAATTGAAACTTTCATGAGTTTATCTATTTAATTTTACAGCTAGGGCACGCTTTCAGGGTGTCTTAATTTTAAATTTTTGCAACTTTTGTAATTCATGCTTTAACTGTTGTGCCTGATCCAAGCGTGTGTGTGAAATTGTGAGCCAATTTTGTTTGTAATGTAATTTAAAATAGGTTAGTTGTGGATCAGTGCAAATTTATATTTTTTTATTCTTGAGACTGTTCTGACCTTTGAGTGTAGTGATTGTACTTCTTGATATGATTGACTTTGTAAGTTCATTTTTTTTATTTAATTTTTTTTGCCTGGCATTCCACTCTTGCACTTGTATGTAAGAATGGCTTGCCCTGCCCAGGTACCTGCTTTGCCTTGTTCTAGCCACCTCTCTGCCTCCTCTTATTTTATTTAATTCATTTCAACTTTTAATTTTTTCAATTTTAACTATTATCACTTCCAGCAGTCTACGAGTACTTATGTTACTCTACCTGAATTGCTTTTTATCTTATTTATTATTTTTCTTTTGCTTTTATTCAAATGTAGTAATATCTTTGTATTCATTTAACTTCTTTAACTTACCATTGCTTCCCAGCTGTTTTTTTTTTTTTACTTCTTATTCACTGTGTCCTCTTCAGGACGTTGTGTGAATCTTCTGCCGGGCTGCCTTGACCGTCTTTCCAGTGTTTCGCACTTGGCTAAGCTTCTGCTTCTCATCTTCTGACTTAACCTGAGGCTGGACTGGGTGGATCCGAGGGGAAAGTCTGGTGGGGACATCAACGGACCCTTCTGGAGAAATCCAGTTCACCTCCAAGGTCATGGGAGGTTGGCTTGTCCACCTCTCCTCCATGTGTTCCATGGGTTCTTCGTTGGGCTGTAGCTAGTTGAGTGGTGGTAGTGTGCTACCCCCTAGCTACCCTGCCCTTTGGTCTGGCAGTCCCCGTTTGGCTCCGCCCTCTGCTGCTCTTTGGAGATGCGGCTCAGCAGCTTTCAGCTGCTGTGCCGCATCTCGAAAGGGGAGGGGGAGAATTGTAAGTCGCTCCTCGGCTTGGTTTTGGGAAGCATGGTAATTTAACTTATTTTATTGACACGTGCCTTGTGCATAGGTCATTTACTTGTTTTTCCACTGTTTCAATAAACAGGATGTAGACTGTCTGAAGTGTGTTTGTTGTAGTGTGTCTATGTGTTCTCTTGGCATTGTGTTGGTAGCTGGGACCGTGGGATCAGCTAATCAGCACTTTGCTAACTTGAGAGTTTCAGCACAATTGTGCTGAACTGGTGCTTTGCAATCAGTTTCCAAGAGTGGGGACTGATTGTCAGAGGAGTGAGGGAGGGGCCTGCGGCCTGACGATCGGTTCACTTTGGATCGAGTCTCAGAGGAGGACACGGGTTGGTGTTTTAGTTTTACAAGTAGGGTTCTGTCTATTACCTCTGTCTATTATCAGGTCTCGCTACACTCTTTCAGTGTTTTAACTTTAGGTTGTTCCTCGTGTTGTGCTTCTCACAGCGAGGATACTTTCTTCTTTTATCTGTCACCTTTTTGGATTAGCGACAGGTCCATCAGGCCTAGTCCTTTTTGCTTAACTTCTTGTTTTGGCCCGTTGGACCTACTTATTGTATGCTCATTTGTTTACCTCTTATTTAAATATATTTGTTACCTTTTTGAGAAGTCTAAAGCTGGCGTTGTATGTATTCTTATTCTCACCCAGTTTTCCCAGAGAAATAGTTTGGGGTATTTGAAACCCTTACACCTCTTTCGAATTCTATTTTCCAGACACGATGAAATCCGAAGATAGAGAAAAGTTTGTAAAATGGTACGAGGAAACCAAAGCTAACGATTTTGATATGGAAAAAGAAATAATAGATTATTGTATTTCTGACATAGAAATCTTGGCCCAATCATGTTTAAAATTTAGAAAAATGTTGATGTTGATACAAGAGGGGGGTGATTGTCCGTTTACTGAATCCACTACATTACCATCTGCCTGTAATAAAATATTCCGTAGAAATTTTTTAAAACCCAAGACAATAGGCATTATCTCTATGAATGGTTATAGGTGGCGGGACAATCAATCCCAAATAGTTATCCAGTGGTTACTATGGGAAGAACATGTCAGAAATATATCTATAGTTCACGCGGCAAAGTCCAACGAGGTTTCTGTATTGGGTGTAAAGGTTGACGGGTTTTGTAGGAAAACTAATAATATCTACGAATTCCACGGTTGATATTACCACGGTTGTCCGAAATGTATATCGCAAAATCGTAATATCTAGCTATAGGATGACCCGTCGGACACACCAGCAAGTCGTTTTGAGGCCACCACTGTCAAAACATATCGTCTACGGAATCACGGCTACGATGTCATAGAAAAATGGGAGTGTGACTTCCGTAGAGAATTAAACGCAGATAAAATAATGGCTGACTACATAGAACATCACCCTCTTATTGTGCAACTTCCGTTGAACCCCAGAGATGATTTTTACGGAGGCAGGACCGGTGCCGTAAAAACATACTACAAAGTGTCCGGAGAAGAGAAAATCAAATATGCTGATGTTTGTTCGCTAAACCCCTGGGTGAATAAGTACGGCAAATACCCTATGGGTTACCCGCAGGTAATCATCGGCAACGATGAATGCATACAACTAAATTTAAATAATACAGAGGGTATTATCAAGTGTAAACTTTTACCACCACAACAACTGTACCACCCTGTGTTACCGGTAAAAATTAACGACCGGTTAATGTTCCCTTTGTGTCGTTCGTGCTGCAAAGATATGCAAAATGAATACACGTGTAACCATGACAAAGAAGAGAGATCGTTGACCGGTACGTGGGTGATCGACAAGGTCAGAAAAGCGGTTGAAAAAGGTTACAATACAAGATCATGTAAATTTACGAAATTTGGAAGTACGAACTTGTGCAGTACAACCCCGTCACTAAGTCAGGTGGTCTCTTTAGCGAGTACATCAGTAAATTCTTAAAAATTAAACAACAATCATATAGGTAAGAAAGGGGTGTTGCGTTTCTCCGGCTACCATTCCAAGGTCACTCCAACCTCTAACCCACCCTGGCGGCAAAAGTAGGGACTAGAGTCTGCTCAATGAACCTTTATATACACACGTGCTGGCGGCCATTACAATCAGTCGTTTCTAGTAGCTGAACCAGTGAAAATGGCTTCCTCCACAGTGTACAAGGTCTCCGAGCTTTTGGGAAACAGGATTAAACCAACCAACGAGCCATTTGGACTCTGGCTTCTGGAAGAGAATCTACGTAACAACAACATGTTAACAGACGTTGGAAATATTAATTACTCCCAAGGAGAAGATCTGCTTAACAAAGTAAATATACAACCATTATCTTAACGAAACCATTCTGCGACAATATAATGCTCGTTAAAATAACCGACAGTTCGGATTGCGAACAGGGCAAGAACATCGTAAAGAAGGATATTTGTGGAGCATTTAACAGTTACCTTCGTGGGAAATTTTCCAACTTTGTTTCCGCAAGACATGGTGTAAAGGCAAAATTACCATTCCCTTTGCTTGGAAAGAGAGCAATGGCGGAACGATGTAATATTATTGGAGCAGAAGGGTTGCAGACCGTCGCAAAGAAATTTAAAAATCCTATTGCTGTCCCGTACAAGGTGGAGTTGCTTGCAGATGTCGAGCTTAGAACTCTACAGGAACAAATGCCCGAAATACTATCGGATCTGCAAGCACATGACTTCTACCTAATGGATTTGGATATTACACAAGATTTCGTTGGTGTTTTTAACAAGCAAGAGATGTGCGAGACCACGGTTTCCGTTACTAAGGCAACTAGTACAAAGAAGATTGTAATACAATAGTTAACAACAAGACCGTTGGAATCGACTGCCTTACTTGGATTACTCCCACTGGTTCCAGAATAAAGATCTACAACAAGTTCGTCTGCCATATAACAAGCCCTGGAGTCAACAACCAAATTGGCAACCACATCGTGGACTTTGTCAAGTGTCCAGACTCCAGATTAAGACAGACGTTCTTGTCTCCCTTGGGTAAGGAACACGGCATTACAAGATTGGAGGCAACGATTTACAACGTTAGCGGCTATCATCCTCTGTACTACTGTGTAAGTCTTCTGGAAGACAGCAAGAATTATTTCCGGGAAGCCCCATTTTATTCTGTTGCTATCCCTAAAATGTGGACGAAATTAACGGACAGTCTCGAGAACAGCTGCTATGTGGTGTATAATAATAATTTACAATATGCCTACTGGGGGAACAGCAATACGAGGAAGTTAACTGCAACTTGCTTTACCGAGTGACCAAGACCAGAGGAAAAAAATAATCAATTACGTTCTCTCGGCATTTAGTTTTAACTATTTGCCTGTTAATTATCTGGAGATTGTGGAAGATGTTGCTAATAAAGAGAATATTAATGTAGTGCAAAAAGGCTACATTAAAAGTGGCGAGACATTGTTCTCGAAATCTTCTACCGCCTTCTCTACGATCTGTAAAGAAGTAAGCCTCGAAAACTGTGGACTGGTTCCAACAAATAATGTATTGCCACATTAAACATAGTTCACGCGGCAAAGTCCAACGAGGTTTCTGTATTGGGTGTAAAGGTTGACGGGTTTTGTAGGAAAACTAATAATATCTATGAATTCCACGGTTGATATTACCACGGTTGTCCGAAATGTAATAAATGCAAAATCGTAATATCCAGCTACAGGATGACCCGTCGGACACACCAGAAAGTCGTTTTGAGGCCACTACTGTCAAAACACAACGTCTACGGAATCACGGCTACGATGTCATAGAAAAATGGGAGTGTGACTTCCGTTGAGAATTAAACGCAGATAAAATAATGGCTGACTACATAGAACATCACCCTCTTATTGTGCAACTTCCGTTGAACCCCAGAGATGATTTTTACGGAGGCAGGACCGGTGCCGTAAAAACATACTACAAAGTGTCAGACAGATACTTGTGAACTTTGTCTGAAACAGTTTACGAAAAAAGATTGGAAAGTTTTAGATCATTCAAATATAACAGGAAAATTTAGGCAAGTTCTACACAACAGTTGCAATTTACAGTGCAAAATGCCTAATTACGAACCGATAATATTACATAACCTCGCTGGGTACGATTCACATTTTATAGTAAAACAACTCGGTTGTGACAATGAAAGAGTAGACGTTATCCCTAATAATTCGGAAAAATATGTTTCCTTTAGTAAACATGTGGGTAAAATAAGTCTCCGTTTTATTGATAGTTTCCGGTTTATGCCGTCCAGTTTAGAAAAATTAGTAGCAAATTTACCTCGACTTCCCGAAACCGAATCGTATTTTGGATCAGAAAAAGCAAGTTTAATAACCAGGAAAGGTGTTTTCCCGTACGATTATGTAAGATTCTCCTCAGCTTGGTGTTGGGAAGCAAGGTAATTTTTATTGTATTTTATTGACTCGTGCCTTGACTACAGGTAATTTAACTTAGTTTTCTCTCTGTTTTATAAACAGGATGTAAACTGTCTGAAGTGTATCTTTGAGTTTTCTTGGCCCTGTGTTAGTAGCTGGGATCGTGGGATCTGCTATTCGGAACTTTGCCGTCTTGGGTTGTGCTAAGCAATCAGTTTCCTAGCGTGGGGACTGGTTGTCAGGAGAGAGAGAGGGGCGAGTTTCCTTTTGGACAGATCACTTTGGATCGAGTCTCAGAGAAGAACACAGGTTGGTTTTTAGTAATATCTTGCAGGGTTCTGTCTATTATGTCTGTCTAGTATCAAGTCTCACTACACTCTTTTGATGTCTTAACTTATATTCATTTCTTAACGTTGTGCTTCTCACAACAAGAGCTTTTGCTATGTTTCATTTGTAAGTCATTCTTCTTGTGTTCTGTCGACAGGTCCCTCAGACCTAGTCGTGTTTATTTTATCGTATTCTTTGGCCCAGTTACCTAATTATAAATAATATTATACATATTTTATTGAGAAGTCTAAATCTGGTGTTATTTGCTTCTTATTATTTCCCTGTTTCCCAGAGTTGCGGGTTGGGGTTTTTTCAACCCTTACAATTTCATGGATTCTTGGGAAAGGCTGAAATAAACTTCGTTACCACCAAAATCAGCTTTTTATAGTAAATTAACAGAATCCGACATCAGTAATGAAGATTATTCTCACGCTATTAACGTATAGAATGATTTCTGTCTAAAGATCATGTCAGACTACGGAAGGCCGTATCTAACATCGGACGATCTTTTATAGTGTGACGTAAGCGTTTAGAAAAAGCATCATGAAGACTCATCGTATTGACCCAACACATTACTTTACAGCCCCAGGAATGACATGGGATGCTATGTTCTTGTACACCGGAGTAAAATTAGAACTTATACAAAGCTACGACCAAATTTTAAAGCGTCTTAATGTCTTGCTAGCTGCAGCAGTGGTAGAATTGATAGGAAATAATGGAAAGAGCCTTACTGTTCGCGCGCTATTGGACAGTAGAGCTCAGAAAAACGTTATATGTGATTCGTTGGTTCAAAAACCGTAAGAAGTTAATTGTTCCGATTGTTGGATTAGGAGACTTTCCTACTAAGGTGTCACATCAGGCTACAGCTATAGTTCAATCTAAAATTAATAAATTTAATCTCCAGATGTCATTCCTAGTGATGAAAAATATTACAAGTAATTTACCTCAGGTTCCATTCGATGTATCCACCTGGCATATTCCTTCCAATATAAAATTAGCTGACAGCTGACCCTTACTTTATTTATTCCAAATGTGTTGATATACTGACACGTCCTCAGCATTTCTAATAGGTCCTCAGAAAATGAATGTAAGAGTTTTCTAGATAGTAGATTCCGACGACGAATTTAACGACAGTGAAATCGACATTCCTGTTCCTACTACATCAGAAATGCGGAACATCAGGAAAAGTATGCGCAGATATTTAGATGAGCATTCGAATGGCGAAATAAAACTGGACGATATCGAAGAATTTGTGGACAATTTGTTGCTAAAAAAAAAAATATATATAATTTTTTTTTTTATTTGGATTGTTGTTCTATATTAAAAAATAAATATACATTGTACGAATGTAAACCTGTATCTTATTAAACAATTTGACATCAAAGATATTGATGGGTTTTTTTGTGAGCTTTTAACACGAAATTCTTTTAACACAAAAAAATATGTTGGTCCTCTCAGTTTCGTCTTAAACGATTTTCACTGTATATTTATAAATTTTTTTCTTCGGAAAAGAAAAAGAAAAAAAAGCTGTGTTTGGAACAAAGTCAAAAGGATTGATAACGTCCGTACTTAGAAATTAGATGAGAAGTGCCGCAGCGACGTAGAGTTAAAAGAATCTTCCTGGTAACACCGCCTCTCGATTCCGATACAATGACACCTGACCGGATTTACCCAACTAGGCTCCTCTTTTTAGGTTGAGGTAGCGTATCTGGAGCATCATGTATAGAAATGAAAAAACTAAAAAATATAATTTCATTTCTATACGTGATGCCCCAGATACGCTACCTCAACCGGAGAAGCTGCTAGTGGAGATATAGAGGCTTAAAAAATATCCGGAATGGCTAAAAAATGTTATTGACGAAGGACAGTATGGACCTAACCAAATTTTTAATGTAGACGAGATGGGCTTATTTTATCAAAAAATGACATCTCGTACCTACATATTCTATTGAGGAGAAAATTATGTCTGGACATAAAATGTCCAAAAATAGAGTCACACTATTGCTTGGAGGAAATGCATCTGGAAACTGCAAAATAAAACCCCTCCTCATACACAAGTCTGCTAATACACAAGTCTGCTAACCCTCGTGCGTTGAAACGAGTCGATAAGTCTTTGCTTCCAATTCATTATCGGAGCAACTCAAAATCATGGATGACTAAAGGTCTTTTTGAGGATTGGCGTAATGCCGAGCCAACATCTTTGTGACGTAATGTCTGATGTTGGAACAGTTCCTGTGTGTCACGCTTGCGTGGCATATCCCTAGGTGTCTCTCACTAACACAAATAGTGTACCTTATTGCAGTGTACAAAAACGCACGGTATTACATTGCTGATATGTTCTGGTTTAACAGCCCGTTTTGTTTTTTACCTTAACTAGGAGAGTGTCATTTACCATTTTGGTTTCTTTCAGTTCGGACTCGGGCCTATTTCCTTATAAAAGAATAAAAGGCGCCGTTCATTATCTACTGCGGAAAAAGTAAAAATAATAACGTTTAGAATGTGGTGTTACGAACAAAACTCTCGGTCTCGGAATGTTTGGAAGTGTTGTTATCTATTGATCAGGTGCGTACGTTTGTTTTTGTTACTAGTGTAATTAACACGGCAGATATATCAATTACTAAAAACTATTGAAAATTTTGTAAATAAATCTTATTTTTCTAATAAAAATTAAACAGCTATCACTGATTATTTTAAATTATTATTATTATTATCTTTACATTATTAAATCTTAGCTTTATATAATTTATTTTTCTCCCTCCGATCACGACGTCTGTGCTTTAGCCATATGATCAAGACATTACAGTTAAATTTCGAAAACAATTGGTACTTTATTTATGAAAGGCTACTCTTTTCATATATTTGGCGTGTTAATTTGACTGATTATAAACTAGCTGATTTTTTTTTAAAAAAATGTGTCTTTTACTTATAGCGAGTCTTTTTTTAATCCTATTGGTTAATACCTTGCAGATTTGCATTTGCACATAAACATTATTATTTCGTTCATCTTTTATTTGATTTAGGGTACAACGATGTTCGGATATAACTATCGGATATATGCTTCAACAGATTTCCACTTGGATATGGGATTAGACCCGGAGAAGATTTCTAGCTATTCCAATGTACGGAAATTCGTTCACTCTGGAGAGAGTTTCTAACAACAAACCAGGATCTAGTTCCGACGACGAAGGAAAAGAAGGATTCGCTACTATGAAGCCTGGCACATTAGCTTACTCCGAGGTAAGTAAAAAAGTAAATTTAAAATAAACCAATATGTTATTGGTTATTTTAGGCTAAATTTGTTAAAAATGGTTGCGTTTGGTTTATTTAAACATTTTCTTTGATAAATACTAATATTTTTAGTCTTCAGGTAATTCAGTGTTTATAGGAATCCATTTACCATTCTAAACTTTAGTTTAAATAGCCTTAGTCAATTAGTAAACTTAAGTTATTCTTTCTAATTCGAAATTAGTAAATCATAAATAAAACTTTTAAATACATTTCCTATCGAGTGAAGTTTACGGGGCATGATTTAGTAGAAAGTAGTAATTTATGAGCAGTAGTGCAGAAATACTGGATGTAGAAAATGTACTCAACTCTAAATCGGTTAAGACGAATATTTTTTGTTCTATTATATTTCTAATCTATATGTGTCTATATATTATGTTTGTCCAGATCTGCACGTATAGCGGAGCGTCCAAGTAGGACGGCGATGGTTCCATATGCATACAAGGACAAAGATTGGATGGCCAATGACGATCCTGAAATAATTAAGAAAAAAAGGCAATACTTCAATCGATATAAAATATTTAATTAAAATGTTTTGACAAAATTACTGTTTATTATGCATTTATAAATTAATAACTAAATATAATTTCTAGTTCTAACTGTGGTACTTTGCTGACTGCTATCAATGGACTACTTGGTATCGCCGTTTCAAAGCTTATATGGTTGCTGCATCTATATTGACCAGTCTGAGAGAATAAAATAAACACGTGGCCTTTATTATTCTTCGTTTTTTACACGTGGATATTTTGTTGTTTATTGTTACCAGTATTTTTTAAGTACTAATTAAAATAAACAGTATTTTTAATTACTAATTAAATAAACAGTATTTTTTTGAAAAAAGAGATCCTTCTTTAAAAAATTAACCCTATTTTAATTTTTTGAATTTTTTCATGAACAAATATTGCCAAATGACCAAATGTGCATTTCCGTCTGTCGGACTATACACGTATGTTGTGTATGTATGTAACACGCTACAGTCTTTTTCTATCATGGGGTTTCTATCACGCAGTTAGCCGCTACTTGCTGGTGCTACTGTCAGCCGCTGATCAGCAGCGGCTGGCAACCAGCCTAGTGTAACCCAGGCTTGGGGGAGGAATTCATTAAAGATGTTTTTATATGTGGCCTTCAGAATTCTCCTCTCAAGGAACATTTTTACTCCAGGAGGATGATTTAACCCTTGCGAATATACTTAAGATAAGTTGGTCTGTTGATCTTAGCCAAAGTAGAGACCAGGAGCTCAATCAGTCTTCATTTGTGTGAAAACGCATACTTGTGGAAATAGAAAAGATGAAGAATAAGAATAAGAAAAGCAAAAAAGTACTAAATACGTTGAAACAAAAACAGTGATTTAGAAGAAATTTGCCTTATTTGTGGAGAGTTTGGGGTAGGGGGAGAGCTATGGTTCCAATGTGCCATTTGTAGAAAGTGAACTCTAAAGCATAATCAGATTCTAATAAAGCAGCCGGATATAAATGCGACTTCTGCGGTTAATTTTAACTTTGGATTTTACTTTATGTTTATGATATAGTTTTAGCTTAGTTTTTAATTTAATATGCCTTTTTTTATCGTCTTTTTTTTGTTTTTTTTTGTTTTTTTTTAAAGTAAATGTTTTAAACAATAATATATAAGTTTTTGTTTGAGTTAAATTAATTACGGGGTAATAGGGCCAAATCTAATTTTCTGTTAAAAAGCCTGTAAGCTGGAGGATCAAATTGGCATACTTAATGCTGCTGATTGTTTTGGCACATGATAACATGTGCACACACCCAATCTCTATTTCAAAGTCATTTAATCTGTGCACCTTCCCAAGCTGTCCGAGGACCTTTACTTCTGCTCGAGGACGGGGAGTCCACGACTCGATCAAGAGCTTTGAACGTTGACGCAGCCATCGTGCCCACGTCCAGGCTATTATCAAGGAGATCGAGGCGAGGGACCCTTCGGCGAGCAGTGAAGAGAACGAGCAGGAGGAAGAGGATAGAGCTAGGAGTGGTGACGATGCGGAGCCTGAGCCAGAAGTTCCAGAGGACCTGCACGTCTTTTCATCATGTTCGGACGACGAGTTGCCGGAGGGAGCCACGCATAGCACGGAGAGCAGCCACTATCCCCAAGGAGGATACACTAGCAGCCTCGAGGCTGTATATGAGGAAGGTTATCCCCCGACACTGGTACCAGCGGCGGAGAAAACTGGCGGAGAACAGAGGAAACTACGCGTGCCGGATCCTGGCAGATCAGGTTCAACAGCCCAAGACCCTGCCGCAGGAGACTGTCGTCAACTTCTGGATCAACGACTTCACCCTACCCTGCGAAGCCGATCCCGGCCTGACTCCAGCGCCGTGGGTGCCAGTGGCGGAGGAAAAGATCAAGATGGCCTTCTCGGGACGGACGGGATCTCAGCACGACTTCTACGGTTTGTTCCAGTGGCAGGGCTGGAGAAGATCCTCAATATCTTCATGGTTTGTGGAGACTTGCCTGAGGGTCTTCACGACGCCCGCACTGTGCTCCTTCCTATGATCAAGGAGCCCGAGACCCCCTCCCAGCTGTGGCCCATTACAATTTCGTCAGTGATCGTCCGGTTTTTCCACAAGGTGCTAGCCAACCGGGCCAAGAATACCTTCCTCTTCGACCTCGTCCTCAAGTTTTTAAAGACAGAGCGTAGTACATGTTCATGGCGTCTCTTGACGTCGCGAAGGCCTTCGACTCCTGTCTGTGATGCGTGGAAAAGGATTGCCACCACAGATGATTGTGTACGTCATCAGGATCTACCAGAACGCAGCTCCACTATGGAGGCTGCCTTTCCGGATGGATACCCCACACGCGGCGTGAAGCAGGGGGGCCCCTTGTCTGCCTTGCTCTTTGATGAGACAAGCTCATGCTTGTCTCATCAAAGAGTGGATGTCCTTCTTGCCTCTTGCGGTCTCGCAGTTAACCCAGCAAAGTCGTTAACTGTAGCCATCCAGAGCATTCGCGGTCACTAGACTACGACTGTGGATCATGGCTGCACGTTTCGGCTCGGCGGGGAAGTCATTCCGCACTGAACCGCCGTTTCGAGAGGAAATAATTGGGGGTGCTCTTTATCCCGGCGGGACGAAGCCTGTGTGACCTAAGGGGGCAACACGAGGAGCGTCTTGGCCCCCCGCTCACTAAGGCCTTCTCTGAAGCCTCAGTAACGTCTTTGGATACTTCGGGTGGTGGTGATGCCCTGGCTCCTCTTCCACACCACGGTGGCAGATGTACCTTTGGCTGCCTTCGGAAATTGGACCGGGTCATCAGGCATCGTGCCAGGGGATGGCTTCATCTTCCCCACGATCTCCCCACTGCCTACTTTCATTTTTCGATCCCGGAGGGGGGACTTGGAATCCCGTCAGTGAAATGGGGTGCCCCCCTCCGTCACATGAATCAAGTTGCTGAGCTTCAGAGAGAGTTCGGAGAAGGCCCAGCAAGCAGGTTTTCTGGAGAAGCAGAGACTGGCGTCGTGAGGGCTGACTCGATATCTCCACTCACGCCGATGTCCAGAAGCGGTGGGCGGCGTTGTTGCACGCTTGTGTGATGAAATCCTCAACTGAGGTCCCGAACCAGCACTCCTGGCTAGGGACCGGAACCCGTTTCCTGAACGGAAGGGACTTCATCCGGGTGGGGCAGCTGTGTTTCAACGCCATGCCAACCGCCTCTCAAACCGCTAAGGACCGCCAGGAGAATGAGAAGCGGTGTCGTGCGGGGTGTGAACTGATTAAGTCTCTCAATCATGTTCTTTAAGTCTGCCCCCGTACGCATGATGTCCGAGTTCGCCGCCATAATGCCGTCTCTGCCTACATCGCCAGGAGTCTTCGCGACCACGGCTTCCAAGTTCAGGAGGAACCCTACAATGGGTAACCCAGGATGGGCTTCGCAAGCTCATCGTGAGATCGCGGGGAGCGACCACGTATGTCATTGATGCCCATGTCGACTCGGACCTTCAGAGGGTGAGCCGCCTCAAGACTGACTACTACGCTTCGAATCGCCCTCTCATCGAGGCGATCCGTCATCATGAGGGTACTGAGGAGGTCTAAGTCCTCACAGCCACCATCTCCTGAAGAGGGGTCTGTGGACGATCCTCTACTCGACAGCTTGTCAAAGAGGGTCTCCTTGGAGAGAAGGATCTTCCAGTACTCTCCACTAGGGCGCTCATCGGCGGTATGGTGGCGTGGAGGTGGTTTAATCGCTCTACTGCCTGTATACGACGACGACGAGAGAGTGGTGCTAGAGCGGAGCGAGCTGGTGTGGGATAAGCGGCGGGTGTAGAAAGGACGTGGGCTTCTCTGTATTTTATTCATCGGTGGGACTTAAACCCCGATTAATGTAGACCACGGTCCATTATAAAAAAAAATATATATATATATATATATATAAATAAATAAAATAAAGGTGGCCTCATTACCCTGGTTTACCCTAACCTAACGAATTATAAGATTGACTATTTGAATAAACAAATCAGTCAACATGTTGTAGAGATAGAACGTTTAGATGGTGATATACTCCTTAAAAGAAATTGAGAGGATAACAACGGATATATTACAAACGACATAATTTGTGAGTTCGAAGAGTCCAATGCTATGGAGTGGACTAAAGAAGCTATCAAGGAGATCATCGAATTATTCTACCGAGGATGTGATGCCGGATGACCAATGACCAGGTAGGAATTTCATTTTGCTCGAAAGACTTTAAAAACAGAGAGGGCTGGTTAAAGTTTAGGAAAGCCTCTGAAATAACTTTTAATAATGTTTGGGAAATCATAAGCGGAATATACCAGTCCAATTCTTTAAGCCTTAATACAGAAACCTTTTGCCTGAGTGTAACGACTATAGCAATGCCTGTAGGGCTAGGTAGAGGAAAATACTAGAACACTTTTGCTGAAGAATGTGCTCAGCGGAGAGGTATCGTGGTAATAAATAATAATGATAATTTATGCTTACCCCGTGCAATAATCGTAGCGCAAAGTTTTGTAGATAAGGACCCTCAGTACAATAGAGTAAGGAGAGATATAGGGAAATTACAGACTAATCGGTGTAATCAATTGTTAACAGATTCTAATGTAAATATCCCTCGAGAGGGAACCGGTATTCCTGAACTTGAATTACTACAAAATTATTTAAAAGCCTATAAAATCATTGTATACAGACAGATACGGAAATAAGGGTCGAAATGTGCTTTACGGAGGAAATTCCCAAAATCAAAAACATATAAACCTTTTATACCACGAAAATCATTACAATGTTATAACCTCCCTGACCTCTGCTTTTGTTTGCCGTTATTATTGTGAACCATGTCATGAACCCTATAACAATATTCATAGGCTTAGGTGTGAAGGTTCATGCCCCGCCTGTCAACAATCACCTCCTTGTCCTAACAATCCAAAAATAATTTGTGATACATGTAAAAGGTGGTTCCGTGGACAGGTTTTGTTTTGACAACCATAAAAAAACCGGTTCGCTTAGTACAAAATCAGTCTGTAGCGAAATTAGGTGCTGCGAAAAATGTTGCAAAACTGTACGAAGCAACCGAACACATGTTTGTGGAGAGGTGTAGTGCAAAGTGTCTGAAAAACACCAACCATCCGGACATTTATGTTCTATGAAACCTGACCATGGTAAACCTAAATCAGATGACCTGCTCTTTATCTTTTACGATCTAGAGACAAGGCAAGAAAAACAAACACAGGGCGACTCGCTACTCCACGAACCAAATCTATGTTTATCCATATAGGTAAGAAACGAGGGTTACTATACTTTCAACTACCTGTTTCAACTACCTTTCCAAGGTCACTCCATCTCAAAAGTAGGAACTAAAGTCTGGTAAATGAACATCTCTAATTACACGCAGGATGGAACCGGATGTGGGGTCATGACGCAGAATATGATGAGTCTGAATAACCGTTTTTGCTTACGTTAGCTATTTTTGTGGTAGTACAAATATTACTTTTGAGTTTTTCATTTAGTCGTTCTAGCAGTGAACATGGCCTTCTCTAAAGTGAACACTATTACCCAACTCTTAGGTAATAAAATCAAACCAACTAACGAGAGGTTCGGTTTGTGGTTGTTATTCGAAAATCTCGACAGCAATAATTTAATTACAGTTGTTGGTAATATAAAATATACAGACTGCGAACACTTGCTTTCCAGTCTTAATTTAAATTCTTTTACTCCGATTATGGTAATATAATGTTGGTTAAAATCAGTGACCTTGTAGATTGCGAAGGACAATTTTTAAAGAAAGACATTTGTGGATCCTACAATCTATACTTGCGGGGAAAATTATCTATATTCGTTTCTGCTAGACATGGAGGCAAAGCGAAACTTCCTATTCGTCTGGAAAGTAACAACAAAATGGCTAAGAGGATTATGCAAATTGCCGGAAAAGAAGGTATGGAAAATATGTTTAAAAAATATAAAAATCCAATTGGTGTCCCGTATAAAGTTGAATTTGCAGACGTCAAGCTGGAAACTCTGTTAGAAGAATTGCCGGAAATATTAAAACAACTCCAAAAAGAAGATTTCTACCTTATGGATTTAGATATAACACAAGATTTTGCTGGAGTATTTAACAAGATGGAAATGTGTAGTTATTTGACGAGTAATCACAACTTTTGTTACCAAGGAGTGTATAAGGAAAACAGTAATGTAATAGTGGATAACGATAAAACTGTGGGGATCGATTGTTTAACATGGCTAAATTCCAATAGTAGAGTAAAGATCTATAACAAATTTGTTTGTCAAATTACAAGTCCAGGCGTTAATAAGCAGATTGGCAACCATATTATTGACTTTATCAACTGTCCAGATAAGCGATTAAAGGAGACATTTACATCTGCTAAGGAACATGGAATTACCAGGTTGGAAGCAAAAATATATAATTGCAATAATTGTTCATTCGTATGAAAAGTATTAGACTCTGTTCATTGTTCATTCGTATGACAAGTATTAGACGCTGTTCATTGACCATTCGTATGACAATTAAACCTTATGAACTGACTTTTGGGCACACTAATAATGGGAACTCAAAGAAATATTTTTGTCTCGAGAATTTTTTAATGACTTTGTGGAAAATCATAAAAATAGATTAACTAAGGTATACGAAGAAGTAAATAAAAAGTGAATTAGCTATAAGATAAGAATAATGTTAAGAATAAAATAAATATACATGGGGAAGAAAATTAAATTAAAAAGAGACAAATAGTTTTTTAGTCCAACCCAAAAATTAGAAATCTCCTAGGTTCACTGGCCCTTATGAATTAGTAGTTATTAGACCACAATACATTCAAATTAAAAAAATCAACAATCGGAAAAATATTTAATAAGCCATATTAAAGAATTAAAAATGTCACATTTTATGATTAGGTTTCGTGTGCGTGTGCATCGGATCAATTAACGGAAGATAGACGAAGCTGAGCTAAATGATAATCCCGGCCTCCTACCTATTAAGTTGGGCTAAACTCAAATAGAAATAGATCAATGGACGTTTGTGCAAACATTTAATTTAGATGATATAATAAGAGAATTTAAATTTAATATGTTGGATTATTGGCACTTCTTTAGATTGTTACTCCCCTTATAAAAATTACCGGATTATTTTTATTATAATATTAAGAAGCATGTAAAAACTGACAATGTATAAAAAATAGTAGAGCTTAAGTATGATAGAATAAGAGTACAACTAGGTCAGCTAAATCCCACGATATCAAGTATAAGAAATAAACGTGGCTTACTGGACGGAGTGGTTTCTTTAATTAAGACAATTACAGGGAATCTTGATCATGCAGACGCAGAAAGATATGGTAAAACAATTACAGACATAGTAAGTAACCAAGACAGACTGAGAAGTGCTGTTCGAGCACAGATAATATTGTTTGAGAATGTAACGAATGAATTTGAAAACAATATTAATGTCCTTAGAAAAAAAAACCAAAGAATTATTAAAGATGTGTTACAACAGATTCAGAAGAAACAATCTAATCAGTCACTTTCTGATGATTTTTTAGAACTTATTATTCAGCACCTACTATCTAACTTACAAACTATTTATGACGTTTTTGGAACTATTGAAAATGCAATATCATTTGCAAAGATATATGTTTTTCATAACTCTATCGTAAAAGCTGAGAATCCATTTGTAACATGTTTTACAAATTAAATCATGAATCAAAGAAGAGATTTTTATTGTCATGTATTAAGAAATAAAGAAGAAAAGAGAGTACTCTAAAAATAGCGAAAGTAGAAGAAAACTAACTTTGACTTACTATTTGCCTAAAGGAGGAGAACCAGTTAAGGTGTGCCAGCAATGTCTGTTGAAAACTTTAGACATGAGCCAGAGAACACTGCAATATACATTTGATAATAAGAGCGACTAAGGACATAAAAACCTGATTAGAGGGGCAGGAAAAAAAAAATAAAATAAAAATAAAACACCAGCCGATAAACGGCTACTAACTAAAAATTTCATTAAATAACTCACCGCAGTAATCACATTATTGTAGACACAACACCACAAGACTTTATTTACCAGTCGCATTTAAAGTTTAAGTAATGTAAATTTAATTTATGTTGATCATTGCACATGAAGGAAAAGACACTTATTAACTGTCAACTGTACCAGTGACATTAGTGCGAGCCCAAAATGATGAGGGTTAAACATGTAGACACGCACTTTGCTCAAGCAACAGTGCGTTGACCTTGAGTCAGTAGCAACGTTATTGGGTCCAGAAGTTGTTTTTGTCATGCCCCAAGACAACAAAGCTTTGGTACCTCTGACAGCTGCAACAAAACAAGCTCCTACTTTGATGCACATAATATAAAGTTAGTTTACCTGACCTTGACCGTATGTGGTTGCACCAAAGCACAAGTTATGCCCATTAGTTTATGCAGTGTTGAAGATTAAACGTGAAGGTTGTTCTCCTCAAGACGTATTCTGGGCCTACCTATGTGGCAGTTTGCAGTGCCAAGCATTCTTTTAACGGCAGGTGTTCATGCTACTGACTTTCATGATACCCTCAAGATTGAAGAGTTTCAGCAGTTTACTAAGACTTCAGCACAAAAGAGGTCCAGACGAAAACCCCCGATACCAAAAGTAATTAGTTATGCTATTCAGCATTTTCTAAAACATGATTTGGACTGCATTTTTATTGCAACAAATGCTCCGGTGCACAGTGCCTACAAGACTTGAAGAATGGCTCCCCTAAGCCAAGAACTTTCTGGAGTAATTTTACCTCATAATTCATAGACATAATTTAGACAACTATCGACCCACAGTTTGAAGTAATAAACTTCTGTCGAGCAGGGCAAGTATTGGCAGAGCTGTGGAACTCTATATCAATTTACAAGTACTCTGTAGTTTCGCGGTATATTGAAGCAATGGAAGACCCAGAACCACCTAGTGTTGAACAAAACTGGTACCCTTCTCACGTCCGAGAGTCCCAGTATCTATTACAAGTTGTGAAATGTTCATCTTGTTGTAAGCCACTAAGATCCTGGATCAAAGACTTACTGCCAGATGGATTTTTGACTCCTCCCATAAGAGTGAAACAGGAGGGTAGTGGAGAAGTTATAGCAGACCCTAAAGAAACAGAAGCTAAGTTCCTGTCTTTATTGGATTGCTTGGCTTTTCAAAAGCAGTCAGAGGCATTCGGGTTTCTGCAGTCCCTTATGACATTTATTTCACTTCAGTGCATCAAGATTTGGCAGACAGAACATGTAAGGTCTGTGGGCTGATGTTTGCCGCAAAAACCTGCAGGTCAGCGCATAAAAAGCTTCTGCACGAAGAAATACACCTGCCCCACCTCCTGTGAGGCCCCATCAAATCTGTGGACGGCGTCAACAGGGGGTACTCTGCATAGTCGAGACTGAAAAACATCAGATACAGGAAGCATTTTGGCTTCCAGAAAAAGACGTTAACGATACCGCTTTGCCAGTTCCTGATTTAACCGTACCCTCCAGCAGTACCCCTACCTCCCACCAGCTGATCATCAGTGGCATTCAAGAATAGGTTCGATCGCCTTAGGTTAGTTGTGATGTCGACTTTTAAAACCTGACTTTTATGGAGCTAACTAATATTAATCTATGTTGAAATGTTATCATATTTTGTTTTCAATAAAGAGTAAAACAGTCACAATTATTATTTTAAAAAAATTATTAAAAATATAATTATGTATAATATTTTTATTTTATTTACTTTTTCAATAGGAAATACAAAGAATAATGACCGAGACCTGAGATTCTCCGATTAGGTGCAGAGTAGACAAAACTACCGATCGCCTTGGACGGAACATGGTGAACGCCTTACTTAGGAAATTGGATGATAAACGCATGTCCAAAGGACGCCTCATCCATGTAACTACAGTGGAGAAAACAAATGCATCGAGGATTCTGCAGAGTGTTCAGGAGGGTAAGTTTAGAAGAACTGTTTTGTTTCAAATTTAATTTTAGCCTCTTTGGGGTGTGTATTTGCCAAGTACGAAAATGTTTTTAAACATGTAGAGTGATTTGGGAAAGAGAATAGAGAGAGGGACAGACAAACATCATGTACTTGCACTGGATAAATTAGACCTAGTAGAACTTACACAGAAGTGGGAGACTTGGCTAAACCTATGATCTCACAAATTTTTACGCAAGACTTGGCTTATTTTTTTACACTAGTGTTTTTCTTGGGATATAAAATACACTTTTATTAAAGAAAAGATTGAAGAGAAAATAATTAATATAGAATATGTTGCCACTAATGAGCAACTTGCTGATATATTAACAAAACCATTAAGCAAAACTAAATGTCAGTATTTTTTAGACAAACTTGGTCTTAAGATTGTTAAATTAATAATTTTCTTTTATAAATAAATATTTTAAATTAACACCATTGTGGGAGGGTGTTGAAATACAATTTTAAAATTGGCAACACTGATAGCCACACCTTTTCTTTTTCAACTCGTGTGTGAGAATGTTTATATTCATGTGGATATTTTTTTATGTTTATGTTTGATAAATTTTGTGGACATTTATTATAGTAAATAAATTAAATAAAAGAATTTTGAGTAGTTTATGTGCACAATCATCTGGCCAGATGAGATTAAATCAAAGCCCAAGTCTTTTAACACATTTTTAATTTTGTTCAGTTTTAACAAGCCCTCCCGCTCGTAAACATCTCATTTATTGTCGTACTCATTTTAATTTTTGTTTCTGTGTTACGAAGAAAGTGAGATTTTTGTTCATTTCAAAACTAGCCCCTCTGCTCATTTAACATTGTAACTAAAGTAGTTCTCTTTTTTGTCTTGTACATAATTTATTTTTTTAATTATCGTACTCACTTGGACAGGCAGGATAATGCTCAGAATAATGCCGGTAGAAATAAAATTCGATTGCTTTCAGATAAAAGTTATTCAGATAGAAGAATGTGAAAAAGGAAAGATTTCGCCTAAACAATTAATTTTTATGGACACAATTTTTTTTAAAAATATGAGACCGGGAAAACCCAAGTGTACGACACCTTAAAGAATAAAGAAAGAATGAATGGTTAAAGGAAACTGGGGGAATATGAAACAATTATGCTAGATGACTGCAAATGAGGAGTTAACAATGCTGTTTCCGAATGGTTTGTAAGTCCTGGGGCTAAAGGTATGCCGATTTCAGGGCCAATTATTCAAGCAGATGCATTGGATATGACAAAAAAAAAAAATAGAAATGGATTTTTAAGAGTCTAATAGCTGGCTAGAAAGCTTCAGGACGTACACAATATTGTTTTTCACAAGGTTTGTGGGGAAGCTAATGACGTAAATATGGCTATTATAAAAGAGTGGAAAGAAAAAATACCTAACATTATAGAAGGCTATGATCCGAGAAACAGTTTTAACGGAGATGAAACGTATTTCATTTTCGAAAGCTACCCACTTAGTCATTAATATAAAAAAGGGACATATGTGCAAGTGGAAAAATGTCCAAGGAAAGATTGACCGTTTTTTGTTGTGCCAATATGGGGAAATATAAAAGCTCTTAAGTCATAGGAAAATCTGCTTTCCCCAGGGCTTTCAGACACCCAGATAAAAACTCTCTCCCAGTGCTCTTGAGATGACTAGTAAAATCATGGAAAAATAGCTAAAAACGTTTAATAAGAGAATGAAGTCGCAAAATAGGCATGTTCTGTTATTCCTTGATACAACTACTGCTACTTGTCAACGGCACATAATGCTCTCAAACGACAAACTAGCCTGTTTTCCCACCAATACTACCTCTATCTCTCAACCCATGCACCAAGGTGTGATTACCAATTTAAAATGTCTCTACAGAACCTATGCCCTGAACTCTCTTATAGTTAGGCTTAAAGAATGGGTTAATGTAAGTGAGCTTTGCAAGTCAATTAATGTTTTGGATGCTTGCAACTGGTTAAATAAGTAGAGGAGAAGGATTGTTGCTCAAACTGTTACAAAGTGCTTTTATAAAGCTGTGTTCCCTTATCATCAAAGCTAGTCAGAGGAAGTAAGTTTCGAAGAAGAAGAAAAAAAGTATAGCGCCGAAACCGAAGTGCTGCTGTTATGCCTGAGTTGTCCAATTCTCTTGGAGATAGAGGGTTTGTACTAACTGGATTATGTAAGTATTGTTAACTTTTTTGTCATGTTGTCTTTCCATTTAACAATGAAATTTATATTTCCTTACAATTTTAACAATAATTATTATTAAATAAAATAATAAGGAACTAAATTAAAATTTATATTGTGTTTTCAATTAGGGTAACAAATTTTTGTAAATTTTACTGTTGTTTTGTTATAGTAAATAACTCAATATTCAACTGAAGATGGTTTTAGAAAAAGCCGAAATGTATCAAATGAATTAGTGTGAAATGTATCAAAAAATGTGTGAAATGTAGCAAATGAATTAGTGCATATGAATTAGTGTCCTACTGTTTTTATTTCTACACCTCATCCGCCATCAATAAGAAAATTGTCTACATATAGAATACAAGGGTGTATCATATTAATCATTAATAATATGATACAATAATATAATAATAACTTACATAATAATATAATAATAATTAATAACTTCTACATGTGATTCTTATAGTTAAGTATATGATTGATAGTGGTGTTTACTTGCCGAATAATCTATTTTATTAAATATAAGCCCCTTTTATTAAAGGGTCAGTGGAAACACCACCCTCCTGTGAAATTTGATGGAACAAAATATCTAGAAATGAACCTGGGTTGTTCTGACTAATTGATTTTCTATTCATGACTTCGCAATCCATTCTCCGACGGAAAAATTAACTAAATTCCTTAACCCTACTCTAAACTTTTTAAATAACAATAACATCTGGGATTGTAAAAATTCTGATGAGTTCAAATAAAAAATTAAAAACTTATCAATTAGTGAAGAGGAAATTATGGTATCGTTTGATATTCAATCATTATTTACTAGCATACCTCTACAAGATATATACAAGCTGATCCAAATAAATTGGGAAAATATAGAACCTCATACTAATATCAAGTGCAAAAATACATATCTGGAAATTTTGAAGTTTTGTTGTAACAATAATTATTTCTTGGTTAATAATTAATTATATAGAGTGTTAAAAGGGTTCCTATGGGAGGCAGCATCTCGGTCAATCTCAGTGGTGTTTATGTCAATTCTTTATTAACAAAAGTTTTAAGTAATTGTCCATTTAAACCAAAATTCATTAGTAAATATACTGACGACTTATTTGTGATTATTAAAAAGTCAGATTGTGAACTATTTTTATAAGAGCTTTGGAAAAAAATTTCTAAATGTAGCAGTTTTTTTTTGTTTTTTTCCTTTTATAAATACCCCTATTTGGCACAAATAGAAAACTTATACTAGAAATTATATTATTTTTAAAAAGTGTGAGGTGAAAGTGCGAGTGTTAACGAAAATGTATGTTTGGACTCGCTGAATAATCTTAAGGACCTTACTGACGGGTAAGCATTACAAAATATTTATAATGCTGATGAGACAGCAGTATTTTTTAAATGTTTGCCAGATAAAAAGATGACTTTCAAAGGAGACCCATACAACGGAGGAAAAAATAGTAAGGAACGGCTGACTGTGCTGTTAAGGACAAACGCTGATGGTTCCATGAAGCTCAAACCTTTAGTTATCGGAAAGTCCGAAAACCACGCTGCTTTAAAGGAGTTGCTAGTCTTCCCACTGACTACATAGCAAATAAAAAGTTTTGGACTGCAAGTGGGGTATTTTCTGAGTGGTTGTAAGGTATAAATAAGGAAATGATGAAGAAAAAAACTAAAATTAACTTATTCATAGACAATTATACAGCTCACGGTGATCTAAAGTAGTCTTTTTTACCTCCAAACACATCGCCTAAACAAAAACCACTGGCCCTGAAAATTATATAAAACTTCAAAGTTTATTACAGGAAGCAAGTTTTTCGCATATTCCTGAAAGATATTGAGACTCAAACACCCACCAAAATTAACATTCTAGACACTATGTGGATATTGAGTAAAGCTTGGAACAACGTTACCCCAAGCAAGATTTCCAGTTGTCTTAAGAAGTGTGGTTTTGATGTGCTACTGCGTTATTTTCAGAAGAAGCCTAGCATGGATGAGAATATCGTTAGATCAATTTTACATTAGGACTCTGCCGTGGACAATATTTCTTTTAAAGGGAGACAGTGCAAAAAAATGGTTTTCTGAGGCGAATAATCATGTTTTATATTTGTTTATCTAAAAATAATTGTATGTACATAAATAAATATGTATATAGTTTTTGTTTAATACCTTGTACTTGAATAGGAACCTTAATAACTCAAAGTTAGTTATTTTAGACCTCAATACCTCGAACATCGATTGGTCGAAAAAACTCGACAAAACAACTCAAATTTTTCTGTTTACCCCAGAAATGTGAGTTATCGAGAGTCAACCGTACTAACTTTGGAGGAATGCAAAGAAGTGGAAAAAACAAAATTTTTACCAAGCTTAAAACAAATTTAGATATTTAGATGGAAGAGAGTTAGTTCGAATTGGTTGCGCCACCTACATAATTTACAATGCAATTCAAACTGCGGCCTACCAGGTGATATACAAACTTTCATATCAAAAATATATTCATACCTTTATACAAACACAGAGCGAATTAAAAGAATTCTGTGAATCCATGGATATTGAACACAAGGAAGTTTTAGGATATACAGTAAAACCTCGCTTACACGACCCTCAATAACACGAAAACCTCAATTACAAGTGCAATTTTAAAATCCCCTTGAGATTGCCATAACACATAATGTGAAATTAACCTCTATAACGCAACTATTATTATCCAAACAACCTCAATAACACGGATTTTTTTCCAATTCACAACATAACTCAGAACCCCTATAACAAGTTGTTTTGAGTAGTCAACCTCTATAACACGACTCTATACAGGAATGGGTCGACCCTGAACAAGTCTAGACTTAAAAACCCCGCCCCACCCCACTCCCAACATTCCATTAACCTCTATAACACGACTGATAGCCAAAATAACCTTGATAACCCAACCCTCAACAAAAAGAGCACCTCGATAACAAGACAGTTTCTCTAATCCCCTTGAGACACTTCTTATCGAGGTTCTACTGTAGTACCACATGGCGGATGGCATTAAGACAAGCGATTGAGTGTATTCAACAAATTTATCCTGCTCTAAAATCATATTTCGATTCTAACGAGAAGAGCCCTACAATTATCAAAACTTATTTTAACAATCCTGACACAGAATCTAGTTTTTCATAGTGCAATTTTAAAAATAGAGGAGCAGGAGATTTCTATTATAGAAACAAGTAGCATTTGAAGAGAATTAAAATTAAATTAACTGAAAGAAAAACCAATGTCTTCTTATAGTTGCAGGTGCAGCAAACTTTGTTAATGCTTAAAAGAAGCTGCCATTTTAAAACCTATTAGTTTAAAAAAGTAATAGATTTTATGAGAATTGTATAAAATATCAAGAAGAGTGGGGGAAGCCGAATGAGCGAGTGGAAAAATTTCAATTGGATTTTATTGAACAGCCAACCTACTCATAAACAAATACAAGTTTGCAGAGATTTTATTCTTCACGATTTTTCAAGTATTAATTTAAAAGAAGACAAACTGTTTAATAAAATCTGCTACATTCTTTGATATACATACATCCCAAGAGAAATAATGAGTGGTGGTAAAATTCTGTTCCCATAAGTAATAGATGGATTGAAATTTTTAAAACGTTTAAGGACAATGATGCGTCATTCAAAAATATAGGATAGCTAATAGAGTATTGTTAATGTCTACCAGGTACAAACGCACCTGCTCAACAAGCGTTTTAATTGTGAACAATTAAGCGAAAAAATTCAATTAAACGTTGAAACTTTGAAAAGTTTGTTAATTACGGAATATAATTTTCACTAAACGATTATGGAATTTTATAAACATATTCAAGAAAATGAATCGTTGTTGAAAATTTTGATTGAGTGAACTGACCCGTAAAGGATACCCCAGACCGAAAACCAATTGGAGGCAGAAGGAGGTTATCGGATGATATCCATTTAACATGTTTTATGAATTAAATCATGAATCAAAGAAGGGATTTTTGTTGTGATGTATTAAGAAAGAATTAAAGAAGAGAAGTGAGTAGGACACTTAGCCTTTCTATTTGCTGGTATCCGGAGAACTACAGAGGGATATCACTTATAAATTATTAGAAATAGAATTGTAAATTGGGCTCAACAGAAAATCTTTAAGAACCAAAATAGATAAGAAGCACAATACTATTTTAGTTAAGTACAAATGATATAGAACAGTTTTTAAAAGATAAAGGTAGCAAAGGCAGAGAATAACAAAAACTATGTACGATCCATGGTATTAAGGTGCCAACTTTAAATTTTCACCAGTAGATATACAGGATTTCCAAGGATAAATAATGTCACTAATCTCATACTTATGAGCTGAAGGTAGTTTTTAATTATACACTCTTTGTCTTTTCTGACCTCTTTTGATAAGATCTATAGCTCTTCTTCTTCTCTCTGTAAGTTCATCTTTATCTTTTGATTGGTTCACACTGACTTCATCTTCCAAATCATTGTTGTTATCTCTTTGGGTTGAACTTAAACAAAATAGAGAATGGTGAAATTCCAATTGCTTTATGGTGAGTATTATTAATAATCCATTCAGGGGGGCCACTAATATAGCTTGACAAAATTCCCTGACTTTTCCCTGACATTTCCCTGACCTACTTCAGTTTTTCCCTGACCATCATCAATATTTATTTTACAAAATTTACCTTTAAAAAGTTAAAGATCATCAAGCTAAAATAGAATACATATACTAGTTGATAATTACTTAGCCCAATGTTTTTCATATATTAGTTTTCATGTTTTCCTAGAAAAATTTAATTATTACAGAACATTTCATCAAAATTTATCATAAAAATAACTTCGCCTCTGCGGGGAATCGAACCCAGGCTCTCTCCGTCCGCATTTAAAGCTATTTTCTCAGGAATTAGATTTTTCCATGAAAACGGCTTTTAAGTTTGTGGTAGTATTCATACAACGGAATGTTTAACTTTTATTTTAAATCAAATTATAATTACTATTTACAACGGGAGACAGACAGAGAAAAATAGACTTCAGCACCGGGAATCGACCACGAGCCTCCTTTATCTGTCTCCCGTTGTAAATAGAAGTTATAATTTGATTTAAATTAAAATTTAAACGTTCCGTAGTATGAATACTACCAAAAACTTAAAAATTGAATTTCTAATTGATTGTACTAGATACAGGTACTAATTGGGTACTTTATAATTACAAGGTCCATTTCTCACTCTAGTTCTATGTCATTAATGTTGACTTCTAGACTTGTGGAAAAAAGCTTAAATTCGGGACTAGGTATCGTTATCGACAAAGGAAATTATTCTTCAGTATAGCTTAGTTGGTAGAGTGTCTTTACTGGAAAAGAGATGGCCCGTGGTTCGAATCCCAGTGCTGAAGTCTACTTTTCTCTGGGTGACTCCCGTTGTAAATAGTAATTATAATTTGATTTAAGTTAGACTTGTGTTTAAATGGACTACATTTCCTTTTTTTCTTTTTTTTTTAATCAAAACATTTTCAAAACATTTTCGAAAAATAATTCTTTTTCACGTTTTTTCAGAGTTTTTTGGGGGGTAGCGACCCCAAATTTCAAGATAAAACCCATTTCTCGATTTCGCCGTGGGGTACGATTTTTCTGAACATGTATGCTAAATTTCGTTAAAATCGGCCCGGTAGTGTGAGCTCCAGATATGAATTATGAACTCGTATATGAGAAAGTTTGTCTGAGTTGTCTTGGACCGATTTTTTGATATAATTTCTAAGTATAGAGGTCGTTAATCCTTCTGCCTTTGCTACAAAGACAGCATATTTTATTTTTATAAGAAATTTCGAGAAAGTTAAGGTTTCTGTGCTTTAAAATGATGAAATAAGGATTTTAACTGCCTGCAGATTTTCCCTGACCTATGACAAAATTCCCTGACTTTTCCCTGACATTTCCCTGTCGGCCGAAATTCCCTGACTTTTCCCGGTATTCCCGGTTTTCCCGGTCGGTGGCCACCCTGTCCATTGAATTCTATACAAGAGATCAGTCCAAGATTTCTGATTGGTATCGGTATCTGTCAGAGATATAAGAGAAGCAGATATTATAACATTGGTCTTCTCTACTTGACCATTGTCCCTGTTGTTCTATGACTACATCTGTAGCATCAAGTTAAGCATTAGCAGGTACTCAACATAGTTATGAGGAATAAGAGTACTCCTTTAATACTAGACTAATTTTAGGTAGTTCCAGATCAAGACTTGTAAGTATATACTGTTCCTTTCCACTATTAATATTGTCCACATATACTTCATTGGATATTTTGATTAAATTAATGTGTAGTGTAAGCCACTAGCAGTGAAAGGCTCAACTGAACTGCTTCAAAAACCACTTATCGTTTGATTTATTGGTTGTTGAGACCCATTCTTTAAGTCTCATCTAACCTCATTAGAACACAGAAGCTTCCAGGATCAAAGAATCCTTGATCAACAGCATTTATATGAACAACTTTAATCATTTAATATAACCTGACTTGGAAGAAGCAGGTACATGAAGAGATGTTTATTGACCAGTTTCTCGATTCTTCTTTTTAGTTTCGGGCAATGAGTAGATATGAGTCCCTTGTGTTTACAGCTGAACATCCCTGATTTGTAAGTTTTTAGAATAATCATCAGACTTAAGAACAGTAGGTGGCTCATAAGACTCACTTTGAGGGGTACAAGATTTATCACTATTTATTTTATTAGATGTAAAAGGAGAATAGCCTGTATTCTTTAAGCGTTCATGCAAGATAAATCGTAAAGACACGGAAATTCTTTCACAATCAGAATCTTTCATGTGTGGTTATTTTCAAAGCCAGCAATTACAAATTCAATAATATCTTCATCCCTCATTTAACATTTCCTTCCCTTAGCAACAGTATCTTGAAAATATGCTTCCATAGTTTCATTAAGATATTTTTTTTAGTTTAATCATGGTTTGATATGCAAATTCCATGTTATCGGACACTGGAAAAGCTTTAAATAATTCAATCTGACCATTATCTTAAGTGAATCGTACCACACCTACCCTTGAAGTAACTTCCAACGAATAGCAATGAGGTTTTCTCTGGCCATCTGTACATTTCATCATATTCATTCACGTAGTTAAACATTTGTCAACATTATTCAAGGGGTCAATCGGTTCAAAATCAGGGATGATTTCTTTAATCTCGCGATCATCTTCGCGGCGATTAGCATGAAATTCATTTACAGTCGTAATTGTCTGGACAATCGCCGCCACTAGAAAAACGACGTTTATTTATTTGATTCTGGAATATCTACACTTGACTCCACGATTTTATCTTTATCAGATAGTGAATAACTTTACACTTGACTTTAACTAATAAATAACAATATTGTAACTTGATTACACCAAGGTTTATAAAAATTAAAAATAAACAACACGTTGTTAAAAACTAAAAAATCTTAACTGAAGTGAAGGAAGGTTACAGTAACAGTATCTAACCGCAGACAGTGTTGCCAGTTGCCTATTCTCCACGCACAATCACTACTCAACTCAATCTCAGTATCTCGCATTTCAACTGCCCTCCCCCCCCCCCCCCCCTCATCAAGATCGAAAAAAAATTAATGTAAAAGTTAGATGTAAAAGTGAAATTAAACATTAAAAAAAAATGAATAGAAGTAGTATTAATAAGTCCTTGTACAAGTTATAGACGGATAGGACGGACCTATTGTTTGAACCTAGCTATTAGGACTTATTGAGTATTGACAGGGCCCGATTCAGAGTATGATGTGAAGCGAACCCCCCTCCCACTATAACCAAATATTTGGGGGGGGGGGGGCAATCTTTCGAAGGGTATGCCTCCTATTTTTTTCTTTTACTCTTTTTATCACAAAGTTTCATTTTTTATTATAGTTTATCTTATTATTTGTCTTTTGGGCGCTGTAGTTCCTATATTTTTGTCCAGTTTTATGTCTGTATCAATACATTGTTTTATTTTGTACTACGTTTTTACACCTTTTTTATCATTTCATTGTATGAAATGATCAAATTGAACTTTTGAAGGATGGTTTATGGTTTACACGGACCAAGTAGAGGAACTTTGATACACCATCAAATAGAAATTAGGATAGATTGTGTGTATTTTTTCCCCTCAAGAACTATACTTTGCTTTTTTTTCAGTGTTAGAAATATATACAATTAACTTGTTCTTATTTAAACACGATCCAAGTGTACTTGGTCCAAGTAACTTTGATCAAATCCACATTGTCCTAGTCAGTGGCGGTTCTAGGCCTTGCGGGGTTCTGGGCGGTAAGATATGGCGGGGCCCCCTTCGTGGGGGGTCCGGGGGATATTTTTTTGAATTTACATGCTTAAAACTCACTTTTTACGCTATTTCAGCAGATACCGAGCCTACACTGTTATTAGGGTTTTTGTTTTGGTTTTTTTTGGAAAATACTCTCTTCATCATGCCACATTAACATTAAACAAGTAAGGCGCGCTTCACGTAAGTACGTGGGGGCGATAATCGCCGGTTTCTGTACATTAAAGTTAAAATTATTAAGTGTAATATAATTACACTAAGTTTAATAGTATATTTCTACTCTTCAAGACCTTTAAATTGATATATAACATGTTATGGTTGGTAAGTAAACAATGTTTAGTCACCCGCCATATTGGCCGCCAACTTGAAAATATTATGTGAATTTTAATAGTTGCATATTCTTTTTCCGCATTTCAAGACATTTAAATTGATATATAACATGTCATAGTTACTAAGAACTTTTTTAGTCGCCCGCCATATTGGCCGCCATCTTGAAACTTTTAAGTGTAAAATTTTAATAATTGCATATTCTTTTTCTACACTTCAAGACCTTTAGATTGATATATAACATGTAACATGTCATAGTTACTAAGAACTTTTTTTAGTCGCCCGCCATATTGGCCATCTTCAAAATATTATGTGAATTTTAATAGTTGCATATTCTTTTTCCGCATTTCAAGACCTTTAAATTGATATATATAACATGTCATAGTTACTAAGAACTTTTTTAGTCGCCCGCCATATTGGCCGCCATCTTGAAACTTTTAAGTGTAACATTTTAATAATTGCATATTCTTTGTCTACACTTCAAGACCTTTAAATTGATATATAACATGTCATAGTTACTAAGAACTATTTTTAGTCGCCCGCCATATTGGCCGCCATCTTGAAAATATTACGTGTGGAAAACCCAAAATGTGTCAAGTTGTCTAAAATGCCGAGATGCACCTGTGTGCCGAATTTCATGGTCCTAGCTATAGTAGTTTATGAATTGAAACAAGCAACGGACAGACACCAACGGACAGACTGACAGACAGACAGACAGAGCCGTTATATAAGGTTTCTTTTTGTACTTGGTACAGAAACCTAAAAATAAATCAGATTAAAACACCCGCTTACTCTTGCTCATGGATATACTTCTGGTTTCAACTATTAGTAAAATAACTATGCTAAATAAATATGTATTCTTCAATAAATACCTACATATAAAGCTTTTAGGTTTCTGTACAAAGTACAAAAAGAAATCTTATATAACGGCTCTGTCTGTCTGTCCGTTGCTTGTTTCAATTCATAAACTACTATAGCTAGGAACATGAAATTTGGCACACAGGTGCAACTCGGCATTTGAGACAACTGGACACATTTTGGACTTTTCACACTTATATTTTCAAGATGGCGGCCAATATGGCGGGCGACTAAAAAAAAGTTTTTAGTAACCATGACATGTTATATATCAATTTAGAGGTCTTGAAATGCGGAAAAAGAATATGCAACTATTAAAATTTTCAAGATTGGGGCCAATATGGCGGGTGACTAAACTTTGTTTTAGTTACCATAATATAAACTGTTATACATTAATTTAAAGGTCTTGAAGAGTAAAAAAAGAATATTACTATTAAAATTAGTGTAATCATATTACACGTAATAATTTTAACTTTAATGTTCAGAAACCGGCGATTATCGCCGTATTTAAGTGAAGCGCGCCTTACTTGATTACTAGTTATAGACGATCTAGTTTTATTTGTCCGTGCAATAGAAACCATATGGGACCAATATACCTGGGAGAATTCATGTTAGTTATCAATACCTGGGAGCTGGGAGAATTCATGGTAGTTATGGAAATGGGATAACTTTTGGTTTTAAGGATCGCTGAAACCAAATTTTAAACTTCTCAACTAAAATTCCCTCCGCAACCCCCCCCCCCCCCCCCCAATTTTTAATGAATACCCCTAAAATGATATCTTATAAGAACAAAAGTTTTTTTTTTTATTGTTTCCTGCATTTGATATTTGAAACTTTTTTTCTATCTACAATATTTAAGGAATTACAAGCAAATGAGCCGTTATTTTCCAAGATGGCGGCCAAAAAACGCATTTTGCATAGTTGGATTTTTCTAGACTTTTAGTATGGCAAACAGACACCATCAAAGAACTAAAAAAATCAAACTTCGTTTTTGTGGGAATTAGTTCCTCCTAACACACATTTTTAGCCTATTTCTCTTCTACTATTAATTCAATTCAAAATTCCCGCCTAAATTTTTCTCTCATCCACTATTATAAAATAAATACCTTACCCCATAAAACCCTTATAAAATAATCTATAATAACAATACAATACCTTATTGTAATTATATAATACAAAAATACCTTTTTTATTTTTAACAAATACATAATCCATAATTATAAATACAATATTTTTCCTACTATTTTAGTAGTGAGGAAAAGTAATACGCCGGGGAAGTGTGACGTCACTTACGTAAAAAAGTGTGTGAAGTTAGGTTAGCTGGCTCATAACATTGGATATAGGTGGGGGTTTATCAGTGCTATTTTATTTTATTATTATTTTTTAATCAATTATTTGTTTTATCATCTAAAATGTATACATTTATTGGCTTATTAATGATGTTACTGATATATGATAAGGTTAAAAACAGTTAAAAAAGCTTTTAATAGAGTAAAAGGAGCACATCTGTAAGTAAGTTATTTTACATCTTATTTGAGTTATTTGTGAGAATTATTTGTTTTATCATCTATAATGTATACATTTGTTGGCTTATTAATGATGTTACTAATATATGATAAGGTTAAAAAAGCTTTTAATACAATAAAAAGAGGAAAAAACTATAAATTGCTTACAGAACTCTAGTAAACAATGATTTGTTATGAGCCAGAAAAGATAACCTGACAAAAAATCGTGGAGGGCGCATGACGTCACAGCAACCTTCGTCACTTTACGTAACCTCTCTGACGCGACGTATGAATCAGAGGTTGGTGGAGGGGGGGGGGGGGTGCTAAAATAAAAGAGAACGGATGGCGAAACATTTTACTTTAACACCCCCCTAATAACGCAGAGGAGGGTGTTGAACTAAAAGAGAACGGATGGTGAAAGATTTTACTTTAACACCCCCAATAAATTAGAGGGGGGTGCTAAACTAAATGAAAAATTATAAAGAAAAGAATATTTCTATTTACAGATGATGTTCATTTAATTTGGTATGTGATTTTACCTTATTTTAGTCTTATACTCGTATTTATTTTGGAGACATTATAACACATAACACATACATACACCTTTGGGGCCTTCCTAGGGCCTACTATTGCTTAGAACCGAAGGGGGTGCTAAAGTAAAAAAGTGCCCTTAAGGGTATAGTATCCCTCATGTTAAACATCAAAACAATTTTGATTTTTATTAAAATACAAAAAAATAAAACGGGGGAAACAATTAAATAAATTAGATAATAATTGTTTTTAGAAGCATAAAATTAATGCGATACGAGGAAGCTATGTGCCACATTAATAGGTGATCTATTTTTGTTGATGATACAGCTTAGCATTTCATTCTTTCCCTGATTCTCCTTCACACAATGTGTGGTCGTATTTTATGAGTAAAATATCCATATTGTAGTAGTAGTATACACTGTATATCCATGACTAAAAACTCCATACACTTTAAAAATGATTCTAAAGACAAATAAAGTAAATATTATGCTGCAATCCTAAATATATAAAAAAGTAATCAGAAATATTAAAATAATAAAAAAAATCCCCGCTTTCGTCAATTAATCGTTAACAATTCTAATTATTAATAACTTTAAACGACATAGTATAAATTTAATTTAAATATGAATTCAATTAAAAATTCCCGCCTAAATTTTTCGCTCTTCCACTATTATAAAATAAATACCTTACCCCATAAAACCCTTATAAAATAATCTATAATAACAATACAATACCTTATTGTAATTATATAATTCCTTTTTTATTTTTAACAAATACATAATTATAAAAATAAGTTTCTAGACCAAGGTTTCATCTTGGTTACCTCATGAGGTTACATACAGGTTACCGATTTTGTGTTTTGTTATCGGTTTTGTTAATTTTAGAACGTTAACTAATATTTTTATAATTTTTAAATAAGCACATTGTATGAGTTGTAGTTTGAAGGAGGTTTTCTGATCCATCCAACCTTAATTTAATTAATGACGAAACCAATTACTTAGAAGTTAATGTGACTTTTTCCTCTTATACCAGGTAAAATATCAACTGTTATCATTTCGATGAAACAAAAAAATTGAGTGTTTATATATTATAACAACCTTGGGTAAATCTGCACTATTTGGCTTACTAACTTCTAATTGTCCGATTTTCTTGCAATTTTTTTTAAACTGTTCCTTTTTACATATTAAAAACGATTCCGGTTGTACCATCTCGTTAAATTCAATAGTTTTTTCTTAAAAAAATACGTAAAAGTGAAGTGTTCAGGGCTGTTCAGAGAAACGAATTATTTTAACTCATTTTCTGAAGAAAAACAACCCTGCTGCATATAGACCAGGTAGATGTCCAAATCGAAGTATAAAATTCGCTAAATTATCACTTTAACTTTAGCCAAAAAAATACGTAAAAAGTCACTTCCTAAGAAAAATACGGGAAGGTTATAGTTAGTTTAGGTTAAGATTAGTACTTTTCGCCATAACCTTCCTCATTTCCCTAAGAAAGTGACGCTTTTACGTATTTTTTTACGAAAAAACTATTGAATTTAACGAGATGGTACAACCGGAATCGTTTTTAATATGTAAAAAGGAACAGTTTAAAAAAAATTGCAAGTAAATCGGACAATTAGAAGTTAGTGGGCCAAATAGTGCAGATTTACCATAGCCAGTTGTAGCAATCTACGAGTCTTCTATATATACCCTAATTTACCCAAGTAATAAAGTACTGAATAAATAGGGACAGCTAAAACAACTTAGAACATTCCAGTTAAATTGTGCTTATTAAGTTTTAAGCTGGGTTTATACGAACCAGTATACTTGGTCCAAGTAACTTTGATCAAATCCACTTGGTGGAACTTAGAAGTAAGGTTTACACGATCAAAGTATACTTGGTCCAAGTAACTTTGATCAAATCCACTTGGTGGAACTTAGAAGTAAGGTTTACACGATCAAAGTATACTTGGTCCAAGTAACTTTGATCAAATCCACTTGGTGGAACTTAGAAGTAAGGTTTACACGATCAAAGTATACTTGGTCCAAGTAACTTTGATCAAATCCACTTGGTGGAACTTAGAAGTAAGGTTTACACGATCAAAGTATACTTGGTCCAAGTAGTGGAACTTCATACACTATAAAGTAGAGATATTATAATTAATTTTTGATGGATTTTTAGGTGTGTATTTAAAAATAAAAACTAGATGATTTTCATTTCTTTTATTTTTTTTTATTTAATTTGTGAGACGTTTCGACCCTCTAAGGTCATCTTCTCATCACATCCTTTTTCATTCTACAATTGAAAAACATATACAATAATATTATTACTAATCATTCAACAATTCCTTATTTCTTTCATTATTTAACATTATTTTACAATTTGAATTCACATAAAGCTTCAAAAATACATGTATAATTACCAGAGACGGGAAAAAGTCATAAACGTCATAGTCATATGATTTTGTCATAAAATAGCCATTTTTCGAATAAACGTCATAAAATGGGGTTTTCTTGGGATAAACGTCATAGAATGGCCTTTTTTGTCAAAACTTAGCAAAAAGTTTTTTTTTGTTTTTTTCTTTTGTTAAAGCAAATTTTTATATTGAACACCCCTGGTCCGGTTCCAGGTAAAAGTGCAGTTCAAACAAAGAACCCTTACACCAGCTTAGTGAAAGGCCTGGGCTCTTAATTCCCTGATCACTTTCGGACTTAACTAATGCGCTTATGCATACCTGCAACTAGACAGGCACCGACGGTCATCCCTAATTCCAAACTAGGGCTCTTGATCGGCTCCTTCTTGGAACAAATCTTCCATTGGGTTGGGCAGTTTCCTAATTAGCTGTTCCAGAACTTAAGATTTTGTACATATTCATGGTAAAGATTAGAATGTTTAATTGCTCATTTGATTTCTTACTCGTGTTACTTGTTGTTTTTTTTACTTGTTCTATTACTTGGGTTTCGTTGGTAAACCAAAAAAGGAAACCCTTATAGTTTTGTTCATGTGTCTGTTTATCTGTCAGTCGGTACAGTTCCAATATCTTTTGAATCAAAAGAGATACAAACATGAAATTCCAATATTAAAGATCGTTTTGACGCACACACAGGAAAAATATTGCGAACTCAAAATAATCAGCTGTTCAAATTCAAAATGGCGGATAACTCACGTCGCGCGATTTTTTTTTTTATTTTTTTATTTTTTAGTGGGGTATCAAATGAAAGGTATTGAAGAGTAGATACAAAACTTTAAAACACTTGAGGAAAGCGTTTAATTTTCAATGCCATTTTGTCAAAAAACATCAAAATTTTGCGTGTACCCCCCCCCCCCCCCCCCCCCTCTCAACACTATATTTCCGCTGTTTCTAAAAATATGAAAAAATATGCAAAATGTGCTTTCTGCTAGGCCATAGAAAAATAAGAATAGCAATTCGATATGAATTACTGGGAATCCAAGATGGCGGCTAATTCCTGTCACGGGGGATTTTTTTTTTAAAAATTTTGAGTGAGGTATATAATGAAAGGTATTGAGGAGTAGATTACAAAAATATATAACACGTGTGGAAAATGTTTAATTTTTCATGCCATTTTGTTAAAAAAACATCAAAATTTGAATCATGGATGGGAACACGCCCAGGCCATAGCTGCCCGACTAAAGGGCAAAGAATTTTGGAAATTGCCTGAAGGGCAAAAAGCAAATGAAGTGTCATGCATGAAATTTGCTCCCAGCTCATCTGCCGACGTCGAATGGTCTTTTTCCAAGTTTAAAATTCTACTGACGGACAAAAGAGCCAATTTAACGCTGGATAATATAGAACAACATGATTATTTTTACATCGTTGAAGCATTCTGCTAGTTACCCTCCAAAATAACGCTAAATTTTCGCTAAAAAAGGCTAATTTTTCACATTGAAAATAAACGTCATACTTTTTGCTAAAACTTCATAAAACAACCGATTTTCTAAAATAGAGGTCATAAAACAGGATAATAAAAGTCATAAAAGTCATAGAATAAAGGTCATGAAATGGAAAAATAAAAGTCATAAACGTCCCGTCTCTGATAATTACAAACAAAACATCATTACTTACAATTGATGTGTTGTGTGGTCACATTGAATTTTTTTTTTTTTTTTTACTGGTCTTATATTACTTTGCTTTGTAAGTTTCATCGCACATTTCCGTTTCCCCAATTTTGAACCCCTTCCCGTGATTCAATCTTCCCCAAATTTTGCACATAGATACAACTAAGGTGAAGAATACAGAAACCAAAAGAAAACAAAAAATAAAAACAAAATGGCGTCAAATTTATTTGCTTTTTAAGTTTCATCGCACACCTATTACCCCAATTTTGAACCACTTACCATCATTCAATCTTCCCCAAATTTTGCACATAGATACAACTTAGGTGAAGAATACAGAAACCAAAAAAACAAAAAATAAAAACAAAATGGCGTCAAATTTATTTGCTTTTTAAGTTTCATCGCACACCTATTACCCCAATTTTGAACCACTTTCCGTTATTTAATCTTCCCCAAATTTTGCACATAGATACAACTAAGGTGAAGAATACAGAAACCAAAAAAAAAAAAAAAAAAAATTGAAAATAAGACCAGTTTTGAAAAATGGCATTTTTATATTAATTATTTGTCAATTATATTTCAATTAATAATAAAATCATAATCCTCTGTAAGATTCGTCAAATTTTTTATTACATAATAAAATTAGCTAAACTAATTAAACATTTTTTTGATTAAAAACTGAAATATTTAACAATGAAATTATAAAATATACATAGACATACATACATCCAATACATATATATATATATATATATATATATATATATATATATATATATATATATATATATATACACATATATATATATACACATATATACATACACACACACATACACACACACATGCATATACAGAACACATATTACTTCATTAAACTCGTTTTTTGAATTTACTATTAGATATAATTTAATAAAAACATGAAAAATAAAATCTTTAAAAACAATAATAACATGGTTTAACTTTTATTGAAATCTTTAGTTTATATATATAAAATGTATACATAATTTATTAGCGGTAAAATAAAAATTCAATGTGACCACACAACACATCAATTGTAAGTAATGATGTTTTGTTTGTAATTATACATGTATTTTTGAAGCTTTATGTGAATACAAATTGTAAAATAATGTTAAATAATGAAAGAAATAAGGAATTGTTGAATGATTAGTAATAATATTATTGTATATGTTTTTCAATTGTAGAATGAAAAAGGATGTGATGAGAAGATGACCTTAGAGGGTCGAAACGTCTCACAAATTAAATAAAAAAAAAAAAAAAAGAAATGAAAATCATCTAGTTTTTATTTTTAAATACACACCTAAAAATCCATCAAAAATTAATTATAATTTACAATTTAAAAAGGTGTTGATTTTAACAACATTTGTTGAAGAAAAAACAAATATAAAGTAGAGGTTAAGATAGATTGTGTGAAATGTTTTTCCCTCTAGAACTTTCCAGTTAAATTGTACTTATTATGTTTTAAAATAGTGGTGATGTAGTAACCTTCTAGTAATCACAACTTCACAACCTTACATCTTTGTCATTTTTTGACAGCTCGTTCTCATAATTTGTCAGGTGGGCGACATTTTTTTTTTATTTATCAAAGTCTACTGTCTGGTACCCTTTTTTGTTTAGGCAGTTCAAGTTGAGTCAAAGCTGACTTGGTCCAAATATTCTATGACCTTGCAAGGGTTTAAAGCCGGATGGCTTAAGTTTCAGGAAGGTAAGTTGAGGGTACATAAAACAGGTTATACAAGCAAAACTAATAAAATAGGGAATAAAATAAAATAGGGATACTTGCATGAGGTCAAGTTAGCTATGTATAATAACACCCTTACCCTAGTCTTACAATTAGAATTGATGTTTTTTGAAGTGAAGCTACCTTTATAAAAATATTAATTATTTGAATCAAATTATAATTATCATTAACTAGGGGAGACATACAGAGAAAAATAGACCCCAGCACCGGGACTTGAACCACGGGCCTCCTATATATCTGTTACAGGCGCTCTAACCAGGTTCAAGCCCCAGTGCTGGGGTCTATTTTTCTCTGTATGTCTGCCGTAGTTAATGATAATTATAATTTGATTTTAATTAAAAATGTAATCTATCCGTAGGATGAATACTACCTAAAACTTAAAAATTTGAATTTTTAATCATTTGAGTCTAAATTAATACATATTAGGTAATATACTCTTTTGTAGAGCTTAGGATGCAGTTAAAGGTTTTCTACTTATTGTCGGTTTGTTTAAAGTTTACTCTCTCGTCCTCTGCACCATAAAAGTCTAAATATTTTAATAACATACCAGGCGCATTAAGTAGGTTTATTACTAAAAAATCATGGTAAACGTCTAATGCATCACAGCTTCTTTGGACAATTATTGTGTTACCAGAGTTAGCCAGTTGTTGACAAGTCGGCTAGCATAAGCCTCACTAAGGCTACCAGGGGGTGAGGGTGGATAAAAATGCTTGCCCAGGGTGCATGGTACCTTTTATTAATATAAAGCCCATTAATTAAAATAAAAACATTAATTTAAATAGTAGTCGACCATAAATCAACAGTGTTGTTAGTGTACAGCACTTAATACTTATAGTATCATATTGATATCTGCATAATGCATCTCCCTAGTAGTAGTAGTAGTAGTAGTAAGGGGGCGGGGAGGCCAAGCCTGGCAACTAGACCGCACTCGGGTCCTTTTTGCCAACCCCTGGTTTTTCACGCCCATCGAAGAACCACCTCAGTTTTACCCTCAAGTCTCCTAGTTTGGGTAATAATATAATAATAATAATAAGCTTTTATTTACAGAGTAATTACTTAATAGATACAAAGAAAGTTTTCAAGCTACTCCTTGGAAATAATCCGTCAGGAGGGGGTTACACTGCTTGTTTAACAATTTTATTTATTTTTTATTTATTTTTATTATTTATTTATTTTTTTTTTTTTTTTATTATTATTAGGTAAGTTAGTTAGGTATTATAGTTATTTATAAGAAAGGTTCTGTAATTAAGTGCAGACTTGAGATAGGAAACAAGGGGGCCCCAGTCACTATTTTTGTTATTTAGCAGATTTATGTACTGTTGCTCTGATAAGTAAGGTTGCTTAAAATGGGTTATTCTAAATTCTTTTAGTACAGGGCAATGTGCTATAAAGTGAAGATTGTCTTCCCTTTGCCTCAGATTGCACATTGTGCACAGCCATTGCTCTTCGCTTCTGCCTCTTCTGAAGTTGAGGGAAAACAACTCCCCTCTTGCCTTGAACAGCAAACTTGTGGTGGCTCTATCTTTAAACTTAGTTATATATGATTGTTTATTAACCATGCATGCATTCCCAGGTGTTAATAATTTATTATAGTGAGTGTGAAATGTTGCTGCCTTTGCTTTAACAACAGCCTGACCCTGCCCATTTATTTTTATTTTGTCAATTATATTTTTCCCTCTAATACTAAGTACGTCTGGTTTTGTTGCTAAATCTTTTTCTATTATTTCCCCATGCTTTGAACCCATTCGCTCCCATGCATTCCACCAGCTCAAACCTCTAGCAATTGCTTCTTTTGCCAGAAAGTTAGTTAGTCTGTCTTGACTCTGATTCAGCACTTGTATAATATATTTTAAGTGGTTTGGGTAATAAAGGAGAGGATATCCTGCCACTTACAGAGCTTAATTATTGAAATTAATTTTAAAAAAGACCATAAATTATTGCATTAAAGCTTTTACTTGGGATTTATTCACAAAAAGAACAGATAGTCACTATATTATAGAGTTGTGTTTATGTTACAGGTTCAGAGTGTAAACCAGAGGTTTGTGATGTCCAAAGTACAGATTTCTTAGTCAAAATAGAACCTGCCTGGGGTACATCTGACGAAGTGCAGCCACAGTCTAAACATGGTAAATATTACATGCTTGTAATAATAATAACATTGATTCAGTATAATATCTAATCTTCCAAGCCTTAAGAGTTCTTCTATCTCATTAATTAATTATTTTTTTAACGATATTTAACTAATTTTTAAAACATGTATATACAATTAACAATTATACAATACAAATTTTATAAAAAAATAGTTACAAATTACATTATGCGAAAATTTGTTTTAATTAAATTACAAAATCAATGGCGGTATTAATATGCTTCTTTGGTGAACGTCACCACTTGTGCAGTGAAGTTGAGACGTAAAATGTAGGCATACAAAATGGTGAAGTGATGCCAGTCAGCAATAATAGCCAACTTAATCGGTAAGATGAGCTTCCCTCATGTGAAAATGGAATTTTAAGTAAATTTAATTGGAATTAGAAAACTGTCACATCGGCACTCTACTTATGTTATGATAGGGTTTTAATATAAAAGCACATAAACATGAATCACGAGGTGTGTAACGTATAATATGGAAACTAGAAAGAAACAGCCCATACACCCAGGCTCAATATAACGATGTAATGCGGGCAAGCATCACAACATCTTTCTTTCATTAAATTTAAAAAAAAAGAATATTAAACTGTTAAAATACATCTAGGTAAATAAGTGTTTGAATTATAATTACATTAACATAAATATATTATAGTGTTAGCTAATTTACTGAATAATTTGTTCATAGGTCCAAACGCTTTGGGATGACCACTGCTCTTCCGCTTCTAGTAGTGTTTTGAGTAGCTGAAGCTTGTGGTGACTTTATTTCCTCAGTATTTTCCTTTGAAGTTCTCTCCTTGTAGGGTGTACATTCGTTTTCAGGATTCATCTGAGTTGGTGCTGTGTAGTTTTCTTCACTCCCTCTTAGGTTACTCTCCTGTGGAGGTATGCAGCTTCTTATGTGTTTGCGGTTACGTCGGACCAAGTTTCCAGATTGAGTTTGTACTATATATGATCTTGGTTCATCTGAAGTGGTAACTACAGTCGCTGGCATCCACTTCTTTGTCGATTGGTCTTGGATTCTTACCGATTGTCCGTCTGGGAGGTGAGGTAACTCTTGGGATTGTCTGTTGTAGTAGAGTGAACTATTATCTTGGTTTGTTTCATAACGATGATAGATCTCATCTTTCTTCGTGCAGTTGTTCTTTATTTTAACGGGGATATCTGTTAATATCTTCCTGCCATACAGCATTTCTGCTGGGCTAGGTACAGAACAATCAATTGGAGTGGCCCGAATGCATAAAAGTGCTTTATCTATGTCTTTTTCACTGTCAATGCATTTTTTTATAGTGGTTTTAATGGTTTGAACTGATCTTTCAATGAATCCATTTGATGTTGGGTAGTGAGGGGAGCTGGTTATATGTTCTATACCCCAAGTTTTAGTGAAATTTCGGAATGCTTCTGAAGAGTATTGAGGACCATTGTCGCTGTATATCCTTTCTGGTATGCCTTGTTCTGCAAATATTCGTTTAACTTCATTGATAACGGCCTGACTATCAGTTTTACGAAGAGGTATTACAAAGGGGAATTTTGAGTATGAGTCGGTGATTAAAATATAAGTTTTTGAATCAATGCTAAATAAGTCACTGTATACCCATTGCCAAGGTCTGGTAGGTATATCGTGTGACTGCAGAGGTTCTTTGCTTAGAGAATTTTTGTATTCTTGGCATGTAGGGCATTCTTGAATCATTTTTTCAATGTCACTGTTAAGTCCAGGCCAATATACACAGTCTCTAGCTCTTAATCTTGTTTTTTCAATTCCTTGATGTCCGGAATGGAGTTTTGTCAAGATCAGTTTTCTCATGCTATCAGGGATAATTATCCGTTCTCCCTTCAACATTATGCCATTTTCAATAGATATTTCATCTCTGAAAGGCCAATAAGGTTTCAATGCAGTAGGTAATTCTTTAAGACTGTTCGGCCAACCTTGCACTGTTACTTTTGCAAGTTGTCTCAGCAGATAGTCTTTTTCGGTTGAATGTTTTAATTCATTTACTTTGTCTTTTGAAAAATAAATAAAGTCTATCTTCGTGTTAAGCTCTATGCCTTCTTTGTCAGTTGAGGGAAGTCTAGAGAGGCAATCGGCTGCAACCATATCTTTTCCAGGTCTATATTTAATAGTTATATCGTATTGCTGTATTCGGAGTAACATTCTGAGTAAACGAGGAGGTGCTGCAGTCAGATATTTTAGCTTGATCATCTCCAGTGGTTTGTGATCTGATTCTACGGTAAATGGTCGTCCAAATAAAAATGTATGAAATCTTTCGCAACCAAAAACTACTGCAAGCATCTCTCGCTCTATGTTTATCTTTTTTCTGTTTCTGTAAGTGCTTTAGATGCGAACATAATGGGTTTATCTTTTTGTATGAGAACTGCCCCAAGACCAGTGGAAGATGCATCAACTTGTACAGTAGATTCTATATTGGGGTCAAAATAAGCTAATGTTAGTTCTTCTGTTACCGCTTGTTTAGCTCTTTCAAGAAATGAATTGTGTGTTTCAGTCCACACAAATTCACTGTCTTTAGATAATAGTTTTCTTAATCCTGCAGTGAGGTTTGACATATTTGAAACAAAAGGTGACATGTAGTTTAAGAGGCCTAAAATATGTTGCAATTCCTGCTTGTTTTTGGGAGGAGGAAGAGATTTAATACTTTTAATTTTTTCTCCATTTGGATGTAGACCATGTTCATCATAAATAGATCCAAAAAATTTTATTTGGGGAACACTGATAGTACATTTTGCACTATTAAAAGTGATACCCTTTTCTTTCGCTGTCTCCATCAAGGTCATTAAGTTTTTATCATGTTCTTCTTGGGTTTTACCAAATACTACAATGTCATCAGTGATACTTATGGTTCCTGGGCAATTTTCTAAAGCACAGTCCATTTTTTGTTGAAAAACATCTTGAGATGTTTTTAGTCCCATTGGAAGTCTTAAGTATGCATACCTCCCGAAAGGTGTATTGAAGGTGGTTAGTAGACTACTTTCACGGTCTAAAACAACTGACCAGTATCCATTCTTGGCATCTAGCTTGCTAAAAACTTTAGCACCATTTAATTTATGATTAATTTCCTCCAATGTTGGAACTTTATGATAAGATCTTTTTATTGCTTTGTTAAGATCTTTTGGGTCTAAACATAATCTTATGTTACCATCAGGTTTAGGCGCTATGACTAGACTGTTCACCCAGTCCGTTGGTTCTATTACTTTTATTATTATATCTTGCGCTTCGAGATTATCTAATGTACTTTTAAGTTTATCTTTTAGTTGTATAGGAAATTTCCTTGGTGCATGTACAGTTGGAGTAATATTAGGGTCAACTGTTATGTGGTACTCACCATCAAGTTTGCCAACTTTGTCAAATTGTTCCGGATATTTATTTTTTAAATCCTTTATATCATGAGGGAAATTAATAGTTAATTTGCTTACCACATCCAACGCCATGGCTGAGTATATTTTTGGTTTATCTTCAATTTTACAATTAAGAGACACCAGATCCATTTTAAGTGATGAAGTAAGGCCTATGATAGGTGGGCCCTCAGTCTCAACAATATAAAATGTAGTGTCATGCCATGTATTACTGTGTCTGCAAGGCAATTTAACTGTACCATATTGTTTTATTGGGGTGTTGTTGTAGGCTGATAGTTTAGTTGAGTTATTTTTAACAGCTAAATTGCACTTTTTATTCCTTATTGTTTCATATTTGTGACACATTTTTTTAAAAATTTTGATTGGAATAGTATTGGCTTGTGACCCAGTGTCAATTTTCATTAAGAGTTTGGCTGCACTATTAGCATCAATTTTAATTTGTATTGTGGTATACGCTTCACTGTTGCTTTTTATGTTTTGTATACTATCAATATTGAAAAACGCAAAACTTTGGTCTTTGCAATCTGTGTTGATCTCATTGACCCCTGAGCTCTTGTTTTTCTTGTACCTATCATGTTTAAATTTGCTATTAGAGTGATCTGTTTGTGATCTATCTGAGTTTGTTTTGCAGCAAATACTCCAGTGGTTTTTAATGCCACATTTTGAGCACACAGACCCGTAAGCTGGGCACTTGTTTTTTTGGTGAATTTTGTCACACCGGAGACATCTATCATTGTTACATTCCCTTTTTGATTTTATTGCATCTACATTCTCTTTCTGGCTTGATGTTGTTGCATTTATCAATGATTTCATATGGTCAACTGATGCCTCATGAGCACGACCCATGTCTACAGCTTGTTCGACTGTTAATGATTTGTCTTTTTGAAGGAGAGCTTTCTGGATCTCCGTGTGTTTGGTCCCTATTATAATTTGTTCTATGACTCTTTCGTTTAATTCGCCAGGGGTGAAGTCACATTTATATGCTTGGAGTTTGCATTTCGCTACAAAGTCATCAAAACTTTCATTGTCTTTTTGATATATCTTTTGTAGATAGAATCGATTTATTCTAAAGTTCGATGTAGGTTCAAATCCCACCGCTGCCACCATGTTATGATAGGGTTTTAATATAAAAGCACATAAACATGAATCACGAGGTGTGTAACGTATAATATGGAAACTAGAAAGACACAGCACAAAAGAAACAGCCCATACACCCAGGCTCAATATAACGATGTAATGCGGGCAAGCATCACAACACTTAGACTAGTCAAACTGACTAGTCTAAGTAAGTGATAAAAAGACATTAAAAAGAAATAAGAAATTTTAACTAAAAGAAAAATGTTAAGTCCCCAGACGGTTTCGAACTCATGCTTCGGGGAAAGATTCTCGGAGTCGAACATAATTTCCTGGCATCACCTCATATTTATAGACTATTTAATTTTCAGGAATACCAATATGTATTCACTGAAGTCCATATATAGAATATTTAATTATTTTTCACCATTTAAGATAAATTAATCTTAATTAAAATTAATTGATTATAAAAAAATTCCATCTATCATTTAAAATTGAATTACTTCATAAAATTAATTAAATGTGACGAATCTTATATTTGGATTATACCTTAATTTCAAAGTGCATACCAAACTTGTACGTCACCAAATACAACATCGTATTGATATGTAGCACTGAATTAAATTAAATGCAATCTACCACAACTTGATACAAATGTTCACCAAATGAATCTTACATAAGTATAACCTGTTTATTAAATTATTCTCGTATTAAAACAAAATCATAAAGTTTTAATTAAATTATTTTCATAGTCATTAAATTGTAGTCTAATGAGACACTACAACATATACTTGAACACTTATACGAACCTAAAGAATAACCATTAATAATTAAACTAAAATATTCAGTACCATCTTTGCTTAAATCTTAATAATTTTCATATTATCTTTTCCCTACACTTTCTTTTCTTTCTTGTTTTTGGTTTGTGATCCACTGCTTCAGTCACCTATAAGATTCTTCTGCTCCTAATTGAGTGACCTATGAGTTTCTTCCAGAGCCAGTGTGCATTTTTGAGCAATGGCTGCATGTAGTGGAGTCTGTTGTACCTTGGATCACAATTTACTTTTATATTATTTTAAAAGCCTTTTTTAAAATATAACAACAGAAAGAGTCTCTCCTGATAACACCATTATTCCTACACACTATGTGATTTTTGAGAATATAAATATTAAACAGTTATAGGAAAAAAAAAAATTATATTTTATTGATATGTGATCAATGGTACAAGACCATAATGTACCATTGATCATGTTCTTGTGTACCTTGGATCATCAATGACATGTACCTTAAGGAAGATAATATGCGTATTAAAAACAACATTTTTAAACAGAAATTTTATTGTAACCCTTTTTATTAAATTTGTATTGTAATTGTTTTTTTATAAAATTTGTATAATTGTTAATTGTATATACATGTTTTCAAAATTAGTTAAATATCGTTAAAAGCTAGAAAAGTCTACTTGGAACCGCAACTGTCCATTAGTTTTAGCAGATCCACCTAATTCTACTGGGGTTGGCAGTTTTACCACAATATCTTCCGCTACAAAATCATATATTTCATCGGATTCTTTCACAAATTTGCTGCCATTTGCAATTCGGTTGTAGAATTTAATCTGGTATTAAAAATTATGTTGATCTTTGGAAATAGTTATAATAATAATATTAATAATAATTGTAACATAATGTACCTATATGATCATTGATCAGAGGTACAGGACGTTGTTGTGATCCAAGGTACATGATGGTGCATTTTTGATGATGCCACGGCCCCCTTAAAATCTCCAAGTATATAATATACCTAGTACCTAACTACCTTTCGAGGCCCCCTGGGGGGCCGCGGCCCCCCGGTTAAGAACCACTGCTCTAGGTTATGTTTAAAACTGAAATATGGCATAACAAATTACTCACCAATAAGTAGTGAGTCAGGTAGAATGTGATTTAAAACACAATTATCAATTTAAAAAAAAAAAATAGTAAAACCAAAAGTTGTTACTTTTTGAGCTAAAAATGTTATTCATAAACAACAGGACATGGACAGCAACTCTCACGCTTGCTAGGACTCGACTGAGTATAAACATTGTCTTAGTACAATTCTGTCATGTTGACAGCAGCATCTTCCAAGAAACTAAAGGGTGGTCCAAGGTACACTGTGATCATCATCACATACAACAGTCGTCTCTCCTATATTTTATTTTATTTATTTATTTATTTATTTATTTATTATTTTTTTTTTTTTAGTTGATCCTGGACTTAAATAGAGAGAAGCTCAACATTTACAACAGTCGTCTCTCCTATATTTTATTTTATTTATTTATTTATTTATTTATTTATTATTTTTTTTTTTTTAGTTGATCCTGGACTTAAATAGAGAGAAGCTCAACATTCCAGAGTACTATTTGAAAGCGAAACTGGCCAGGAAAATACAATTAAGCAGCTTAATGAGAACCTGGAATCAATTATTTTCAAGTGTCCAGATTGTGACTACATTAGTGGCTGAAATTATAATCTGTCCCGGGACATAAAATGTGTTCACATCAAAAGAGCGTTTTACCAGTTCTTAGTGTGAATTTACTTCTAGGACCAATATGAATGTAGAAAAGAACATAATCTCTATTCACTTGAAGTCAAAGCCTTTTCATTGTACTCAATGTGACTACAGAGCTAGAACAAAGTCAGAAGTGTGTGAGCATGTTGAAGCTGTGCATATGAAAAAAAAGTATTTCAACTGTCCTCAATGCGATTATGCGGCTCACAAAAAAGCCAAAATAGAGCATCTCTCAAAGTTGCACACATGAAATTCAAGCCTCATAAGTGCCCTCGTTGTGATTATATGGGTGCGATAAGTTCCTCATTAAAACACCATATTGTGCGCCAGCATAATAATAATAATAATAATAGCTTTATCGACACTTCATTTAGATGAAGCAAAAGCCTCCCTAATAGGGGTATAGGTGTGTAGACCATCTTATAACTGTTGTGTAGCTACTGAACGTGCAGATTAACTACCTTCTTCCAGATTAGCCTATTTGTAGCTGTCCTGTGCCATACCTTCCCTAACCTTTCAGATATCTCATCTGCCCATCTTCTTGCCGGTCTTCCTTTGTTCCTTTTATTCCCATACGGAGTCCATTCCGTGGATAATCTGGCCCATCTGTCTGTGCTCATTCTATGCACATGTCCCGCCCATTTCCACTTTAGTTTGTGACTTTCTATCATTAGGCTTTTTCCTCCATATCTATTTATTATACTCCTATTTCTTTGCCTTTCCTTCTTGCTTATGCCAAACATTGACCTTATCATCTGGCACTGAGCTGAGACCAGTCTCTGGTCTAGCTTCTGTGTGAGGGACCAAGTCTGACAGCCATATAATATAGTCGGAAATATGCATCTTTGCAGTGTTTGTATTTTTATGCTTTCAGGTATGCACCCCTTAAAGATTTTCTTCAGAGACCAATATTTCTTCCAACCTATATTTATTCTTCTACATATCTCGCTGTTTGACGAGTTGTGAAATGATATTAATTGACCAAGGTATATATATTCTTTCACGTACTCAATTATTCCGCCTCCTACATTCACAGGTTCCTGACTTTCGCTTGACATTAACTTGGATTTTGTCCAATTGATTGTTAGTCCATATTTTTTGCAAACTTCCATTAATTCATTAATCATTCTACTCATTTCTGCTTCATTTGAAGAAAATAGAAGGACATCGTCAGCAAATCTCAAATTGTTTAGCTTTCGACCATTTATATTTATACCCACATTTTTCCATATTAGTTCCCGAAATGCTTTCTCTAATACACAGTTGAAAATTATTGAAGAGATCGGACATCCTTGTCTTACACCTTTTCGAACATTGAACTTTTCTCCATCCTTTTCTAAGGCTACGAATGCTTCGCTGTTGCTATATATTTCTCTTATTAATTCTATGTAGGCTTCTCCTATTCCAACATCTCTGAGTGCCGCCCATATCTCTTTGTGCCTCAGTGAGTCGAATGCTTTATTAAAGTCTATAAAGCACAGGAATAGTGGCATATTATGTTCTTTGCATTTTTCCATTACCTGCCTTACTGTGTGAAGTTGGTCATTTGTCGAGTACCCTGCCCTGAAACCTGCTTGCTCCACTGAGTGCGTTTCGTATATTTTCCCTTTAATCCTCTGTTGTACAATTTTGGCGAATATTTTGTAGAACACTGAGGTTAAACTAATTGGCCTGTAGTTGTTTATTCTACTCCTGTCTCCATTTTTGTGCAAAAGTACAATCTTACTTACCTTCCAGCTTTGTGGTATTTTTTTGTCCTTCATTATTTTATTGAACAAAATGTATAGTGGAATTATTAGAGCTTCTTTACCCTGCATTATGATTTCGTTGGTTATGTTATCTTCTCCTGGAGCCTTTTTTGCGCTTAGTTTTTTGATGGCTGCTTTAATTTCTGCCGTCATAACTTCTGGTTCTTCCTCACTCACTCCTGTTTCAAAGGTATCGAAAGCTTCTTCATCGTGATAAATTTTCCTATAAAAGTCTGTAGCTTCTTTCAGAATCAATTTTCTCTCAGTAATTGGTCCTCTTTCTGCTTCTAGTGTGTTTAGCCACACTTGACAATTCCCTTATCACTGTTTTTGTTGATCCGTACTCACTCATTATCTTTGTTATAGTCTCCGCTTCATATTTCTTTACCGGATGACATTACATTCATACCAATATGAATGTAAAAAAGCACATAATCTCTATTCACTTGAAGTCAAAGCCTTTTCATTGTACTCAATGTGACTACAGTGAATGTGAATGTCAATGTGAATGTCAATGTGAAACTCATATGATCGTTGGAGTAAACTGAGCTGAGTAGAGAAATGATCTCCTTAGATCAAAATTCTAAATTTGCACCGACGTGGTGAATTAATGGTGAGACTCGTGTCACGAAGATTTATGCCAGGAAGATTTATGCCAGGAAGATTTGTGGCAGAAAGATTTGTCTGATAAAATCAGCAAAGTGTGGCTCTAATAGTAGTAAATTAAATTTGGATGAAATTAAACTTGTACACTAAACAAGACTCGAATACAACAAGAAAATCTTGTATTACTAAAACTACAAAAATGGCGAATTAAAAAAATATTTATCGTCTCTCCAGACGGACTTCCCAGTGCCCCTTTCGCCAACGAGACCAGCCGGATCAGTGAATTTTCCTACGAAAATCACAAGGTACCTAGGCTATTTCCCCTTCCCTAAGATGACGTCAGAACGCGAACATCTACCAAACAGGCTAGCCAAACTAACAAAATGACTAAACACAGATTTACAATCATAAATTTTCAAATCTGGGGCAAAATTGACAACAGCCCCCTAAAAAAAAACTCAACTAAATAAAACAATGGAATTAACTACCATTAACATGTTTAATTAATATCTAGGTTCATTACATATACCTTATAACTAAGTGAGATACCACAATCTATATGAATTCTTTGAAACTGGTTCCAAAATGGTAACCAGGCCTGAGCTTGCCCAGAAAATGGCTTTATGTAGAATGCGAGCAATTTAAAGGTTCTTTTTCCGGTATTTACAACATCGCTTCCCATCATCGGTTCATTATTTGAACTTTCAGTCCTAGTGCGAGAGGAAATTATAAAATTATACCTTAAAAAGGTTTCATCAGTCCGGTCGATCTCCTCGTATTCTTGTTCTAAACTGCCGTCGTCTTCGGTCAATAAATCACATATTTCTGAATTTAACTGCTTCAAACACTCACATTTGTTCTTTAACTGTTCAAAATAGACATGAATTTCTTCTTCACTATTACTTTCAAACGCGGCATCTAATTTTTTTTACAAATTTTGGTAAATGAAGCTCTAACAGCTTTTCGCTTGTGTCGAATAACTTTCACCTGATCCATCTTTCACAAATAATTCCTGTCACGGTCGTCAAAATGTTACATCAAAAGGGAAACGGGTGAAAGACACTAATAAGCAATCGAAAATCGACAGGTTTAATTCTACTTTATAAATTACAACACAATATACAGGATCAAAAAACACGAGTCCAAAAAAAAAGAAAGGCTTCTTCAAAAATTATACCAAAACCAAAAGTAAAAACCCAGATACGATTAGTTAAATATATTGCGGGTTCGCCATATGAATTACATCAACAGTTGCTCTGAAACATTCTAGTGCACTACCGTCAGAATCCCACAATTATTTTACATGAAGGTGTTGAGCTTTTTTCACTCCAGCCATATAAAGTAGACCAAGGAGAGCGAAAATTTCAGCTGTATCAGTTTCTCGACAATCACGGTTCCTACTATAATTTTGACGCATTTTATCAAGGTATATATTAGTTCATTTCATGATACGATTAATTATCAGGAAAGAAAAGCTTCCAACATTCTAACCGCGTATTTGCGTTTTTTGCTACAGCTTTAACGCCAGGAAGATGTGTTATAATATTTTTTTTTCCCCCTTCTTACTCTGGTATTTGGAGGTGTCAAATTCCATCTCGTCGTTTGGTCCTTTCCAAGCAAAATGTCTGATGCATCAGACTCTCCTTGATATAACATATAAAAAGGGAGGTGTGAGACTTTTTCTCACAGCGCAAGTTCTGACGGGTTAAGTGCCCTGACTGCAAACCGGATTAAGCACAAGAGCTAAACTAAAAAAATCATATAAAGACAACTTATTCATAAGAGATAAGTCTATTCATTTAAAAAAATCTATTTTTTTTTTTTTTATCTTAATCACCAGGGCATTTTTTTTTTGTTAGAAATTAATTAATGGATTAGTTCATGGGAAAAGTTGCAGGGCTGCAAACTAGTCAGTAAAGTCAATAATAGTCTGTATTTTGATGAAAGTCTGTATTAGATAAGTATTTCAGTAAATTGGTCAGTAAAGTCAGTTTTACACACACCTTGAAAGCCCTGGGAAACTGAGGGCCAGTTTTGGTGCTGCCTGGGTATGGATGTGGCTCATTGCTTGTGTACAGTTTTCATAGCTTTCATGAGCAGCTACTACCTTCTTTACTTCATGTGAAGTGTACAAAGGGTTTTATGAAAACTGGAATAGTGTACTTTACGACCTTGATAGTAAGTGAAATGGATAATTGTTATTTTACAATAACAATTATCCATTTGTTATGAGAAAACTACCAAGTTGCAAGTAACCCGACATTTGCTAAAAACTTTTATTGACTCAGTAACTGCTCAAGATTTATTTGTCAAGTTATGTGAGCCATTAAATTATAATTAAGGCTAAATTATCACGAGCTAAATTGTTTATTCTTAGTAATGATGGACCAAATGTAAACAAATCTGATACAAGACTTATGGACAAATATAATATGATTTTTTAAAAAAGAAAAACTGGTGACGTTGGAACCTGTAACATTCATGTTTTACACAATCCATTTAAACGGGGAATGGAAGTACTCGGAGATGATGCATCAAACCTATCTTTTCCACATTAATGATTTTTTTAATGGTTGACCGTCCAGGTGGGAAGATTTTTTTTTTTATCTTATATTGATTTATCTTCAATCTTTATACATATTTTATCTATAAAATGGCAACCAATGAAATTAAATTAAGAGTGCTTGAGAAGAAAAGGGAAGATCTGTTTCTTCGCTTACAAACTACTTATGATTTAACAACGGCTAAAACTTTTGCTAATGATAAAACCGCAAGAGAAAATTTTATTATTAGATGCCAGAGTTTAGAAGATACTAAAAATTTATTTTCCCAGACACTTGACTCAATTAATGAGTTGAAGTTAACAATAAACAAGGATGCTTCACCAGATTTCCAATCGTTAAATAGCTTTGACGAGATGTACTGCCACATTTCAATTTGGAAAGAACGCATTCAAATCAATAGTCCCGGTGCTAGTAAATCTAAAGAAACAAGTGGGGAAGCTAGTATAGTACCAAAAATTAAATTACCTCCACTTCAGTTACCTAATTTTTCAGGGAAACCTAATGAATGGAATATCTTCTATCAGACTTTCAAATCATCAATATGTAACAATCAATTACTCACAGATGCCGATAGAATTCGGTACTTAACAGGTTGTGTAAGTGGCAAAGCTCTTACCATGATTAGTGGTATTCCTCCACTTGCGGAAAACTTTATGACTATTTGGAATATGTTAGTAGATCGCTATCAAGATCCTAGAGCACTTGCTACCTCATATCTTTCCGAGATGCTTGACTTTAAGACTTCCAATAAGGAATCTTCTTCTACCTTAGATGAATTTTTACAAACTTTTGTTGCATCCGCTGAAGCCTTAAAGTCACTTAAATTAAGGGACACGCGAGGTACTAATTAGCAGAGCAGGGTACTGCAAATCAGAGCGGAAGTGTATGAGATGGTGAGTCAGCGAGTGACAACGTCTAACTAACTTCTTATCTCCTTGTCGGATTAGAAGATAAGCATAATAATAAAGATAATAAAACAAAATAACCCAAAGGTCATGACCAATGTTAAAGTCAGAGTGATGGAAGAAGTCGTAATCACTACTGGAACATGCCTTTCTTTTTTTGAATTGATAAGTGTGAAAGTCATTCTTCTGTTGTTATAAAACAACAGGTGGCTTTTCTGTAGCATTCTGAATCTTCAAGAGCCAGTTTAACTTTGGCATTAGTGGTTATTTTTGGTTTTATTCTATTTACTTTTTTTTAATTCGACAGCACAATGGTCATTAGCGGTTTGAACAACTAAATTATCTGTTCAGAAGCACATTACTTACACATTACTTACTTTAAATTACTTGTTAGAATTACCATTATTATTCCATTTCCCTTTATTCATTTCAATATTTTTTTTTCTCTCCTATATTAGATTGTAAGCATTATTAAAAATTGTTTAAGCATTTTTATCTTAACAGGGGAATTAAATATTTGGGGTATTGATCCCGACCCGAGTTCTTGGCGCGACTCAATCACGCGCTTCAATCTCATTCTTTGTAATCTTACTGATACAATTTCACCTGTGTCTTTCTTAAAAATTCCTATTAAAGGTTTATGACCTGTTTGTATTTTTACTACAGTATACTCCGTACTTAGTATTTGGCCGTACCCTTGTTCTGTTTGTGATAATCTTCTCGACGCATAAGCTATGGATATTCCGCTCTGGTACATGCAGTATCCTAGCCATATCTGACTTTATTAAAATCTGATTTTATTAAAATCTCTTTTTCAGGATCATACACTCCTAGAGCAGGGGCTCTCACTAAGGCTTTCTTTAAGTTTTCTAATGCTTTATCATGAGTCTTTAGCCAAGTAAATTCCACATTTTTCTTTAATAATTCTCTCAGTGGGGATGTTAAGCCATATTTTCAATAAACGGTGTCACATAATTGTAAAAGCCCAATATCTTTTGCAATTCATTCGCATTCTTTGGTTTTTCTACTTCTTCTAAAGCTTGTATTCTCTCTTTATCTATATGAACTCGATCTTTATCAAACTCAAACCCTAAATATTTTACTCTTTCTTTCATATATTGTAACTTTCTTGGATTAAATTTAATATTATATTTCCTGGCCTTATCTAGTACTTCTTTAACAGCTTCTTCATGTTCAGTTTTTTTTTAGGCAGCTATAATCACATCATCTATGTCAACTTTAACATTTTTTTATTCCTCCAAAGACTCTCACAGCTATTTTATGAAATTTTTCAGGTGCACTTCTTATTCCGAAAGTTAAAACACGAAATCTATAACAACCAAACGGTGTACTGAAAGTGCACAAATCAGCAGATTTGTCATCTAATTTAATATGTTAAAAACCATCTTTAACGTTAAACACACTAAAATTCAACTTACCTCCTAATTCTCACTCAATTCGGTAACTTTAGGTATCTCTATAAAATCTCTCTTTAACGCTTTGTTCAACTCTTGAGGGTGTAAACAAATCCTTAATGTTTTGTCCGGTTTCTCAACAATTACAATTTGACTAACCCAACCTGATGGTGACTCAACCTTTTCAATAATTTTACCCTCCTCTAAATCATCTAAAGCTTTTTTCAACCGTTCTCTAATCGCATATGGTACTCTCCTTGGTGGTCGTGCTACTGGTGTTATTGTATCATCAACAGCTAATTCAGTTATAAATGGATACTCACCCTGTCCATTAAATACGTCAATATTGTTTTTTATAAATACTTCTTTTTCAATTATTACATCTGTTTCTAATTACTTCATATGTTTTCTTAATTAACTTAAACAATACACATGCTTCAAGACCAACAATTGGAATACAATCATTATTATCTATAATAACAAATTCTACAGTATTACAAAGTTGCTTATATTTAACATTTAAATTAATTGTCCCTAAGGGAGTGAGAATGAATCCACCTTATGATTGAATTCTTTTGTTCGTTCTTTTCAAACCTATTTTTGGTAGTATATTTTTTGGAACGAAGTTCCTTATGGCACGTTCTGGAGCCCGGGAGTGAATCCGAAAAACACGACCAAAATCACCGTCACAAAATCACAGTCACAAAATCACCGTCACGCAAAATCCGTCACGAAATCTACCGATGGCGATAACTTGTGTAAAAGTTGACCGACTTAGTTGAAATTTGGTACACATGTTCATTTTGCCAATGTCAGGGACAAGTTCGTTGGACAACGTTATCCGCCCAAGCGTTCACGCGCAACGCTCGCGTAAACGTAAGCTTCGAATTTAAAATTGGAATTTTTGGACGGTAAAAAATTCTAACTTCATCTATTTAATGAGACAAACAACTCTAATAAATAATTTTTTTTAGTAAATCGAACACCGACACTACTATGAAGTGATAAAGATCGCTAAATTTATTAAAGCGGACCAAACCGATTAAAATAAAGAAAACAACGTTTTTACCGATATCTTACGTTCTAACGTAAAGATTTAAATGAAACTTTGTATACATCACCTACAGTACAATTGAAACAAGCATGTAACATTTCAACCTGATACAAGCAGAAGTTTTTGTGAGTTATTGATTTATATTTTTTATTTTAATATTTAATTGGAGTAATATGCCGACGGGGCCTGGGAGGACAGTTCTTTTTCGTTCTACAACCATCTGCTTTAACTATAAATTTATCATTACCTTTTTTCTCAATATACAATACATTATTTATTGAAAGACGCTCGCTTCAAAGATAATAAAAATATTTTCATTTAATTTTGCCTTAACTCCGCTAGTACAAATAGTTAGTTACTTTTAATTTTGTCTCTTTTCTAACTCCACCATGTATACGTAGTTATTACAGCCATTTTATAATTTATATTTAATGAAAAGCGTAAGGAACTTCGTTCCTACCGGGTGTCCCACGACACCACACGTATTTTTAATATATTTAAAGGCAACAGATTTAATTGACTCCCAGTATCCAGTTTAAATCGTACTACATGATTTTCAACTAATAATTTTTCATACCATATATTATGGGGTTCATTCGCACTCTCTACGGCATCAATAAAAAAATAATCATACTTCTCCTGGAAAGAACTAACCCTTTTTGGTACACTTTCATTAGTGCACACTCTGGCATAATGATTTTTGTTGCCACAGTTCACACAAGTTTTTCCGTAAGCTGGACAAGATCGCGGTCCGTGCCTTGTCCTGCATTTTTTAGTCATATGTCACATCCTCTTCAGCTTGAGATGTATTATTTCCAGAGTTATCATATACAGAAGTAGGCTTCATCCCCAATATAATTTAGTAATTTGGCCACTTTAGTTGCCTCCAGCTTGTCGTTTGCCTCAGCAGCCTAAAGGTAGATTTTAAACTGTTTCTTAAACTTGTTACAGTTTTCGTCACAGATAACAGGAGCTGTTATTCGTATCTCCGTCAACTGCGCCATGTTTTTTGTTGTTTTATAATGAAACCAACACAATTACTTAAAGGTCCATTTACACACGTCAGTGACGGCACAGTGACAGTGACGGCACAGTGCCAGTGACCGGCCCGTGATCCCACCGACGAATTTAAAATATTCTTTTAGGAATTTGAAGGGTGTTGTTTACACTCACCCGGGACGTGTCAGTGACATTGAAAAAAGTACTGTCGCCGACACTGTACAGTGAAATTTTTGTTATTTTATATGGACGATATTTTTCTGGAGTGAAAAAAAAAACTGCTTGCACTGCGGCAAATTGTAATAGTTTTCGGTATTGTTTCGTTAAAGACATGAATGACGAAAAACTAATAGTGTTAGTGAGCAACTAGTAAGTAAGTAAGTAATTTATTTTTATTTGATTCAAAACATATTATACAACATATTACAAAGAATAAAACAAACAAAAAATATACATAATTTAATAATAGTATTTAACAGATATTTAAAATATGCATATATGTTTGTGAAATCAAAGAGCCTCCAAGAAGGAAAACCTTGAAACAGGAGGCTCGAGGTCTCACATTAATAAGTAATCTCTCAATTGTTGTAAATGCAGGTAGTTTTATTTTATTTTATGTTTTCAATTTATTGATTTATTTATTCTTCAATTATTTTTATACATTCAATTTAAATCATGTTATTTAAAAAGTTCTCTTTATCATATATAATTCAATTAACCTAATCATTATAATAAAAAAATTGTTAATATAAATATAAATAAAACTTTAGACTAAAAACCCGTTTGTTTTTTTTTTTTTTAAATGAAACATACTATAATATAATAATGGATATGGAATATAATAATATAAATATGGAAAACCTAAAAGTACATACATCAATACATAATATATTATATAAATGCTCTAGCTTTCTTGTGTTGACAGCCAATTTTTAATTTTTTTTTTAAATTTATTATAGTGTTTAATATGAACTATGTTCCTGATGTAATCTGGTAAAAGGATAAATAAATTTGGAGCAACAACACTGGCATGCCGCTGTAATAAGTTTGTATTACAAGTAATATTGGTTACTATTTTATTAATTTTACTTCTAGTTTGATAGTTATGATTTAAGTGTTGTTTGTCAATTTTGAAATAATTTAATAATACTGATTTCTTAAATAATTTTGAAATTTTAAAAACAGGAAAATCTAAGAATAATTGGTCTGTCGGGTATAATATTGGTTTTTTAAGGATAGATTTAATGATAGCTTTTTGTGCAATTTCAAGAGGATATAAGTTAGATGGATAAGCAGAACCCCAAGCTATGATTCCATAGCTCAGTACAGACTCGACTAAAGCATAATAAACTTGTCTCAAAATATCCACTTCACAGAATTGCCTCATACATCTAAAGTAGTATAAGAATTTTCTTGATTTTTTACAGAGTGAGTCTATATGAAGTTTCCAGCTTAATCTATTGTCTATAATTATACCGAGATATTTAATATATTCTGTTCTCTCTATTGAGGGACAGTTACACTGATTTATATTTTGATTTAAATTACATTTGCAATCATGAATTTTTATGTTATTAGCAAACTTTGGTTGACCGGATTTGTTGTGAGAGAAAGTAATAAATTTGGTTTTTTTAGTATTGAGATAAAGTAAATTAGAATGCAGCCATTTATTAACTAGTTTAAGACCTTCTTCAGCATTCTTAACTGCCTCCTCCCAGCTGTCCCCATAGAACAATAGGCATGTATCATCGGCAAACCCAATTCTTTCACCAGGGAAATTCTGAATGAGATATAAATCATTAATATAGCATAAAAAATTTAAAGGGGAAATCACTGTACCCTGGGCTTTACCAGTACTTATAGTGGCAGGTTCGCTAAGTTTAGAGTAAAGTTTTACTCGTTGTTGCCTATTTGATAGATAACTGGATAAAAGTTTTAGTGCTAATTCTTTTATGCCGTACAAATTTAGTTTTTCTAATAGTTTTTTATGTGACATTGTGTCGAAAGCCTTTTTTAGATCAATGAATATAGCAATAATTTTTTTCTTTTTATCAAGGTTTTTAGTAATCTGATTAGTGAGGTAGTACAAAGCATCAGAAGTACTTTTATTTTCCCGGAAACCAAATTGAGTTTCTGCAAGTATATTATACTTATCTAGAAATTTCTGCAGGCGATGTTTTATACACTTTTCAAATAATTTAGATAACGTAGACGTAAGAGAGATCGGTCTGTAATTATTTACATTAGTTTTGTCACCGTCTTTATAAAGAGGAGTTATAATTGCTTCTTTAAATGTGTTAGGAAAATATCCTGTAGACATTGCATTATTAAAAATATGTGCTAGGGGTTTAACTAATTTTTTGTAACATACTTTTATTATATCTGATGTTATCATGCCAATACCGGCCGCGGAATTATTTCTAAGTTGATTAAACAACTATCCCGTGTTGTTTGATCTTTCGCATGCAAAATACATGGACACGGAATTCAAGAATGCTATTTGGAGTAAAATTGGAATGGAAATGAAAAAAACTGGTAAGTAAATACATTTATATCTTTATTTATTTATTAAGTTTTTACTTAATATTGAATATAATTAAAAAATGGGTAAAAAATGACTTTAATATACATAGTTAACATTTTATAAGATGACGGTAGCTGATTACAACGGGAGAGACCCAGCCTCAGAATTAAAGTATTCTGTGAAAATCTCTCTTGTACGAAATGCATTTCTCGTTGCGTTGCCTCCTTGCAATTGTAAATTGTGTAGTGTGTGACCCCCACTGCTCAAGTCCACTTGCTTAGTACCGTAGTTATATGTATTCCTGTCGTATTTTTATAAAATTATGCAGCAAACAAGTGGCCATAATTAGATAATCAACGTTGTTTGGATATGCCTGAATCCGTCTATTGTAAATTCTAAATTTTTGAGATAAAATACCAAAACTGTTTTCAGATGTTCTTCTGGCACGACTTAAACGATAGTTAAAGTTACGCTTATGATCATCCAATGTATCCCCTGGATAAGGTCGCATCAAGTTAGTTTTTAGAGGAAATGCCTCGTCAGCCACAATAACATATGGAACTTGCATGTCCGTGTTAGGTAAGTTAGAATTCGCTAGGACTTAGGTAAGTTAGAATTCGTACCTTCAAAGAGCCTTGTTCAAGTGCTTTTCCTAAATTTGAGTTTGCGAAAATTCCTCCATCACTGATTTTCCCGTATGCACCTATGTCGACAGCAATAAAGTTGCAATGGGCGTCTACAAGAGCCAGCAATACGATTGAAAATGTCATTTGTAATTAAAGAATAAAGATCCGGTGTTCGGAGGAGCCTGGATAGTAACGTGTTTCCCATCCAAAGCTCCTATACAATTAGGGAAGTTCCAGATTTCATTAAAATCTTTTGCGATGTTCTTCCACATTTCCTCTGTTGGGGTAGGCATTAATTCTTCCATCAGATTTTCTGCAATTATCTTGCAAGTTTCTCGTACGATCTTGTGAACTGTACAATGCCCCATGCGATAGCTAAACGAAATCGTGTTTAGTGCATCTCCAGTGGCCAAATACCTGAAAGAAAGAATACAGTAGGGATAAATACTTTGGGACAAAGAAATTTCACACTTTTGTTAATATAATATCCAAATACAAAAAGGTTGGTGACAAAGTAAAAGAGTGCCCTGTAGCCCACTAAAATAAGTTTTTGTTTGTTTCAGTGACGTCATGTAAAACGAGGTGGGCCAATATTAGGGACAACTACAGGAAATCCTTAAAAAAAAATTAAAACCGTGAGTGGCCAAAAGGCGAAAAACTTGAAGGCTTACAAATATTCGGCGCAGTTGAGCTTCTTAAAACAATTCTTGGAGGATAGGGATACCAGGACCAACATTGATGATATTGTTACAAATCAGGATTTCACATGTGATGACGAAAATGAAGAAAATACTCAAGATGATACAACATTACTCAACAATCCAGTAACTTTAGACACAGAGTCACACTTCCATTTCAATGCAAGCAGACCCTATTCAATTTCCTACTACGAGAAAGAAGAGACAGCAGTCAGTACAAAACGCTACTCCCCCAAATACTGCCGCTGCTACTGTTATGGAGTACCTCATTAAAAAAAATGAAAGTGTGGGCTCCTCTTCGTCGCCACCACAACATCCCGTTGACGCTTTTTTATTAGGAATTGCTCCAGCATTAAAAAAATTATCCCCACATTACTGGCTGTTGTGGGTTTATTAAATAACACGCACTGACTTCAAAATAAGTTTTTAGCAAACTTTTATTTTATATATACAAATGATAATTCGAACACAAGATCAGGGTTGTCACCCGAAGTGGTGGTTCTGTTATCGTATAGCCAACATACGTAAAATCTAAATCTCAATCTAAATATAGAACACTGGCATTATGCCAAATCAGATATATTTGCTGGTTCAAAAATATGAATTTAAAATGCTTATGGACCCAACAGGAAATTCCGGGTCATCTCGTATTTCAAATGTTTGTACCCCTGTGTACTTTGGACAACATTCAGGAAGCTATCACCAATCTACCTCTGGAATTGAACAGCAAAATTCTTCATCGACAGTCGACAGCCAACAAGAACATTTGGCCAAATATACATTCCAACCTCATTCTCTGTCATTATAATGTAAAAAAACAAAACTAGAAACGCTTTTTTCATTTAGTTACATTTACGTTTTTATCTTGAATAATAAAACAATTTATTTTAAGTTTTATATTTTTGTTTTTCTTATATTATGTAATATCGTCGTCAACAATACCTAACCTTGTACGTATAATTAAAAAAAAACACATTTCCCAAAATTAAAAAAAAAAATCAATATTTTTTTAACTCTCTCGAAACAATTGCGGTTTGTTATGTTCCATTGGAGACGATGTATTACATTTCGTATAAGTACGTTTTGTTTTGGATTAGTGGTGGGTGATTAAGTTGTAGTTCACTGTTATTTAATGTGTAATAGTTAATGCAATCCATTCCACGAATGGATCCCTAGACATCGGAAGAGGATACGGGGTAGACCCGTCAGGCGTTGGAGGTACGATATCCAGGAAGTGGCCGGAGCTACTTGGAACAGGATTGCACACCAGAAAGAGACCTGGGCGTCCACGATGGAGGCCTATGTCCAGAAATGGACCTGATTTCTTACACTAGTCAGTAATTAAACGAACCAAGTAAAAATAATTAATAATTAGTTAAAAACAAATTATGTGTGTATGTATGAGTTAAGTGAAAGAATGAAAGAAAAAGTGTATTATTTATTTATTTATTTTTTTTTTTGTACTCTATAATACATAGTAACTATTAATTTATTATTTAAAAGGAAAGAATCATACAATTTATTTATTTAAAATATAAAAAAAAAAAGAATAGAATGTATTACTTATTTTTTTCAAGTAAGAAATTAATCAATAAAGGCTTTATTATTATTATTATTATAATTAATGCAATAACTTACTTCATGCAAACCGCGAGCCGTTCTCTTGGTGAAATGGATTTTCTCCAGTGTGTGTCTTGTTTTTTGAGATGAACTTCTAATTTGCTCAGCAGTAAGTTAAACGATTTTTCTGACATTCTGAAGTATTCGTAAAACTTAGCTCCATCGTCCATCAGCTCCTTGTACAGAGTTGCAAACTCCCCTTCTGTTTCTCTTTTTTTCCATGCCTCATGGACCCACTTCCGTTTTTTCACTTGCTTTTCCTCCTCTTCGTCCAAAATTAAAGCAATCATCAAAAGGTCATTCTCCGAAAACTTCGCCATACTCGACTACTAAACTGGACTGTGACACAACGGACGAATTAACACTTCAATATAATTCAAATAGAAAACAATATGGGATCACTGCACTGTACGGTCACTGTGCCGTCACTTTCACGTCACTGATGTGTGTAAATGGACCTTAACATAACACTCTTTAATTACTTTATAAATCTTTACAATTACAATACAAATATAGACATAGAATACAAGATCTCTTAAAACTAATTATGATACAATACAACACTACTTTTTTACTTGAACTCACTTAACCTTTACATGTTTGTTTTTTATCACTATTTTCTTATATCTGATTCAAGATCTACATTTTCGGGTCCCCACACACTGTACCCAATCTTCATTTGGTTTCTCTGCAGATGATGCACTCTGTAGTTTCTTGTTCGTCAGTTTCTATTTCTGAGCTTTCTTTTTGTAGAACCGTTGACTTGAAAAGTTTTTTGTACACTTGATTCTTTTTTTGTTTCTTTCTCCGCTTAGGCTGTTTGGCCAGTTTTTCTCAAGCTAATTGCATTTTTTTTCTTTTCTCTCAGCTGCTTTTTTAATCTTCTCCTGAGATTCCTTTAACTTTTTCTCTTACATATTTTTGTAAGAAGTTCCAGTCAAAACTTCTCTCTTTTCACTTCTCCTCTTTCTTTGAATAATTTTCTTCCTAGCCTCGTCTGTTACGGGTAAAATGTTATCAGTCACAATTTGAAATAAGGAAGTCTTGGAGCTTTAAGGTCCACAGCAGTAGATAGAAGTGCTTGGAGTAGCCGGAGGTGCAGGTGTAGCTTCCACTGTGGAACCACTTGACGTTGACGCAATGCAGGGCAGAAAGGCTTCTGCAGAACGCGAAGGCATTGGTACAAACGTTGATGTTGACGGAACTGCATTATCTTTTACAGTCACAAGTTCTTCAGATGAAGGACTTGGACTGGAAACTGTCTCGTAGAAGCTTCATTTTCTTCAGAGAAGTGAGCTGCAGCAAGGTAGTCCAAATCTGTAAATATATTTTTCTTCAATGGATGAAGTCTAGTACAGAAAAACCCAGACTTTGCAAGTTCCATCCTGCAAATAGCCATGAAAGCTGTCCTGATCAAACCAGCAATCTCCCTTTGAGCAATTTTTAGAGGGCGATATTGGCTCATCCATTTAGCACAGGCTTCATTATACGCAGGCTTAAAGGGTCTCATTGTTGTACGGTCGAGCGGCTGAAGTTTGTGCGTAGTATGAGGGGGGAGGCTTATCTTATGCACGTTGTTGTCCCTTGCATACAAAATCACTTTTAGTTCCTTATGTGAGCTGTGACCATCCAAGATCAAAAGAGCTGGGCTCTCCTTTGTTGGATTTACACGAGCAACAAACATTTTTAGCCAAAGCAATGATCCACCCACTTTGTTCACAGGCGAAAATACTCCCCTTTGAAACTTCAGCCATTTTTACTCTCCCAAACACAAATAAAGGTGGTAAGAAAGCATCACCTGTAGCGTTGATCGTTAGTAACACAGTAACGTTTCTTCCTCTCTCTCCTCACGTGATTTTACTGACCTGCTTTTTGAGACAAAACCTTGGTGGCATTTCCATGCACCACTGACACTCCAGTTTCGTCACAGTTAAACATTTTTGATGGAGCAAACTTAAATTTGGTTAACATTGCCTCATACTTGTTAAAAAAAAGTCCACATGTTCCTTGTTAAAACCAACAGCCCTTTGAATACTTGTTGATTGAGGTTTTCGCATCGAGAGTTTGGGATGGCGGTTTAAAAATTCATAATAAAATTTATCACCTAACGTCTTTTTATCCTTCTTAAATTGGTGTGGAATTTTAAGATGTTCCGCCATCTCAAATCTTAAGAACTCTTTTTTATTCATTGGCATCATCTTGTTATCTAGATCAATTAATTTTTTTTTAACTTTATTGATTAACACAACTACAATAAAAACATGTTATAAGTGTTACAGAGTGTTGAGATTTGAGACATAGAATGGAGCATCAGTGATTTTTCTAAGGATTTTGGACTGGATGATTTGGAGACGACGGAAGTTGGAAGGTTTGGTGCTACCCCACACTTCCAAACCGTAGGTCCAAGCTGGTTTTATGACTACATTATACATTCAATTTTTAAGTTTTTGGTAGTTTTCATAGTACGGAAAGTTTAAATTATAATTTAAATCAAATTATAATAATTATAATTTGATTTAAATTACATTATACATTTTAAGTTTGTTATTAAGAGAAAGCTTGGGCCTACGATCCAGAAGACAAAGCAGTAACTTGTATCGTCTTGTTATGTCAGTTCGTTTTGTTTTCGTGTGTTGTTGCCAAATAAGACGTCTGTCGAGGCTAAGGCCAAGGTATCGGACTGAATCGGATTGAGGAATAAGAGCTTGGTTAAGACTGGAGGACAAGTGCTATGGCGTAGAGCGAAGGTGACGTGCACACTTTTCTGTTCATTTATTTTTATCCTCCATTTCCTTAGCCAAGGTTCTAGGAGAAGGAGGTGACTTTGTACATTATCAGATGCAGTTTGAGGATTCTTGTGTACAGAGAGGATAGCCTTGTCATCCGCGAAGGTGGCAAGAACCGACAATGGATGCTGTGGAATGTCGTGTGTATAGAGGGAGTAAAGGAGAGGTCCTAGGATACTGCCCTGAGGTACCTACCTGAGGTAATTAAATGCTTAACTCATCTTGATTCTAGTTCTGCCGAAAAGGTCTGCTTGAAGCGACCCGTTTGGGGATTCATATTCACATTCCCATTGTCTTTCAGAAGCTTTAATTTGTATGCCAACGTGCTTTTTGGGACCGAAAAATTAAACGATGCCTCCCTTATTCCCATTTTGCCGGCTAAGACTTACTCAATAGCAGGTTTCATTGAATCTTCAATCTTCGGACCAAACACCCCTTTTTTTTCTTTCGACATGGCGTGAAATGTGCCTGGAAAGAAAATAAGTTTTAGTACGTTAAAACACAATAGTGTTGGTACTGGAAAGTGATGTCTGTTCGATACTGGGCAAATGAGGGCGGGGAGAGTATTTAATTTATACTCCCAAACTAACGTTTTAAATTAAAATTTAATTACTGCTATCTATTGGCTGCGTAAGTAGTATTACCACAAAAAATAATTAAATACATTCTACTCACCAAGTATTGCAGACTAGAAGGTGAAGACTTAGGCCGGGAAGCCGCCGACGCGACAAAAACACATTCCTCACTCACTGCTTAGACAACACTGGCGGGAAACGACTGAGAACTGTACCGTGACCTTGTGTGATAAAGGGCTTGCATGACAATAGTTCATCTGCCTGCCCTTGCGCAGTTATTTGGAAACACGCTCTGTCCGATACTGGGCAGTGTCCCGTACTGGGCAAGTCTCCCCTATGAGGAACCTCTTACATGCCCCCTTCGAAAAAAATGAAAATTGGTAACCAATTTTCAAAACCAAAATTGGATACCAAGTTCAAAAAATGTTGTGAAATAAAAATTTTAAGTTACAAATTAAGTTCTTAAATCCCCGAAACAATAGGTGTCGGATAAAACTAATGAAATTCGCGCTGGTCTAATGTGCTAAGTCGTTATTACAATTGGACAATTGCCCTATCATTTTATATATTCTCAAGTTATAATACATACAATCTAACATCTTTCCTATCATTCTACGTTAATTTCTATATGTCAATATCATCATTACATCAGGATTTTCCACTTTATCAGAGCTAAGTATTGTTAAACATATTAAGTAGGTGGAATATTCCACGTACTTTATTCACATCGCTCGGATCAATCAATAAGTATGATGTATGATCCTCGGTCAAACTTTCTTTCAATTACATAGGCTCATATTTGGCCAGAAACTTAGCAACAGCTACAATTCGCTTTGTTTTGTTACTCCCATTTAAAGCCTTGGCTAACACTAAATCACCTACTTCAAAGGTTCTTATCACTTTATTGTTATCAAACAAACAATTTTTGACATTCCTACATTGTTTGATCTAAAGGTGTAGATGTGGGTCGTGAAGGGTAATAAAACGATGTGGTTTAAAATTTAGGAATGGCTATATTTCGCCCCGCTCCGGGGCACAGTGCCGGTAAACGAAGGTTTGGATACATGTTTAAAAATTAGTCAAATTCATCTATATAATTAGACTCGTCTTTAGACGTCACTTTCCTACTAAACTCTAAACTAACTGGTTTAAAGAAACATAACGTATTTGAACAACGTAACAATTAACAATTAAAACAATTAAAAACGATTAAAAAACAAAAATTATCACATAGAAGCTTGAGGTGTTGTTTGATCCTATTCTGTACAATTTGATTTAAATTTTCATAAGTTATAAAGCTGTCTCTGACGCACTTCAGAGTTGGGTGGTTTTCCCATGGCCTGATGGGTTTAATTCCAAACTGAGCCTTAATTGGGGTCATTTTTGTGGTTACACATTCGGTTGCATTAATACTAAATTCAATATCACCTATGTGATATGCCCATTTGTGGAGGTGTCCATATAGGCAAATTCTAAGTTTTTCAATGATATCTCTAATTGACATTTCAGCCCTATTCGACTGAGGATGCCTCATGGGCACAAATACAGGTTTTACATTTTCTGACTTTAAATACTGTAACCATCTTTGGTAATTCTGCAGTTAACCAGCCACTTAGGGGCGGGGCCTAATAGACTCGATAGCTTGTGGGCGGAGCCTAACAACTCGATAGCTTATGGGCGGAGCGAACGATCTATTTTGGCGGCAATTTCTTCACTTGAAGGCGCGAAATTTTAATCTATTTTTGTGACATTTTTCAGTTAATTTGTTTCCCCCCTCCCTCTAAGTTAGAATAAAATTTTGGGCTTACCTTTATTGGTCTTCTACCTCCTCAGGAAGGTCTTGGCCTGGTGGAGGGTATAATCTGGCGAGGTCCTCGAAAAATGCACTCGCAAGATCGTCACGATCAGAACGACTCCGGCGCCAGATGTACTCGCCTAAATAAGAGTCGAACTGATCAGTGACGGTCCTGCTGGTCAGATCTCTTTTGACGGCACTCCACGTCCCCTCAATGGAATTAGTGTGAACTACAGTCTGAGGGTCCTTGAAATGAAAGGAGTGGTTAACGGTTCCGTGAGGAAAACCTTCCTCCTCAAGGCAATCATAGTACCTCCAGCAGTCCGAATAAATGGTCGTAGCCGGCAGCACGGAGGCCTTAATTACCTTGAGGAGGGTATCTTTGTCTCTCATTTCAACAACCCTCAGAAAGCATCTGTTTGAATCACGCTCTACCCCGCCAAACACCCAGTGACCGTCTACTCGCCTCCCTCTATTATATTTTCTTTTCCCAAACTTACTCTCGTCAATTTCCACGATACGACCAGGCCCACCGATTTTCCCACTATCATCCATTAAACAAATGTCCGTGCACGCTTCGCGGAAAAAGTTCTGCCAATCACACACGGTGTGCTCTGACACACGCAACTCATGTAGGATAAATTTTTGAGGCAATTTATGAATAAATAGATAATTCATGATTAATAAGTCAATTATTTTAAGCCTGCTCTCCTGAAACCAACTACCTTGCCAAACTGACCGCCTCGATTGATGTCGCCCGGGATTTTTAACACGAACACGACACATCCACTCATAACCGTCACTCACTTCGTTCGCCTTTACCAACCTCATATCGCTTCCACACTTCGGGCATTTATAGACTCTCGCAATCAAACCAGCATTCATACAGAAGTCTAACACACGTCTCTTTCCCTCATTAGAAACACTCCCAGCTTTCAAACCAAACAGAAACTCAATTCTATCAGCCATTGTGGGACGTGGGTGATGTTAAAATAAATCTCCGGCACTTTCGAGGAAATGTCGTCGACCGACAACTAAAATTAACACTGAACGTGGTCTTCAAGCACTGAGAAAGTGTATTTTAAAAATAAAAAAAAAAAAAATGTTTGAATGATTTATAATAATAACTGGGGAGGTAATATTCTCAACTAAAATTAACACTGAACGTGGTCTTCACTTCAAGCACTGAAAAAGTGAATTTAAAAAAAAAAAATGTTTGAATGATTTATAATTAAAACTGGGGAGGAAATATCGCCAAACGACAACTAAAAAAATTAACACTGTACGTGGTCTTCAAGCACTGAGAAAGTGAATTTAAAAAATAAACTTTGAATGGTTTATAATAAAAACTGGGGAAGATAACTTGAAAGTTAAAATCTGGTACGTGACTTGTAAGAATCGGAACACAGAATGACCCTGGACAGAGGGTGTGGGTATGAGGGGATGAAATAACCCCCTAGGAGCAGGGAAAATAAACAAAAAAAAGCGCATATTTAAAATAAATTAAACATAGACCTAGAAATTAAAGTATTTTAGATTTACGTTCAGTGGCAAACATCGTTGATTTCGAATTTGGCGCTATAAAGGGGAGGCGGTGGCTCCACCCACAGCTTGAGATCGATGTCACTTAGCTCCGCCCACTGGCAAGCGATTCTCGACTGTACAGTCAACTGCAGAATCTTTTACTATTGAATTGACAATTTCTTCCTTATTGAACTGATTGAAATACAGCTTGAGGCATTCAATGGCAACTTGGGCAGTCTCCACCGTGACCACATATGCCTTAACATATTTAGAAAACAGGGTAACCACAATAAATAAACACAAAAATCAACACACACATAGTGATTGATATGTTCTGGCACCAATGTACAAGTTTTGTGATGAAAAGCTATTGTACTAATTTTCTTACTACTAATTCCTAACTATTTGCTTTAAATTGGGATAGTAAAAATCTTCTTGAACCAAACGCAAGGTCTTATACGTACCACAGTGATGGTATTCAGTATGGTTGTTATTTATGATATCCTTAATAATACTTTTAGGAAGTATAAGTTTAATACCTTCATCTTGTCTAACATAATAGGTGTTGTCACTAACAAAGAATCTATATTAGTACACACTTTTTTTTATAAATGGGTCATTTAATTACAAAGTTTTAATATGAAGACATTTGCGGTAAACAAAAGCGAGACACTTTTTAAATGAAAAATAATGTTTAATCACAAAAACAAATCAATATAACAGAATATAATACAAAACAAAAGATAAGTAAGCAACAACTCAACAAGTTCAACGAATAACATGGCTATAACAATGGCGGAACCTATTTGGGCGGGAAAGGTATGGCGGGAGGCGCCACACATTGGCGGGAAGATAGTTACAATTAAAAATTACTAGAAACTACTACACATATTATTTAATATGTTAATAATACACTTGATTTTTCAACTGTGAGCTTATTAGGCTCTCTGTAATCAATACACAAACGATAGTCTTGACTATTATTTTTCTTTTTTACTAGAACAATAGGAGAGCAATCCTCAGAATTACTCTCTCGAATAATTTTATTTTTAAGTAAATCATCAGTTATTTCTTTTACTTCTGTTTTTTCCATAAAAGAGAGTCGACATGGTTTGAAACTAAATGGTTTCTCTTCCTTCAATGTGATATTCAATTCATAATTTATTTTAGGCTCGTCTGGTTTAACAATATTTAAATAAAATTCAGATATAATGTCACTGACTTCATTTTGATACCTATCGGGTACATTAATATCATAATATATATATAAGTAAGTCATAAATATATATAAGTTTGAATGAGAAGAATAATTTATATCAATTATATAGTATATTATGTTACTAGGCTGTGAAGTGAGTTTTTTCTTTACCGCGGCAATTACATTTACTGTCGAGCGAAGCGAGACAGTAAATATTGCCAAGGTAAAGAAAAAACACTTCACAGTCGCGTAGCATATGCTATATTTTCCGAGATAGGAGACAATGAAAAAATATTAAATATGAATAAATAATCAATATAATAATAACAAATATTAGTACATACTTAAGATTTAAAAAAAGAAACCTTAAAAAGAGGTTACACTATAAGAAAAGATAAATAAAACGCATTGACATCTAGCGGAATTAAATTGTACTAAGAATTTCTACAAAGACTGCAGCGCTACTAACGGAAGTTTTGACAACTGCCAGCAGTACAATAAAAACTTTTTTCGTCCTAGGACGTAAAAAATGTTTTCTTCTACAGCTAGGAGTAATGAAATAGTTATTTGTGCAACTAGTGCGGAAAGTGGCACTTTGCTGCACTCGAGAGAAATATTTACAAAAAAAAGGAAAGGTTTCTCGAGTGCAGCAAAGACACTTTAAGCTCGAGTTGCACATTACATTTTTCCTACAGTTAGTTTTTTAACATTTCAGACAGTTTTCCTACCTTCGTATTGTTACACCAAGAACTAAAACTTTCGTATCTGCTTTCGTATTTTTGTTTGGACTTGTCTGGAAATAAATTCAGTGTTACATTTTTCGCTATTGTAGCCAACTCTTCTGGAGTATTACTAAATTCAAAATCACTTTCGCTACAACTATCCATTTTCAGACAACTGTTTCTAAAAGGAATAATGAAAGGTTTTTCAATATTTACTAAACCAGCTGTTATAGTCAGTGTTGCCTTTTTTTTTTCGAGATTCAGCAAACCTGACCAAGCGCTGTTATTATTTTTTATTATAACACTTACTCATCACATTTAATTCTTTTTTTTTTTAGATTGTCTATCTTTAGTTTTTTATATTTGAACATTTTTATATTTTATATAGTGTAAATCATGTATTTAGTTAAAAAAGTAACATTAGTTGACATTGTTGTTTTTATTATAATTTGGATTATCTAATCTTTGTTTAGATTTAAGTTGTTTATGTTCTTAAGTTGGAACTGTGGATACTTTATAATTTTCATTTTTCTTAGTTATTTTTGTTGATTTTTATTTAGTATATTTTAATTATTTCATTGTTTGTTTACAAATGTCAAAATATAAATGTAGTTGATTGTCAGCTCTCAAACTGTTTAACACTCTTTTAATTGTAACTTAAGAACACGCATAATATATATAGTACTAAAGAGTACCAAAGTGGTGACCTTACGACGTTTAACATGACAGAACAAAGTAGAAGTGCGATCGCGACACCGGAAATTCCTCCACGATCAGAAATCGGCCGTGTTTCGATGAAGATACCTCCATTCTGGCGGAAGAACGTTCAGGTATGGTTTAGACAAGTCGAAGCGCAATTTTTTACGGGTCAAATAACAACAGAGACTACAAAATACTACCACGTCCTAGGTTCTTTAGATAGCGAAGTAGCGGAACTGGTAGAGGACTTAATTTCGAAACCTTTGAGTCAAACACCATACTCGGACTTAAAACAGCGACTCATAGCAGAATTTCAAGAGACTGAAGGTCGTAAAATAAAAAAGTTTTTAATTGAAATGGAGTTAGGAGACAAGAAACCGTCCACTCTACTTCGAGAAATGCGCAGTTTGGCTGGAGATAAGGTTAGTGACGAATTTCTTAGAAGTATGTTTATAGACCGACTTCCAGCGCACGTAAGACCTGTGCTAGTGTGCAGCGATGCCTCGCTAGACAGCATTGCGACCATGGCAGACAAAATGACTGACATGTATGCTTCAACATCTGCCAGTACAATTGGTTCTCGGGGAAATGCAACGGAACAAGTGAGTGAGTCCAAGCAAATAGCTGAAATACTTGAAGCTATTAAGGAGCTTAAAAACAATTCGAAAAACCAAAGCACGAAAAAAAGATAATTTCGACCTCGTAGCAGATCTAGGAGCAGATCAAAGTTCCCTACCTGTTTCTACCATTGGAAATTCGGTGAAGAAGCAAGGAAGTGTGTTAAACCCTGTAACTTCAAAACTAAAACGGAAAACTAGAAGGCCAATCGCTGGAAGCGGCAGACGAGGTTGGCTCAGTAAACTCAAACCGCTTATTTATCACAGAAAAAGACACTGGTAAGAAATATTTAATAGATTCCGGAGCTGACATAAGTGTAATACCTCCATTACTTAAAGACCGATATAATGAAACGAAAAGGCTACTGTATGCAGCAAATGGCACTACTATAAAAACATATAGGGAGCGTATGCTCAGATTAAATTTAGGACTACGACGGGAATTTTGCTGGCCATTCGTTATTGCCAATGTCCAGGCACCAATAATTGGCGCAGATTTTATACGTCATTTCAATTTATTAATAGATCTAAAGAATAAACGACTTATGGATTCTATAACTTCTCTTTCGGCCATATGTTTTAAATCAAATTCCAAAACTAATTCAGTTCTCGTCATTTCTCCACAACAAAAATACAGTAACATTTTAAAAGATTTTCCTAAATTGCATCAAGAATCTCCTATATACACACCTCGAAATTGTGATGTTAAGCATGTCATCGTTACTACGGGACCCCCAGTAACGGCAAAAGCACGCCGACTGGCACCTGACAAGCTGGCTATAGCAAAACTTGAATTTCAGACTATGATAAACATGGGTATATGTGATAGATCTAGGAGCGTAAATGGAGGTCATCATAAAGGATAACACAAATAGTCTCTCCACGTAACGTTTTACGTGGAGAGACTATTTGTGTTATCCTTTATGTATATGTCGTCCATCAAACAGTTGTTGAGCAAGTGCACTCCACCTTGTACCGAAGAAAGGAGGCTCGTGGAGACCTTGCGGTGACTACCGCGCACTCAACGCAGTCACACAACCCGATAAGTACCCAATTCCTCATATTCATGATTTTAACAGTCAACTAGCAGGAAAGGCAATTTTTTCAAAAGTGGATCTTGTCAGAGCATACCATCACATAGCGGTAGCAAGTGAAGATGTACCAAAAACAGCAGACATAACACCTTTTGTTTTTGGTACTTTGTTACTTTATTATCACCACATAATGCCGTTGTCATTATGTGGTGAATTCCCAAATCAAGTGTGAGATGTTTGAATAACTTACAGTCGAATTGTCGGCCTCTGTCTGTAGTTATATACTTCGGAATGCCGAATCTTGAATGCCAGGTTGTTATTATAGCCTTTGCTACTGTCTCTGCTGTAATATCGACTATTGGAGTGGCTTCAGGCCATCTTGAAAAACGATCGATAAATGTGACTAGATATCTATAACCTTCTGATGGTGTTAGTGGTCCGACGATGTCAATGTTTATGTGCTCAAATCGTTTTTCACATGGTTGGTAGTGTCCAACTGGGCTTTTTGTGTGTCTTGAGACTTTTACCCGTTGACATGCAACGCATGCTTGCGCCCAAACGTTTAAGCGACGAAACGACAACGCCACACCTCGACAGCTACGACACCTAACAACCTTTTGTATGTGGATACTTTATCATTTTCATTTTTCTTAGTTATATTTTTGTTGATTTTTATTTAGTATATTTTAATTATTTCATTGTTTGTTTACAAATGTCAAAATATAAATGTAGTTGATTGTCAGCTCTCAAACTGTTTAACACTCTTTTAATTGTAACTTAAGAACACGCATAATATATATAGTACTAAAGAGTACCAAAGAACACTGGAGTGCGGTAAAGTAGAAAGTACAGGAATGTGCTGTTTTGCGTACTATTTTGAGTGCGATAATAACCACTTTATCGGTCAACTGTAGGAAAAGATTTTTTAAGTCTACGTAATGAAAAAATGGATTTTAGCAATGTTTTTTAGGCTCTAAAGTTCCTATTTTACAGCCTACCACGGAAAATAGTATATTATGTTACTAGGCTGTGAAGAGAGTTTTTTCTTTACCGCGGCAATTACATTTACTGTCGAGCGAAGCGAGACAGTAAATATTGCCAAGGTAAAGAAAAAACACTTGCCAGTAGCATATGCTATTTTTTCCGAGGTAGCAGACAATGAAAAAACATTAAATATTAATCACTAATCAATATATAATAATAACAAATATTAGTACATACTTAAGACTTAAAAAAAGAAACCTTAAAAAGAGGTTACACTATAAGAAAAGATAAATAAAACGCATTGACATCTAGCGGATTTTAATCGTACTAGAAGCATTTCTACAAAGACTGCACTGGTACTAACGGAAGTTTTGACAACTACCCGTCGGAAAATAAAAATCTTTTAGTTCCTAGGACGTAAAAGATTTTTTCTTTACAGCTAGGAGTAATGAAATTTTTAAGTCCACGTAATGAAAAAATGGATTTTAGCTATGTTTTTTAGGCTCTAAAGTTACTATTTTACAGCCTACCACGGAAAAAATAAATTTTATCAATAGTGGATTGATTAATCTTTTTAGTAATAATTACAGTATCGGAAAAGTTAATTTCTATATCAGGATAGTTAAACATATTTTTACCTAAAATACAGTTAAAAGCCATTGTTTCATCAGAAACAACATAAAATTTTAAATTAAATTCTATACCTTGAATGTACACCACATGTGTAAACAAACCAGTTATGATTAGCTTCGAATTATTTGTACCAACATAAGATTCGTTAGAGTCTGGTAGAGGTGACATTAGGGCCGAAGGCACGAGCTTCTGTTTCAATAGAGAAATTGGAGTGCCAGAGTCCAAACCCGCCGTCTAAGTACGACTGGTAGAATCAAGGTCTATTCCCAGGGTGACTGTGTAAGGTGAGTAGAATGTAGCGTTGGTGACAGATATATTGACAAAATGCACTTTATCATCACGAGATTTGTCCCGGTCAGTGCCGGATTTACCACTAGGCCAACTAGGCCGCGGGCTTAGGGGGGGCCGCAGGTACGGGCAATAACATTGATATGGCTTGCCACTCAGCGCCTTTGACACAGTATATTCTAAGGAGTATTTCTTGAATTTGAGTATGATCCTGAGTTCTAAGTTAGTTAGTAGACCAAATATCAAGTTGATGTTAGTTTATCACTCGATACGTTAGTTTTTCAAATATTACTCCAAATAAGAGTGGTCTGGTCACCTATCAACCTATACTAACATCAACTTGATTTTTGGTCTACTAACTAATTTTATATTCAGGACCACGAAAATCACATTGTTAACCAAAATGGCCGGAACAAATCCATCGGTTTTTTTTTTTTTTTTTTTTCAAATACCTATTGCCAAGCTGAAAAGCTTATGTCCCGCAGACGAACTTAGCCAATCACATATTTTTTACAGGCACCAAAAGATTACTCGTTAGTCAAACACTCTTTTGCACGCGATCTCCTGAACTATACATTTTAAAAAGTATTTTAATAATTAAAAAGAAATCTTCCAATTTATTATAGTTTATATTCTTTTAGCGAATTTTCAAAGAAAATTACGCTATTGCAATGGCTTCAAAATTTTTGTAATGCGAATTTTTCCATGGAAATCCGTTTTAGACCATTCTGAATCGATTCCTAAAATTTAACACTTTTTTTATGTATGTATGTATATATGTGTCACTCCAGACGATATCTCCCCTTAGGATGCACTTAAAAATTTCAAACAAATTTTAAAATGTCAATAATATCAAAAGAAAGGATGAGTTCGTTGGCCAGAATTTTGGAGTTCATTTAGGGGTCAAATTTTTATAATTTAGGGTCAAAAATAGCATAAAAATGTTTTTTTTTCTATTTTACCCTCCTTTAATATGAAAATATGATAAAAGTGTACATAACAATTACTGTAATCTTAAAGAGCTTTCCAACGATATGCATCTTGAAGGGTAAATACTATTTTCACTTTTGTACCCCGTACCCCTGCGTTAAAAATTTTTTTTTTTTTTACTCATGCAAATTCTAAACCAAAATTTTCCTATATTATCATAAGCTAATGATACGCAGATTTCTTTGAAAATTCGCTCATCAAGTCATGGTGCATGACTGGACTTTTTTTATATTAGTTGTTAAGTTAGGCCTACGAATATTAACTTTACCATAATGGTTTTGTAAAAAAAAATCAAAGAAAACCCAATTATAGAACTGCTATAGTTCATAAAAACTAGGACGAAACAACAATGAGGGGGGGGGGGGGCGCTAGTAAAATTTGGCCTAGGGCCTCAAAAGTCCTAAATCCGGCACTGGTCCCGGTCCTGATGTTCTTTACTCGAGCTTGGCTTATTTAATGTTCTAATAGGACACTGAGCTAAAGTATGTTGAGACGATTGACAGCCGAAACAACGCTTACCGTTGTAAGGTTTGGGACAATTGTTTGACAAATGTTCATTAAGAACCCCACAGTTATAACACCTGATATCCTTTTTAACATCCTTTGATGTTGAAGGACGATCCTTTTTATTTTGTTGAGATGACAAAGTTAAATTAGGGCTGTTTTGATTTAATCCTTTTCGGTCTTGAGGGTCATTTTTAAAGCCAAAAAATGATTTCCTTGACTTAATTACTTCATTGTAAGTTTTTATATCTCAAAAAAGTTCGTTTTCATCAAGGTGGAAATTACCTAAGAGATAAAATCCCAACTCTCTGTTCCGTAAACCCTCAACAATTAAACGTTTACTTTCCTCAAAGTTAACACCAAGTTGTCTCATCAATCTCATTTTGTGTAGAAAGTAATCAGAAACGTCTTCCTTCTTCGGCATCGTTCTCCATCGTTCTGACGTCGAAGAGTCAGATATAAACGCATCACTAAACTTGCTTTCAAATTGCTGTTCCATCAGATTGATTTATGAACGCATCTTGCTTGATGCCTAAGCGCTACATTTATGAACCTGTGTTTTAAGTCTTGTCTTCCCCCGCTTTTTTGAATACACGTTCTTCCTCTTCAGCTCTCTCCGACTTTGTACCTCGTGTCTAGCGTCTCATTTATTACAATACCTTTTCTTTAAATTCATAAAACACTTGAACATGGTGGCAGCGGTGTTTTCTTTATTTTTTTTAATTTTGATTTATAAGGTGACTATAGATTATGGTAGTGGTTCCATCAGATTCTGCACCAGAACCAGGAACTAGCTCACACTCGCATCAAGCTTCATCAGGTATCGTTAATATTAACACTGAAAATATTATGTCTAATAATAATTTATCTGTACGCCGGAAGAATGGCCGGTATGGAAGAAAAGGTTTGAGAGATATATGTCTGTTAGCGGAGCTAAAAACCGAACTTCAGAAGAAAAAATCGATATTCTCCTTTACATTCTGGGGGAAAAGTCGGAGGAGATTATCAATCAATTTCCGGAGCCGACATCATACGACGATTTATTGGCTAAACTGGATTCGTATTTCACACCAAAACGAAACGTCACGTTTTAACGCTTTTCCTTTAATTCGAGGCTCCAAAAACCAGGCGAAACAGTCGATGGATTTATCACTGCTCTTCACTCAATTGCTGAGCATTACGATTTTGAAAAACTTAAAGATTCTCTTATCAGAGATCAGTTATTAGTGGGTATGTCGGACAGAAAAACAAGCGAACAACTTCAGCTTCGACCTTCTCTTACTTTGGAAGAAGCCATAACAGCTGCGCGTCAAGCGGAAATCCAAACGAAACATAACGAGATTCTTCGCAAAGAACTTCACATTAACTTTACTACACGTGGAAATAGAACACAGAATCATCCATCTACTCAGTATACGCCTGCTTCCAACTCAAGATCAACGGCTCAACCTACTGCTTCTCAACCGGCTGTTTCTGGTACTAGACAGAACAATTCAGGTAAATCTTGTCCTTTTTGTGGTAAAAACCCACATCCTAGAAAATATTGCCCAGCAAAAAAATCAATGTGCAAATTTTGTAAAAAAAACTGGACATTGGGCCAATGTGTGCCGTGCTAAAGGAAATAAAAATAATAGAGTGTACTCAGTAGATCAAGAGTGTAAAAATTTAGAAAATTTACTACTCTCTAACACTCAAATTCAAGATGCCCCTAATTCCAATTTTATTGGGCTGGTAAGCCTTAATATTCTTAACATTGCCAAAAAAATTAAAGTTGCCCTTATTTATTAAAGAATTTGTCCAAAATATCAATTTTCTAATTGATACAGGAGCAGATGTTTCCTGCCTCCCTTTACAATTTGTGCCAAAAAATTGGAGATCCTCTATTTGTAAGTCCTCTGATACACTATATGGACCAGGCACTAATAAACTAATGTTAGCTAGCCGGTCCCTTGAAACTGAGTGTCTCATTTAAAGAAAGAGATTTAAATGTTAACTTTCACATAATTCGTAATCTAACGACTCCGATTCTTGGACGTCCAGAAGTAGATACTCTAAATTTGATAACTTCAAATATAAACAATGTACAGTCGATTAGTGATACTTCCAACTCTGGCTTAATTAAGCAAATTCAATCTGAGTTCCCTGATTTATTCAAAGAAATGGGAAAATTTAAATATACCACTATTAAGCTGCACTTGGCAGAAAATTATGTTCCTTTTATCAAATCCTCTCCTAGATCAGTTCCTATTCCTTTATTAGATAAGTTAAAAAAGGAATTGGATCGATTAGTCTCATTAAATATTATAGAACCTGTTTCGGAGCCAACTGAGTGGATTGCTCCTATAGTAGTTATCCCTAAGGGAGATAGTGTCCGTATATGTGGAGATTATTCTAGACTCAATGATTTTATATTGCGCCCTCATTTTCCTATTCATAAAGTTGAAATTACTTTATCTATGTTGAGCTACTTTAGCTCAACTTCATGGTGCAAAATAAAGTTAAGATAAAGTTGATCTTAAACTAGGGTTTTACCAATTAGGATTAGATAAAGAATCACAGCTTATAACTACATTCATAACTCCCTTCGGAAGATATTTTTTCAAATCCCTTCCCTTTGGTATATCGTGTGACCGGAATATTTTTCAAGTAAAATTGCAAAAATAGCCTCCAATATGGAAGATGTGGTTTTTCATTTAGATGATTTTTTGGTTTTTTCAAAAACCAAAGAAAGACATGATGCAATTTTATTTAAATTACTAAAATCCCTTCACGAGGAAGGTGTCTCTGTTAACTGGGATAAAACGATTTTGAGAGTTACAGAAATAAATTACTTAGGTCATCATATAACAGACAAAGGAATTTCTATTGATCCTTCTCGCGTTATCGCTCTATTGAACTTCCCAGTTCCGACTAACAAAACTCAAGTGCAACAATTTTTGGGTGCTGTAAATTTTTCATCCAGGTTTATCAAAGATCGAAGTAACATTCTTGAACCATTAAATAGTTTATTGAAAGAAAATTCATGTTTTGTGTGGGATCATCCTCAGCAAAAATCATTTGATACTATTAAGCGGATGCTCTCAGAAGCTCCTACTCTAGCCTTCTTTGACCATACTCAGACAATTATCGTCAGTGCTGATTCGTCGTCCTACGGCTTAGGTGCTTGTTTAATGATGAAAAAAGACGGTGTTTGTCAGATAGTGGCTTATGCTTCTAGAAGCCTCAGGGAAAATGAACGAAAATACACCAGTCAAATTGAAAGAGAAGCCCTAGCTCTTACCTGGGCCGAAGAAAAATTCAAAGAATATATAACCGGACTTAAGATAATCCTACAAACAGACCACAAACCCCTTTTACAAATTTTAAAAACAAAGCCTTTAGACGAACTAACACCTCGCCTAATGCGTTTTCGTTTGAGACTCATGAGATTTAATTATTCTGTTGAATATATCCCAGGCAAGGATATAGTTGTCGCGGATGCATTATCAAGAAACCCTATTTATGATCCAAACCCTGATTATGATTTAACTAATTTACTTAAAGAGACAGATCAATTTCTAAGTAGCATAAGTAAATCACTCCCGATAAAAGATGTTTATCATGATAAAATATTATGTGAACAGACCAAGGATAAAATTTCAAATAAAATAAAATCATATTGTATGTCTGGTTGGCCTGATAAAAAAGATTTATCTACAGAATTAATTCCCAATTGGCAATATCGCCATGAATTCAGTATTATCAATTTATTATTGGCCAAGGGATGTAGAATTTTTATTCCTCCCTCTTTACAAATGGAATGCTTAAATTTTATTCACACTGGTCATTTCGGTTTGACCAAATGTAGAGACAGAGCTAAGCAGTCTGTATGGTGGTTAGGGTTGTCTAGCCAGCTGGAAAATCTAATTAAAAATTGTCCAAAATGTGTGGAGCACAGAATAAACCCTAAAGAATCACACTATGACACGTTAATTCCTAAAAATCCTTGGCAGATACTCGCCGCAGATTTATTTAAACTGGAAAAATGGTATCTCATTGTTACAGATTGTTTCTCAAGATTTTTTGAAATTTATCCTCTTGAAAATTTAAATTGTCAAACTATAATCGATAAATTCAAAGATTCTTTTTCCTGATTTGGTATTCCTCAAATTATAAAAACTGACAATGGACCGCAATTTGGTACACAATTTAAAGAGTTTGCGGATAAATATAAGTTTGATCATATCACCAGTTCCCCTTACTATGCTCAATCAAATGGTGCTGCAGAAGCCGCAGTTAAAGTGGCTAAATCGATATTAAAAAAGAATTCAGATGATTTTCATTTAGCTTTATTGTCATACAGATCTACACCTCTTGAGAACGGATTCAGTCCATCCGAACTTCTCATGAACCGAAAGCTTAGATCAACTCTTCCTATATTACCTAATAAACTGACTGAACCTGTTGATTTAACCTTGGCTCGAACTAAAGAACAAGAGTTAAAGATGAGACAAAAGCAAAATTATGATAAAGCACATAAAACTGTAAAAAATCTATCTGATTTGACGATTAATGATGCTGTGTGGATTACGGATTTAAGAGATTATGGACATGTTACACAAATAGGTCCAGAACCTAGGTCTTATTTAGTTAGGTGTGGTAATGGTGTTTATAGGAGAAACCGCTGGTTCTTAGTACCTGCTCCTTATTTTAAAGAAAAATCTAATCCTCCTCTAGGTCATACTCTCTTGCTTTCATCACCTACTCAAAATCCTTCTCCTGTTGATACTGTAGTTCCTTCACCTATTCCTAAACCTTTTACATCTGTGCCTAATCTTCCTTTACCTTCTCCAATTTGTGACCTCACTGATAAAGTTGTTCCAACCCCTGATCCACCAAATTCTCAGCCTGTAAATAAATCTAATCGACCTGAAAGAATTAAAACAAAGCCAATTTGGCATTAAGATTATGTATCAGTTTGAAACTGTGTTTAAATTTGTGATTTAAATTTCAATTTATAATACTTTCAATATTGTATCTAGCTCTTAAGAATTTTTCTAAATGATTGTAACGTTTAATACTGAATAAAGTTTAAAAAAGAAAATGTCTTCAAAGAAAGGGGGATGTTCCATCAGATTGATTTATGAACGCATCTTGCTTGATGCCTAAGCGCTACATCTATGAACCTGTGTTTCAAGTCTTGTCTTCTCCCGCTTTTTTGAATACACGTTCTTCCTCTTCAGCTCTCTCCGACTTTGTACCTCGTGTCTAGCGTCTCATTTATTACAATACCTTTTCTTTAAATTCATACTACACTTAAACAATTGCGACCAGTTATTAAAATAGTACGTTGAAACCAATCTTTGGCTGCCCCAATAAGGCAAGCTCTCGCAGCTTCAATCTTAAGATCATCATTCCATTATTAATTTTAACTAAGCCTTTCAAGTGTTGGAGCCAATCTTCCGCTTTTGTGGATGTTTCTCTGCCGGTAAATTTATTTAAAACTTTGTCAAAGTTAGGTACTACTCCCGAACTATTGTTGTTTTTAACTAAAGCTTCTAATATTTTAGCTTGTTAGAATAAAACGGTGGTTAAAGTCTCGGGCAAAACAGAATCTTGAGGTAGGGAAACATTACCCTCTTCTCCTTCTTCTGTGGTACTCATTTTCGTCAAGTCTATACTTCCTTAAACATGAAATTTACTCACTTTCGGAATCAAATTATAATTATTATTAACTACGGGAAACAGACAGTGAAATATTACCAAAAACTTAAAAATTGAATCACTTTCGGAAGTAAAATTATAAAAAACACATTATCCTGCTTTACTGACTTAAAAAAAAAAAAAATCACTGAAGCGACAAAAGAGACGCAATCCGAAAAAAAGTCAGTTTTTGTTTTTTTATCCGATTTTATCGTTTGAATCCTACTTCTGAATCTGAAGCCACTTGCGGTAAACAAAAGCGAGACACTTTTTAAATGGAAAATAATGTTCAATCACAAAAACAAATCAATATAACAGAATATAATACAAAACAAAAGAAAAGTAAGCAACAACTCAACAAGTACAACGAATAACATGGCAATAACAATGGCGGAACCTATTTGGGCGGGAAAAGTATGGCGGGAGGCGCCACACATTGGCGGGAAGATAGATACAATTTAAAATAAATTGAAACTACTACAAATATTATTTAATATGTTAATAATACACTTGATTCTTCAGATAAAACAAGTACTGGGAATCCATCAGATTTCTCAAGTTCATCAGACGGTCCATCAAGTTGGTCAATAGGTGGATATCTGGAGAGGCAATCAGAAACTATATTGGAACTACCTTTAATGTACTCTATTGTAATATCAACTAACTGTAAGGAGGCAAGCCAACGACACACTCTATTCGCTGGATTGACTACCAAAGTGCTTTCTAAAGCCTTATGATCCGTATAGATTACCGTGGTAAAGTTAGATGACGTTATGTAATTAAACAATTTTTTTGACTAAAAATACAATTCCTAACATCTCCATTTCCATAACAGAATAAGATTTTTCATTTTTGTTGAGCTTACGCAAACTGTAAAACTCTAATTTTTTTCATTAACTATCTGATATAATTGACCAGCGACTGCTATCTTTGAAGCATCGCACTGTATGAAGAAGGGTGAATTAAAATCTGGATAAGTAATATGACTTGTTTTAAAAATAAAGTTTTTACCTTTTCAAATTTTTCATTTGTCTCCCGAGTCCATTTGAACTTATTGTTTTTTTTGCATAATTCGTAAAGAGGTATACACTCTTGGGAGTATTTTGAGCTAAACCTTGAATAAAATAAAGTTAAACCTAAGAATGAGCGCATCTCCTTAACATTCTTCGGGATTTTAAAATTCGCGATCGCTTTCACCTTTTCCGGAGCAGGTGCACAACCAATTATAATAAAATGAAAACCGATTAATTTCACTTCAGCAGCAAAGAACATTGATTTTTCCAGGTGCAAAGTGATTTCTGCCTTTCTTAATGCTCCTAATAACGCATCAATCGTCTGTAGATGTTCGCCTGCGTCGGTTGATACAATACACGCGTCGTCCACAGTCCATACATCTTTTTAATTTTATTTTTAAATTTTCAGGGAGGCAATGTTCTACTGCTCGGTCTAACCCAGCACCACTGCAGCAATGGCCAAACACACACCTAGTGTATTGGTTTACTTTAATTCCTATAAATAAATCCCATGTACTTTTGGAAATTCGGTGATAACTGGACTGCACCATATCTATTTTCGTAATGAACTTGACATTTGACATTGATTGTAATACCTCTGACCCTTATATTAAAAAATTGAAATACAACATCGGCGTGGTTTCGTCGAAGTCCAAAGATCGATGATTCAACAGGTTGTACGTTCAACAAGTGGTTGAATAAAATCTTATGAGAGAATTTCACTCCAACTTGTTTTAGCAGAAGAAAGATCGTATGTTCAGCTGATCACAAATGATCCCGCTCATACGCTATGGCCCTAAAAATATATAACCATGGAATTAGCTATTTAGCCAATTGAAATATTTTCTAAGTTTCAAAAAATTAACTAATTAAAGAAAAAAAGCTTACGATCGTGTCGGCTGAATGTGAGCACCGAAGACAGAAGAAAATTTAATTACAAAAAAATGAATGACTACATTCAAACTCAATAACACGGGATTCTCAGTAAAATCGAGAATTTCTCAGAATATAAAAAAATGGCAGACTCCAGCTACCTCGCTCTAACCCGGGCGATGAGGGGATACGCCCTGCGTCTTCGTCGAAGTTCTAGGAACGTATGCTTTGGCTAATTTCCGATAACTAGGCCTAGATAAAATTGACAAGCTAGCCAACCTCAGGATTCAACGAAAAATAACTAAATATTTATATTACAAATCTTTCCATTTGGAAATCTATCATGATACAAAATTAGGATTCATTCATAAAAAAAAAAAAAAAAAAATTAAAAATTAAAATTAAATTAGTTACATGATAAAGTTAATTTAATCATTCATTGTCACGTCATACATTACACAAGTTAACTGAGTCTTATTATTACAAAAGGCTCTGTTCAGATATTCATTACTGCTGATTGAATTATCATCAAATAAAAAAAATACACAACATAATCCCCCCCCCCCCTTTAATTATGCTAAGTAATTATTTATTAATTACTGATCTATAGTTTGTAACACACACACACACATATATATATATATATATATATATATATATATATATATATATATATATATATATATGTATATGTATAACTATGGTGATACTATATTTCCCCATACTTTGTTTTGTAAAAATTTTGATATCTTGAAGAGAATTAAACATTTTTTAAAATACAAATTAAGTCAGAAAAGCATACATAAGTCATTAACAGTAAGGTTTTTTAAATAAATAAAGTTTATTTATTACATACATTTTTGTCATATTTAATTAATTAACCTATCACATATAGACTGTATGAGAATTATATTAATTACTTGTAACTCTAGTCAAATTCTAAGTTCAACTCATCATATATTATTACTGATATAATTCATCATCAGAAATATTAAAAAAAAAAAATTTTTAGTCAATTAACAGTTATCTAACTCAATTATTCAACCAAAATTAATTAAAAAAATTCAAAGTTAAATTTATAAAACTCATTATACAATAACAATTCAAATAAATATTCTATAATTCCTATTACATTATTTATCTATTTTCTAAAAAAAAAAAAGTATTTATTATCCTGAGAACTCGTTAAGACAATATTATGTATTTAAGTTTAAGTTATATAATTCAAACTATAATTAACTTTAAATCATACATAATAATTAACATAATTTTTAAATTTCGAATGGGATTTGAGTTTCCCTATTATTATATTATTCTATAACAATTTATCTAATTACTAAGTTATGATAACATACATTTCTTTGCATCTTGAATTTCAATATTATGTCACATAATAAACATTTGATTAATCATTCAAAATTTAATTGGAATATGATTTTCCCTCACATAATATGTCTTAAGCATAGTGGTATGAAATTTACCTCTATATCTACCATCTTGGAGTTATTAATTCATATATTGGATCCTTAGATTTGTCGGTAACCTTATAAGGGCCTTCATAGATAGGCAAAAACTTGGCATTAATGCGTTTATCAGCATCGCTTACTCTTAATGCTATAACGAGCACCTGTTCTTCTACATTAAATTTTTTAAACACCTTATCTTCAGCAAAAGCTTCATTTCTGATCTCAGCATTCTTAATTAATTCACTTTTTACAGCATTAAAATCAACAGTATTACATCTTTGTACATCTTTGTACGTCTCATTATGCAATCTGTTGTAAAGGAAATTCTTGAATATCATGACCAAATCTCTGCGAAGGGGTAATTTCAGTACCATATTTTATGGCACTGAGAAGAGGTTTCAATTCCTCGTCACTTTTGGAAGCGTTAGCTATTTTAGAACTAGTTAACGGTAAAGAATTTAAATGATGAATTTCAATGAAGCCTGTTTTCTTCAAATTTGGTTTTGTTGGTAACAGAGGCAGGCAACCGTGACAACGTGTCAACGTTTCCATGTTCTCAGATTTTGTGCGATATACGGGTCGCACAAATCTTAGGTAATTCTTTACTAGGATTTAAAATTTGCGATAAGGGTTTATTATCCACTAAAAGAATAAATTTTCTACCAAAAAGGATCTGATAACCAATTTTAACACCAAAGATTATAGCGTATGCTTCCCTGTCTATTTGACTTCATCTGCACTGGGTTCTTGATAAGGTTTGTGAGGCAAACATTATGGGTTTTTCTTTCCCTTTCTCTGTGATGTGAGACAAACTTGCCCCCACTCCCACAGGAGAGGCATCTGTGGATAACACCTCCGGAAGGTTTGGATTAAAATGTACTAAGCAATTTTTAGAAGCCATTTGATTCTACTGCCCTGATCAAGGTGAGAGTTTTCCCTCGACGAATTGATTTCTTAAAGCTGTATTCAAGAATGTTCCAAAGCCACAACGTGTGTGTTGCTAGCTTCTGAAGATCTGCCAGGTAATCCTTAAGAGGTTCCTTCTCCCGATATCTGTTGTGGAATGTAAAATATTTCTAGCGGAGCCGGATCGTAGTGTTCTTTTAACACTGAAACAAGCGAATCCATCGTCTTATCTTCGGGGTGTTCCGGTGAAATCAAATCGGATAAGGTGTCATATACTGAACCTGATAAGTAATGAAGAATGTAATTACGTTGGGTCTGAAAATCGTTGATGCTATAAATTTGAAAAGCACCTTTCAATCGTGTAAACCATCGCTCAAATTTCATGTTTCCTTGGTAATGTTCCACCGTACCGTCAGGAATTTTCGGCGTTCTGGTTCCTCCAAGGAGGCTGAGGTCCATGGCCGGATGTTCTATGTTTTTTTGTCCGAAGTTTAATTTTTAATCCGAAATTATCCGCCTAATCTTCGTCGCTACTGTTGTAGGCTTCATTTTAATAAATAAACACACTTTTTGTGAAACGGAATGTAATATTTAATTCACTGTAATATTTAATCACTCACAATAATTAACAAAAGAAACGAGTACTTACTTGTTTCGAGACCATCACGCACCCCGGCTCGAGAGAAAGAGAACTCCCCACAAGTCTCCGGCTGACGTCATACATCGCCAGTGTTGCCCTTTACAGTAAAGTTCTCAATGCTACCTATAATATAACTAATAATTTCCAACTCAAATAATTCAGTTTTATAGCCCCACCTCACTAGTTTATGAAAGTGCTCCTCAAAAGGCTCTCTGCCATCCCACTTAGCAGCTCTTATTCTGTCTATTATCTTCGTTACACTTTCATATGATGAGAACAAATCAATTAATTGTTTGTTAATTTCATCCCAACCTTGTAAATAAACGTGTGAAGTTGTATCAAACCATTTTTTGGGGGGATTTATCCTCAATTTGCTAGGGGCAAGTAATTTTGTCGCGTTTTCCGCGTCGCGAAAGATTATATGAAGTAGAAATGTCATCCACTCTCTGGACCCACTTAACAATATCTATAACGTCTAACTCTCCAAAAAGTGGAAGGTAAAGTGTAGGGTCTCACAGAGAGAAATACATCAGGAAAAGATGTTATATTAACACACGCTGGCACCGGCGTCAGCACCACATCCGCTTAAGAGACAAACACAGTTGTCGGAAGGAATCTAATTAAGGACATCCGGAGTCGCAGGTCTGAAGTGATAAGTCGGCAAAGTTCTCCGGGTTCATCGGAAACGGGAAGTACATAAATCGCTCAGGGCGTACCTCAAACGGAAGAACCAATTACAGGAAGTAAGAAAATTAAAGAAACATAAACGTAAAACTACCCGACATTTTTCCACAAACACTTGGAAAAAAAGATTCGGGGGAGAAATTTAAACGTATTACATGGCCTAAAGATAAAGAGAGAATGCCTGATAACCTCCCGGTAACTGCTATAGCTTAGCGTTAAACAGGTGTCCAAAAAACTAAAATAATTGTTGAAATAAAACTGAACGAAACAGGTCTAGAAAATTAAAGGAAACGAAAGTAAGAATTTAGGTTGTAAAATGAATTTTCTAGCTAGAATAAAACGGAAGATATGAGGAAAAGAAAAATAAATATATTCGATGGCGTGGTGAGGAAGAACGGGTGAATATGAGGGACTTCGGTGGTAAATGTGACACTTGGAGGCGAAGGGGAGTTCCTCGGAGATCCGCTAGATCGCAGTAGGTACTCGGCACAGGGAACACATAGAAAGAGACGGCAGATGGCTCTGGCCGACACAAGTCTTTCTAAGCTGCCATTACCTGGTAATTCTTTAGAAGTTAAATTAGGTAATTCAAATTCAGAATTGCATTTAATAAAAGATGGACCGTTCCACCACAAAGATGAATAATTTATGAAACCATTGGACCAATAATCAGCTGAATTACTTGAAGAATTAACATGCATTCATTTAGTATTTGTGGTAAAACTTAGTATTTTAGAAACTATTACTTACAAAGGTTTTGCATTTGGTTAGAATCTGAAGCAAGCCAATGTAAGGCAATCATGGAGTCTGTCCAAAGGTAAGTTTCACTAATGGTAATATTAGAAAGGAATTCAGATACTTTTTTCATACAGAGCTAACAATAACGCACCACATAACTCTAGATGTGGAAGTGATAACGTTTGGACAAGTGCAACTTCAGATTTTGAACATAACAGTTTAACACAGTTTGATTATGTAGACGTGCTAAATCAGATTAAAAGTGTTCTTTTAGTCGTGATAGGATGATCGGTTAAGGTGACAATATATTGAAAGGTCTCTGAAGCTGGTTTTCAGGACACTCCTAACGTTTTTATGAAGTCATCCTTAGATAAGTTAAGTGAATAGTTAGGATCAAGATTAATATGATCTATTTCTGAAATACTAGGATGGTTAGAGCACCACTTTCATAACTCCATACCTCCTGATCGAAGTAAGTTTATTAATTGGTTTTTGTTTCAATTCAAACACGGAGCCAGCACCCGATTGAAGATCATCTACATAGAAGTCTTCTAAAATAGTCTTTGAGGCAACAGGATAGGTAGTAGCTGCTTGACGAGCTAACTCTTGTAGTGATCTTATAGAAAGAAATGGAGCTGGTGTTGTACCATAAGTTACAGTAAGTAACCTTTATAGAAAGAGGTTCATCTTTTTTTTATGCTTTCAAGCAGTTCATTATAAGTTATGGGGGCATCAAGTTCCATATCTTCAATAAACGGCTCAGCATACATTATAGAAAAATCCGAAATGGACGGGTTCAAAATTACTCTGAAATGTTTAACCCAATCTTCAGGACTTATTTTTGAACTAACTTTGAAAGTATTGTTTTTCAAAGATTTTATGTTGCGCCAAAAATCTTGACTGTTATTAACACTAGAAAGCTTCTCTCCTAAGCTGGTGTAGTATTTATTTTTAGCCTCTTCACAAAGTTCCTTGTACTCTTTTTCGGAATTTAAGTATAATTCTTTTGTAAAAATTGAGTTATTTTTTCTAAAAAAATTTAACATTTTAGTTCTAGCTTTCCGACATCGTATATCGAACCGAGGTTGCTTGTTATTAAGATTTGTTTTATGCGTACTACTCGTAAACTTACCCATGGCACTATATATTAAATTTGCCAAGTTTTGTGCTATATCCTCCGAATTAAACATTTCAGAATCTCCTTGCGATGATATATATTTTACCAAACTATCGGAGAATTCTTTGCTTCTATGATCGTTCCATTGTAATTTTGAAATTAATGACATAGTTTTAACGTTATTTTCGCAACACTTATTCTCTTTAAAATGGACGCTAATAGGAAAATGATCAGATCTATAGTCATTAATTATAATAATACTTTTTATAAGGTGGATTACGTACTGAGAGATACACAACTAAGATCAATAACCGAAGATCCATTTTTATTAATAAAGGTAATTTCGCCTTCTTCATCACCTGTCGTACGGCCGTTCAACACAATTAATTGATTATCGTCGCACAAATTTACAAACATAGAACCCCTACTATTTTGCTTAGGATCTTTTGAATTTCTTCTATCCCGTAAATTTGAACCGTATAAAATTTCACCGGGAATTTCTTGAAGGTTTCCTACTCTACAATTGGCATCTCCGATTATTACAAGATTTTTATTCGGCAAACTATTAATTAAATTAGAAAACATTTTGAAATCTATTTCCCAGTGATTAGGGTTCAGATAGATCGGTATTATATTCATTTCAACACTATTTATGAGTAAATTAATACATTTAAAATGATCTATAATATTAAAACTGGCTTTACTTAAAGGTAAACGTGAAGTTACGGCTAGGAGGGATCCTCCACTCGGCCTGCCTTTACCTGTCGGCTGCGTAGCAGCACTCCAAATTATTCGGTAGTCTTCAAAGTATCGATTAAATGACGGTATCTTCTCCTCCGTAACGAATGTTTGACATAAATAGATAATGTCATAATTTTTAAGAAACAAGATAAAGTCTGTGTTTTTCATCCTCTCACTTAACCCTGCCACATTGAACGCTAACAACTTTAATGACGCCGGCTCAGCTGGCTGATCCTGTGAATGTGATGTATTTTCTATCTCGCCCGTCATGTTATCGTTATAATATGTAGCTGAAGTTTTCTTTTCATGTCATATACTATTTTTCTTCGTTGCTGTTGGCATGTTGACCTCTTTGATACTTCTATTCATTACTTCCCCGATTCCTTCGTCCCCCCGGCTTCTTCCACCTGTTCGAATCGTCGCCACAGTCTTCGATTTCCCAAAACCGAGTTAATAACTGATCCAGTTGTGAAGGTTTGATAAGTTCAGAGAATTCAACAAAAGATGATGTGCTGGCAAAATTGTCATGTGAATTATCTCGTTGATCATTGAAAGTAGACAGTAGGAAATTTAGAATACTTTCCGGAAAGTATCCAACCAAATTTGGTTTACTGATTTTGATCGGTAAATCAATGGAAATTGTTATTTTTTGATCGCATAAAATACCAAAGTAACATTCTGCTCCAATTAAAAGTTGAACTTCATTAGGTTAATAAAAAGAAGGGCCAGCTGATTGTACATTAGCTGTTAAAATTAATGTCTGTTATAATGATTGTCTGTGACAATTAGAATTAGGATAAACAGCAACTTGTTTAGATTTATATTGTTTATTGATAGATGTTTGATTGGTATTACTATTGTTACTAATACTAGGGTTATTCTGACCTTTAAAATTATTATTATCTGTAGAAGAATAACTAAACGTTCCTTTATCAGAATTATGTTTATTATAATTATGGTTATAAGATTTAAAATCCTTTACATAAGATTTAGAATAATTATGAACATTTTTAAATTCTGATTGTGATCTTTAAAGTTAGAGGTTTGTAAAATTTGAATTTGTTTCATTAAGAAATTTTCTAAAGTGCTCCGAAGTTTCCGCACAACGTTACAACGACCCATAATTTTGTCTTTTCCTTGAGGCAGCTCCTTAAAACACTGGGAGCACGAATATTTTCAAACTACATTCAAGAAAACTTGAAATGCCGCTTGTAGGTATAGAAAAACGGTTCCCACCGTGAAGCTACCTCAGGAAAAACCAAAGTTATGGGTCGTTGTTACGCCTTTGTGCGGATCGAAGCTCTTGATCATCAAAACGGTTTGTTGTACGTAAAAAAATTAAAATTATGTTTCGTGTGAGAAATTATATAAACTTCAATATTGATCTAATCCTCAATTGGTCTCTGAACAAGAGGAAGCGAAATATTAGCAAAAATACGTAAAAAGTCGTGCAAAAACAAACACTACCCAAGTTATAGTAAGCAGATTTTTTTGCTAAACCGTTCGTTGTACGTAAAAAATTAATCAGACCTTTTTTGTGGGAAATTTATTAATCTTTATTTTTGATAATTACCTTAATTGGTCTCCGAGCCATAGGAAGCGAGATATTCATAAATATATATATGATAAGCGAGATATTTATAAATATTATATACTATTATATTTATTAAAAAATAAAACCACGCTTTTATAAAGAATGTACTAAAAATGAGAAAATAATTACTTTTAAACAGCCACAGTACTACGAGCGATCACACTATATGGGTATGTCACTAAAAATAAAAGCGTGGGGCGCTTTGTTTATAAAGAAAGGGCAACCGGCTGGGAATGAGCAGAGATGTGTTGCAGTCCCTTTGTTGAGGCGAGTATCGATGTCGATACTCTAAATCGATATATCGAGCGGGAGGGTGGGGAAGCTCGAGGCCTCCATCTGTCTTTCTATTTTTCTATCAGTCGCTCTCAAATCGTACTAGACGATACATGTGTGTACCTTTATTTTATTCGTAATACAAGTATTCAAAATCAAAAAATCGTTTGCTTATTCAAATCGCCCACACATAAATTTGGTCCTTTGGGCCGGATACGTTAATCTGTGGTTAAAAACAGTCTACAGTCCATTTAAACGTTATTATTCTTATTACATTTAGTTTATTCAGTGTCGTTAATCGGATTTAATCGTAAACGAGTCGGCTTCTGTGTCACGTAGCCATTCGAACGAAAACAATATTCAGATAAAAAACTGTTCAGTTTGATAATATAAATCAAAAGCAAAAACAATACGAGATAAACGAAGTTGTGCGTCGAGTTTTTTTAAGCTGGGAGTGCGTCGAGTGGTGTAGAAGAGCTTCAAGGTACAGTCTGGTCTGTCCCACAAGGTCACGGAATAAACGTTTCTAACTCCATGTACCAGGTTCTATTTGCGCACAAATACTATGATACTATGAGTCATGCCTCTTCCTCTAAACCCTAAACCCTACGGTCCTATCCACCTAGCTATCCTACTATATAAAAAAAAAAATCTTTTTCTCCTTAAAAATTCCTTCAAATATAAAGGAAACAAATAATAATTGTATTCTTTATTTTTTAAATTTTTGCCTAGTTTATTTTTACCTAGGTACATTAACATTTAGTGTTATAATTCGTTTTAATTAATCGTTTTATGTTAGTCGTTATTTAATTTATTTTATTTTTTATTCGTTATTTTATTTTATTTATTTTTTATTCGTTATTTTTAATTTGATTTATATATATATATATATATATATATATATATATATATATATATATATATATATATATATATATATATATATATATATATATATATATTTTTAAATTAAATTTCCATTATGGGTCGTAATAAAAAAAAAAACAGATCCAAGCCCAGCCGAACTAAGAACAGCGGCACAATGTGCAAAAATCGCTGCACGTTTAAATAGCATTTTGAATTTTGTCAATAACTTCGATCCGTCAACAGGTCGTAAAAGAATAAATTAACTGAAGTCGAGACAAACCGTTCTTCATGATACTTGGGAGAAATATGATTTACTTGTCGATGAAACGGAGGAACAAACGATTACACGAGTTAAGTTCGAAGATACTTATCATTTGACCACAGCAAAAAATCAAACAATAATCGATTAGTGGGAAAAGATTAATAAAACATCTAAAGAACCTTACGTAAACGAAGGTCGAAGGTGTAGGTTCTAATTCAGTTCGATTGCCGACAATTAACATACCTCACTTCAGCGGTGAATACGACAAGTGGATTACTTATCAAGACACATTTCTGTCTATGGTGCATAAAAATATGAATTTAGATCCTATCCATAAATTTTACCATGTGAGGACTTCTTTAAGAGGAGAAGCCGCTTCTCTTTTAAAAAACTTAGAAACGTCAGCCGATAACTACCCCGTAGCGTGGGAGCTACTGAAATTTCGTTACGAAAACCAGAGAATAATCGTGTCAAAACATGTTAAATCTTTATTCGAACTGCCAAAGGTGGATAAACCGTCAGGAGAAGCTATTCGAATTCTTTCTAATAACTTATCTAAACATATAAACGCGCTGAAGGCTCTCCAGCAAACTACCGACCACTGGGATGCACTTATAGTGATGCACTTAGTGACTTCGAAACTTGATTACACAACTCTAAAAGAATGGGAAGGTTCTCTACAAGGTGACAAGTTACCCACAATTACAGATCTTACCGAGTTTTTACTATGGCGTACACAAGTACTAGAAGTAATAGCAGCAAATCGACCAACTACTGTTAAACCAACTGAATCATTCGACGATAGCAGTCCTAAATCGAACTCTTCTATTCTAACAATAATTCATATAAGGGTAATTCAAGTAAACCTGCTTACAATTACAACCAGTCGTATTCAAACAAAACTACATTTCACACCTCGAGAGTTTATATTATGTGTTCTTTGCCGCACCCAATTTTCCACTGCGAAGCCTTTCGATCTTTGTCACTTCAGATATAAAAGGGTACGTGAATGGAAGCTTTGTTACAACTGCTTGTTGAAAGGCAGACACACACTTAAAGATTGTGGCGCTTCGGGCTGCAAGGTGTGTCATTCGAAAAATTCCACAACACTTTTTTACATGATTACACGAAGTCATATCAATCGAATAACTACAATTCTAATGACAGTGCACAACAATCTAACAATATTTATTCATCTTCTAGTTCTCCAAGTAATCAACCATCAACCTCTACAAACATAAAAACGTTTACGTCTTCACACATGGTCAATGAGGCATCACAAAATTCTACAGTTCTATTGTCCACTGTAAGAATAAAGGTTCAAACAAATAGTGGAAATTTTATTATCGGTAGAGCCCTACTAGATTCTACTAGATTAAATCCCCTTCTTGACGCGGATTTCACCGGAAAACCAAACTGTTTATTAAAAATCTACCCACGGAAGCCTAGACTCCAAGTTTTGTCTTACATTGTTGAAAAGCTCTCAAAGAGCAATCATTAAAACATTTTTTCAAATTTTAAAACATCCAACATGATGGAAAAAAATTATTAAAACTTTTTGGGGCAAATAGGAATTAAGGCCTATTATAACGAGATAATGTATTAATTTTCAGACCCAGCGCGCATAAACTGCATTTGATCGTAATGTAAAACATTAGGCAAGCTAAATCAAAAAGCGACCAAAACTGTGAAAATTAAACATTGTTAAAGTGTTTTATCCTTCTTATCAAAAGGACCATCAAAGGAGTTCATTTCAATCAAAAATTAATATATGTCTCATTTTTAAAAAATATACTGCCAATTGGTGTGGCACATAGCTTCCTCGCATCCTATCACGTACTTTATTGATTTTATACTTATACCGATGGAAACCTTATTGGTTTTGGTAATCAGTTGTGTAAAAGGTATGAAGTGGACAATCAAAGCCGTTTATTTGTCAAGTCCTCACGAGTATCTCTAGAATAGCGATCCATATGATTGAATCTGATTGTCTGAGTAATAACCCTGTAAAATCATCAATTGATTTCTTTTGTTCAAAGAAATATGATGTCTTCATAAATAGCGTTAAAGCAGTATGCAGGTCAGGTGAAGGCGAAGGAATAGCATACAAATCACCAGCAGTTGTCAACCAGTATGCAGGCCACTTTAGAAAATTTTCAAACTTTATTTATAGAGACTGCGTTACGGGCCGTGTTGACAGTAAAACTCGAAAAAAATTAAAGATTGGCAACGAGTATACGACACTTCGTTTAATATAGAAGTTGGTGCTCAAGCCACGAAGCAGTCGGAAAAAAGTACTGCACACTCTAAAGCTGCGATTCCATCTTCCGCAGACATTAAAAAACTATCAGATTTTATATCTGAGCAAGCGAATATGGCATATCACGACCTTAACATACAATTTATATTTACAACTGGGAAAGGCTTTACCGTTCAAATTGTGGCTGTACAATAGAAAGACAGGGGGACGTTCCTTCGGCAAAGTTATTTATAGCTACACTAGAAAGAGCTTGCAGGAATCTAAGGTGGGATGGACTTGGAATAAATGTCAACGGTGAGTGGCTGAATAAGTTAGATTTTGCTGATGATATATGTTTAATAGCGAAGAATGAAGATGAAGCGAAGAAGATGATAGCCGAATTGAAAGTGAGAACAAAACAGATCGGTCTGAAACTAACTGGGAAAGGCTTTACCGTTCAAATTGTGGCTGTACAATAGAAAGAGAGGCGCAGAAGTTGACCGATTAAGGTTAGAAGATTGGGTTACAAGAACCGCCATGGACTCCAACAGCGACGCCTACCGCACATTAACTAAATCAGAAAAGTTACTTCTCTACTTCTTTTAAACGAATAACCGTGAGAGGGAAGTTAAATCGATTGGTTGGTCTATTATTGCACATAAATGATGAACCGAAATTCGAACTCTATTTAAAGCTTAGGAAGAAGGCCAACATCCATTCCGATAATCCTTACCCCTTTGCTGTCCAGTCAACATACTTGGAGGGAACTAAGATAATGAGGGAGTTTCCTTCTAAGTGTAGGACGAAAGACCCACATCTACCGCGAGGCACAAAGCTTCGAAGACACTTCGCCACGATGGTCCAGTGCGCCAATTTAACTGATGAAGACCTTCAACAGGTTGCAAGGCGTCTTGGCCACACAGATAAAACACATATTACAACCTATCGAGGAGACCATGACGGTTTCCACATGGGTCGATTTAGCAAATTATTATTCGCTTTTGAACAAGATCGATTAGATGAAGTGCTTATTAAAGACATAACATCTTTAAAACTTGAAGAAAATGAGCAAGAAGATACTGTACAGGCAGAAGAAGAAGAAGATCCTAACTATTTTCTGGATCCGTGGGAATCTGAACCTATTTTAAATAAAAATGTCATCGACAAGATCTCCCAAGCTTCTTCGTCAAATTTATCTCTTGTAAGGGAATCTGAAGATGACCCAGTGACTACACCAGTGAAACAGAACAAACCTTCAACATCAAGAGTCAAGCGCCACAAAGCAACGTCTTCAGATGAGAGTTATAGGTCTGACTCTGAGCGAGATGAAACTCCCCGCAAGATTCGAGGTGATCGAATCAGGAAATTTTCTAAGAGATCGTCCCATGTAAGACAAAAATGGGATACCCCCATGAAAGACAGGAAAAGGAACTACTGCAAATTTTGCCATGTTTTAATTGCAAATTTCACAAGGCATTTCTTGCGCCAGCAGTGCCAGCACTCCAATGAGGAAGACGCTATTGCCTATAATCTATTACCAACAAAACAAGAAAAGTTAAAGAAAATGAGAGAGATAATGGCAGAGGGTGATGACCTCTACAACCAACGAAACCCTGAAGATACCATCGTTAGAAGACATGCGTCACTAAAAAAAAACAGCATGCGAGATTACCATGTCTTAACTGTAAGGCCCTAATAAGTTCATTAAATCTTACTCGGCATTTCAGAACGTGCAGCATCGAAGGTGAATCAGTCAGGCCACGTGCCATCAGACGACTGTCTGGCCGCTTAGTTGCAAGAAACATCACCGCTATGAGTGATGATTTTAAAAAGGATGTTTGGCCATTAATCAGGGAAGACAGCATTAAAGATTACATTAAGACCGATGGAAACCTTATTGGTTTTGGTAATCAGTTGTGTTCAATTTGTGGTATTGCCTGACCTGACCTATGGTAGAGTATAGAGTGAGTGAGTCTAGGTTGTTTACATTTGAGTGGGAGGAAGTGTGTAGCCTGCCCCCTCCCCCCTTTTTCTAGTTCAGTTGGGAAAGAGATCTCTACCGGTCCACATGATCATCTCTCTTTCACATAATCTCTCTCTCACTCACTCTCTCTCTCTCTCTCTCTCTCTCTCTCTCTCACTCTCTTCTCATTCACCTCACTCAGATCATCTCTGCACCTCATTCACCATCATTCTCTCATCACCACCATCACTGCTGAGAGGGCCCTCTCCTCACCACCTTCACTCAACATCATCACCAGGTACCCTCTTTCATTTCACCACTTTATTATTCTAAGTTTCCCTACAGTCCATTTTACCATACCACATTAGTGGTCCTTGAGGGCCGTATAAAACTAATTCTAATTGTTTTTTCTTCTAATTCTTCTCCACTTTTTTATCTGTCAAAAAAAAAAATCCAATTCATTTTAATCTAGGTTGGCTAGAAAGAACGTATTTGCAGAGATTGGGTTGAATCTTTTACCAAGATAGTTGGACTCTTGTACTGTTATTGGGTTTTGTGCATAGGGTTGCATACTACCTTTATCTCATTAATCCTGTAGAATTTGTTGCAATCTCTTTGGACTCTGCTCTTATTAAACTGTTTTTTCTCAATTAAAATTCTTTTCCTTTTATCTTTATTTTTAATGAATGATTCTAATTCAAAAACATTAAAAATTTAATTTCTCTTGATTTATTGATCTTAGAGAATTTTTTCTTTTTTCTTTTCATGTATCTCATTTTTCTCTTTCATTAAAGTCCTCACATGCCCTATCTATTTATATTTTTTTTCATAACTTATTTTTAGTAAAAAATAAATTTATTTTTCCCCCAAATTAATTTTAATTTTAATTTTATTTCTCTGGCCTATCTTAATAACTCAAAATGCCCAATCCACCATCTGGTGCTGATCAACAAACTAGCACCTCTACCGAAGAAAATAGAATTAAGATAGTGCAAAAGAAAATAGAAACTTTGTTTTTGCGTCTTCAGCAAACTTTTAATTTAATCCCTCAGTTATCTGATCCTAAGGTAATGAGTACTTTTAAAGCTCGATTTTCTAGACTTGAATTAACTCGAAAAGAATTTTCAGAACTTCTTGATGAAAAAAATGAGTTGGAACTCATGGTGAATCCTAAATCAGAACCTAACTATCAATTGCTCTCATCGTTTGATGACCTCTATGATGCTGCTTTTGAAGCTTACTCTAAGCAAGTGACTATTGAACACTTAAGCTCTCAGGAGCCTATTCCATCTACTTCAAGAATCTCTCCTCAAGGAGTTAATTATCCACCTCTTCCAAAAATTTCTTTAAAACATTTTGATGGATCTTTGGGAGAGTGGGCCTCTTTTTATAGTTTATATTCTAGCCTTGTTCACAATAATCAGTCGTTATCAGATGTTCAAAAATTCTTATATTTACAATCTTGCTTAACTAAAGAACCTCTTTCACTCATTAAACACCTCTCCCCCACAGACTCAAATTATAAGGTTGCCTTAAATATTCTTCTAAACAGATATCAGTCCAAACGACATTGAGAGGTGTATCATGTTGAAAAGTTACTGAGTTTACCTCAAATTCATGCTGAGTCGTATACAAAACTCCGATCGTTTTATGAACTACTTTCCGAGAATTATTCGGCTCTAGAAGCCTTGAATATTTCTAATTTGGCGGAATTCATTATTTTTCAAATAGCTTTCCGTCACCTGGATGAAAATACTCGTAGGCTTTTTGAAACTCAGTTCAATGACAGAAACAAACCTAGTGACACTTCAGTTTTGATAAACCTTGGTCCCTCTGATAAAGTCCCTCAATTTAAAGAACTCCTTGAATTTTTAGGAAATCATTGTAAGATACTTGAAAGTGCTAATGTATCTGTCAACAAACCAAACAACCTTAGAAATATTTCTCAGAAAAATAATCCTACCTTTCATCCAAGAATTCAGCGTACGCATTTGGCAACTGCCTCACATCCTCCAAGTAAGTTCACTCCCCGATCTGCCACCTCTTTAAATCATAGCAAATACCAACCCTCTTTTAGTCGGCAAGTTCCAGAAAAGCAAATCAGTAATTGTGTTGCATGCTCTGGATACCACTCTATTTACAAATGTCCTCAGATTGTATCATTGTCTCCGGAACAACGAGCCCAGAAAATAATCTCACTTGGACGGTGTATGAACTGCCTCGGCAATCATATTCTGTCACAATGTAAATCTTCTAATAAATGTTTCCAGTGTGGCTCATCATTTCACCATTCTTTACTTCACACTGTTGAACCTCTTCCAACTTCTTTAATTTCTAATTCAACTCCCTCTGCCTCTAACGAAGCTACTAACTCTGTTCAAACTCTCTTTTCTGATCTAGCTTCTCCCCCCTCTACTGTACTATTAGGAACTGCATTAGTCCATATACAGGATTCAGTTGGTGGATTCATTGATGCCCGGGTTTTGATCGATTCAGGAGCTCAGGCATCCTTTCTTACCACGAGTTTCTTTGCTCGACTCGGATTAACAAAACGCAAATCTGAAATTTCAGTCTCAGGCCTTGGACGTACTGCGGTATCTCTTACTAGAGGCATGGCGAAAGTAGTTATTAAACCCCGAATATCTGTTGGTCCCCTGTTAACTACAGAGGTTATCATAATGGAACGCCTTACGGGTAAGTTACCTTCTACCTCTCTCCCGGATAGAATTAAACAACACTTCAGCGATCTAACTCTGGCAGATCCAACTTTCTCAACGCCTTCTTATATAGATGGTATACTAGGTGCCGAACTGTTTCCTTATATCTATGATGGTTCTTCACGTTCTACTGGTCCAGGTCAACCTACTGCTATGAGTAGTATCTTTGGCTGGGTCATTACCGGAACAGTACCTCACATACCTGAAGTTTCAATTTTCTCTGCTGAGGTCTCTTTAGAAGACTCTCTGCGACAGTTCTGGAAAACTGAAGAAGCCCCTCAAATATCGATAGACTCACTTAAAAATCCTGAAGACGTTGAGAGTGAACAACTGTTTTTGACTCGGCATCAGCGTGACCACAGTGGTCAATATTATGTTCCGCTGCTGCTTCGAGATAATTATACTCAATTAGGTAACTCATTTGATAGAGCTTTACAATGTTTTCTTTCCCTAGAACGTCGTCTTGAACGTAATCCAGATTTAAAATCAAATTACCATGCTTTTATAAAAGAGTATTTAGAGCTAGGGCATATGACTGTTGCTCAGAGTCATACTCCCGGAGCAGTATACATTCCTCATCATGCAGTTTTAAACCCTTCTAGTTCCACAACAAAACTTCGAGTCGTGTTCAATGGCTCTTCTAAAACTGATTCTGGTCTGTCTCTTAATGATGTTTTATTAACTGGACCTAAACTTCAAGCTGACATCACAACTATCATATTTCGGTTTCGACTTCATCTAATAGTGTTTATTGCTGATGTTTGTAAGATGTTTCGAGCTATCCGTATCCTTAATGATGAAACTAAATTTCAGCGAATACTCTGGAGGTTCTCACCTGATGAACCAATTACAGAATTTGAACTTCTCACAGTGACATATGGTCTAAGATCCTCACCGTTTCTAGCTGGTCGCTCACTTCGTCAATTGGCAAAGGACGAAGGTGGACCCTTTCCTCGGGCTGCTCGGATTATCTCTGATGAAACCTACGTTGACGATGTTTTTTCTGGTGCCGATACTTTAGATGAAGCTCTTTGTATTCAACAAGAAATAATTAATCTTCTTTCTTTGGGAGGTTTCAAGCTAAGGAAGTGGAGCAGCAATCACTCGGTACTCTTACAACATGTTCCCTCTGAAGACCTTGAAACTCCCCTTACTTTTGATTCCGACGACAATGTGAAAACTAAGGTTTTAGGACTCCAATGGTCCCCTACTACAGATTGTTTTTCATATAAAATAATTTCACCAAATTTGAGCTTTACTAAGAGAGCAATCCTTTCTGAGATATCTAAACTCTTCGATCCTCTTGGGTGGTTATCCCCCGTTACTTTCTTTGCCAAACACCTCATTCAACAACTTTGGTTGATTGGCGTTGAGTGGGATGAAGAAATCCCTTATGAAAGGCAACAAATTTGGAAAACCTTTGTCACTCATCTGCCATGCCTCACTCAAATTAGCATTCCTCGTATTATCAAACCTAACCCTACTAATACCTTCACCTTAGTTGGATTTGCGGATGCCAGCGAAAAAGGTTTTGCAGCTGTAGTATATCTTCATTCATTCTGCAAGACAAGTGGCTCGTCATATGTTTCTATACTTCTCGGAAAATCTCGTGTGACACCTCTTCAAACCCTTACGATACCTCGTTTAGAACTGTGTGGTGCAGTTCTTTTAACTAAACTTTTAGACTTTTCTCGATCGACTCTATGTTCTTCGATTCTAATAACTCGGACTTTAGCCTTTTCTGACTCTGCTACAGTGTTATCATGGATTCGTACGCCACCTCACATGTTAAAAATCTATGTTGCTAACAGGGTTGTCAACATTCTTGAAACTACCAATCCATCAGACTGATACGATGTCTCAACAACTGAAAACCCTGCAGACTGCGCAAGCAGAGGAGTTCCACCTGATAAGTTTGTGGACCATCCTTTGTGGTTCAGAGGCCCATCTTGGCTTCAAGAACCTGTCGAAAAATGGCCTCTAAATTCTTCTATCACCCCAACTAGTGAGTTTCTTGAAATGCGATCTGATAGCTGTTCACTGTCCTATACTGTTGTAGCAACTTCAGAAAATATATGTTGTGCGTTGTTAACTCGGTTCTCTAACTTCATCAGGTTAAAGAGGGTCGTAGCCTGGATATTAAGAGCTATACACAACTTCCAACTACCATCGTCCAAAATAAAGGGACCTTTAACAACTACAGAGTTAAGTGGGGCTCTGCACCTACTTATCAAAATTGAACAACAAATACATTTCAAGAATGACATACAACGCCTTCAATGTAAAGAAAGCCCTTCTTCACGTCTTCGCAGCCTCTCCCCGTTCCTCGATTCTTCTAACCTTTTAAGGGTGGGGGGACGGATCCGTCATTCCAACCTCTCATTTGACAACCGTCACCCCTTGTTATTGGATAAACCTTGCCATTTATCTAAACTCTTAGTTGATTATTTCCATTTGTGTTACTTACATGTAGGGCCTCGTACTCTACACTCGATTCTAATGCGATCCTTCAGGATAATTTCTGCACGGCAACTAATACGTTCCCGCCTCAGCAAGTGTCTTCCCTGTTTTAAAATGGGGACTTCAATACTATAGCCACTGATGGGCTCTCTACCACCGTCTCGTGTCCAACAAGCAAGACCATTTCTAAAAGTAGGCACTGATTTTGGAGGTCCTTTTGTGATGAAAGAGAGTCGGCTCAGGAATGCCAAAACTACAAAAGTGTACCTATGTCTGTTTATTTGTTTCACAACTAAGGCGGTACACCTTGAAGTTGTATCTGATCTTTCGACTGAGGCTTTTCTTGCAGCCTTAGATCGATTCACTAGTCGTAGAGGCCTCTGCAGTGATATTTTTAGTGACAGTGGCACTAATTATGTAGGAGCAGGTAGACATATTTCTGATCTTTATAACTTCTTACAACAAACTACTACTCAAACTCACCTCCAGACTCATTTGTCTCAGCGACACATAACCTGGCACTATAATCCTCCGTCAGCTCCGCATTTTGGGGGGTTATGGGAAGCAGGAATCAAGTCTGCAAAGCACCTTCTTCGCAAAATCATTGGGGACAGACCCTTAACCTTTGAAGAATTCTCCACACTCTTTGCAAAGATTGAAAGCATTCTTAATTCCCGACCGCTCTGCCCGATTTCATCGGATCCTCATGAATTCGACGCACTAACACCAGGTCACTTTTTGATAGGTGGAACGTTAACAGGATTACCTGAGCCTGATTTTCCTGATATCCCTTGTAACAGACTTCATCGTTGGGAATTACTCCGCCAAGCTTCTCAAACATTCTGGCAACGGTGGCACCAATAATATCTATGTACTCTCAACCAGCGTCATAAATGGAATCAGGCACAACCCAATATCAAGATTGATGATCTAGTACTGCTTAACATTGGGAAAACTCCACCTTTCTGTTGGAAGCTCGGCAGAATTGTTGCTGTTCATCCAGGCTCTGATGGTACGGTTAGGGTAGTAACCGTGCGTACTTCTCAGGGAGAGTTCCAACGCCCAGTTGTTAAGTTAGCTCCCCTTCCTGAACTTTAACAACCCATTTAATTTTTTTCCCAACTTCAAGTATATCTTTCTTTTCACTTTTTTCATTTTTTTTTCTCAGCACTCAAGTCAAGTGCCTTCTATTTTCTAAGCAACAGTGCTGTTTTATTTTTTTTATTAGAAGTCTAATTCAGAACACTTTTTGGTTTCTTTTTTCTCATTTTCAATTTCATTTTTCCGTTTTTCGGTAGTATGCCACTTCATGAAACCACTGGTTTCGGTGGGGGATATGTTCAATTTGTGGTATTGCCTGACCATAGGTCAATAGAGTGAGTGAGTCTAGGTTGTTTACATTTGAGTGGGAGGAAGTGTGTAGCCTGCCCCCTCCCCCCTTTTTCTAGTTCAGTTGGGAAAGAGATCTCTACCGGTCCACATGATCATCTCTCTTTCACATAATCTCTCTCTCACTCACTCTCTCTCTCTCTCTCTCTCTCTCTTCTCATTCACCTCACTCAGATCATCTCTGCACCTCATTCACCATCATTCTCTCATCACCACCATCACTGCTGAGAGGGCCCTCTCCTCACCACCTTCACTCAACATCATCACCAGGTACCTTCTTTCATTTCACCACTTTATTATTCTAAGTTTCCCTACAGTCCATTTTACCATACCACATTAGTGGTCCTTGAGGGCCGTATAAAACTAATTCTAATTGTTTTTTCTTCTAATTTTTCTCCACTTTTTTATCTGTCAAAAAAAAAAAAATTCCAATTCATTTTAATCTAGGTTGGCTAGAAAGAACGTATTTGCAGAGATTGGGTTGAATCTTTTACCAAGATAGTTGGACTCTTGTACTGTTATTGGGTTTTGTGCATAGGGTTGCATACTACCTTTATCTCATTAATCCTGTAGAATTTGTTGCAATCTCTTTGGACTCTGCTCTTATTAAACTGTTTTTTCTCAATTAAAATTCTTTTCCTTTTATCTTTATTTTTAATGAATGATTCTAATTCAAAAACATTAAAAATTTAATTTCTCTTGATTTATTGATCTTAGAGAATTTTTTCTTTTTTCTTTTCATGTATCTCATTTTTCTCTTTCATTAAAGTCCTCACATGCCCTATCTATTTATATTTTTTTTCATAACTTATTTTTAGTAAAAAATAAATTTATTTTTCCCCCAAATTAATTTTAATTTTAATTTTATTTCTCTGGCCTATCTTAATAACTCAAAATGCCCAATCCACCATCTGGTGCTGATCAACAAACTAGCACCTCTACCGAAGAAAATAGAATTAAGATAGTGCAAAAGAAAATAGAAACTTTGTTTTTGCGTCTTCAGCAAACTTTTAATTTAATCCCTCAGTTATCTGATCCTAAGGTAATGAGTACTTTTAAAGCTCGATTTTCTAGACTTGAATTAACTCGAAAAGAATTTTCAGAACTTCTTGATGAAAAAAATGAGTTGGAACTCATGGTGAATCCTAAATCAGAACCTAACTATCAATTGCTCTCATCGTTTGATGACCTCTATGATGCTGCTTTTGAAGCTTACTCTAAGCAAGTGACTATTGAAAACTTAAGCTCTAAGGAGCCTATCACCAGGTACCCTCTTTCATTTCACCACTTTATTATTCTAAGTTTCCCTACAGTCCATACCACAAGTTGTGTAAAAGGTATGAAGCGGACAATCAAAGCCGTTTCATTCGTCAAGTCCTCACGAGTATCTCTAGAATAGCGATCCACATGATTGAATCTGATTGTCTGAGTAATAACCCTGTAAAATCATCAATTGATTTCTTTTGTCCAAAGAAATGTGATGTCTTCATAAATAGTGTTAAGGCAGTATGCAGGTCAGATGAAGGCGAAGGAAGAGCATACAAATCACCAGCAGTTGTCAACCAGTATGCAGGCCACTTTAGAAAATTTTCAAACTTTATTTATAGAGACTGCGTTACGGGCAGTGGTGACAGTGAAACTCAGTCCTATTGTCCACTGTAAGAATAAAGGTTCAAACAAATCGTGGAAATTTTACTATCGGTAGAGCCCTACTATATTCTACTAGATTAAAACCCCTTCTTGACGCGGATTTCACCGGAAAACCAAACTGTTTATTAGAAATCTACCCGCGAAAGCCTAGGCTCCAAGTTTTGTCTTACATTGTTGAAAAGCTCTCAAAGAGCAATCATTAAAACATTTTTTCAAATTTTAAAACATCCAACATGATGGAAAAAAATTATTAAAACTTTTTGGGGCAAATAGGAATTAAGACCTATTATAACGAGATAATGTATTAATTTTCAGACCCAGCTCGCATAAACTGCATTTGATCGTAATGTAAAACATTAGGCAAGCTAAATCAAAAAGCGACCAAAACTGTGAAAATTAAACATTGTTAAAGTGTTTTATCCTTCTTATCAAAAGGACCATCAAAGGAGTTCATTTCAATCAAAAATTAATATATGTCTCATTTTTAAAAAATATACTGCCAATTGGTGTGGCACATAGCTTCCTCGCATCCTATCACGTACTTTATTGATTTTATACTTATACCGATGGAAACCAAGCTCCAAGATCTGAGCAAGCGAATATGGCATATCACGACCTTAACATACAATTTATATTTACAACTGGGAAAGGCTTTACCGTTCAAATTGTGGCTGTACAATAGAAAGAGAGGCGCAGAAGTTGACCGATTAAGGTTAGAAGATTGGGTTACAAGAACCGCCATGGACTCCAACAGCGACGCCTACCGCACATTAACTAAATCAGAAAAGTTACTTCTCTACTTCTTTTAAACGAATAACCGTGAGAGGGAAGTTAAATCGGTTGGTTGGTCAATTATTGCACATAAATGATGAACCGAAATTCGAACTCTATTTAAAGCTTAGGAAGAAGGCCAACATCCATCCCGATAATCCTTACCCCTTTGCTGTCCAGTCAACATACTTGGAGGGAACTAAGATAATGAGGGAGTTTCCTTCTAAGTGTAGGACGAAAGACCCACATCTGCTGCGAGGCACAAAGCTTCGAAGACACTTCGCCACGATGGTCCAGTGCGCCAATTTAACTGATGAAGACCTTCAACAGGTTGCAAGGTGTCTTGGCCACACAGATAAAACACATATTACAACCTAACGAGGAGACCATGAAGGTTTCCACATGGGTCGATTTAGCAAACTATTATTCGCTTTTGAACAAGATTGATTAGATTAAGTGCTTAATAAAGACATAACATCTTTAGAACTTGAAGAAAATGAGCAAGAAGATACTGTACAGGCAGAAGAAGAAGAAGATCCTAACTATTTTCTGGATCCGTGGGAATCTGAACCTATTTTAAATAAAAATGTCATCGACAAGATCCCCCAAGCTTCTTCGCCAAATTTATCTCTTGTAAGGGAATCTGAAGATGACCCAGTGACTACACCAGTGAAACAGAACAAACCTTCAACATCCAGGTCTCGGTCATAAAAACACTATTCACTCACAACATACTCAAAAACCCGACGGTTCGGTTTTTGAATGTAGTTTCAGTGTGTTGCCGCTAGATGGCGCCACTGGTTTAATTTTAGATTGTTACCTTTTCTTGGTTATCTTTTTTATATTTACCTTGTTATTTTTGCACTTCCTTCACTATGTTTAAATATTTTTTATTTATTTGTTGTATATAGTTTGAACAAACATTTTGTTTATTATTCTTATAGTTGGTTAATTAGTTCTACTTTCAATTTTTAAAATATTGGTTTATTATTTATAAATAGGATTATGTTTTATTTAATAAATTATCTTTTAACTACATATTATTTTAATCTGAAAAATTAAAATTTATTTTCCTAGCTCGTCTTCTCAAAAATAATATTTTTCACACATATGTTTAATTTTGTTTTCTCTAATCTTCTTCAAAAGATTTTGCCAAATTATTTATGGTTTATTTATTGTATACATGATTATAATTACTATCTGTGATGGTCAATCTTGTGAATTAATTTAATTATGATTACTTTAGCCCTTTTTCTTTACCATGTTTAGGTATTTTAAGTACTACCTTTTTATCCTCTATTTCCAATAAAATGGAATAGTTTTTGGTGTTTTTAATAATACCTTATAAAGGCAGATTTATTTTATTTATCATATTTAAAATGCAAAAGCTCTGTTAGTTACAAGTACTTATCTAGTTAATATATTCGCACAGAGTCTGATGAAAAAGTAGTGGTTCAAATTCAAAGTAGTTTTAGTACTTAGTATTCTAGTAACTCACATAAGTTACCATATAATTTCAACTTTTTACCTACTTTAAGAAGAATCTTCAACATTTCTCTGATAGTTTTCATTCGACGATGGTCCTCGTGATGTCGCCACTACATTTGTAGAACGGGTTCGCCACTGATTTGGAGACCTATCTGATTGATGTCTTCGCTCGCATTGAGACGAAATATGTCCGAACATCCCGCAAGAGAAACATTTCGCTCCTTTTCCTTTATGCTGGCAGTTAGTAGATATGTGACCCATAGAACCACAGTTAAAACAACGATTTTTCTTATCATTCGATCCCGTTGATTGAGTCTCACCACTAAATTTAACATCAGTCGTTGTCCTATATTTGTAATGGGTATTATTATTATTATTTTTTATTTTGGAATACACATCAAGCTTTAATATAAACTCGTCCAGGTTTGTAGCACCATACAAAATGGTTTTGTGGTGTTCATCGTCTTTAATACCTCTTATCACATAATCGATTAATGATAAATCGTCAACATCGCCGAGAGCCGAAATATCCTTGAGCCTCAACAAATATTGGCGGTAATTATCGCCGTCGTGTTTTTTCGTCATAGCAAGTTTTCTATGTAATGAAAATGGCCACTGGAAAATGGCCACTGGATGAAAATGGCTTGTCAAATTCCTTAAGCAAAGATTCACGCAATAATGGCCACAAATCCAAACTATTTTCACCTCGTAAATACAATGCTGCGGTGCCCTTAAGAAGTTTCTTAGCGAAAACCAGTTGTTGCAATGGGCTCCACTTCATCAAATCCTTGGTCTCTTCAAAAATGTTAATAAATTTTCTAACAGAATAGTTGTCATCGCCGGTAAATGGTACAAGAGTATCGATAAAATCCTTGAACGATGGTGTGGCTTGGCTTACCTGCAATAACTCCTTTTTCTTTTAAGCAACACGATCTCCCGCTCTAACAACTCCTTCTCTTTATTCATCATAAATTTGTCTTCTTGAACGCTTTTCCTTCTGGAACTCATCTTACAAGCAAAAATAAAATGTCTATCCCCTACACAAAAAAGTCACCAAACACAATAAGTCAATCAACTCGTGATCACGATCACAAACGAACTCGCGTCGCGATATCTCTTCAAGCTCCAATAACCCAATCCCGGTCAGACCCCCAAGATTTGTGGGATATTGGGGTTGAAACTCAAAGATAAATATACGAAACACGAAATACGTTTATTAAAACAAACACACAACTTCTTCGTCTAATACATCTATGCTTTAACACAATAATTATACTCGCCGCCATACAACACAACTACATACGAGTTACAACATACGACTACAACGCTCGTTCTATATAACAGTCTGTAACCTTCCTCAAATTCTCCCGCCTTCTTCCATTAGGGAATCTAACGCTCTTCTCACCAATTCCTCATCCACGCCTCTGTCTTTTTCATTATCTATTTCCTGTCTGAACTCAATGCCACATAAATTATTGAGAAGTAATGAGAAAAAGAACAGCAAGGTTAAAAAAGAGGGAATTGAATAAGAAGCTAAAGGCAGGTGTAACAGGAGAAAGTAAATAAATTCAAGTTTGACTGATGGGAGCAGAGGTAGAGCTCCTGTAGGCCGGTACTAGGTAGAGGTGAGGTGAGCCATAGTACTGCAATCTAGTGGAAGAAAGATGAACAAATATCCGAATTCCGTCCCAGTTTCTAATTAGAGAGTGAATGATTTTCGGGGGTAGCCATTTTTCTCAAGGTATTTCTTAATGGTGACCTTATTCTCTGTAATAAAGTCTACACTAGACATACTTAACACTCTTTTTGTAAAGTTGCTAGCAACATTTATTTTTGTTGACATAGGATGATGTGAGTCATAGTGGAGGATACGACCTGAGCTGGATGGTTTTTGGTACCATTTGGTAGATAATGACCCATCTTCGTTCCTTATATATATGTGTGTGTATGTATAGTTGACAAACCTTTGGAATTATTTATTACGAATTATTTGTTTCTTAATTATAATAGTATTAACTAGGCATCGCGTGGCTCTATCATTGAAGCGAGCGTAAAGTAATAAATATGTATTGAATATTGAAAAAATAGATAATCATGAATCATGATGAGTTGATAGATAATGGGTATAGTAGTAGTACAGCGGATAGTAGTAGGGGAACCACCCTGCATTCTTACTATTCCTCTAACCACACCATCTCCTTTTCAATTATTATAAAATGTATCTCTTTGCTACAACACAACTACTGCATGTATCAAATTGAAATTTTGCATGCCTGTTTCAATTGTGCATTAGATGGTGTCTATGAAGTTTTATTAAAATCGTTACGTTAGAACGTAAGATATCGGTAAAAAGGTTGTTTTCTCTATTATAAACGTTTAGGTCCGCTTTAATAGTTTTAGCGATCTTTATAATTCATAGCGGTGTCGCTGTTGGTTTTACTAAAAAATGTTCTTTGAAAAAAAATGTTCGTCTCATCGAATAGGTGATGATAGAATTTTTTCCCGTCCTGAAATTCCAATTTTAAATTTGAAGCTCACGTTTACGCGAGCATTGCGCGCGAACTTAGCCTGAGTATTAGTAAAAGAAAGATGTATACCAAATTTCAACTAAATCGGTCAACTTTTACTCAAGTTATCGTCGGACACGTAAACATTACACAAAGACAGACAGACAGACAGACAGACAGACAAGATGCATATTTCGTTGAATGTAAGAAGCTCGCTTACGCTCGCTTCAATTAATTTACCTTTTATTAATAATATATATTAACATATAAAGTTAATTTTAGTAATTTATTTTGTTAATTACAATATCTTAGAATAAAATGTCAATTTTTTCTTTATTTGTGCCCATATTACAAAGAAAATGGGAAGAGAGGGGGGTAAACCCGACTATGAACAGGTAGCGGGAGCTATCTAAATTCGTTCGTATATAATATAAGGGTGTGCAATAATTATTTCACTATATCAGTATAATTTGTGGCATGATTCATCATAATTAAGTATAACTAATTGAAATTATTTACGATGAGACTGTATAGTAGAGGAATGCGTTCGTTGGGTATATACTTTTAGTCTTCGTCTTTGTCATCAGTTTTAGCCTTACTTAGTTGAAATTTAGATAACTAAATTAAATCTCTCAACATGTTTAATTTAATAAAGTGTACACTTATTCATAATTTGTGTAATCCATTTGGCAGGTCTAAACACTCCACGAGCTGTTTGCCATGGTTTATTATTATTATTATTATATTTACAGTTTACTATACAATAAATAATATTTATTATCTTTATATACATAAAAGTTAAACGTACGACTTTTAATGTTCTTAAAATTTGTAAATCACTTATCAGATTATCAGATAGATCTCATATTTGTACCATATGTTCGTTAGGTTCAGAGTAAGGTTTACATGTGTGTGTCATTTATAACATAAAATAAATTTCCGTGTTAAACACTCCTTTGTGAAGCCCGTTCCATCTGTTTCAATATAGTTTTCTATGTGGGGATTTTTAATGTTAGGTTAAAGAAATATCACTTTTTAACTAAGCATTGGTTTTTAATACACAATCTAGATTACAGATACAGAATATTATAAGAACATGAGGTGGACGCGGGACGCGACACATATAGGTTTTAACATGGAGGTTACCGTACATAGAAACAAAAACTAAACGTAGATTCAAGAAAGACCCCCATGATTTTGTAATCATTAAATTATTTTATCTTAACACTCCCCCTAACTTTGAAAATTGTATCAATAATGTATTAAAGTGTGTAAAAATTTAAATTTTATTGTGTAATTGCTGTTATTTTGAATATTATTTTGTTTTGTAATAATTACTTACAAAACAAAATAATATTCAAAATAACAGCAATTACACAATAAAATTTAAATTTTTACACACTTTAAAACATTATTGATACAATTTTCAAAGTTAACTCTCTTCAGTGGTTTAGTGAGTACATCTGCCCACTGTTGTTCAGAAGAACAGTAAACCAAATTAAATTTATTTTTTAAAATTTGCTCATTAATAAATTTAAAGCGTAAGTCAATATGTTTTGATCTTTTGCTGTCACATCCATTTTTAATCATTACAATGGAACTTTGATTGTCTACATTTAAGGTTACATTAATAATTTTATTAGTTATTTCAGAATACAAAGATTTAAGAAAAAGAATTTCCTTAACACACTCTGTAACAGCGATGAACTCTGCTTCTGCAGTGCTTAGCGCAATTATTGACTGTCGCTTGGTTCCCCAAGATACAGGTCCCCCAGCAAACATAATAATAAAACCACTAGTACTTTTTCTATCCTTAGGGTCATTAGCAAAGTCAGCATCTGAATATGCTTGTATTTCTTCGCATTCACAATCAGTATTATATACAATAGATAAATCACGACTTCCATTTAAATATCTAAATATTCTTTTAACATTTTGTATATCATTATTATTAGGTTTTTCCATGCTCCTTGAGGCAATATTGACAGCAAACGAGATATCAGGTCTTGTTCGATTACTCAAATATAATAATCCACCAATTGCTTCTCGGTATGGATATTTAACCTCAATCTCATTTTCTGTCAATATTTCACCATTGTTATTTATTTCAGAGCAAGGAGTTTTAACAGGTTTAGACATCTCCATATTAAAATTTTTAAGTAAACAATCCAAATAATTTCTCTGTTTAAGAACAATTTTTTTTTCATAGCTCCTAATTTCAAGACCAATAAAGTTTTTAACATCTTTGTCTACAGTAATCTTAAATTCTTCTAGTAATTGTTTAATTAGACAATCAATGGCTTTTTCATCACTACTCATTACAATACCATCATCGACATGAATTGCTAAAATTAGTGACCCATCATTATTTTTAAATACACATTTATCAGTCATAAGTTGATGGATACCTTTTTGTTTGAGAAAATTTACAAGTCTTATATTCCAGTTGAGAGGAGCTTGTTTTAAGCCATATAATGATTTTTTAAGTTTACAAACAAACCCTTTTTCCTCAAAACCTTCTGGCAAAGCCATATATAAATCTTCTTCTAAATGTCCATATAAAAAAGCAGTTTTAACATCAAATTGTACCATTTTAAAATTTTTAGTTTTACAATAAGCCAAAAGAAATCTAAGAGCTGATATCGAAATAACAGGGGAAAAAGTATCTTTAAAGTCATTACCTTTCTTTTGTTCACATCCCCTCACAACTAGTCGAGCCTTGTAACGACCATTGTCTTTTACTTTGAACACCCATTTACTACTTAAAATAGTCTTACCTTTTGTATGTGCTTCATCAACATATTCCCAAACGTTGTTGTCAGCCAATGAGTTGATTTCTTCTTTGATGGCAGAACACCACTTGTCTTTGTCCGGTCCAGTAGTAGCCTCTTCGTAAGAGAGTAGAACATAATCGTCTAGGTGTGTGGGTCTCCTCTTGTTTCTTGAAGGCAATTTCGTTAGAGATGTGTTTTCTGAATTATTTTCTTCATTCTGATTAACGGTTTCTGATTCGGAAGCACTTTCGGATTCACTGTTTACTTCAATAGGACACTTAGGAGGTACTAGTTCCTCAGAGGGCCAACCTAACCACGGTTCATCAATATCGTCATTACTCTGATGTCCATCAGGGTCATTAAAATCAATTTTCTTTACTAATGAGTTGTTGGTAGAGTCATCCTTCTTGTTCTTAGACAGTGAGACTGGTGAATTTTGTTCAACTTTTTCGATGAAGTAAACATCCCTCGATACTATGATATTCCGCTTTTCCTTCTCCCATAGTCTATATCCACAAACATCATATCTAACAAAAATATAGGGTTTACTTCGAACATCTAATTTCTTCTTGTAATCATTAACTTTTGCGTAGGCTGTTGATCCAAATATTTTCATGTTCGATAAATTTGGTCTTTTATTGAACCAAAGTTCAGCAGGAGTAACATTATCATTTGCTTTTGTTGGCAAACGATTAATTATGTAGGCTGCAGTATAAAGAGCCTCAGACCACATTTCCTTATTAAGTTTTGAATCAAATAACAAACTTCTTATCATGTTGTTTAAGGTTTTATTTATTTTCTCTGCTTTCCCATTAAGTTGGGGACAGTGAGGAGGAACATAATCAAGCACAATTCCTTTTGAGCAACACCATTCTTTTAGCTGTGTGTCTACATATTCTCCTCCGTTGTCACATCTGATTTTATAGATTTTTTTACCATCCCATTTTCTCTCTGCATTTAACACATACTCTTTTAATTTTATTTTCACTTCACTTTTGTGGGTGATAGGAAAGACAGTGAGAAAATGTGTGAAGTCGTCAAGGAAGGTAACATAATACCTCGCATTATTCCACGATGTTGGAGTGATGGACACAACATCCGAATGTATGATTTCGAGAGGCCTTGATGCACGGCTGCGTTCGCCATTGAAAGGGATTCTCTCTTGTTTGGATGCTAGACATATTTCAAAAACATCTGGGATCTGTTTGCCTTTTTCAAAATTGACACCATCGACAAAGGATGAAATGTTGTCAAGCTTTGACCATCCCATATGTCCCAATGCTCTATGCCAATAAATACGATCATGAACTGCCATAAGAGCAGTATTTTCCTGCTTTGTTTTAACGACAAAGAGACCTGCAGTGTTCTTCTTCCCTGTCAAGATGACATTATTATCTTTTGAAACAGTTACTGAGTCATCAATAAATTCAACCACTCCTCCATTTTTAGTAATAGCATGTACTGATAAAAGGTTTTTTCAAGGTTTGGAACATATAAAACCTTTTGCAAAGTACAGTTATCAAATTCTACGAATCCAACACCTAATGCTTCAATGCTCTCGCCTTGTTTTGCTAATCCAATCTTACTATAAGTCTCTTCAAGATTATAAATAATAGATTTATCTTTTACTAAGTGAGTAGTACAACCAGAATCAACTATAAACTCACCAGAACTTAATGTCTTAGAACTTGTTGTTATAGCACTTTCTGTCAAAAATGCAACTTTGGGAGTCTGTGATTGAGGTGACTTCTTTTTATTTCCATTATCATTTTTACGGAAATAACAATCTGAATCAGAATGATTGTTTTTCTTGCAAATATTGCAAAATAAATTCCTCAGTCTGCAATTTTTCGCCACATGACCTGGCTTTTTACATTTAAAACATTTTATTGTTTGCAATTTGTTCGTAGCCGCCATGGCTACAACCGAATCATTATTACTGTTGTTGAGTCTTGATTCCTCTGCAATCAGACGAGCTGTTAGGTTTGTTAAAGTTTTTTCGTTGGCCGCTGTCGATTCCCAAGCAGAACAAAAATGCTGAAATTTCGTGGGCAATGTGACTAAAATTTTTGACATCAACATGCTGTCGTTCAAATCCTTCTTTAGAGCTTTCAGCTGAAAAGCAATGTTTTCAAGTTTACTCACGTATGACGCAATGTCGGATTCGCCTTCAAAACTGGCATTGTAGAATTTTTGATAAAGAAGACATGCTTGCTGCTCCGTATCTCTTTCATATATGTTACACAACTTTGTGTACATTTCAAATGAATTAGCACAAGACATGATGTGTAGTTTAGCATTTCTGTTGATTGTTCCAATTATCAAACGTTGAGCACGGGCGTCTTTACGTTCCCAATCTTTTTTACCTTGTTCATTTTGATTTTCTAATTTTACTGCACCGGTCACAATTTCGTAAATGCCGTGAGATTTAAACAATATTTTAATACTAAACGACCACAACTGGAAACTCTCCGGACCACTTAACTTTTCAACACTCGCGAGGTCTAATTCTGTATCTGTCATTTTTTTTTTTTACTTTAAAACTTATAGCACACTCAAACGTTAGAATTTACTGGGCCCATAACCTGTGGGGATTTGTAATGTTAGGTTAAAGAAATATCACTTTTTAACTAAGCATTGGTTTTTAATACACAATCTATATTACAGATACAGAATATTATAAGAACATTAGGTGGACGCGGGACGCGACTCATATAGGTTTTAACATGGAGGTTACCGTACATAGAAACAAAAACTAAACGTAGATTCAAGAAAGACCCCCATGATTTTGTAATCATTAAATTATTTTATCTTAACATTCTATATGATACTATCTACCAATATGTACAACCGAAAACAATAAACTAAAGCTTATTATTTAATTTAGGAGTCTGGTTGGTTCCTCATTCTAATAATTTCGTTTAATGCGTTGGTGTTACACGGCTTCTTCCCAGTCAGTTTACTGCAATCGAGTTCTTCAATTTGAAGGTGACTTTACTCTGCTAAGAGCCACGTATGCTTGACCTTCTGCAAACAGCTTCGATCCCCAAATACCCACTGCATACTCGACTGTGCTTCCTTTCATCTTATGCAATGTTGAGGCCCGAGAAAGAATAAACGGTAGCATACGACATTCAGCCGTTCCGAATCTGTACTTCTCCGGAAACTGGATAGACTTTGGATGAATAACGTGTGCACCGTCGCAACCAAAGTCAATTTTGACGGAAGGAATCATGGCATCATGCAGCTGATCTCGAGCGCTCAAGGGTCACATAATCTCTGTGATTTCTCCAATCGGGCGCGATTGGAGAAATCACAGAGATTATTTGACCCTTAGAATGGTGGTTCACTAGACCCGTAGAAACATCAATGTTAGAGCGCAGCATGACTTTTGCACCTATTAACCTACCTCACCACCTATCTCCAGTTTTCTCGGTAAGCCCCCAGTTTGGTTGACGTTCTTTAAGTTGAAGTTTACGGTGTTTCGCGTCGCTTCAACTAGCTGTCTTGAGCTTTAGCTCTAAAGTGTTCCAGCACAGTGCTGTTATGCTTTTCTACCTGGTTGTTCATCGGATAAATACTAAGAGCCTTTTCACAGCAATATGTTTATGCCTCCGAAAACCTTTTCGCTGTTGTTCTTTTGCTGCCTAAGTCGGGAATCGATCATGCACAGCATCTCGTACGGGAGCATCGAGATTTTATCTATAAATATGAAATTGATGTTCTTCCATTCTAATCGCATCAGGCGCAGATAGTTGCCAGCGAGAAGCGGTAGTTGTGCTAATCCGTCTTTTTGTACAGGCAACTTCAGTGAGCTGTGCAAGGTTCAACCTCCGACTAAACACCGGTCAAAGCACATACCTTAATAACCTTCGATCCGTAGCACCTATTTGCTGTAACAGCCCAAATTCATCCTGATAAGGATCTAAAGCAAATAGTTTAGGATCTTCAGACCCAACAAAGGACTCAGATTGGATCAGTTTAAAAACAGCAAGCTCCGCTTTCTCATACTCCTCCGCAGACAGCTCTCCGTGTACACGGTGGTTCTTGTTCCGAGAATTATTCACAAAGCGCCGAATCCAACCTAAAAGGCGCACAATCTTGGGGAACTGAGAGAAAAATCGGCAGAACCAACCTGCAGAAGCTGTACAACCAATACTCAGGCAGGACACCACGGACATTCTCCGTTCAGTGCAGATGTCCTCTTCCGAAGACGGAGGTCTCTCCAGAGACCAGTCCGCCGGTGAACCTTTCAGCCATTTTGGCCCCTCCCACCATCGGGTCTCTACAAGTTTCTTCGCCGTACACCCTCTCGATGGCAAATCGGCGCAGTTCAATATCTTGGGGAACTGAGAGAAAAATCGGCAGAACCAACCTGCAGAAGCTGTACAACCAATACTCAGGCAGGACACCACGGACATTCTCCGTTCAGTGCAGATGTCCTCTTCCGAAGACGGAGGTCTCTCCAGAGACCAGTCCGCCGGTGAACCTTTCAGCCATTTTGGCCCCTCCCACCATCGGGTCTCTACAAGTTTCTTCGCCGTACACCCTCTCGATGGCAAATCGGCGCAGTTCAATACGCTGTTTACATACCGCCATTGCTGCCTCGTGCGACTCCGGATTTCCTCAACTCTATTTCTCACGAATACACTCCATAGTTCATCTCGTTCGATTCATGCTAGCTCTGTTGTCGAATCCGACCAAATCGCACTCTCTAAGTGGGCCAACTCTGGCCAACGCTCTACCACTGAACGATGTATAGCCGAACGGCTATACTGGAGGCTAATAACTCCAAACGGGGCACCGTCATCCCTTTGACTGGTGCAACACGCGCTCGTGCCTCAACAAATCTTAAAGAGACTTCTTCATCCGTTGAAACCCGTAGGAAGATGGAAAATGGTGAGGGACGCACCATCTCGCAGCGAAATATTTAGCAAGTGGCGTTTAATAACCGCCCACAGCCAGAAAGGGCTACAAGTCAGTCCAAAGACAACACGACAATGTCTGTAAATAATCACTTGGCCTCCTTCATCTTGCCACAGGAACCTAAGTAAATCCCGTTCTTTCGGATTAACAGAGATCTGTAGAAACGCTTTCTTGATATCTGCGATGACCCCTATTCGCTTTTTTCCTAAAACGGGCTACCGCATCTGGGATAAGTTCTATTAGGTTGACTCCCTTGTCGAGACAGGTATTTAATGAGGGAAAACCCTTCTCGCTAGCCGAGGCATCAAAAACAGGCCTTAGGGGCGTCGTACTGCCCTCCTTGACAACAGGTCTATGAGGAAGATAATGGGGATTAACCCCCGGACTTACATCTTGAGGTACGATTTCAATGATCCCTTCTCTTACCCACTCGGTAAAAATTAAAGTATAATCAGACAAAAGATTCATGCGGCGAAGCCGCTTCTACGTGGCTCTAAGCCGTGCGTTAGCTAATTCCCAATTAGAACCCAACGGGGGGTGGTCATTAACCCAGGGGAAAGAGACCTCATAACGTCCCTCTTCATTAAGGACACATGTCTCTACAAAATGCTGTTGTGTGGCTTCTTGCCTCTGCAGCCTATTCTTGTGTTCAGCAGGTTCTTCTATACCTAACACGTCCAAAGACCATAACTCAGACAAATCAAAATCCTGACATAACAGGGACATAGCAGAGCTAGCCAGGTTAGTAGGAGGGGCAGCCTCTCTAGGCACCTTCCCCATCAAGACCCATCCTAAACAGGTCTCCATGGCCACAAGGCCTGAACTGAGACTTTTCAGTTGCCCAGTAAAGAGCTTTCCCGCCACATCGGCGGCTAGCAAAACTTCAATAGGACCTTCAACAAACGAGATGTCTGAAATCTCTATACCCGCCTCTACTAATTCATTAAGCCAAGGTCATTGACCTATTCGGGGAACAAACCCGCAAATCTTCTCTTGGTCTAAAGCCTCCAAATTACAAAGAAAGGTATAATCTAAACTAGCTAAATTAATTCGACATAGGTTATGTTCAATATTACCTGAGGATCCACCTCCAAACAGACCGTGGTTCACCACCTCTTGATTTACCGGTGAAAAGCCGGTCTCGGTCACCGTTGACTTCAGGATGTAAGACCTCGACGAATCGGTGTCGATCAGTGCCCTGACTCTCCGATGTCTCTCCCGATGTTCTCCTTGGGGGGCTCGGATGACAATCCTCAGAGTCTGGAGGTACACGTTTCCGGTACAGCTTGCCAAAGCCTTATCCACACTTGGACCCTTGTTAACGGCAGGGTAGCTTACCGGCTCTCTTGAAGAACTAGGTCTTCTATCGTCTGGTTTAGAACTGAAACTAACCAGAGAATCTGATGGTGTAATAGACTCCCTAGGGACTACTCGAGGACACATAATAACCAAATTTCTCTTGTTGCAGAGAGGGCAAAACCCCCGATACTTACAACTACCGTTGTCCTTATGTCGGGGTCTGAGGCAATAAAAACATGCCCCCTTCCCTTTAGCCATTTCTATTTTTGCAGAATATGACATTTTCTGGGCCTTGAAACACTCCGAGCTACTGTGCACACCTTCACAGAAAAAACAGGTCTCTCTGACAGCAAGTCTCGTGTCAGCTGCCAACAACCCGGCCGCCGTACAAAGAGGCGCCGAATGACTAGTAGGGGGTGTTGCCCCACTGATGCTAAAGCCCGCCATAGCCAAATTGACTCTTTCTTCGTTTTCGACCTTCGAACGAACAAATCGCATTAATTGCTCTAGTTTCCGTTGGCAAGTAGTTTTGACAGAAGTGTCTTCACCCTCCATTTCCCCTGTAGCCAGCCGTACGCCACTACGCTGCCAGGCCCTCAATAGCTCCTCCGGTAGGTTTGATTCCACTAGGGGGAACAGCATGGCCGCACACAAATCTGAGGTGACGCCAGACGTCTCTAGTGCCCTCAATTGGCATTGAAGCTTATCATATAGGTCGACCACAGGTAGGCATTCTGACCTCATATTATTAAGTACTAAAGACAACATGTCTCGTACATACACCTCTACTAGAAGGTCTTCACGGCCAAATCTGGCCTGTAGAGAATCCACTACCTTAACATAATTTGCCCCACAGGCTGGAAAACTATCCACAATGGCCCAAGCTCTAGACGCGGGGGTGGTGGCTGACCTTAAATAGCCCAATTTATCCCCCGGGTCTAAGTTATTAACCTCAAGGATCCTTTTAAAGCTGGTCCAAAAGGGAATCCAATCTTTTTCATCCCCAGTGAACTTGGAGTTCAAAGTTCATTAGGCAAGAGTGCGTATCGAGCTCCGGTTTTCAATCGAATTATAGACAATTTAGCGCGGATATAATGTCAAATACGTGTGTAAAGTGTTCCTTAGAGGTTGCAGCAGGGCAACTTAGTACAAATTGCGATGTGTGTAAAGACATTTATCACGTAGATTGTCTGAAAGATATCGTGACGAAACCAACCGAACGAAAAGCACTTGAATTAAGAAGTGAAAGATACCTGATTTATTTGTGTCCTACTTGTAAAGGAAGTTCATCGTTCATGATGATAATTAATGAACTAAAAAGTTTTAAAAACGAGCTATATAAGATAAAATCGTATATTGAAACGGAAACGAACTACGGTGATAAGAGCTCGCACACTTGAGACTGCACGGCAATTTCTTCCATTGTGAAGAGCCAAATGGCAAATTTGACAGAAAATCAGCTTAAACTAAGTCAACGATTGGATTATATTGAGGCCAAAAAACATAATGTCACAGAAATAGACGAAATATCAGCTGTAAATGAGCTTGATAAAGAAAAAATAACGGAATCCATCTTGGATTTGAAAAATGAAAACAACAGGGTAGCCAACAAAAAAGACGAAGATAAAAAATTATCTGGAAAAGATCAAAAATCTCCCGGGGGGCCCCCTCCAAATGTAGACACAAATGGCGACACTGCAAATAAAAAATTCAAAAAAAGATAAGGACTTGAAGGAAGAACGGGAAGAACAAAATCAAAATAATATAAAAGATAGTGATAAAAGTGAAAATAAAACAGTGTCTGAAGAAGGAACGGGAGAAAATAATAAAAATTTGAATAAAAATTTGAATGAAAACCGGGACGAAAACGATGAAGATGAGGGATCTAGGAAAAAGAAGGACGAGAAGGAAGACAATCTCGATGGATGGGAAAAAGCTAAAGGAAGAAAACGCAACCAGCCCCAGCGAGATGTTATCATAGGAACTGAGAGGAAACAAGAAACCAAACCAAGTGAGGAAAATATGTTAGAAGGAATAACCTTACCTCCTTGACAAGCCTGGCTACACATAAGTAAAGTAAAACCAGGGACTACAGAGCAAACGGTAATATCGTACTTGAAAAGGAAGTTAAACAACGAAGAGGTGAATTGCCAACAGCTCAGTGATAACCCCGACTATCCAACATTTCGTGTTGGTATTAAGTTAAATTACTTAGACGAAGTAATGCAGCCCACCTTTTGGCCTGTTAATATCAAGGTCAGGCGTTTTTTATGGAAGACGACGAGAAGAAACGTTGTACGGTAAAAACAGACTCAAGGAATGACTTAAAATTATTCTTCCAAAATATACAGAGTGTTCGAAATAAACTTAATGAATTAGAAGTTATTATAAAAGAAAGGCTATTGAATGTGATTTTACTATCAGAACACTGGCTAGCAAAAGAAGAAGAGAACTTGTATGTGCCCGAAGGTTTTCAAATGATAACAGGACACTTTAGGACAACTCTGTCTAAAGGAGGCACAGCTATCATGGTAAGAAGTGATATTAATTGCAAAGTTATTCCTACTGAAGGTATTGCTATGGATGAACACTTCGAGATATCGGCTATACAAATTAAAGATTACAAAATAGTTAATATATACAGATCTCCAAAAGGAGATATAGCAATCTTCTTGAACAAACTTGACACCTTCTTGCAAAATGAATGAAAAAGTAATAATAGGAGGTGACTGGAATGCAGATTTCATATCAGACGAACCGAATGCAAAAAGAATTGAGAATGCGCTAAAACCTTTTGGATTAGTCAAAAAGATTAAAGTGCCCACAAGGGAGGAAAGATGTCTAGATAATGTTTTTACTAACATTGAACCAAATGAGTGTTCTGTAAAAATCGAGGAACAGATGTCAGATCACAAAGGCATTACAGTTAAGATAAAAGAAAATAAAGTGTCAGAAAAAATGCAAAATATAAGCTACAGGCCTATTACTGAGAAAGGAAAGGAGCAATTCAAAAACTACCTCCAAAGTGCTGAATGGACATTCATAGACTCCAGTGAAATTTCTACTAATGAAAAATATACCAAGTTTGTTCACAACATTCATCAACTTTACTTACAATGTTTTCCACTCAGGCGGAAAAGAAAGAAATCAAAAAAGATAAACTATTCTTGGTATAGTGAAGAAGAAAAGAAAATGAGAGAAGAAATAACAAAACTCTATGATCTAGCAAAGGATAATAGAAACAGTAGAGAATGGATTCAGTACAAATCTAAAACTAAGATATTCAAAATACACCTAAGGCAAAAGAAAATACTTAATAATGAAATGAAAATTAATGAGGCCAAAAACAAGACCAAAACTGCTTGGGATCTAGTGAAAGAAATAAGTGGAACAAGTAAGACAAAAGAAGAACAGGTCAACATTAGTGCTGATACCTTTAACGACTTCTTCATTCAAGTACAACAAAATAATACTGGTGACATAAATGAAGCTACTAAAATGTTAAAAGAAGCATATGGTAAGAATGTAAAAGGCCGTCCTGAACTAATTTTAAAATCCGTCTCAAAAGAGGAAGTTAGGAAAACAGTTCAACAACTCAGCAACTCTACTAGTAAAGATGCGTACGGCATATCAAATAAATTTCTTAAAGAAATAATTGATGTTATCTTAACTCCTTTGACAGATTTAATGAATAAATGCATACCTGAAGGATTATTTCCTGATGTATTGAAACTATCAAAAGTAGTGCCAATTTTTAAAAAAGGGGACAAAAGCAATCCTAATAGCTACAGACCTGTATCAATAGTACCTACACTAGGCAAAGTTCTAGAACAGATAGTCAAAAAGCAATTGTTAAATCACCTAGAATCCAATGGATACTTGGCACAATGTCAGTATGGTTATCGTGAAAACAAGTCTACAGTATTAGCAGTAATGAAAATTGTTGATAAAGCTCTAGAAGGATTTGAAAAAAAGAAATATGTACATATAACAGCCTGTGACTTAAGTAAAGCGTTTGACAACCTATTTAGAGAACTATGCTTAATAAAGCTAGAATACTTGGGAATAAAAGGAAATTCTCTACAATTCTTTAAATGCTATCTTACAGGAACAGAGCAATATGTTGAGTTTAATAATAGCAAGTCAAAGAAAAAGAAAACTGAGGACGGAACACCCCAAGGCTCCGTGATAGGCGGATACGCCTTCCTAATGGACGTTAATGACTTAGAACCATACATGAAGCATACAGCTCCTATAGATTTTGAAGAAGATATTGTTGCTTTTGTTGACGATACCAATCTTGTACATAGCCACCAGGAATTAAAAGAGCTGAAACAAAAGGCAGAAGAAAGATTACAGCACATAAATAAATGGTTTCAAGTAAACAACTTTAAGTTAAATAAAGAAAAAACACAGACACTCACCTTCAGTTTGAGAAAGAATGATAGTGAAGATAAACCAGTAAATGTACTGGGGATGGTTTTAGATAGCAAGACGACATGGCAGCCTCATAAGGATAAAATAACAAGTAAAATATCAAAATATCTGTTTGTATTAAGAAAGTTGAAATCTGAGTTGCCTAAGAAGACTCTTATGACAGTTTACAACGCTATGATCCAAAGCATTTTGAGCTATGGGATTGTACTCTATGGTCATACTGATCTTCAAGATCTTCTAATACTGCAGAAAAAAGCACTTAGGATAATAGTTGGAGCAAAAAGGAGAGACTCGTGTAAAGAAATATTTAAAGCAGAAAGAGTAATGACGGTCATAAATTTGTATATTTATAATTCTTTACTCTACATGAAGCTAAACATTGGAGATTTTCAAAGTAATGGAGACTTTCACACGTACAATACAAGAGGGAAAGATACGTTGGCTGTACCACAGAGCAGACTAGCAAAACTACAAGTCGGTCACAAATCACTAGGCGTAAAAATGTTTAATAAGCTGAACAAAGAGACATCTGAGTTGCCATTTTTACAGTTTAAACAGAAAGTTAAAGAGCTTTTACATAACAATGTGTTTTATAGTGTAACGGAATTTTTGGACTCAAAAATTTAGTTAAAAATATTTGACGTATCCTAATGTTTGCGTGAGAAAACCTAATGGACTTAAAATTCTTATTCTTATTCTTATTCTTATTCTTCCTCACCTCTAAACAAGGAAGTTTCACGGAGGTCGAAGATGCCCCACTATCTTTATTAGACCCTTCCCTTAAACTCTCCGCCTTAGAAATTTTGTCGAATTGAACCCTTTTCGACTCAAACTTAAACAGGAATTCATCCTGGGTGGCTAATTCTTCGCCCAAAGTGGCGGCGGTCACGCCTTCGGATTCGAGCACTTTCAGAGCTCTGAAAGTGCTCTCTATTACACTAAACTGTGCCGTTCCATTAGATTGGTCACTTACCTCTGATAACAGGCGATCAAAAGCTTCAATCGCTATCACGAAATTGCGGCGCAAAGCGTCTCTTTTTACGCGAACACGATCCATGCTCACTACACTTCCCGCACGAAACACTATAACTCTTAAAAGTCCTGTCACGTTCGCCAAATGTTATTTCTGTGACGGGAGACGTGGCTTTAAACACAAAACACTCATTAACAATAACCAGTTTATTAAACAATACTTATTTAGAACAAAGCACCAAAAATGGCGAGAGGCTGGAGAGCTTGATGTTCGGTTACACGCCGCTTCTAACACAAGTTAATCTAAAAAGGAACTCTACTACTATACCCAGATTGGGTTCTACTAAAAGTGTTGCGGGCTTGACCCGCCATCAGACTTTTACTATGAACAAAAGCTTGTTCACAATTTTCAGACCAAACCCAAGATATCCCTTTACGCAGGAGACGATGTAAAGGTTCTAAAACATCAGGTGCTAATCGAACAAACTTACGATAATAGTTAAAAATACCTAAATATAACTTGAGTTGTGTAAAATATTATTAGGCCGTGGAAAAGTTAAGTAAGTTAATAAGTTCTTCCTTAAAAAACTCACACTTCTCAGTGCTAAATTTAATATTATACTGATTAAGACGTGACAATACCTGCAGTAAAACTGACTTACAAGACTCTTAATCTTCACTCCCTAAAATAATATCATCCTGGAAAGCCCCACAACTTTCTAAACCATCTAAAACTCTATCCATAATAGACTGAAATATTGTAGGAGAAGCAGAAAGACCGAAACAAACCCTATTAAACCGGTACAAGCCAAATATAGTAGTAACAGTTAAATAATGACCTAATGTGTTGAACGGGACTAAAACTACAACCAAAAAAAAAAAAAAAAAAAAAAAAAAACAGTTAAATAATGTCTACATTTTTACTTTCTCATATAAAGAGAAAGTATTGTGATGGCGCGAAAATTCGATTTAAGAGATTTTAATGGATTTACACGTTTTGAGGTCCCCTGAGTCCAAAAAAGTGGTTTTTAAAAAATGTCTGTCTGTCGTCTGTGCAGACGCCTGGAGCCTAAACTACTGAGCCGATTTTGACGAAATTGGCATAATAATAATAATAATAAGCTTCACGGACATCCTTTTCAGGACAGAAGCCTCTCCTTAAGGAGGAAAGAGTCAGTTTTGAGGTTAGAAAAGTCTTTTCACTACCTTGTCCCAACACCCGCGGTCCCTAGCCACTCTACCCCAATTTTCCCCCACTCTAGCAACTATTTCTTCTCTCCATCTTAAGATAGGTCTTCCTTTCCTTCTTTTGTTTCCTCTAGGGATCCATTCCGTTGATAATTTGGCCCATCTATTATTTTCCAATCTAGCCAGGTGACCTGCCCATCTCCACTTCGTGTGGTGAGCCTCTTTCTGTAGATTCTTTAACCTTGTTGTTTTTATTATTTCTTTGTTGCTTGTTCTATCAACTCTTCTTATGTTGCACATGCTCCTTGCCATACTCATTTGCGTTGATAGAAGCTTATTTCCCATCTTCTCTGAGAGAGACCATGTTTGGGCACCGTACAAAATGGTTGGGTATACACATGCAGACATTATTTTCGCTTTCAGCCTTTTGTCTATTTGACTTTTAAAAATCTTTTTTAGTGACCAATATTTTCTCCAACCTAAATCGATTCTTCTGCACACTTCCTTTTCTCTTTGATTTTCGAAAGATATTGTTTGTCCTAAGTATGTGTATTCTCGAACGTATTCTATTTTAAAATCTTTTTGCACCCTCACTGGGGCTTGAACTGAGTTTGTCATAACCTTGGTTTAGGATATATTTATTTCTAGACCTATTGACTGGCATGCTTTAATAAGTTGGTTTAACATCACTTCTAGTTCACTTGCTGATGATGATGCCAGTAATACATCGTCTGCAAAACGTAAGTTGTTAAGTTTTTTGCCCAATACAGATATTCCCTTTTCGTCCCATTCCAGTTTGCCAAATGCATAGTTTAGTGCACAATTAAAGATGATTGGCGACAGTGGACAACCTTGTTTTAAACCTCTTCTTGTATGAAACGATCGTCCCATTTTGTCAAGTGCAATAGCGACCTGGTTTTCCTTGTAGATTACTTTGACGATTTCTATGTAATTTTCTTCTACTCGGTGTTCTTTTAACGCCTGCCATATACTTGGATGTTCTAAGGAGTCAAAAGCTTTCTTGAAATCAATCAGTGCAAAGTAGGTGGGTAGCTTGTATTCTGTGCTTTTTTCTATAATTTGCTGAACAGTTTGCAAGTGATCGATAGTTGAGAAAGAAGGTCTGAAGCCTGCTTGCTCTATTGGATGATTTTCGTAGATTTTTCCAATAATTCTATTTTTAATTATGGCTGCAAACAGCTTATACAGGCATGGTGTTAATGTGATTGGCCGATAATTATCTATATTGCACCTATCACCTTTTTTGTGCAGTAAAATTATTTTATTTTGGTACCATTGTCTTGGAACATATGTTTCTTCGATTATTCTATTAAACAATCTTGTTAATGGTTTTATTAAAGCTAGCATGCCGTCCATAATTGCTTCATTGCATATGCTATCTGTTCCCGGGGCAGTACCTTTTTTACTTTGTTTTATAGCATTTTCTACTTCACTTTCCTGTATGGTACTTATTTTACTGTTAAAATTTGTTCTATTTGCAATATTCCTTTCTCTATCTACGGTTGTATTTCCTTTATATAGATTCTCGTAGAATCTTGTTACCCTTTCAACAATCTCTTCCCGCTCTGTGAGAATATTTCCTTCCTCATCCTTCATTTTGTGGATCCAAACATTTTTTGTGTCTCCAATTTCTTTTTTAATGGCTCTAGTGGAACAATTAATTTCAGTATATTTTGAAATGAGATTTTCTTCATATTTCCAAATGTCGTTTCTGATTTCTTGTCTCGCTTGTTTTCTTATTTCACAGTGTTCAATTTTCTGCCTTAAAGTTTTATTTACAACCCTGTTTAGTTCTTCTCTTTTTTCTATTAACTTTTTAGTTTCGTCCGAGATTTTTTTGCTTCGTTTAGGTTTTCCTGCTTTGCAATCTTTCTTTAATAACGTCACTGTTCCTTTTATAGCTTCCTCAATTTTATTATACTCCTCTTGAACCGACCAAACTGTATTACTAATACTGTAGTCGTCCAATGCTCTTTGTAGTGCTTCTTGGTATTGGTTTTTGTCAAGGCCCGAGGTTGTGCATTTGTTTACTCCTGTACAGAATATTCTTCTCCTTGGGATGCTAAAGATGCCTTGAACAAGCCTATGGTCCGAGTTGAAACCTAGGGTCCTAATTGACTTGACAGAGTTAGTGATTGAGTTGCTCCTAGCCATTATGTAATCTATTTCATGTTTCTCATCACTAGGTGATTTCCAAGTCCATTTGTCTTCAAAAGGTACATTGCAGTAACTGTTTAAAATTTTTAAATTGTGTTTGTTTGTAAAAGCATATCTCCTTGTTACAGTGAGTTTTGCCAGCTAGGTCAGTAAGGGAGTGGGGTGCGAAGAAGTTTAAAAAAAAAGGAATTAACCATAAATTAAAATTAAATAATAGAAAACTGAATATAATTCGCGTACTTATATAACAAGCCTCAGAAAGTACAAAATCTAGAGTGTGGGAGAATCTAATCCGAGTATCAATACTCTCTGGATAATCTCCACACCTAAATAATAGTAATAACAAAAAAACCTACAAGTAAATACTTTAAACAGAAAGAGAAAAAAAAATAAATGAAAATAACATGATTACATATTTAAACAAAATACATGTTTAAAAGTGAGAGAGAGAAAAAAAAAAACTAAAAGTAAAAAGACATCCCCTGAGTTAAATAATAAAAGGTTATAAGGTATTGACCTTAATTAAAATGACAAAAAAAAATATAAAGTCCCCTAAATGTCAAAAAAATAAATAGACAAAACAAAAATATAAACTACTTAGATAGTATAAGAAAATTATAATATATATTAATATATATATATATATATATATATATATATATATATATATATATATATATATATATATATATATATATATATATATATATATATATATATATATTAATAAGAAAATGACTTGAAGAAAAATTATTAATTAATTAAATTAATTAAGAAAATGATATAAGAAGGCAGCTCAGAGTGGAAAAAAATAGAGGTGTCGGTGAAACAAGGTAAATTCATCTAGTCGGACGTAGATGAGGTGAGTAGTTAGTAGGGATGACTACAACTGTATGGGTAGGCAACCCGCAGTACGCTCTGGGGTAGTTCAAAAATTTAAATGATAAATATGTAAAAATATTTCAAGTGGTGTCTGGAACTCCGCGTTCAAACACCGGTGCGCTCCTTTTATCGAAGAGAAACACTATAATCCCTTCGGACGCTAAGTTCTTATTCTAAATTAAAATTAAATTAAAGTTATATTTATTATTAGTAGCTATGATATTATTTTCTTTATTATAATTTCCTAGGTTATTCGTATTCGTTATATAGAAGTTTTATTAAAAGTCCAAATTTATACTAAAATTAAACTAAAACTAGGGCTTAGCTTAGCGTCCGGGTGTCGGCGGCGAGTTCTCCGCAACATCCAGTGTGAGTCAGCTTGGAGTCGGCCAACGGTCTATCAGGTGTAGGTGGCAGCTACTACGTAAATCCGTCGGTGATCCGCAAATGCGTGACGGCCCTTTACGTTGCTCCACAGCCTACCTGGCCACGACTGACTCCCTCCAAGAACACACAAGAAACGGGGACCCCCCTTGGTTTAGCCAAGCTTATCTACCTAATCCCATAAACAAAACTGTGATAAAAGATAAACAAAGCCTGAAACGAGTCATATAAAGAAAGCGCAATATCTACTCACTCAACAACAATAAACAGTAAACGATATATGGTTAATTCTTCTTTTTTTTTTTATAAGATCATCAAACATAAACAAATGAAATAAATCTTTTAAGAAAACATACCTATTGCTTCTTTAAAATACAAATAAAATAAAATCTTCTGACACGTATCAATTCCACCCTTTCCTCCTAAAGAAAATTTCAGTCGGAAATTTTCTATGAAATTAAAATTAGTCTTCTTGGTATGGCTTTAGATCTTTTATATGCCATGTGCCTATGGATTCCTGTATGCCTCTTCAACTCATAATTAATCGGTGAAAATTTCTTCGCGATCAAAAATGGCCCATGGTATCTCGGAGTCAATTTTGCGGAAATATTTTCCGCCTGCTGAGAGAGGGTGAAGTCTCGCTTTAAAACCTCTTCTCCAAGGTAGAATTCTATATTTCGACGACGCAAATTATACCGTTGGGCACTAGCCTGGTAAGCCCGGTCAAGTCTTTTCTTTACGTCGGCATAAACCATTTTTAACTCTAAGGCACGCTTAGGTGGGTCGAATTTCGGTTTATGTTTCAACTGATTATTAGGGTCGTTGTCGCGAATCTGGATAACTCTCCCAAACATTAGAAAACTTGGGGAGTATCCCGTTACCTCATTGACGGCAGTCCGTAAGGCGAAGCCCAATTTAGGAAGTTCAGAGTCCCATTTTTTGTGGGAGTCCTTTATGTACGCTCGTATCATTGAAATCCTCGAAAATTTCGTTTTTTCTTCCACCATTTAGCCCGTGAACTATCAGGTTGAACCTCCGGCGTAGCCTGTCATTTCTTTCCTTTTCTTCCGTATTCATATCTTGATTTTCGAATTCATTTCTGGATCCTTCATATCTTCGTTCCTTCACTCCTTTAACTTCGTCTTTCATTTTTTGTAGTTCGCTTTCTAGATCCTGTTTCACCTGCGTCCATTCTTCTCTTACCGCTTTTATCTCGTCTCTTAAAGCAGCCATACCAGTTGACATTTTTCTGTCTATTTCGTTTATATTGCTTTCCATAGTGTCCAATTTACCAACTTTAGAAAGTACTTCTCTCAAAATGCCTAGTTCTTCACTTGGTTGGTTTAGGTTAGACATCGTGCTGCTCTATGTATCACCACTATTTAAACTAACCCACTCAACTTTCCACTAAAACTTTTTAAAACACGTAATTTTAGCTTTTAGGCTATATATGAGAAACACTATAAACACTATTAAACGTTTTTAAACATCCAAAAGGAAACGGTTTTTGTGGATCGATTTTTTTCGCGTGTTATCACTTGTAACCTCACTTGTAAATTGGCATACATGTTCACAAAAATCATACCCCGAGGCGAAATCGAGAAATGAATTTTAGCTCCAAATTTGGGGGCGCTACCCCCCAAAAACTCTGAAAAACGTGAAAAAAAAATATATTTCTCGAAAACGGTTCCTACGATTATGATTACCTAAAATGTAGTCCATTTGAATAGGAATCCAACGATATAAGCCGTTTTCCCAGGAAAAATCTAGTTCCTGAGAAAAAAGCTTAAAACGCGGACGGAGAGAGCCCGGGTTCGATTCCCCGCCCAGGAAAAGTTATTTTTATGATAAATTTTGATGAAATGTTTAATAATATTTAAATGTACATTTGAAAACTAATAAATGGAAACGGAAACACTGGGCTTAGTAATTATAAACTCGTATATGAGAAAGTTTGTCTGAGTTGTCTCGGACCGATTTTTTATTTACTTGTAACTGCAAGTAAGCATTCGTTAAATCTATCCTACAAAAAACCTTACACCCTTGCATTTTTTGAAAAAGGTCTTCAGGAAGGGGAATAGGATAGTGATCGGTTACTACATATTTGTTTAGATTGGCCTTTAAATCGGCACATAGACGTATCTTACCAGACTTCTTTGGGACACAGACTAAAGGAGATGTCCACTTACTATACCTATCCTTACTAATAATACTTAACGACTCTAACCGATCAGGTTCCAGCTTCATCTCTTACCTAAGCGCATAAGGCACTTCATAAGCTTTACAGAACTTGGGTACAGCATCTTTACTAACAAGTATGCCTGCTTCAAACTTACTTATGGGCTTATTGTCATCTAAATTACAAAATGCATAAGGAAACTGACCTTCTAACTCTGACAGTGATATAAAATTACTTATAATATTTGTACTTAAGACTTGATTAGACAAACGACTAAAACCATCACTAACAATACCAAACCCTGACCCAATTTTTTCTCTCCAACCAGGACACAGTTTATCCAACCAGTCTCTACCCATCAGAGCCTTCTTTGTATTAGTTTGTGTTAATAGCAGTGGTAGACTATACACTCTACTATTTCCAGCTTTAACATTTACAGTAACTTCGCCAACAACAGGCATTTCTTGACCATTTACAGCAACCAACTTACTTTGAAAAAGCTTCATATCAAAATTCCTTGACACCTTATTTTTAAACATCCTTATTGGGACTATTGTACAAACTGATCCAGTGTCACAGACAGACTCTAAAGACTTCCCGTTGACTAAGACTGATGACATAGTCGGGCCAGTCCGATGTAGTTGACAAACTATGACACTCTAGCTCAACTGAACCGTTATGAAACTTCTTCTTTGGACAGAATTTTGCTGTATGACCTCGATTTGAACAGGAAAAACATGTCCATGCTTTAGAAGGACAATTACTAGGTTGGTGTTTTGAATAACAAGACTCACAGAGCTTACCAGACTGACCTTGAGGTTTTGACCTAGACTTGCTTCTATTCCTTGAGAAAGACCGATTTCTGGAATCTCTAACACTTCTCTGCTGACTCCTTGAACGACTTTGAGACGTAGACTGTGACTTATCAACTCCAAGCACACCATTTGTGACTTGAGATGGCCCAGCCACACTATCACTATTTGAAGACATAATCGTCGCCGCAAACCTACAGGCGCTTTCCATATCTAAAACTATTTGACAGGCTTTATCAAACGACAGGGTGTTATCTTCTAACAACAGCCTGTTTATCATAGGATTTTCACTTAAACCTACTACTAGTTGATCCCTTAAGGCTCTATCTAAATGAACACCAAACATACAATTGACAGACAGATGTTACAATTCCGTAATAAACTCGACTAGCGGCTCATTACTTTTTTGTTTCCGATTATGAAAAAAAAAAGTAGAGCTAATGACTCTTGAAGCCGGAGCATAATGTGCTTTTAACTTGTTACGAGAAGTGATCCGAGCTCAGTCAGGCCGCTAGGGCTGGGTGCTAGAAGGTAAAATATATTTAACACAAAAAAATAAATTGAGCGCCACCTTATCTTAATATTAGAAAGGGCAAGATAAGGAGAAACCCTGAAAGGAATAATACATAAAAATAAATGTCCAAAGAAATTAAATATAGAAAGTATAAATTACAAAAAAATACTTAAGTTCATATAACCTATGAGAATTAATAATGGTTAGATTTCTGTATAAAAATAAGAAATAAACAAAAACATATCTGGAAGTCAAACAAATTAATAAAATTATTATTCAGTAAAGCAAAATGATAATTATTAATTACAAACAATATTGTAGAAAATGAATAGTTTTTTAGTTTATAAATTAAGATAGTTTTATATATAAATAGTAATTTTTCAATCGATGGATGAAATAGGTGTAGAAAAAAACATTTATATGTTCGTGGGAAACGTTTCGACCCTACATAAGGTCATCATCAGTCCATTTATTAACTAAAAATAATAAAAACAAAGCAAACCATCAAATCAATTAAACATTCTTATAAGCTTTGTTAAATTTATAAAAGCCAATCTATTAAAAATCGTCCTGTATAATTACTCTTAAATTAGATTGTAATCTGTCCTATCTCTAATAATATATTTTTAAAAAAAAAATCAGATTACTTACATTGTGAAGTTATTAAATAAAAATACTTCCTCTATGGGAGAGCGTCAATTTAGTCGAAGAATAATTTGAAATTTGAATCAATTTAAAATTTTTTGAAAACATTTTCAAACAAGTTAATGTGTCTAAATCACATAAGTGAAAAATAAAATAAAAATTTAAAATTTTAACATTATTAAAAAACTATTAAAACAGGTACAAATTTTAACAATCTACTATTAACAATAAAAAAACATCCTGATTACAGACTAGTATGATTCATTCAAATTATATTGATAACAATAAGTGCCTATATCTTAAAAAGATGTCATATTTAACCGAGAACATAGTTGTATAAAAAGTTGATTTAAAAAATAATATGACATTCAAAAGGCTAATTTAACAGATATTATAAAAGAGACTAAATAGGTCATCAATTTTAACAAAAAATTTTAAGCATTAAACCTACTTATTATCTCAAGTTTCGTAATTAATGGAAGAATTAAGATTCAAATATGTGATGTGGTAAGCAGCGCTGCCTGGGAGTGGTCATTCTAACAAATTGACATTGCTCATTCCTTCAATTCTTACTATGTGAATAACATTTCTCTGAAATCCAAAAGTTGTTTCTTTCTTACTATCTTATTATATAATAGTTACTGATTTTTAACATTTAATTGAATTTAGTGTAAGGTTTATTATTATATATAAATTATTTTTGTATAAAATTATTAATATTTCGTTATTTTATTATTATTATTATTATTATTATATGCATTTTATTATTTGCGTTATTTCTATGTTTATTATCTTTTCTTTACTATTAATTTATTTATATTCATCATCTATTTATATGATTATTATTGTTATAATAGTTATTATTAATTATAATAATTTGAATGTTACTGATTTTTATTATTACATGCGTATCTTTAATTCTTAAACCTTTTGAATATTAAATTATAATTTTTATTTATATGGCTAGCATCCGTTTTATGATTGATGGTGATATCTGAATTTTTGTAAATATGAAAAGCCTCATATATTCTCCTTTTGTTTGTATTGCGTTCATAATCCAGAATTTTGGTAGTGTTGAAATCAAAATTGTGTCCTGTGTTGAAGGCATGAATCGCTAACGCCGTTTTTTGAGACCTGGTTTTTATATCATTTTTATGGTAATACTGTCTGTTTATGAGTTTTTGGGAAGTTTCCCCGATATATGTTTTTTCACAATTTAAGCAATTAGTCCTATAAATTAAGTTGGATCTATTATCATTACTAATTTTATCCTTCAAATTACTATATAGATTTAACAATTTATCATTTGGTTTTTGAGCGATTTTTACCTGTCCACAATCATTTAGTTGCATGGTTTTTTTTATTTTTTCAGAAAGTCCTGGAATGTATGTTACACTAGTAAAATATTGTTGTTTATTATTATTATTATCTGTTGAGTTATGTGATGATGTGGTTTCATTTGAATTTATTAATTTATACCAAAGGGATTTTATTAATTTAATTGGATAAAGGTTATCTAATAATTTGGAAAAAATTGTGGATTTAATTTCATTTATGTACTCATCATCTGTAATTTTAATAGCCCGGCGCATCATATTCTGAGCTGTGTTAATTATGATATGTTTAGGATGATTCGATGTAAAATTTAATAATCTATTACTGTTTTGTTCTTTCGAATACCATTTGGTTGATAGAGTGCCATTTTCTTTCCTGATTATAGACATATCTAAAAAGTTTAACATTTGATTAACTTCCTGTTCATAAGTGAAGGAAATTTTATTGTTTATGCTATTAAAAATATTTAAAGTTTTTCCTAAATTCTCTTTTTTAATTATTAAAAACAGGTCGTCAATATATTTATAAATAACTCTCGGTTTTTCTTCCAAATTATTAATAGCTTTATTAATTATATGGTTGAGGGTTATACCACTTAAGTTAACTGACATTCTCCCCCCCCCCCCCCCCCCCCCATCGGCAGTCCATTGATTTGTCTGTAATATTTATTATTAAAAGTAAAATAACTGTTTGAGCAACAAAATTTAAGTGATTCTATATATAACTGTTTACTTTTAATTGCAGTGTAAGGTTCAATTGAATCCCAATTTAAATTAATGATTTTATACATTTCATCTATAGGGGAACGATGGTAAAGAGAGATTTCACATCAAAGGGTAATAAAATTTCATCTTTGTTTATCTGGATGTTTTTGATGTTATTTTTTAAATGATCTGCATTCTTGACATCAAATGGGTTCTTGTTATTAAGGTAGTTTAAAGTGGGGTTAATAAATGCTGACAATTTTTCTATAGGTGAGTTTTGGCCATCAATGATAGGCCGGAGGGGTTGATTAGGTTTGTGTAATTTGAGAAGCCCATGAATCCTGGGTAGATTGCTATGGTCAATGTTTAATTTAGTTTTTTCTTTCGCAGTAATAAATTTAAATTTTAAAAGTTTATTTATTAGTTTAGTATATTCCTTCTTGATATCCGTCAAAGGGTTATTTCTAATTTTTCTGTATGTGTTGTTATCATGTAAAAGTTGTTCCATTTTATTTTCATAATCTGCTTTATTCGTAATAATTGTTTTATTGCTTTTATCTGTTTTGATGATAATTAGTTGAGGGTTATTTTTGAAAACAGTTTTAAGAATTTTAATATCCTGTAATATTTGTTTGTTTAATAAAGTGATTCTGTTATTATTATTAAATTTTTTTTGATAATTTGTTATAGAATTTATGAAATTATTCCTTAAAAATGATTTATGATTATCAGGGGAGTCTAAGTTATTCAGTATAGTTTTATATTAGGATAGAGTAGAACTTTATAAATTAGATTAGGCCTTTTTTTTCTATATAAATTAAATAGGTACCATATTTTACAGAAATGTTAATCTAAAATGCTCCCGCATGAGAACCCAAGAAGATAATAAACAATAAGAAAAAGACAAAACAAAACAAACAAATTTGAGGCCTAAATGAGCCGGTAAAAGAAAGTATCTATATATTAAATTTATGGAGTCTCATTTGGGTTTGAAATGATATAAAATAATAATAATATACATGTATTGATGCGCGCGCAGTGAAGAACAAAATGTTGATAAATATAAAGATGAAAAACTAGCTGGTCTTGAATCAGGATCTAATGCCGTTTATATATTAGAGCTGCCGTCCAAAACCGCTCGGAACTATACCTCAGCACTACTTTCCGGAAGTACGTAATTCCTCCTCCTTAGGAGTAACACATACGAAGATCGCACTCTTCAAGCTACGATTCCCGTCACAGTCAACACATCACTTCACAGGAAAGATTTAACTAGGCTAAATTTACCACAATAATTTTACCAACTGGTAAATAATCAGAAAAGTCAACGTAAATATCCTTACACAGAGAAGAAACTAAGTCACACTTTCCCACTATACGACGGGAACATGAAATAGTTAAACAATCAAGAAGTTGACAAACTAAACACACAATTCCGCCATACGGGCGTTAAAAAGTAGTAAATAAAATGCTCTTCTCGAAGCGTAAACAACTACTGAGGTCGTGGAAACTGACGTCAAGATATGCGCGTGCGCGTGTAGACGGGGCCAGGTTAGACAGGGTTTGTTTACATCTGACGATGTCACAATTCATACATCAAATAAACCTTCCTCCACCGCTCTACACCTACATATCTAATAAACATCAGGTTTTATTAAAAATAAAATAACGGCTTACGATTAATATAACTTAAACTAAATATAAGGATCGTTGATAATATAAAATCAATGATCTACAATCACAATAAAAATAAAATAAATCATTAAATAAATTTGATGGTAACAATGAAATCCCCTCCTCCGGGGTTAGGAGGTAAAAGTAAAATCTATTGTGACAACACTGAAGTGGAATCTTCTGATTCATCATCTCCTGGGGCAGCCTTAAGATCTTTGAGGTGCCAACAACCTACATTACGATCATTGAGGTCAACTAACTCGTAGACTAAGGGAGATACTTTACGCTTTACCCTGCACTCAATAAACTTTGGAGCTAGTTTCGCCGAGAAGTGACGTGAAGTATCCGATTGATGGTATGTTCTGCGCCAGACAACATCACCAACCTGAAACTCTGCTGGGCGTCTCCTTAAATTGTAATGATGCTTACCCTTGACGTGGGCTTCTCGAAGTTTCGACTGGATTTGATTGGTCACACGCTGAAGATTCTCCAATTCACGAATTCTCCTCTGGATACTGGACAACGCCTCATTATCATCTGCATCGTCTGCCTCAGTCATAAGGTGATCCCTCCAAGAAGCAGCTAAACGACGACCGAAGGTAAGATACACTGGACTATATCCTGTGGATTCATGATGAGCGGTGTTAATTGCAAATCGGATCTGTGGAAGCAGCTTATCCCATGATCTGTGATTTTCCTTAAGATATGCTGAGATGGTGGTCTTGATGACTCGGTTCACCCGCTCGGTTGGATTACATTGATCACTATAGTACGGGGTGAATCGGATTGAGTTCTAAACAATTCATCTATAGCCTGCCTCAAATTGATCCCGAACTCACGGTTCATTTCATCTCTCAAGTTCCCTTACAGTGGTGTGTTTTCGTCGTAGTCGATCGAGTATGCAGTAAGTCGAAAACTTAACGTCTAAGCCCAGTCGGTACGTACGGCCTAGCCTTATTAGTTGAAACTTCTCATAAAAGTTCAGTGTCGGTTCCTGGAAGAGTAATAAACTTCAGTTGAAGTCGAGGGTTCGACATAAGGTCAGCGATTGGAGCGTTTTCATCAGCTTGAGCTTCGGCAAGTCGTTCTGCGATGTCAGGTAAAGTTATTGCTTCAACACGTGAAAGCGCATCAGCAACTGAATTGTCGAGTCCGGCAACGTACTTTATCTCAGTTGTAAACTGACTAATAAAATTAACGAGGCGAATTCGCATAGGGGTGGCGGTTTCCGGTTTCTGCGTAAACGCGTGCACGAGCGGTTTATGATCGGTAAATATGATGAAGTGTCGGCCTTCTACGTAAGATCGGAAATGACGGACAGCCCGATGTATAGCAAGTAGCTCACGGTCATATGTTGAATAGTTACGCTGTGCTGGTGTTAGTGCTTTAGAGAAAAATCCGAGGGGCCTCCAACTATTTCCATCTCTTTGCTGTAGAACGGCTCCTATAGCAGTGGCAGAAGCGTCACATGCTATAGAGAGCTCTATATCAAAATTAGGGTGAGCCAAGAGTGCAACTTGCGATACATCACCCTTGCATTGCTCAAATGCTCTAATAGCCTCGTCAGACCAGTCGATGGTGGTATGGTCATTTTTCTTGGCATTGCCTACAATAGAATGAAGTATTTGCTGCGCCTCAGCGGCTCTTGGTAAACACCGTCGATAAAAATTGATCATACCTAGGAAGCGTCGGAGTCCTCTGGTGGTAGGTCGAGGGAATGAAGCGATGCCTCGTACCTTGGAAGGAAGTGCCGTAATACCTTCAGCGCTTACAGCATATCCGAGAAACTCGACAGAGGATTGGGCAAACTTACACTTTGACGGGTTTATCGTCACCCCGTGCAGACCTAAGCGTCCGAACACTTCCTCCAAGTGGTCTCGATGTTGCTGATCATCCTCCGATGCAACCAGGATGTCATCGAGGTACACGAATATATATGGTAGATCACGAAAAATGCCATCCATAAATCTTTGGAAGGTTTGAGCCGCATTTCTTAACCCAAAGCACATTCGAGTGAACTCGAACAAACCAAAGGGCGTTGTGACTGCCGTCTTTGGTATGTCTTCTTGGGCTACGGGTATTTGATAGTAAGCCCTAGTTAAATCAAAATTAAAAAGATGTTTTTACCATGTAAGTTATTATTGAAGTCCATGAGGTTTGGTACCGCATACCGTTCGGGTCGCGTTCTAGCATTAAGTTGACGGTAATCACCACATGGTATTATGCCTCCGCCTTTCTTCATAACTATGTGTAGAGGGCTAGACCACTGACTGTTAGAAGGTCGGCGATCATCTGGCGGAACTCTTCACGAGCCGCGTTATACTTGTCGGGCGCAATACGACTAGCGTGTGATGTTACTGGTGGACCGGTGGCTTCAATGTAATGCCTCACGTCATGCACTGGATCTCGTAGAGACGCTGATGATGGTCGTAGTATAGATGGAAATTTGCTTAGTATATCAGTACACCACTCCCCTAAAGGTACAGCTGATATTGATTGAGCAGGTAGAGAAGCAAGCTTGCCCTTAGACGTGAGTCCCGTGGTTCGATCCACTAATTGCTGTCCCTTTAGATCGACTATAATACCATAACGGTACAGGAGGTCAGCACCTATGATCGGTTGGTTAACATCAGCAAGTATAAAACTCCAGATAATCGGTCGGCGAAGTCCGAGGTCCAAGTGCTTGGTAGCCTCTCCGTAAGTAGGTATAACCGTACCATTGGCAGCATAAAGAAGGAATGATGATGGACCTTGTTTGTAAATTCTTTTAGCCGGCAAGGCTGTAATGTTGCCCCAGTATCAATAAGGTAACGAATATTAGACTTAGGGTCAATAATATGAAGCCGGCGGTTAACCAGGTCGGCAGCTGAGTCCGCCTCTTCGGCTGCCGGACCTAGTTTTCCGAAGGAGTCTGGCTACCAGTGGCAGATCAATTTTTCCACGAGCAAGGGGCCCTGCACTTTTTTGCCTCCTTGCCGAATCGCTGATGGTAATAGCACAAATTAGGGTTGTTGGAAAAATTCTTACCTCGGCTCCTGGAGCGGCTTCTCGACTGGTCGTGGGATGACTTTAATTGCAACTTCACAGAAGCAAGCTCGGCGGTGAGAAGTTCAATGGCTTGCAGTATAGAGTCTCTTGAAGAGGTCACGGCAGATGGTATCGATGGTCGCGGCTGGTCGACAGAGCCTATGGCTGTTTCGTAAATCTCCGAGAGCCGGTCAGCCATTGATGAAAGCTTGTCTAGGTCCGTGTGTTCGGTAATGGCTAACGCAGCTTGAAGACGCTCTGAGAGTCCTCGGAGCCACAGCGATCGAAGGATATCCTCTGATATAGTTGTGGCGCAAGGCGCCGCATCTCAAGTAGGTATTGAGATGGTTTTTCATCGCCTATCTTTCTCTCTTCTAACAATCGACGGATTCGCCTAGTCTCCGACTCTCCATATATTACTACCGACTCATATCTGTCTTGTCTTAATAGCCTCATAGGGGTCAGCTGGAGGAGACTTGACCAGATCGCTGATTTGAGTGAGTACGTCAAATTCCAGGTTAGCCACTATTGCCTGGAACTTGAGCTCACTGGATGTTATCTTACTGGCGCCAAAAACTGCGGCAGCTTGGCAAAACCAGAGTTCCGGGTCAGCCTTCGGCAGAACTGCGGGATTCGGAGAGTCGCTATCGACGACGCTTGACCTTCGCCGTTGCCGCCGAGGCCAAAAGGAGTTTGGGCGGGCTTATCGTCTTCGTTCACCATCGTGCCCAGAGTTACTCAACACGAGTTCGAATAATCCGATAAAAAAAATAAATTTAAAATAAAAACAGTACTTACTGCGACTAATATATAATATATCGACTAATATATCACGTCGATGTCACCACTTTAGCGTAAGACGCATAAAGAAACAATGTAAACTGTTTTGGAACAATTCTTTAATCGAAAGAGACGCGACACAAGAGAGAGAACAGAACAGAATACAAAAAACGTGGCTCGTGTTTTTAAACCCGAAGCACGAAATAAATTTCCTCGATGTAACTTAGGCCACAATTTGTATTACTGTCCCCAATTTTTTGAACTTAAAGTTAAAGCTGGATTTACACCATCTCATGCTGCCTCATACCGCTACCGCTGAGAACCCGCCCTAGTAAACTTCTAACCTCGTAACAACTATCTCACCTTATTTATTATTATTTTTACCACTTTTTTTCTTTTATGTTCTTATGTTAATTATATATTTAAAAACCTATACAGCTCACTTATTTTGTACAACCCGCCTTGGTTGAGGTTCCCAGGCTTTAAAACTGAGCCAGTTCCTCTCCATATCACAAATATTTTTTGTAAAATTAATAAATAATAATGAATAAACTTTAGTTTAAAGCTTATACGAACTAAAAAAAATAGTTAAATATAATTTTAAAAAGAGATTTTATCATAATTAGACTTGATAGATTTGTTTTAAAAAATGTACTATTATAAAAAATTGATAAGTAAAAGGTTTAATGAATAAACAGTCTTTAAGGCTCTACCGCCCTTTGAGGTTAGGAAAAACAGTAAAATTAAAATTATACTGGTTCTAAGCAAGATATCAAAAATCTAATCACAGGCTTCATTCCTAATTTTAATTCTGCACTATTTGAGCCCTATTTCAACTTCCTATGATAAATAGTACAGGCGCCATTTCAATACAACGATAAAACTCGTTGTATTAAAATGGCGCCTGTACTATTTATCATAGGAAGTTGAAATAGGGCTCAAATTGTGCAGAATTAAAATTAGGAATGAAGCCTGTGATTAGATGTTTGATATCTTGCTTAGAACCAATACAATTTTCAATTTAATTATTTTTCTAACCTCAAAGAGCGGTAGAGCCTTAAGGAAGTGTAATAGCCACTATGCAAAATAATAATAATAATAATAGGTATGAAATAATAAAAAATATATTAGAGGTAGCGAGGTGTACGTAGAACTTTCCACCCAACACAGTCATGTTGAGTCACTCCATGAGTGGCTGGTAGTCAGTTAAAATAGTATATACATATATACATTTACATATATGTAAAAAAAAATCAACACTACAAATAGAATGAATAAATTATAGAAAGAAGGTGGTATCAAAAGATAGAAATTAAATAAGATATACTAATTCCAAACATGAATAAATTAGATAAACATAATAAAATAGACTAAAATGGTAATCTTGAACAAGGCAGCATGTGAATCTATCATGACTGTGGAGACCAAATGAAGAGATTTAGATTAGAAAAAGGCGACACTGTGTGGACAGACCGGACACTGCTCTAGGAACTTTATTCAAGGTCACTCCCCGAGATTTCTTTCGGAGACTGGTCTAGCCAAATGTTGGCCCTCAGTGTAGACAGATCGGACACCGCTCTCGCTAGACTGTCTCACTCTAGGTGTCCCCGTGTATACCGGCCTTAATAACTATTTCCTCATTTTTTTTAATAAACAAACTTTAATTATTCAAATAAAATAAAAACAAGTAATTTGTGTTTTTTTTGTTAATTAAAAATGTCTTCATCATTCTCAATAATATACTCTTCTACATTTTCTTCATTAGCCGGAAGAGATTTGTAAATTCATAATGAATGTTGGGTATGACGTTGTTGTCACATAACCATACCAAATCTATTTTTTTAGCTGAGAAGATACACAGCTGTTGTGGATAGGCATTTTGTAAGGTTGTTGTTGATTCTCGACAACCTGTGGCTCTTCTTTGTCTTTTAATTTCAACCTTTACAAAATTCCTCGTCTTCCCAATTCTTTTTATAAAAAAAAGTGTTTTTGAATTGCTTTTCAACTTTAATTATTCGTACATAATTCCACTGCACTTTATCCCCGTCAGTGTTTTTGCTCAAATTTGTTCCCATGTCTTTAGAAAGTTTTTTTACACCGTAAAAATCGTTGTAAATCATTTCTTTGAGACTGTAAGGTTTTCCTGTCTTTTTGGCACTTTGGACAACAGTTTGTCCACTGTGATGGGGCAAAAAAAGCTCTCTGAACGTCATCTTTCTTTCATTTCTTGACAGCTCTATACTCTTATATGGTGATTGTTGTATTGGCTTTCCAAGGCTGTTTTTTCTACTCACAGCAATAAACAACACATCATAAACACAATTTTTGTTTATGATGTTGGCTCTTCAAACAATTCCTTGACTTGGATATCATCATTCAAATTAAAATCAACTGAAGTTTGATCAGTAATAATATACGGTGAACAATCAGTGTTATTTTGCTTCCGAGCTTACCGAAGGTAACGGAAGCATTGTGTTCACTTCCGTGAACGAAAAAGTTTTATGTCTCCGATTTTAAAAATTCCAAGACAGAAATCCGTTTCAGACATCAGGGAACATTTTTGGTTCCGTGTCTGTCTGTCTGTCTGTCTGTCGGTCTGTGTGTCCGCGAATTATGAAACGTGCGACGATAACTTGAGTAAATGTCAACCAATTTTGATGAAATTTAGTAGACATGTTCATGTTACCAATGCCCAGGACGAGTTCGTTGGACAACTTTATCCGTCCAAGTGTTCACAAGCAACGCTCGCGTAAACGTGAACTTTATATTTAAAATTAGATTTTTAGGTCGGGAAAAAAATCTAACTTCATCTATTCAATGAGACAAACATTTTTTTCAAATACAATTTTTCAGTAAAACCAACAGCGACACCGCTATGAATGTTAAAGATCGCTAAAACTATTAATAGTTTTTACACAATAAACAATATAACAATAAAGTACATGATAGGATGCGAGGAAGCTATGTGCCACACTAATTGGCAGTCTATTTTATATTACAACTCATTAAATGAAATAATAATTGAGTTCAATGTAAAAAGGTTTTATTGCAATAACTGTAAATCATGTTTGAACTCGTAATCAAAAACTTTTAAAGTAAGGATAATTTTATTACGATAAGTAATCTTTATAATTGATATTATTGCTATTATAAAATTAAAAAAATGCATACTGTTTTTCTTTTTACACTTTTTGCTTCCGAGCTTACCGAAGGTAACGGAAGCATTGTGTTCACTTTTGAGAACAAAAAAGTTTTATGCCTCCGATTTTAAAAATTCCAAGACAGAAATCCGTTTCAGACATCAGGGAACATTTTTGGTTCCGTGTCTGTCTGTCTGTCTGTCTGTCTGTCTGTCTGTCTGTGTGTCCGCGAATCGTGAAACGTGCGACGATAACTTGAGTAAATGTTGCCCGATTTTGATGAAATTTGGTAGACATGTTTATTTTACCAATCCTCAGGTCGAGTTCGTTGGACAACGTTATCCGTTCAAGCGTTCACGCGCAGCGCTCGCGTAAACGTGAACTTCAAATTTAAAATTGGAATTTTCGGTTGGGAAAAAAATCAAACCTTATCTATTCAATGAGACGAACATTTTTTTTAAATACAATTTTTTAGTAAAACCTACAGCGACACCCCTATAAAGTGTTAAAGATCGCTGAAAAATGTTAATTGTTCTTACACAATAAACAATAGACTGCCAATTAGTGTGGCACATAGCTTCCTCGCATCCTATCATATACTATAACAATTATTGTTATATTACTTTATTGTAATATTGTTTATTTTGTAAAAACTATTAATAGTTTTAGCGATCATTAACACTTCATAGCGGTGTCGCTGTTGGTTTTACTAAAAAATTGTATTTGAAAAAAATGTTTGTCTCATTGAATAGATGAAGCTAGATTTTTTCCCTGACCTAAAATTCCCATTTTAAATTTAAAGTTCACGTTTACGCGAGCATTGCTCGTGAACGCTTGGACGGATAACGTTGTCCAACGAACTCGTCCTGAGCATTGCTAAAATGAACATGTCTACCAAATTTCATCAAAATCGGTCGACATTTACTCAAGTTATCGTCGCACGTTTCATAATTCGCGGACACACAGACCGACAGACAGACAGACAGACAGACAGACAGACAGACAGACAGACAGACAGACAGACACGAGACCAAAAATGTTCCCTGATGTCTGAAACGGATTTCTGTCTTGGAATTTTTGAAATCGGAGGCATAAAAGTTTTTCGTTCTCAAAAGTGAACACAATGCTTCCGTTACCTTCGGTAAACTCGGAAGCAATATAACAATAAAGTAATAAAACATTAATGTTAATATAACAATAAAGTACATGATAGGATGTGAGGAAGCTATGTGCCACACTAATTGGCAGTGTATTTATAATTATACACAAAAAAACTAGAAATGTGGTTAGAAACACAAATAACAACACCAAAATGATAAGAGTTTACTATCTGTTTAGCCAACTTTTCAAAGAAACAACTAATTGATATCTTCTTACAGGAATACTGTTGTACGTTACATACTAAAGTTTTTTACAAATGTATTGTAAATTTGTTGATGTCGTAATTTCTTTTTGAAGGGAATGCTTCGTAGATGAAGTTATGGCAGTAGTTGCAAAGAGAACAAAAAAAACAAAAAAAAACAATGAAAAATGACTTAAAAACCCAAAACAGTAGATTTGGAAGTTACTACTCTATTCTTCTGGGGGTGCGATATAGGATTGTTCACAGATACTAAAGTCAAACCTAATTTCTGAACGAGAGATTCAGTAATAAAATCACTCTGAGCACCACTGTCTAGCAATGCTGTAGCTTTAATAGGCATACCAGATGAATCAAATACCAATATTTGAGCGGTGTCTAAAAGAACCTGGCTGAAAGGATGCTGCGTAGATAATACTACGGCCTTGGTAGTAGGAGATGGTGTAGAACGATCAAGGTGGCACAGACTGCAGACTGTGGAGTTTCCGTGAGCAGGTTTTACAAACACCTAGGGCAGGGGTCGGCCACCTTTTAAGACGGAAGAGCCAAAAGGTTCAATTTACAAAATTTTCCAATTTTTAAAGAGCCACTAACATGTTTATTTCAATATTATGGTATTTGATTAGGATTAGGTATATAAATTTGATTTTTGAATTAAAATAAATTGCTTTAAATATGAAATAATATTTATTCATATAAAAATCACAGGGAAGTACTTGCGTCCAAGTACTTTTTAGGGTTTTGTAGATGTTTAAGCATACCTTGGGGCATACCATGGGGTCAGAATGTTTTTCATCAGTAATAACGAGTAGATAAATTAAATTTTTTCAGGAAATTTTCATTGCTCCACCATAAGGTATAGCCATGAATTATTTTGAAATTTTAGAACCAGCCGTTATATAGTGTTGGGGGGGGGATTTTTTTGGGATATATTTTGACTTATAAAACCAATAAAGAATGAAAAATTTAAAAAAGCAAATATATATTTGTATCCTACTCTTCAGCAGCTTTAATTTTATACCCCACTCAAAATTTTAAAAAAATAAAATTTTGGGCGCACTTCAAATTTTCGCGCACAAAATTGGTAATTTTTAAAAACAAGAAATGATCTCTCGGAAATATCATCGCCCCACAATAAGGAATTAGCATGAATTATTTCGAAATTTTAGGACCAGCCGTTATATAGTGGTTAGGGGGGGGGGATTTTTTTTTGGGTATTTAGATTTTTTTACCTAATAAGGAACGCAAAATTTAAAAAATCATATATATATTTGTGTCCTACTCTTCAGCAGCTTTCATTTGATACTAAACTCAAAATTTAAAAAAAATAAAATTTTGGGCGCACTTCAATTTTTCGCGCCCAAAAGTGGCAATTTTTAAAAATTTGGTATGCACTTCAGGAATTTTCATCGCCTTACAATAAGTCATTAGCATGAATTATTTAGAAATTTTAGGACAGCCGTTGTATAGTGGTTGGGGGGGGGGGGGGATTTTTTTTGGGTATATTTTGATTTTTTTACCCAACAAGGAATGCAACATTTAAAAAAGGGTATATATATATATATGCGTCCTACTCTTCAGCAGCTTTCATTTGATACCCCACTCGAAAATTAAAAAAAATATAAAGTTTTGAGTTTACCACATTTTTGTGAATCGCGCATGCGCATATTAAATTTTGAACTTCTGTATATTTTTCCTGTGGTTGGGTCAAAAAGTTGCACCAGTGTTTTAAATTTCATCACTTTCCCTTAAACGGTTCGGGCCCTATGAATCTATGAACCAAAGAGCGACGGACGGACGGACACATCACCCTCGGTATAAGGGTTTTGAGAAGTATCTACAAAACCCTAAAAACAGACAAAAGTTTCGCACAAAACATTTAAGTATTTTAGCTAGCTCTGAGGGAATAATAAAAGTAGTAATAAAATAATATAACTATAATTATTGAATAATATTAACAATAGTTACATCAATGTGAGCATTGGCCTTGCATACCTTTTGGATGTTTGGTTAAATCTGGCTCATAACTTGTTGTTTCAGTTTCAAGCAGAAGCACAGAGAAATTGTTGAACTTTTGTTTTACTTGAAGGAACTGGACATTTTAATATAGCCTCACAGCGTGAAGGATCGATTGATATTCCTTCAGTTGATATATTATTTCCTAAATAGTTTATTTTAGTTTCACCTAATAAGGAATTTTTCCAGTTGACCCAAACACCTTCATCATTTAGTTTTTTAAGTAATGCAAGCAAATTTTTGTCATGTTCTTCCATAGTAGAAGCGAAAATTAGAAAATCGCCTATGTTAAAAACTACCCCCTTTTAAATTGGAAGTTATTTGGGCTAATTTATCAGAAAAATATTTGGGTGCGCATGATATTCCAAAAGGGAGAGATTTAAAAAATATCTCCCAAAGGGAGTGATGAATGTGGTAAGTAATTGAGATTCTTGCTCTAGCTGATACAATCCTAGTTAAGTCAACTTTAGTAAAATATTTTGCTCCTTTAAGCTGAGCTAGCATTTTTTTTTTTTTTTTTTTTTTAAATACCTTTATTTATAATAAATTTACAAAATAAATATAAAGTGATACACAATGATATAATTATAATTATAAGTAAGGTTCCCGTCTCTACTAAAGAGCTTAACGCTCTGCGCCGTAGAGAGGGAGTTCTTAAAAAACTAATTTAAAAGCTTATTTTAGCATACCTATTTTTCACAAATATATATATAATTTAATCAATCCTTGGTTTGATATTTTGCTTATTATAAAATAAAATAAATATTTCTAAATATAAATATATAAAACAATTCAACAAATCATGTAATAAATACAATACAATAAATAAATAAAAATATTCTAGTTATAGTTACAGATTTCAATTTGTAAAGATCAATGTAAAAGATTAAAACAGAACAATGTTTATAAATATATTCATTTCCATTACAGAGTAGAGATAAGATAAGATTTAATTTTATTGATATTGCTATATATATTCTGTGTTAATCTTAAAAGTTGGGATCAGACCTAAAGAACTTTGAAATTCGTATTAATATAAAAATTAAGATACTATACTATAGTTTTAATTAATTGATCAGTGGGTGTCGGGAATTTAACTAGACAACATCTCTCGTTCGAATCATTAAAAGTAAAGCGGCGTGCTTATACGCGCAATTCTCTTATTTGTTTTAATTAAACAATCATCGTATTAATTACATTCGTTTCCGATCTTTAATGTTTCTCTATACATAGTTACACTCCTCAATGGTGTAGCGACTTTTGTGCGACTTGGTCCAAGATATGTTTTTTGAGCTTATTTTTGAAGGTGATTAGTTTAGTGTCTGTATTTTGTAAATCAAGAGGTAAATTATTATAGATTGAAACAGCGCGATAGGACCAGTGTCTTTGTGCCATGGATGTTCTACAAGTTTTTAATGAATAATGTCCTTTTACTTGGCTTCTAGTATTAGCATCATGGCTCACTTTCTGTAAGTCATGCTTGCCTTCTTTAAGGTAAACAATACATCTATATTTATAACTTTGCTCTAGAGTCATGATCGAAAGATTTTTAAAAAGTTTTTCAGTATGGTCTCTTAGATCCTTATTTAATATTATTCTAATAAAAGCTTTTTGGCGTATAAAAATTTGTTCTTTATGTGTGTCACACGCAGCTCCCCATGCTAGCAAACCATATTGAATTATTGAATCAACTAGTCCAAAATACAAATTTCTTTTTTGTTGTATATTTAATATATTTTTTAATTTAGAGAAAATAAAAGTAAGTTTTCTCAGCTTTATATTTAGGTTTGCAATGTGCGGTTTCCAATTCAAGCAACTGTCGATCATGACTCCCAAGTATTTAACAGTATGTACCCAATCTAATTGAGCACATTGACATATATTAGTATGATATTGACAATTATCTTCATGTACTCTTATATTTGCAATGACTGGCTGTGTAGACCAATGAATGGAGTAAGTCATAGCACAGGTTTTTTTAATATTAATTGTTAATTCATTTTGGTCAAACCAATTTTTAATTTTTTTGATCTGTTGCTCAGCCAACAACTTACTATCTTCCCAGTTATTAGTTTCACAAATTAATGCTAGGTCATCTGCAAACCCAATAATAGTTGATTTTTTAGAATTGTTTCGTTTATTGGCAATGTTGGAAAGTGGAGTAGAAGTATGAATAATTGACTGTTGTGTATTTTCTACTATTCTGAATAGGGAATTGATGAATATTATAAATAACGACGGTCCTAAGACTGTTCCTTGAGGGATAGAATAATTGGCTGAATAACCATCACCTATAACGTCATTAAGTTTGACTTTATATATCCTATTTTTTAAGTAACTATCGAACCATTTCAAGACTGTACCAGATATGCCTATTTCTCTTAATGCTTTGATTAATTTTTTATGCGATACGCTATCGAAAGCTTTCGCTAAGTCAATATAAACGGCTATCGGTTTTAGCCCGTTATCTAAACTATTTGTTATGAATGTTGTAACTTTATTAATGGCATCTTGAGTGTTTAAATTACTTTGAAATCCAAATTGACTTTTTGATATTATGTTATTAGTCTGTAAAAATTTATTTAGTTGTTTTTTTATAATTTTTTCTAATATTTTCGCATTACCTGGTTAATAGGGAAATATGGTCTTAAAATAAATTCGTTTAACTTAGTATAGTCTCCGCAAATGCGAGCAGAATTACCACGTTGGAAGATGTCCATTCAGTTGGCTCAGAGATGGGAGCAATTATACCTAAAGAAACTAGTCTGTTGAGTTGAGACTAATTTTTCCACAGAGGAATTGGAACAGATCTAGGTGTAGATTGAACAGAAGGAGTACAATCAATTTTAGCTTTTTTTCCCCCGAAAATTTCCCATTTCGTTGAATAAATTTGGAAAAATTGATTTGATTTTGTCCAGTGGATGGATATTTAAAACATGTCGGTTCACATTAAATGAAATTATATTTAAGGAAGATATTTCAGGGCATCCTAATAAAGGAAATTCTAAATTGTTTATCACATAAAATTTGGCTTGAATAAGATTATTATGGTGCATGACGTCAAGGTCTAAAGTTCCTACAAGCTGCAATTTCTCCCTTCCTGGGCCATAAAGTGAGTCATCAGAAATAATTTTTTTTAACTTTTTAGGCACCTGGTGATATGGAATGCAAGAAGCATCTGCACCAGTATCAATCAGAAAATTATATGCTTTCGATTAATATTATTTAGGGACTACACCTACATAGTTTGGGTAGGGTTAATTATCATGTGACTCCTCTACATTAACATAATTATCACCACTTTCTACGTTATAGATTTTCCTACCAACCTTTCTCTGACAGAAATTGGCCCAATGATTTGATTTTGATCTGCATGTTGAATCCTTGGCTGGACAGAATTTGCTGGGGTGCTTCTCTCGACCACAGAAGCCGCACTGGTTAATTCTGGACTGATGAAGGTTGAGCCTGATGAGTCTGAGATGAATTGTTAGTCGGCTTATTTCCACTGTTATGTTGGTGATGTTGGCGAATACTTTGATCTTTCTGATTAAAAGCATGTATTAATTGCTTATCCTTTCGAAGTATGTTACTCTGCTACATCTGTATTTCAGCTTGCCTGGCCACCATTAAAGCCTCCTCCAAAGAAAGTTTGGTTTTAAGTTGTGATTGTTTTATTATTTTACGGTCTAACATGCCGACTAAAAGCTAACCTTTCATAATTGAGTCCCTGAGATGTTCAAATTCACAATGTTCTGATAACGTGTGTGTGGTGTGTGGTGCCGGGTATTAAAGGTATATCACTCAAACGTTACGTTTCGTTTGGGAAAGAAATATCCATCCAGTTTAATTGAGAGATCTTCATATGATTTAATTTCAGGCAATTGTGTTAGAATCTCCTCGGCCTTCTCCCCGATAATATACAACAGCATGTCGATCTTTGCGTCTGAAGGACGACTATTAGTTATTCATGCATTACTCGTGGAAGCATCACCAGTTTTCACAACCAAGGGAGCCGGCGGTCTTAGGGTAAGAGAAGCCATAACACTTTCACTACACTGAAGAGTAAGTCTAATTAATGTTATAAAGACTGAATACTTTAACACGATTTTGGTTTCGGCGCCATGTCAGGAACTAATAGTCAAACACTTATGATATGAAATGATATAATGTCTATTAAACAAGATACAAAGATACAAGATAATACAAAACATATAATATAATAACTCGTGGCCCTACACACACGCGAACGACGCTATGATAACCTGCCCGAGGTTATAGCAGTGTTGACAGTTACCTTCCATTAAACCAGGACCTTCACGATTAGACGACATACGCGATTTGATCAACACGTTTTTAAAGCTGTTAGAGCACTAAGAGGTTTAGAACAAAACCGGATGAAGCGTCATTCATTCTCGTTCCTATTTTGACAAATAAATTAGATATTATCTCCTCCGCGCTTGGGGGACTGATCTATCAACGAATAAAATACCTAACCTAAAGATTTCCATATTAAACAAATACACATTTTGCAAGCCTCCGGAAACGCAAACCACAAATCAACAAGTAATACGAATATTGAAAACAAACCGAAATACAATGGTAATAAAAATTCTTCTAATACCCAAAATAAACCCAAGAGTTATCATCAGAGTAAAAAATCCTAAAGTTTCAGTACTACCAGTAAAACCAATGCAACTGTTTCTACATCCAATGCTACGCCTAAAAGTTCTTATTCTCCTACATGTATCGCATGTCCAGAGAAACAGGCTTTATTTATGTCCTGTCTTTGCGAGTTTACCTATCAAAACTCGCATAGACAAAGTTAAGCAGCATAGGCCATGACTATCCTGTTTTAATAATAATCATAATGTCGATGAATGTAAGAGCCAAGGAATATGCCGCGAGTGTTCCCAGAAACATAACACTCTTATACACGTCGATGCCGTATCAAATAAAAACTCTGTAGCCTTATCAGCTGAACCTGATAACTCAGACGTTCTGCTTGCAACTGCGCTTGTAAAATTATCCGATTCTAAGGGAAATTCAATTACGGCACGTTGTCTAATGGACAGTGGTTCCCAATGTAACTTGATATCGAAAAATATCCTTGACAAGCTTAATTTAAAACGCCATGACTGTCACATTCCAGTAAAGGGCATTGACCAGTGCTCATCTGATGCTAAGCAGTATGTTTGTGCTACTAATAGGTCCCGTCACAATTCATTCAAATCGAAGTTAAAATTTCTAGTTTTGAGGTGCATAACCGAAAACGAACCACAAGAAAATTTAAATATTACAGATTGGGACTTCCCCTCTAATATTCAATTATCTGATCCCGGATTTCATAAGTCTAATGAAGTACAAGTACTAATTGGAGCAGGAATATTTTTTGACATCCTATCTCAGGGAAGATTTAAAATACTTAACACTAATTTAACCATGCAAGAAACCAAACTTGGTTGGATCGTCTCAGGACGTTACCTATCAGTTAACCCAACAAGTACCTTAAGTCATTTATCTAATCAAAACCTTGATTAGAACTTACCTGATACTCACGATTCCATCTCTGACCTCCTAGATAAATTTTGGAAGTCGAAGAAGCAGATGAAAAGGAACTGTCACCCGAAGAATCTATTATAGAGCTACATTATATAGATACCACTTGCCGAGATAAAATTACCGGACGATACAATGTCAAATTACCATTTAAAGGAGATCCTGCTACTCTATGCCTGCCACAATGCTTACCGACGATTTACATCCCTTGAAAAAAGATTGGCTCAAAACCGTGATTCCGTCATGACCCGGTGAAGAGCCACCTCTTAGCTCTTAGTTGACAGCCTCTATTGAATCTTTTTCAATAATTAAGTCTATCTTATTCCATCTCTCATCAATTTTTTTGTCTTCTATCGTCGTTACATTGGTTTTACTCATTGGCCATTTCTTGACCTATAGTTGTAAAATATTTGCACATAGTATTCACTAGCTCCTTTTATTGGATCACTTATGGTGTCGATTGTTTTACCTTCAATATCCTTCATTTCTTTGAATACCACTTTCTCTTTTTGCTTTCTGAACGATATTTTATTCACTTCTTTCCATATTTTAGTCATGTCATTTTCACATTTCTCTATTTTCTGACTGAAGTAATCTAGGTGATCATGGGTTTGAGAAGCCTGATCGGAAACCTGCCTGATCTATAGGATGAAAGGCATTTATATCTTTAGTGATTCGGTTACGTATAATATTAGCAAACAGTTTGTACATAATAGGGGATAAGCTTATAGGCCTGTAATTATTTATAGCGTCTCAGTTTCCTTTATTATGTAGGATAATAATTTTGCTAGTTTTCCAATCTTGAGGAATAATTTATACCAGCGATCTAAAAGACTATCCTTACCATATACTAGTAGCTCATTAGTTATTCCATCGTCTCCCGATGCTTTTTCTTTCCTTAAGTTGCTAATGGCGTGTTCTATTTCTGATCTGAGAATCTCTGGTTCAGGTTTAATTCGTGCTTCTTTAATATTTTAAATGTTTGTTTTCATCAATGTCTTTTGTTTTGATTTACTTGAATATATATTTTTATAAAAAACTGTTATTTCTTCTAAAACTTGTTCTCTATCCGTTATCACCCCTTTTTCGGTTTTTAGCTTAGGAATCCAGCTTGTCCGATTAGTTGCTTTGGTTGATCCATGTTTACTTAGTATTTCTTGCATTGTTTTTTCTTCGAATTCTTTTATATCTCTTTTTATAATTTTCCCCGTTATTTTCCTTAATTTCTTGCGTTCCTTACTCTCATCTTCTGTTTTGTTAGACTTTCTATTTAACTGTTCTCTTTTTTCTATTAGTCCAAGAGTTTCTAGAAAAGAAAAAAGAACCACAAATGTACCAATATGTTAGTATAGTAGTAATGGTTCTAATCAATCACGGTTGTTAACCTTTTAATTCCACCTTGCATTCTCACATCAGTCATACTCGGATATGCAGTTTTTGTATAATTTCCAGGTTGAATATTTGGAGACATAAATTTTGGTTCAGGCCATGTCTCATTACGTCCATAACCGGTAGTAACAGCAATGTCTATATCAAAATCCAATATAAATTCCCATTGTGCATTTAATAACTTGTGATCTTTATTTCTTATAGGAACCATGCCTATAACAAATCGAGGTTGAATGCCAGGAATAGTAGGATTAAACATAGATGTCTGATATGAATTTTCTAAAGTTACTAATTCATATGGTGAATTATAAGCTGGAATAAATTCTCCTTCATCCATATCTTCCAATATTTGTGTAATCAAACATATTTGTTTTTGCATGTCCATACAATATTCCAAAACCCTCGGTTGTTCTATTTGGATTTGTAATTGTTTGTTGAGTATTACGAGAAAATAATAATCCATTTTTAGGAACATAACTTCTGGCGAATACAGGACCAAGATGATTAGAACCATTGACCATACTAACATATTGGCACATTTGTGGTTCTTTTAAATACTGTTCATTAGCAGTAACTTCATTATTCAAATATGTTTTTCTTGTTGGTCATGGTAATAAAATATTTAAAGGGTTACTAAAACTTCTACTCGCACATTGAGCAAATATATTTTTAAATGTGTCTGAACTTGCTTCACCAGTCGTATCTTGATTATAAACTGATAAACCGACCATTTCTTCGTGGATTTTATTTATTGCCTCTTTTTTTTTATAAAGTATAATGATTATTTTCAAGTCCTATCCATTCTGCTATAGGATATTGCGCATTGGCATTAGCTGTAACACTAACAGAGCTATTAGTTTCGAATTGCAATCTCACAAGACTAGAAACAACACAAGAAGCTCTAACAGCTCTTACTTCACTAAATTGTGTATTGTCTACGTAACATATTAGCTTCCCCTGGAGATAAATAACAAAAAAGGGAATTCCATGGAATATCATGACAACTTCCAGGTATAAAATGAACAAACGAACTATCATTGGTATAATCATAACTTGGTAAGGAAGAAATAATATAATAATGATATGGTTTTCTATAACTTAATACAAATGAATTAGGTTTTTGCAATATACCTTTATATATTACAGCAGCATTACCTGAACCCATGGAGGATTTACCACCACTTCCACCAGGTCCTGTAGCAGATCTTTTAACACGATTGCTACTGCAATTATCATCGCCATTATCTTTAAATTTCTTAACAGGTTGTTCAATAATTTCCTCGTCGCTCATACTCTCGTCAAACCAAAGATGAACAAGATATCGAAATGCAGGAGTATTGTAATCTGGTTCACTCTCAATAGAACTATGTGGCCTTTTAACACCACTCATCCGGGGATATAAAACACCAGTGACAGATCCAACTCCGTATTTAACGCCAATACCAATAGAACCAACTAATGAATGCCAATTACCAGTTTTTAGAAAATCCTTCGAGAATTCCTTGACTGCAATACGATCAGCTTCTCTAATATCTGCACTTGATGTAGCTAATTCATATGAAATGTCATGATCCCTAGCGATATAATCATCGGAATCAACTGGCTCGCCATTATTAACACTATTACCAGGTCCTAAATACTTATGACCAGGGAACAATATAAATTAAACTAAACAAAATTATTTTGAACACGTATATTTATAACAACCAATAACCTTGAAAAGTTACATAATTTACAAATCATTATGACATAATACTATTGCATAATATTACATAACTATCAAATAATAATACAAACAAAAAACTACAAATCAGTAACAAGAGTGTCTGCCCAAGCAATTAGATAAGGTCATACCAAAGGATTCATATATTTATCATACTCCTTCAAAAATGGACATTATGTATACCGATACATCCTATCACTGAAAGCCAAATCATTTGGAAAACACCTACTGTTCGAAAAAACTATAACGGGAGTTCTTGTTAGTATCTTGTCTCCCATATGTTTAATTTTAACAGAAAAACTATCCCCTCCAAATAACATTTTTACAGTTTCAAAACCTGCAGTTTCTACATTTGGTTCATTCCAAATATTTACCCTCCTATTAACGCAATCTTGAAATGGAAATCTTTCTGATCTATTATAATTGCCTATGAAACCAATATTTAAATAAAAAGAAGTAATACAATCAAATAAATATTTTTTTCCGGCTGATGGTGGAGAAATAACTTCTAAACAATTTTTTTTAGCTATTTTTTTTGTCCAAAATGTTATATAAATTCCTTACAAAATGTCTTGCACTAACTTCACTGTCACTAAATTGAAAATATAAGAATTTAATAGCTATGTCTAAAGACATGTGAGTATCATAATATTTTTCCGCCAAATCTACCCCATACGACCTAAATAAAGGCGTTTCCCTATATAATGATGCTCAAAATTCTTAGTTGACTAATTAACTAAATCGGTCATTACATTAATAACAGCCCGTTCATATGCGGAATCCTACTATCCCGCCTCCAAACTGTCGTTACGTTTGTGGCATGGGGCAGATACAATATTTCAATAACATTGACGTCACCTCCGCTGGTGATACCTTTCCTCGGTATCGTCTTGACTGTTTATTTCCTCCTCTGCCTGCAGAACTTGGTCTAGCAGCTGGAATAAGTTGCTGTACTGCTTGACCAACAACTTCATTATTTATTGCGGATTAGCGCCCTCTTCCACCTCTGAGTTGGCTCCACATCTAGGATGTCTGCCTTTCGGTAGAGATTGAATTCGAGATAGTACGTACCATCCATACTCGTAGACCTTTGCTGCAAAAATTGTCCTCCCTGCGGTCTCCAGATAGTCGAACATAGGCCGGAGGTCAATGGACAATTGGTGTCTTCCTGCAGGACAGATAGTAAACCTTTTCTTGCCGATCCCTGGGTATTTAAATGGGACACATCTGCATTCTCTGTTGTACCAAGTACATTCATGGATGAAATGGTAGTAGGGCCTTGGTCCATCTGTGTGCAAGGCGAGGATGTAGAACGGGATGTTGATTCCTTTTCTGTCAACATCTGACAGGAATGCAGAATCGTTAAAAGGTCCGTCAGACTGAAATAATCTGTGGACGATTCTTTTGTTTTGAGAAAGGTTATAAAATCTGGTCATTCCGGGAAATCTTCGAGTGCTAAATAAACAATTATCATCTGGTCCCACACCCGTGCCACCTCTGTCCCCACTAGAAACTGTTTCATCTTCATGAAGAAATTCTTCAACCTCAATACAACAGTTAAACTCGTTATTACCTGCCAGGTCTCCTTCGTCCTCTCCGCTACCACCATGGAATAGGCGTGGTCTTCTATCTGGGACTGGTCGGTCCTCGCCCTCTTCACTTGTGGACCATCTCCATCCTCTCTTATAACTACTTCGTTGACTGACATTTGTACTACCTAATGAAGACTCTGAACAAAATAGTTCATTCAATGAAAAAGACATACTTAGTTCCCAATATTCTTGACATTATATATATACTTTAGAACAGAAGATAAATCAACAATTATTCCAATTAAAAACACTTGATTAAACAATAATTACTCTACGTGCAAAATTTTCAATATATACTTTAGAACAGAAATAAAAACAACAATTACTCCAATTAAAAACACTTGATTAAACAATAATTACTCCACGTGCAAAATATAATAATACTATACAGTGTTGCCTACGGACCCTCGCTGTGTGCTCACTAGCACACACTTGACCTGTTTATTTGTTGTTGCCAACAGGCGGCGGAATGTTAAGAAGTGGTAGTAGCTGGTGCTAACAGTGAATCCTAGTTGGAGTAGTGGGGGACTTTGTCTCCCCTCTCTTTACCTTACTCTAGTATTCCACCCTTCCTTGTCTTACTTCAGAGTTTATTAGCTACATGTACACACTACTTCCATTCCGTACAGTCCGCTATCCTACTTTTTTTTATTATACTGTTTTTACAATATCATTCTACATCCAAATGTGTTTTTAAACATATTCAATCCACATCCATCCAGTTACTTTGTAGGATACGAAGATAATACAAAAAGATATTGGATTTGGTTGCCACAAGAACTAAAAATAGAAATATCTAGAGACGTTGTGTTTAAAGACGAGTTGAGAAAAGCAAAATCAATCAATTTAAAAATAATGTAACAATATATGATTCAGATGAAGCAGAAGAATCAGGTATAGAGAATATTGAAAATCAAGGTAATAATGAAAATTAAGAGAATAATGAAAATCATGAGAATAATGGTTACATTTTTTGCTACTTCAAAGCTTCCCTCTCATAGAGATACAACAGAAAAATGGATTATTTTATTTTATTTTAAGAAGAAAAAAATATGAAAATCCTCTGTTACATTATGCAAATGTTATTATAAATCACAGATTAAGAATGTGACTATGTGAGTAATAACAATTACCAATTACTCACGTAGTCACATTGAGGAATACCTGCTCTATTTTGAGAATCTATAACTTGTTAAGATATTTTTAGAGTAAAAAATAACCACCACTGACTATATATCGGGGGAGGGGGGGGGGGGGGGGGGGGTTTGGTGGCTCAGAGGCTAGAGCGCTTGCCTTGCGATAAGGCAAGTTAAGCAGCTTCGAGCCGGGTCAGAAGGTGACCGCAGCTCTGGGTTCGGTTCCCGGACCAGGCCCCCCGCTCAATGCCCACCCAGCATTGTTTAAAGAAATGGGAAGCTTCTCGAAAGAGTGGCGCCACCAGGTTTCGGCCTGGAAACCATGACGATGACACTCCTGGTTGTATTACAACCTGGAGGGGAGTCATGGTTAACGAATATATCTTCACACGAGTGTGTGAAGATTTCGGTGCCTAACCCGGGTTTGTTCTATGGGCCCACCTAAGTGGCCTGCGTCTTCGGGTGTAAAAGCCCCCCTTAAATAACATATATATTATTAATATATATATTATATATTATTAAATAACATATATATATTAACATATATATATATATATATATATATATATATATATATATATATATATATATATATATATATATATATATATATATATATATATATATATATATATATATCGGAGTTAATTATTAATTAATAGTTATTGTGACACGTATTAATAGTGACTCTTGTTTAAACCTGTTCGTCTATTAGAATGCAATAATCCCTAATAATGTCATTATTAATATTATTTTATTTAGTCATTTGTTTATTTCCTTTTGTTTTTAGGAGTTTGCTAATAACTTACCTGAGCCACTTACAGTAAACAATCAAGACTTAATTTAAAGAAACTTGTTCAACGCCAAAATAAAATGCCATCCAGGCAAATTACCAAAAAGTTTACAAGAAATAATCGAAGTTATTTCTAAAATGGATTTGAAAACAAGTGAAGCAGAAAATTTCTTTTTTTGAATGCAGACAGTAAAGTAGTTCTTTTAACCATTCGAAAACTGGAAATATTATGTAAAACAGATACTGTTTATATGGACGGAACTTTTACAACACTGTGCTGTTCTTTTATCAATTCATTCAAATACCATGGACATTATTTACACTTGTTATATTGCCTATTGCTAAACAAAGAACAGGAAACCTACATAACATTACTAAGAAGCATCATAAATGAATGCGAAAAATTAAATATGCAATTTAGACCATCAAAAATTATTATCGATTTTGAAGAGGTAATACATGCTGCTGTTAAAGATATAAGAGAAGATGTTTTGTTGTTTGGATGTAGATTCCATTTAGCTCAGTGTTGGGTAAGAAAGATGAAACTGTTCTCATATTTTAAAAATAATAAATGAGTCAGGTCGTTGGCTTAGGTTAATATTTGATCTGCCATTTTTTAAACCAGAATTAGTTGGTGAAAGCTTTGCCTTTGACATGATGCCTACGCAACCGAATCGACCAAATTTAAAAACATATTCAGATTACCTCGTTGATAATTATATGATAAGTCCCGATACGCCATTGCCTCCGGAATTATGGGCAATCAACGAGGCTTCAACTCAATTGACTACAAACTGCTGTGAGTCCCTCCACAGCCGGTCCAACAAATCATTTTATCATCCCCATCCAGATATATATACATTTATTGAGAAACTCGTGTTTTCTTTCTGGAATTTTATTACTTAATTGATGCTTCAGAGTTTCAGAAACATATTTTTTATTTTGATGGGCCAACTTTCGATGCCACTGGTAGAAACAGCACAGGGCATTAGGAGATACATTACTAAACCTCAATCTTAAATAACTTGTCACAACGCACTCCGTTTAAGTCGCGTTGTAATTTCTTCTAATTTTGAGAAAAACGTCACAATATTTTCTTTCTCTGGAGCGAAAATTTTTTTTTGAAGCAATAGTTAACATTTATTTATCTCTTTGCCAGATTCGCAAGGCTTAGCATAGGTACTATTTACCACACTCCAACAGTCCACGTGTTTCAAAGCAATTGTAATGGTGAACTTCCAAACAGTCCAGTTTTTATCACCAACTAACCGAGTTGAACTTTTCTTTTCCATTACGGAACGGAGTCCACGACTTCATGATTAACTTTCAAAGAAATAAACGGAAAAAACGTGAATACCGGCGAACCGAATACGTACCCGATACCGACGTAAGTATATAAAACAAAAAAACAAGTCAGACAGTTATCACATTTTTAAACGATGGTCAGGGCCCATAACCTGTTGGTTATGGGAAGAATAAAGCTAAATCTAGCGACTTTTAAAAAGAATAGAATTTAATACAAAAATTCATGTGCCTTTTCACAAATTCAAAAAGGAGTCTTTTGGAAGGGGGGAGAAGGTAATGAATAGGGTTTCTATACTGAGGCGAGACTAAACAAAGATTGAAACATTTTTTTTTCGCCCCTTTAACATGATGTAGAAGGCAAAGAAGCAGCTAAATGTGTGTGTATTAATCTTAGTTATATAAAATAAGTAGAAGTAGTATACTTGTCTCTCGAAATCAAGAGAGAGTCAAGACAGTACCTTTTTTTTAAAAAGGTATCAAAAATATTTACTTAGAAAATACGCGCTGAGCGCTGTGTAATTGTTGGTGGCAGCACATTTGAACAATCTCTATATGATTTGTTTATTTATGTTTATTATATTAGTTACATTTTTTTGTAACAGATAATTAGGAATTTAGGAATTTGTACTTCGTGGTTTTTTTTTTATGGCAGATCGGAAAGTGACACTCCAGCACAACCCACATACATTAGTGCTAATGGTACATCTGCCATAGATCTGGTCTGGGTAAGCACAAATTTAGGCAATACCATCATGGATTTTTCTACCGACCCACCCTTCTCTAAACACCAAATTAATGTAATATCTCTTATTTTCCACAAAGGAAATACAAATAACCAGGACATCATCGGAACATACTCCGAATACATTCGATGGGATCAAAACCAGATTGAACTCTTTACCAACCATATGAAAAGTACTCATGAAACTGAAGCCACCGATTTCTCTTAAACAATATCAAGTGAAAATCTCAAAAAAGTAATAAAGGAATCAGCAGTATACTCTGGGTTACTACAAAGACTCTCTGCTCTTAATAAGTGACTTATTATCAAAGACCTAATCCTGAATAATGGAATGCCAAACCACGTCCCACTTGGTTAATTAAAGTTGTTAATTCGAACTCACTTTCGAATTTCGATGGCGATTAGGACCTAGGTGTCCTAGGTCGAGATTGGCTGCCTTTTCTCTCAATTGCCTTTTTATCTGACCCTCAATTTTACCTGAATCGCTGAACCTTGGAGCGCCGCTGTGCGATGGCGATAATTTTTGACATAAACGATTTGCGGCTCTTCGTCCAACGAATCTCCCTGACGACGCGACGTCCTTGAACCAGCCAGTTTCTACGAATAACTATATTTTTTTTATTTTATTTATTTATTTCTTTTTTTTTTTTGGATACCTATCTCAAGTAATATGGATTTATGTAAATTTGCTCTCGGGATATTCGGGATCAGAATATCCCAAGCCATTTAGTAGGAAATACACGTGTTACTTTTTTTCTCTATTTTTTTCTTTTTCGTCATTCTTTATAAAAAATAACGTGGTGCCCTTTTAAAAAAAAATATTTGGAACTAGTGGATCCCACCACACACCACTGAGCTAGGATCAACCCGGGAAGGGTGGCCTATTTTTTTGCCCTAAGTTTGGGAACATTACATTTTTTAATTAAATATTTGTGATATTTTTATTAACAGAGGTACTTTACTCTTGACAACTTTTAAATATTCATCATAACAACACCCTGTGCATTATTTAATTGGACTAATTGTTTCAGCTTGTTAGTTTAAGACCAAGCAGGACTGATGCTCAGAGGCTCAAATTTCAACTCGAAACTTTTTTGTCATTTACACACCAAGTGCACTTAATCCGTGGACACACAGTATATACATTATTCATTTTATTTTAATTAAAAAGAATAGGTGCTAATTATAGTTGTTCAATTGCAGATTCATTGTTTAAAGCGGCTAAATTCGATGACTTGGAAACAGTGAAAAAAATTCTGGAATCTAACGATGGTTTCTTACAAGGAAGGAGAAACGGATTGACTATGCTTCACGTTGCTGCTATTGGAGGAAGCTTAAATGTTATCCAGTATTTAGTAAGAGAGCAACATCTCGATATTAACGTAATCCCAAATAATTTTAGATTATTACCGATGGGTGAAGCAGCCAAGGCAGGGGAATTAGAAGCAGTTAAACTTCTACTACAATTGGGAACAGAAAAAACAACTAATTACTCTTGCAAAATACATTCCTAGCAGTTAATGCGACATTATAGTCTGTAAGCTCTAGTTATAGTCATTCCATGTCGATGTAAGAAATGTATTCGGTCAAACTCCTTCTTATATCGCAGCTATGAAAGGTGATCTTGATGTTTTAAAATTTTTCTTAGAGAACGGAGCTTATCCTTGTGCAAAATAAGTTGAAAAATTAAACTTTAATTATTAATAGCAATATCAGATCAGTGTATCCAAATTAGATAGGGCACCCTAAATAAAACAAATGTCTTGCATCCCAGATAGCACAGCTTATGTGGATAATATTTGGGAAATAATATTTTATAAGGGGAATATAATTAAATGGGTATTATAGTAGAATAATATCTGGATTTTAAATGGTCTATATATAAAAATATATACTCTGAAAATATAATGATCCTAATTATGGACCATATTATAAGGATAATTTACGAAACATTTTATTTGGTAGTTATACGAAAAAAATATCTGGACCATTTCCTTCTTACATTAAATGATTATCAAAATTCCTTATATGGTCCATATTAGTTTATTATAGAGGAGTTTCTTTTATTGGTTAATATTAGTTTTTAACTTAAGGTCCAGAACTTCTGAGCTAAACAATAACCAAAAAATATTTAAAAATAGATTTAAAAATATTTGGTGAATATTGGGCAAATTTAAGAAATTATCTGTTACGGGCATGCGCACTTTTACTTTTCTTCTGCTTATCGAGTCTCAAAGTGTTTTAGCTTCATTTCAATCTCAACTCGTGCCCGTATTCCATATTACCCCGTATGCGTATGCGTCTATGTCTGGTCCGTGCACGTGTCTCGAATGTAAATCTTGTGTTCCGTCTCTCATTTTCATTATTATCTCGCAGCTTTTTTTTTTTTTTAGTTTCTTTCGTCTTTTTCCTATTCCGACCTCAAATATTATATAAATATGGTAAGTTGTTTTTCTTTAGAAATTATTTCATTTTATATTATAACGTGTGTGTACTACTGACTAATTTCATTATTCCATTAAGTTGCATAGATCAACAGGTTATTCCTAAAACTTTATTTACTATTTCTACTATCCCCAGTATCTTCTTTTATAATTTATCGTAGATTTTTTTTTTTTTTTTTTAAGTATGTAATTCCTTCCATATGAGTAATACGTACTCTGTCGTCGAATTTCTCGACGACACAAGCGTTGAGACTGTTCCAACAAAATGGCTCAGTCTCGACGAAACAAGGTTTAGTTTCCCACCTGGGCCTAAGAAGACCAGGCTAATTGAAAAAATGAAGGACGCAGAGCCAGAATGGGCAAAGCATGACGTGACTGTACTGAAAGAGTTTGGTACGTATTTATAAGTTAGCTAAAGCTCCTCTTCGTAGTGATTACTAACTTATTGTAAGCAATTTGCTTTGTAACCAAGTTATTTAGACACTACATTTAAGTAAGATCGGACTTGTAACTTGAAATCGTTGGATAGGGCTGTTTTAGTATTTAATAACCCTTGGTCTGAAGGTTTTATTATTACAACCAATAAGAGTACAGATATCGAATGCTTAACTATATCTATGGTAGATGATCATACCAAAGTCGTGTATAGATCAAGCCGCCAGTTAGTGCTTAGTATCTATCCAAACTTAGTGTCGTCTTGTCTTGTCTCTTTGAATCTTAGTCATACTTAAAAGATTCTCGTCACCTAGTTAATGAATACGAACGCCGCAGGCCAAATAGTGTAGATTTACCCATTAGTTTGTTGCTCTTCTAAACACTTAACATTTTTGTTTAAAGATTCCCTCCTCAAAGCGAGGCGTTACTGCAATAAGGTTGTAGAAAGAAATACTGGCGATTTTACTACAGAGGAGGAGGCTTTAAGTAAAGGCCAGAGGCGGAAAATTGCCAAATTACCTAAATGTTCGCTGCCATCATCAAGTGATGAGGAGAATGAAAGTAATACAGTAATAAGCATCACCACTCCAGAGTTAGGTTAGATTTTAGTGTAAATAACTATATTTGCTAATCTCTTAGTCTTAAGCTATAATGTATAAAACAATCCATGTTTTATTTTATATTGTACTGATGATTATGTGTATTTTTTAGTAAAGAGTCTTGAAGTAAATGAATTGGAAAATTGGACCTCAATTTATGTTGCTGATGAGGCAATTAATAATCTTGAATCCAATAACAAAATTAAAGAAACACTGGACACTATCTTAAGCTCTTTTGAAGGTTTGTTCTTAACTCGTATAAAATTCTTTAATTGTTAAGCCCTATTTGCTAGAACTTTAAATTATGATTTCATTAATTGGGATGCCATTATAAAGTATGGTGCTCTATATTAAGACAATTATGAATTTAGTCAATTGAATGACCTCTAGGAAAACCGCTTATATGAATTATCAAATGTTAATTTATTCCTTTAATGTTTTAAACATATGAGTATGTATGGTATAGCTCAAAAAAGAAAAAGGCATTTATATAATAACTGCATGGAATAATTAAAACAACATTTTTAAGCCATTAATATTTTTACCTTTTAGCATTTCAGTCAGTGGTTTTAAAAAACTGGCTGATATCGAGATTTTAATTAGGAGGAAAAACCTCCCAATCAGTTTTGACTTTGAAGAAATTTTAGAAAAAATTAAGGAAGCAGAGCTGCCTCTTAAAAATTTTGAGGGTGTGGAGAGCTTCCTTATATGGATGAAGAACGAAGAGAATCGGAGTATAGTAGTAAGTATATTATATTTGCCGTAGCAACTTTTTAAAAGGATACATGCACTTCACATTTCAGGGTTTTGTTGATTTGCTGAGGGAGGTGCATTTAAGAATTACTTGGATGGCATTAAGGAATTCTGTAACCTCTCTTTTTTTAAAAAAAAATAAATGCCTTCATTTTTTCCTAAACATTTTTATATTGCCTTTTACACAGAATTAAACCAATATTGATTGTTTCTTGCACAAATTCAATTTACTTTTATCAAATGAAAGAAACCAATTGCAGTTGGTCCTGATTTATTAAATCTGGAACCAAGAAGAATATACGTGAAACCTGGATAAGGTAACCACCGAAGGGACCGACCAAAAGTGGTCACCTTAGGCAGGTGGTCAACATACCCAAAATGAGTTAAAAAAAAAAGTGCTAATTCTTGGTTTTTCTATAATGTTACACACGTAAAAGGTGAAAAGGAACGTTTATAAAAAAGTGTCATACGATTTGTAAATAGAGTAAAAAATAAAACCTTTCTGAAATATGATTAGCTATTTTTTTATTTTTTTTACAAATTAAGCAAAAACGAGTTGAGACTTTTTCTATAAAAAGTTGAAATCAAAGAAAAAAGAAACACGTATTTTACTTATGTTTAATTGTTAAATCTAAACATTTTTTGAGGTAAATTCAGCACAAAATACTCAATGCACGTAAGAACATGAAAATAAATTTTAAAAAATTGCCTTTCCCCTTCGAAATCAAATTAACAACGGAAAAATAAATAAAATTAAGGAGAAATTCCAAAGAAATGAGGATAGAGTGAAAAACAAAAAAATACAGAGAAATTATGTAATCTTTATAGTTTACTCTCTTTGTAGTTATATCTTAGAACCAGCAAGAATTATTTCATTTTACTAATTTCTTTGAACTAAAATCCTTTTTAATAATTCTTATATAACAGAAAGAAAGTAAAGTGGGCTTTACTCATATATATTAACAAATCTAGTTTATGATTTCTAAGAAATTAAATTAAAAAACAAATGTTACAAAACTATTATAGATATTCTCACTACTAAACTCTAATTATTATATTTTTTTTCTTTTTCTTATTAATATTTTTTTACTTTGGTCACTTTAACCGAAATACATTTTCTTGAAGGGACCAAAAGAAGGTGGTCACTGGTCAAAATAGGCAGATGGTCACAATAAGCAGAACAATATGTACAGGATGTATTGCATTTTTGAAGGGACCATGAAAAAGTGGTCATATTGACCAGGTGGTCAATATACACGGGTGGTCACTTTAGCAGGTTTTACTGTAGTTCTATTTAATAACTGTTTTATACTAGCAATATGTTGTTTTATTGAGGCAATAATATGAATAACTAGCCTACACCCCAAGCTCCGCGCGGGGCTCATGCTAGGTATTAGTGGCTATGTTTCTTATTGTCATGTAAGCCTAGTATTAAATGAAATGCCTAAATAGTTTTTTTTCTAAGCCTTCTAGGAATAAAATCAGGGCTATATAAAACATTCATTCCGTTAATAAGAACATAATATTCTCCAAATCGTAGTAAGGACTCTATGTATATATTTAAAAAATAGCCAATAGAAACTAATAAATATTAATAGTAATTGATAAAAATACTTAAAAAAAAAGGTATAATAAATAAGAAAAAAAGTCCTTAAAACAAATTAAACTAGGAAGTCATTGAACAATCATTAAACATGATGGTGCTTTAATTTAACTACCAGTCTCTTCTCTCAATACGGCAGTTGCACCAGTAAATATTTAATAACTCTAGTTATAGGAATAATTGATAAAATAATAAATACTCCATTTAAAGAGCATTAGTGTGAGGTTTAACCACCCAATCAGAAATTAAATCGGTTAACAATTGCGGACGCCATAAGAGCTCAAAGTCAATTTTTTCTTACAAAAAATAAAATTTAGCTCTATAAAGGCACGGCCTTTAACATTTTATTTTGTAGCATTGCATTTTCTTTTTTTTACGTAATACTCGGATCTCCATCCTCAGTTCACGTTCTTGTTTAATGCCCGGTTTCTCAAACAATCATTAATCTACTTTAATATTGCATTAAATGTTAATGACTAATGACTATTATATGTATTAATTAGGTTTCTTGAATGTTCATTAAACATATAGTAGCGATAATGCTCCATTAATTTAATTGATAGATTAAATTGTTTATTAAAGATTTGGTAATTTCTAAGACATCTTTTAAATTATTTTAATGTTTACTAATATTAAATGACACCATAAACTGACAGGTTCACTCAAACATACCCTCGTACCTCCTAATTTGGTCAAAAACTGTTTTGTTGTCAATAAAATGAAAACCTCGTAACTCACCATTTTCTTGTTCAAAAATGGGCGGGAAATTACTTATCTTCTCTCTAGCGAACAATATGATAACTGTCGCCGCCTCTCATGTCGATCTATCTTTTTTGGATATATCGATATTTTTTTATTCTTATAATCTCCGCTAGGGCTTTCCTATGCGAACCTCTACTATCAGTCAGTCGTGTTTCTACCGCCATAGACTCCGAAGCGTACTTTTCAACCCTCTTGTTTTATTAAAAGTGTTAAAATACATTAATATTACACATCTTAAAAGCTACAGTCCATTTCATTATTTTTTACATAAAACCTCCGCGGAATTCCCGCACATTATGGTCCTTTGGGCCGGAGCATTCTTTATCATTCAGTGATATTTGTTATTATCCAGTGTTAATTTCAATCATTCAGTTATTTATTCTTTTGACAGTACGCTTTGTTATATTTGTTTCGAGCTCACAAGAAAACGTTCATCAAGATAAACCCAGAATTGCCGTTCGTTTCATACGTGAACAAGTCTCGATCTTTCTTTTCAAGTTTATTAATGCTTTTGCACAAAAGGCTTATAAACACTCAAGTTAATCAATCAGTTTTAACTTTTTTTTTTCATTTTCGTAATGCTATTGCACAAAAATCTTACGAACATTGAAGTTTAACATCTATTTGATAATTAATTTCAAATTTTATAAATGCTTTTGCACAAGGAGCTTTATAAACATTTAACATAAAAGGACATTCTAATCTTTTTATATCTAGATCTAGTGATTTAACATATCGTGTAACTTCAAGAAAATAAGAAAACAGTTCGCAGTAAGTAACAAATTATTTTAGCTTTAGTTACGAAGTTATAAAGAGGAATAGACTTTATAATATATTAAATTTATTCTTCGATATTCTAGTGCGTAGCATAAAAGAGCCAGCTGAATTCGATTCTGCTATCTTACTTACTATCTTATCATTCGGTAAGTAACTGCCACTTTTCTTCTTGCCGACTTCCACGTAGCGGTCTACTCGGACTAGCTTCCCTCTTTCACTCCTTATCAAATCCTATCACACCTGTTCCATTTATTATATCCTTTTCATTTCTTTTTATCATTTTATCCCTCTACAAAAAGTTTATTTTTTGTTGGTATTTTTTTTAATTTTTAGTATTTTATTTTATTTTTGGGTAAATTTAATCTTTATATCAGTTTTAGATTTAGATTATTATTTGTCGTCCACAATATGTCTGATTTAAAGAGTTTAGTTTTAAAGAGAGGTCAGATCAAGGCCAAACTAACTAGATTTGAAGCGTATTTACACCAATTTACTTTCGATTCAGCCACTCAAATTTACGCCTTAAAATTAAGAACGACCAAAACTGGGGAGTTATGGTCCGAATATGAAACTATTCAATCAGAAATTGAGATTCTAGACACTTCTCCTGATCAGTCTAAAAAAAGAGAAACGTTTGAGAATATGTATTTTACGCTAATAGCAGAAGCCCAAAGCAAAATTGATTTATTTAATACTACAAATAGCAAGACCAATTTGCCCGTAAAAAACAGTGCAGAATTCAGTGAGGTAGGACTTGGGCTTAGACTGCCAGTTATAACTATACCCACATTTAACGGTGATTATAAAGACTGGTCAGGGCCGTCCCTAGGGGGGGTCAACCGGGTCAAGCTGACCCGGGCGCCACGTCTAGGGGGTGCCGCCAGGCCCCCTTCTTAACTACTAGGTGAATTTGGCAATAAGGGGGGGGGGGGGGGCGCCAAACATGCTTTTGACCCGGGCGCCTAAACCCCTAGGGACGGCCCTGAGACTGGTTATCTTATAGAGACACCTTTTTATCTTTAATTGATTCGAATACTAATCTGCACAACATTCAAAAATACAATTATCTGAAATCATCGTTAAAAGACGATCCTTTAAAATTAATTCAATCGTTAAACGTATCAGATGAAAATTACGGAGAAGCTTGGAAAATCCTAACCGACCGGTACAATAATAGAAGAGCGATTATTAATAAACATCTCGATTCCTTGTTCGGACTCCCCAAAATGGAAAGGGAGTCGGCCCAGGAACTCAGAAAGTTATACGATACGGCCATACAGAACTTCAGAGCGTTAAAATCTATGAAACTTCCGGTACAAGAATGGGATTTAATATTAATTTATTTTCTCTCCAAAAAAATTTGACTCTCAAACACTCCGAGAATGGGAGTTATCATTAAGTTCGACAGAATTACCTACTTTCGCACAATTAACAGAATTCCTAACATCTAGATGTCAAATATTAGAGACTCTTGAGCAGAATAAAATCTTAACTTCTAATAAAACTTCATCTGAAAGATTCAACTCTAAAATAAAACACGATAATTCCAAACAAGTAGCCTGCTATCATTCAAAAAATAATTCTTGTTTTTTATGTCATCTATTCCATCCGATCTATAGATGTGCCACATTAAGAAATCTCAGTGTTCATAATAGACGAGAAAAAGTAAAACAGTTTAACCTATGCATAAACTGTCTGAATAAAAAGGATCATCAATTACCTAATTGCAAATTCAGTAATTGTAGAGTGTGTGGTCGACAGCATTCGACACTTTTGCATGAAGATCGTTTAGATTATAATGAAGCCGTTCAGGCTACCACTCACCTCTGCGCGGACGACTTAGAAGTCAAAATGGATCAAACAAAGGATAATGTCATAAACAATGACATTTCTCTATCATGCGTGGCCAGAAGTTTTAAGAAACCTGCCCATGTTTTGCTATCCACGGTTCTTGTTGATGTGTTGGACAATTGCGGGCGCAAACATACATGCCGCGCTTTGCTGGACTCAGCATCTCAATCTTCATTCATTTCCGAATCATTTTGTCGACTTATAAAAATAAAAAGATTTAAAACTTCCATTTCTGTCTCAGGTATTTCTCAAAACGCAGCGCACGCGACCCAATTTTTATCGTGTGTCTTAAAATCCAAAATTACTTCATTTTTTACAAATCTTAATTGTGCAGTTTTCCCGAAAATCACCCAAAGTCTCCCTACTGTTCCCATATCGTTAACTGATTTAAATATACCAACAAAACTTATGTTAGCAGATCCTCACTTTTATGAACCTAGCGAAATTAACATGCTTATTGGTGCCGAACTTTTCTGGGAGATATTATCTATAGGGCAAATAAGAATAGGCCCAAATCAACCTGTACTACAAAAAACGTTGTTTGGGTGGGTAGTGAGTGGCCCGTGTGGAGAGAAAACTCAGTCGAATGATCTATCTCAGAGCCTTACTACACTATGTCATTTAAACGTTTCACAAAATTTAGAAAACACTCTTCAAAGATTTTGGCAAATAGAGGAAATAGATAGTAAGTCTCAATTTACACCGGAAGAGACTAAAGGTGAAGAAAATTTTATTCAGACTACAACCCTTGATAAAAACGGAAGATTTTTTGTCACTTTACCTCTCAAGAAACCTCTTGAAGAGCTAGGAAGTTCAAAGGAAGCTGCCCTAAAAAGATTTAGATACCTTGAAAAGCGTTTTGATAAAGATACAAAACTGAAACAAGATTATAACGATTTTATGAAACAATATTTACAGTTAGGGCATATGGTTCCAGATAAAGATCATTCAGATCAGCCAGAATATGTTTTACCTCATCATCCTGTGTTGCGTGAATCAAGCACGACCACCAAATTGCGTGTCGTGTTCGACGCATCTTGCAGAAGTGATTCAGGATTGTCGTTAAATGATCACCTATTAGTCGGCCCACTTTTACAATCTGACTTATTCACACTTCTTCTTGATTTTCGAAAGCACAAAGTAGTTATGACAGCTGATATCGAAAAAATGTACAGTCCATTTCATTATTTTTTACATAAAACCTCAGCGGAATTCCCGCACAATAACCTCTGTATCAATATTATCACCATTTTAACACTGTTTGACTCGTATCTTTCACATGCTTCTGCAGACTACCTCTTTCATCCATTTATTTGTTCATTGTTCTTAAGGTAAATGTTGGTTTTCTTTTAAAACCATTTTAAAGAATTATGTTAATAATATTTGGGCAGAATTGCATTAAGACAGTTATTTGGTCGTCACCTTGACTGAACTGGAAGTTTCTAAAAATTAGGTTATTAGCTTGTGATTTGAGGGTAAGATCTAAAATTTGTCTTTTAAAAATTTCATTCTCATTTTTTAATACCTCTATTTCTTTTTTAATTTCAATTGTATATTCCATGACACCCTTCAAGGTCGTCTGGATGTTATTAATATCGTCCTAAATGGCCAGCTTCCTTTCTAGTGTGGAGACCAGGTCATCCAGCGTTGGAGAGCCTACTGTACAAGCCAATTTTTTTTTCTTAATCAATTTAATGTCCGGGGATCGATCTTCGGGAGGCCTAATGGAGTTTGACAGTGGGAAGGACACTTCAAAACTTTACCTTAAGCTATTATGGCAGAATAAAAAGCAACTCTATGGTGATTGAACGCACCTGCAAACTAAAATCCAGCTTCACTCACACTTTCCAAAACCGTTTTTGAAGGCATGAATTGTTTCGACCAAAAAAAGATCAGTGTGAAACTTGCTGCAGTTTCAAGCAAGGTAATTTGGAGGAGGTATTTTACAAGAAACACATAGATGATAAAGAGAGAGCGCGCTCAGAGAAAGAACACGATAAATCTAAATTAGGAGACGATAATGTCGTTTTATGCATGGACTTAGAAGCTGTCCTTCTATGTCCCAAGCTCACTGCTTCAGCACTACATTACAGAACCAAAATTAAGGTCCATAACTTTTAATATTTTAATATAAAAACGCATGATGAGTGCTTCTATTTTGTTCTATTATTGTTATGTTAAACCCGGGTTTTGTGTTCCTTAACTTTCCTAATATTTAACTATTACTTGACATAATAATTCTTATAGTTTACAGCAGCATTTAACGAAAACCTCGTATATGTTTGATTCTAAAAAAAGAAAACCTCGTAACTAGATAATTAAATTAACTTTAGCAACAATTTGTTGTTTGGCTAGTTTTAATCATTCTCAAAGACAACAAAACCTAAAAATAATGGTAAAAATTACAAATATGTAAGTTTGGCCACACCAACAGCACTACAGTTTGAGGTTATCATGTGATACCATTGTATTCTGAATGTTTTGATTTTGCCTCTTTTTCTGAATATGAGTCACTTAAACCTGATACAGAATTAAATTCTCTAACAGGAGTGAACCTAGAAATATGCTAGTTAAACTGATTCCTGTATTATCTGATCTTATCTTAAAATGAAACTAGGTATAATGTTGAAGCGAAATTGTGGAATGGATGTGTGTGGGCGTTCTAGGATGCAAACATCGGAAGATGAAGAGAATATTGCTTGTATTGTATCTTTATACTATTGAGAATATATATTTATTGTTTAAAGTAAATAAATTATTGTTAAATGTCACCGCCATAGCGGTTATTCTGCTTATGTAGATGCTATGCTAGTATCTAGCATAGCATGTTATCTTTACTTGTTTATTTTTATTTATCTACTTTATATTTTAATTTAATTTATTGTCAGATTATGTCAGTAATTTAGTTTTTCTTGATATTTTTTCGTTTAGTGTGATAAGGACAAATTTTCTTAGAAGTAGGGAATATTTTTGTAGACAGAAATAAAATTCTCTTCAGTCAAGAATTCGTTTTTACTTAGAGCATAGTTACTTCGCTACCGCGGCGACAGTCTAAGAAAATTTTTGAAGAATAAAAAAAAAAAAAATATAATAATAGAATAAAAGTAAAGCATGTCATTAGTTGGTGGATCTTCAATTAGAACGAGAAGACAAGAGGCTAAAGTTAAAAATTTACAAGGTATGAAATCTATTATTGATTTAATCAGCTCCAAGCAAGAAGAGTATGAAAAGTTAAAAGAGAGTAATGCAGTTATTGGAGTGCTTAGCGCTGCATTAAGTGAAATAAAAATGTTGTACGATGATTTAGAATTACATATTAACCAGTTTATTACAAATTATCCGGACGCGGAGGAGGAATCGATAGGACCTATTTTTGATGCGAAATTAAAACTGAAGGAATGGTTTAAAAATGAGACTGCCGAGTTGAAAGTTAGTTCGGGCAAATCTCAAACGGCAGAGGAAAATCAAGCTAGATCGTTGCCAAGTCGATCGGGTAACTCTATCCGATCCAAGATGTCAGGGACTTCGCGCAGAAGTAATTTGACAAGGAGATTAGCGGCTCAATTAGAAGCATTAGAACATGAAAAAATGTTAAATAAGAAGAAATTTGAGATAGAGACGGAAGCGGAAGAAACTAGATTAGAGATAGAAAAAACTAGACTAGTAAAAGAAGTCTTAGATAACCCTGACGTCGGATCGGAAGAAATAGAAGAAGTTTTACAAAATATTAGAAGTGTTCCACGTTCTTCACTCGTTAACAAATTATCTATAAAGCTAATTAGTACACCAAGATCAGTTACGTCTCAAATTTCAGAAAGATCTCAAGAACTACCTTTAGTAACACCAAATTCTAATCAAAAAGCAAGCCACCATTCCACACTATGTCCAGAAGAAATGCCTCAGCCACCATTTCATCAACCAGTTCTGCAATCAAATCATCCTGTTCCAGTAAACCCAATAGATTGTCCTGAAGAAATCCCTCAGCAACTAGATGTAGCTCTACAACCTCAATCTTTACTGTCTCAGTCTCAACCATCTTTACCACGACCCTCTCAAAGAGAGTCAGATGCATCAACTACCCTAGTTGATACAAATAATATGGTGTCCCTGGGTAATCCTATTTCCAATTCATTTATATTAATGTCTAAGATTCAACTTTTGAATTCTCTTGTTCCGTTTATTTTTAAAGGTGATAACGTTGATTTCCCTATTTTTAGGGACCAAATAAAAACCTTTTTAGAGGATGGTATTTTACCCGATCATGAGAGAAGGATATTTTTATCAAGGTTTCTTGGGGGAGAAGCCTTGAAAGTATTCCAAGAAAATTTTGGGTTAAGCTATTTAGAAAGTGTAAAACTTTTAGAAAAACGATTTGGTAATCCAGCAGCCGTAACCGAAGCTTGGACCAATAAGCTCGTAGATGGTCCAATCTTTAGTTATAATGACAGCAAAGGGATACAAGAATACGCAGAGGCCCTTACTACGGCCAGCCGAGTCTTGTCTCCCGAGGCTAGAAATGAGATAAGTACTAAAGTATGTTTAAAGAAAATGGTTGCTAGGTTACCAAGTAAATACTTACAAGGGTGGGTAAAATTAATCGCACCAAAATTAGGTAAAGAATCTATCAGTGATTTGGCATCTTATGTCACAGGTATAACTGAACACTTAAATCATCCGGTTTATAGTGTTCAATCTAACAAAGGTTCTTACAAAACTAGTAATACTTTTCAGGCTAAACGTAATGGTAATAATTTTTCAGCAACGGGGCGCCGTAACGTGTCCTTGCCTAATGAAAATAATAGTTCAATTTCTAATGAGAAGAATAAAGGTTTAGTATGGAAATGTTTTTATTGCAAAGGCAACCATTCAATGGAAAATTGCACAGAAATTCAAAACCAAAGCTCAGAAACTATTAAAGATTTTATTTATAAAGAAAGGCTTTGCTTTAGATGTTTATTTAAGGGACATAGGAGCAGAGATTGTAGAAGACCGGCTAGATGCAGTGTGGCTGATTGTGGAAGGAAGCATCCTACGAGTATCCATAAGATATATAAGACCCCTCTTGTAGAAAATAAAGAAATAATTAAAGAAAGTTCGGCGAAGTCGTTAAGAAAGGAATCGTCGAATATGAGACAGGTAGCTACAAAATATAAAGGTACAACATCTTTTATTATTCCGGTTAAAGTTCAAAATCCAAAAAATCCAAGTAGAAATAAATTAGTTTATGCCTTATTAGACGACGGGAGCGACGCATGCTTTATTGCAGATAGCTTAAAATCTGAGCTTGAATTAAGTGGAATACCAACTAAATTAGAACTAAGCACAATTAATCAAAAAACTGAGGAGTACACCGAAAGAATTTTAGACGTGGCAGTTTCTAGTTTTGACGGTAAAGTAAGTTTTAATTTACCTTCCAATACCTTTACCAGGGATTTTATTCCTGCATCTGTAGAGGAAATTCCAACACCAGAAATAGCTGAACAGTTTGATCATCTTAAAATATTAAAGAATTACTTGCATCCATTAATGAAAGATTGTGAAATTAGATTATTAATAGGTAACAATTGTCCGAGGGCATTGTGTCCTATTGATGTTATTAAAGGTGAAGGGAACGAGCCATATGGCCTTAAAACAGAATTAGGTTGGGGTATCATAGGGCCTCGGCCAATAGAACAAACTTCTTTTATTGGACATAAAGTCAGAAATATTACTGTTAAAGAAGTGATAAATATGTTTAGTTTAGATCTACCTTCAGATGATAAAGCCCACGGGTTAGGGCTTTCTGTGAACGATAGGCGTTTCATAGAACAAATAGAGAAGGGTCTGGTCCAAAAGGACAGTCGTTATGAAATGCCTCTACCTTTAAAAAATCCTGTTATTAATTTACCTTTAAATAAATTTTTAGTGGAGAAGAGACTGAAATCATTAGAAAGAAAATTTAGAGATGAGAAATTTAGATTAGATTACCTGGCATTTATGGAAGATTATTTTGAAAAGAATCATGCTGAAGAAGTGATAGAAGAGGATGGAGTTAAAGGAAGAGTATGGTATCTGCCACATCATGGTGTGTATCACCCCAAGAAACATAAATTACGTGTAGTATTTGATTGCTCAGCCGTGTATCAAGGTATATCTTTAAATTCTGTTTTAATTTCAAGTCCAGATTTAACAAGTTCATTAATAGGAGTTTTAATAAGATTTAGACAAGAAAAAATTGCATTTGTTGGTGATTTAGAGGCTATGTTCATGCAAGTAGTTGTCCCTGAGAAGGATAGGAATTTACTTAGATTTTTATGGTGGGAAAAGGGAGATACCACTAAAACACCCAAAATATATAGAATGACCAGGCACTTATTTGGTGCAGCTTCGTCGCCAGGTTGTGCAAATTATGCTCTTAGGAGAACAGCGGACGATCATGGTCATGAAGTATCAGAACGTGCCTCTAAATTTATTTACAGAAATTTTTATATGGATGACGGATGTGGATCAGTAGAATCAGCAAAAGATGCAATCGAATTTATTCAGGAACTTCAAAATTTGTGTAGTAGAGGAGGATTTAGGTTTCACAAATTATATTCATCAAGTCCCGAAGTTATAAAAAGGATCAAGCCGGAAGATCGTGCTTCTGGTTTAAAAGAGTTTGACAATAATGAAGCATTACCCTTGGAGAGAGCCTTAGGTATAGCATGGTGTGTCGAAAGGGACGAGTTTGAATTCAAAGTAGTTGTAGAATCTAGACCGTTTACAAGGAGAGGGATACTAGCAACCATTTGTTCCGTTTATGACCCACTGGGATTCCTTGCACCTTTTGTGATGGTGGGTAAGGTTATCCTGCAAGACCTATGTAGAGAGGATAGAGATAAAAAGATAGGATGGGATGATCCTATTCCAGAAAAAACAAAACTTAAGTGGGAAAAATGGTTGAGAGAATTATCCTCTTTAGCTGATAATAAAATTAAAACTCCTAGATGTTACAAGCCAGTTGACTGTAAGTCAATAGAATGTATAGAGATGCACCATTTCGCCGATGCATCACTTTCAGGTTACGGCCATGCCACCTATCTTAGATTTCTTTACAATGAAGGACAGGTTCATTGTTCGTTTATGTTCGGGAAAGCAAGAGTAAGACCTCTAAAAGAAATAACTGTACCTAGACTGGAACTAACCGCAGCAGTATCAGTAGCCAAGGCTAGTGAAGCACTCAAAGGTGAATTAGACTATAAGGTAAAACGATATTTCTGGACTGACAGTAAGGTAGTGTTAGGCTATATTAGGAACGAAACGAAAAGGTTTCATTTGTTCGTGGCCAACAGATTACAGTCAATCAGGGACTGTTCTGAGGTTAGTGATTGGCACTACGTACAGTCTAAATTAAATCCGGCAGATTACGCATCTAGAGGTTTAACTCCATCAGATTTACTTGCTTCTAGGTGGTTACAAGGCCCAGAGTTTTTATGGCAGATTGCGTTACCAATAGAAGAGGATTCATTTAAAGTTCATCCAGAGGACCCCGAGATCAAAAAAATTACAAAAAGTAGAAGTATCGCAGTTAAAGAAAAGGAAAAGTTTGTAGAAAGGTTAAATTATTTTTCATCTTGGTCAAGGCTTCGTCGGGCAGTAGCTGTGGCAATCAGGTATATAAATATTTTAAAAACTAGAATAAATAAAAGAAAAACAAAAGAAAATATGGAAACCGATTTATTTACAAAATTAATTAAATTTAAGACGAACCAAGACTTACAAAAGGACGTTTACTCATATAGAGAAGAAAATCCGGTTCAAGCAGAAGAAATTAAGAAGGTAGAAATTTTAGTTTTAAAATCAGTTCAACACGTTTGTTTAGAAGAAGAAATAAAATTACTGGACAAAAATAGAAAGGCTTCATGTTTGGTACGACTAAATCCTATTATAGACAAGAATGGACTAATTAGAGTTGGTGGTAGAGTGAAACATTCGCCATTTTCAGAAAACGAAGTCCACCCAATCATCCTACCTAAAAAAAGTCATATAACCGAACTTATAATTAGATATTATCATAATAAAGTATTCCATCAGGGTAGAGGGTTGACTCTAGGAGAAATTAGACTCAAAGGTTATTGGATACTGGGAGGTTGCTCTGAAGTAGCAAGGTACATTCAGAAATGTGTAACGTGTAAAAGACTCAGAGGTGCTTTCCAATGGCAAAAAATGTCGGATCTACCACCAGAAAGAGTTACTCCAGCACCACCATTCTCATATACATCTGCAGATGTATTTGGTCCTTTTTATATTAAACAAAGGAGGTCTCAGGTTAAAAGGTACGGGATAATTTTTACTTGTTTATCAAGTAGAGGAGTTTATATAGATATACTTGATACATTAGATACAGACTCGTTCATTAACAGTTTACGAAGGTTCATTTGCCGTAGAGGACCAATTAAGCTGCTGAAAACCGACGCGGGGACAAATTTTGTGGGGGGGAAGGAGGAGCTGCGAAAGGCAGCATTAAATATACAACAATTTAAATTAGAAAATTTTTTGGCCGAACAAGATAGTAAATTTGAATTCAATATTGGAACGCCGAAAGCGAGTCATGCCCAAGGCGCAGTGGAGAGACAAATAGGGTCTGTCCGCCGCATCTTGGACTACCTATTAGCCACGCATAAAGGATTACTGAATGAGGATTGTCTACGAACACTACTCACTGAATGTGAAGCTATAATAAATAGTCGGCCTCTGACAGCTATTACTGAGGACAGTGAGCTGTCACCATTGACACCAAACCATCTCATCCAACTAAAAGGACCGGTTCCAACTGTCTCAGGCACTTTCGCAGACGAGAGTTACTCTAAAAGGAGATGGAGGCAGGTGCAGTGTCTAGCGGAAGCATTTTGGGGCAGGTGGAGGCGGGACTATTTACAAACCCTTCAATCACGGGTAAAATGGACCATTCCTAAACGAAATCTTAGGGTGGGGGATATAGTTATTTGTAAGGATGAAATGACCCCTAGGAATTCCTGGCCCCTAGCTAGGGTAGTTGATGTATCGCCTGGCAAAGATGGGTTAGTGAGGTCGGTGAGACTTGCTAGTGGCAGTGATAAGAACAGACCAGCCAAGGCATTAGTGCTCCTGGTTGAAGCACCAGAGGCACTATCCTAGGCCGGTAGTGTCACCGCCATAGCGGTTATTCTGCTTATGTAGATGCTATGCTAGTATCTAGCATAGCATGTTATCTTTACTTGTTTATTTTTATTTATCTACTTTATATTTTAATTTAATTTATTGTCAGATTATGTCAGTAATTTAGTTTTTCTTGATATTTTTTCGTTTAGTGTGATAAGGACAAATTTTCTTAGAAGTAGGGAATATTTTTGTAGACAGAAATAAAATTCTCTTCAGTCAAGAATTCGTTTTTACTTAGAGCATAGTTACTTCGCTACCGCGGCGACATTAAAAGTATAGTAAATTGTTGTGCATTTTACAGTGGCAACGAGTAATCGATGCGGTGTGGTTGTTGTTGGTTGCTTAAATTCGTGTACACACTACATCAGCTACATTTTCGTGAGTACCTTACTTTTTTGTGATTGCGTTTCGTACATTTTATCTATATTTGATGAGTAATAAGTCCGACTCACCTCCAGTGAAGCATTTTTTAATCGACAGGCACAGAATCTGCCATTGATCAAAGATAGGAGCAATGGGTGCGAGGATTTGGTATTTGCCAAAGGCACTATAGGGGACTAGAAGAAAAAAGCGCTCCTTTAGTATTGCGCAAGAGACTCGGTCCAGGATATTTGGTTCACCCTCCCTTGAATCAAAAGCCACAGAAAAACTGCTTAAAGGCGCTAAATACGTACTTCTTACCACAAAAGAGGTGCACATTGTAATCTGGGGGAGTTCAAAGAGGCAACACTTATTGACCAAATAATTGAGAAGTTTTTGTCGAATGCATTATGACGGGCTTTTGACTGAGGAGATTAGTTAACTCTCCCATTAGCACTTAAAATTGCTCGCACTTTTGAGCAAGCAGAGCAACAAGCTTCAGTTATAGAGGTAAAACTGCCTGCTGAGACTGCTAAGTTAAAATCAAAATATTCTAGGCTCAGGCAAAAAGGCAGGTGCTATCGGTGAGGTTAAAATTCCCACTGTGCTTCGAGCGAATCTTGTAAAGTTAGGAAGGAAAGCTGTTAAAGTGTAATCGAACGAGCGATTATACCAAGTGCTGTAGCTCCTCTAAATTTCAATCTAATAAAAAGTCGGTTCGGCAAGTTGAAGACCCGGGTAACAATAGTGGCTCAAGCCAATCAAGTTTCACTTTAGATTATGCTTTTCATATTACTCATTTTCGTATTAATCAAACATCATCTGATAAGGATGGGTGGATTTCAGTGAAGATTGGTGGAATTCCTACTCAACTACTCATAGATTTTGGTTCGTCTTTTTACTTGATAGATCACAATACATGGAAATGCCTAAAGAAAAACCAGGTCAAAGGTAAGTGAGAAAAAACTAGTAAACTTGTACATGCTTATAATTCTGATGATCTAATGCCCTTACTTCTATTTCAAACTAACATTGACATTCCGGGAACAGAGGAAAAAGAGCCCACTACTTTTGTAGGTAAAAGTGGCTGAAAAGTCTATTTTTGGAAAGGAATCAGTCAAACGATTGGGAATTTTAACGTTAGGTAACCCCTTACATTCACTTGATGTTGCTCAGACTGAGGGGATGTTCTTTTTGGGGAAGTTTTTACCAATAATGTTGGAAAACTGAAAATTTAAGAAACAACATACCACTTCATTATGGCCTCAAGCTAACGGTGAGGTAGAGCGTCAGAACAGATCTATCTTAAAAAGGTTAGCAAATGGTGAAAACTTAGAAATGGTCTTATTCCCAGGCTGAGTTCGTTGGAAAACGTTATCCCTCAAGCGTTCACGCGCAACGCTCGCGTAAACGTAAGCTTCAAAAAGACGGGAAAAAATGTTATTATGGAAGCCTGTTACTTGACTTGTTTATTTTTGTTATATGTCAAAATGTCACTTGGTTTTCTAAATATCGAAAATATAATCACCGTCTTGTTAAAAGTAAAATTGATCTGTGCTGACGCTTATTTCAATATATTAGGTATATTATTATAATACTGCGTATTTAATCCAAGAAAAAAATTCTAACTTCATCTATTTAATGAGGCAAACAACTTTTTTAAAGAAAGTTTATGAATTATAAAGATATGATAGTTGTTGTGTAGATGCCTCTTCAATTTTATTTTGAATTTTCATAATTAGGTGCTAGAGGACAGATTTCTCCCAAGTTCTCCCGACTGGAAGCAATCTGCCATTGGGTTCAATGCGCTGTGGCAATTCCCTCACTGCGTTGGAGCAATTAATGGGAAGCATGTGGTTTGCCAGGTAATTAAGCATCTTTAAATCCTAATTAAGGTTATTACACATATATCTGCTAACCTGGTGAATGGGAGGGGAGTCATAAAAGTTCTAATATTACCAGTATTTATGATCCAGTATAAATAATTTTGTCCGACAGCCCAATGATTAGAGCCTGATGTGGGACCCTAGATTATTGGTACTTCTGCGTGGGTTTAATTTAATTTTCTTAAGGAATTGGGTAGATAGCGATGAGATGGTTATCAGATTCCCTAACATGCATTTTTTATTAACGAATTGAGACTGTTATATATCTAATACAGTCTTGATCATTAGGGCTACCAACTTTTGAAATATTTCCCATATCCACCGCTTGCTAAAGTATTCAGTACTACCGGACTTTGGATATTTTAACGACCAACTAAAGCTAGAACACATATAGAATAAACACAAAACGAAACTGCAGCATGCTAATAAATTCAATTATTAATATGTATGAAGTAAAGAAATAATGTCTTTTTAAATTAAAATATTTTAAATCATTATTTATAATTATTATTACAATCAATGTTACAAAATAAAATTATATGTTATCAAAGGGGGTATAATATATATTTGTTAAATGTTCTTTTTTTTGTACATTATTATAAAATATATATATTTATTATTATTATTTTTCTTTTTTCAGGCTTTTCTAAATTCAGGCTCCACCTACTTTAATTATAAGGGTAGCCACAGCATTGTCTTGATGGCAGTGTGCGATTCTCAATATTCCTTCCTTGCTGTGGATATTGGAGGAGAGGGTCGTCACAGTGATGGAGGGATATTTAGGAATTCCAGTCTGGGAAGGAGGCTGTACTCTGGCAACATGGACCTCCCAGAGCCTGAAAATATTGGAAATACCAATATTCCCTTTTTTTTGGTGGGGGATGAGGCATTCCCTCTCACCAATTTTATGATGCGGCCTCACAGTGGTAGAGGGGGACCACTGTCATCAGAGAAAGCTGCATTCAATTACAGGTGATTGTCTTTCAGTTGTTCACTCTACAAGTTAGTATAAAATGTTGTTTCTATAAGTTTTATTCTTCAAAATCCAGGATGATAAGAGACAAGAAACAAGATGATTCATAACAAAAGTTTTGAATAGTATTCTATGGCTGCCGTGCATGCAGAATCCTTGATTTTACTTATACTTCACAAGCAATCATGACTTGTTATCAAAGACTGAATTGAAATAAATGTTTCAGATTATCCAGAGCCAGGCGGGTTATAGAAAATGCCTTCGGCATTCTGTCTTCAAGGTGGAGGATCTACAGAAGGCCAATCCTTGCCTCCCGTGACACTGTTGTGTCAATTGTGAAGGCAACTGTCGTCCTTCACAACTTTGTGAAGAAGACGGAGTTAAGGCATGGAGAGGCTAGGTATGTCCCCAGTTCTCTAGTCACTAGTCGACAGGGAAACTGCCAATAGTGAAGTTATCTCTGGAGATTGGAGACTGGAGCATGCCTATGCCCTAGAGGATTTGGGAAGGCTAGGAACCCTCAATAGCACTCGCTATGCTAGTGGTATTAGGGATTTCCTAGCTAACCACTTCTCCACCCACAGTTTACCCTGGCAACCACAACAATAATTCGCATTTTCAAAGAAAATTACGCTATTGCAATGGCTTCAAATATTTTCCAATGCAAATTTTGGAAACATTTTCATGGAAATCCGTTTTAGACCATTCTGAATCGATTCCTAAAATTTAACACTTTTTATGTATGTTGTAGTATCATACATACATACATACATACATATATATATATATATATATATATATATATATATATATATATATATATATATATATATATATATATATATATATAAAACGAACAAAAACTCAGGTTTCGGTCACAAAAATTGTCACTATGTTACAATCCAAAACGATGGCCTTAAGCATTTAAAACTTGCACATATAAATTATTGATGGCTTGAAAACGTTCTATCAATTGCATTTTCATAATGTCCAAGGTTCGGTTGAAAACTTCGACCTGAAAACGTTTTTCGCTGTCAGTTATTGGGGTGTCAGCTTGTAACTCATCCATCATTTTTTTCTTTCGCTTTAGTCTTTTGTCAGGAAAATTTAATGGGATTTTCAACTTTTTACAAAGAAAAGTTGCTTGACCTTTTACTCCTGACCAATCCTTTCTCAATTCAGATATCTTGTCGGTCAATGATGATATTATTTTAACTGCATTTTATCTTCTTCTATCTTTAACTTTTCTTTTCGAATTCGTGCTAGATCCTCAATGGGCCAATTCGGGTCCTTCCAATTCTGCCTCTAGGAATTCACGCTTTCGAGCGCTTTTTGAACTAACCACACTAGACCGCGCACTCTCCCGCTCACCAAACTGACGCATGTCAGGGCTCACGTCTCTACTGACATTTCGAGAGTCTCCCATCTTCCTAGTAGTACCGGCTTGCGTCGGGCTCGCAGAAAAATGCCCCGTATCATTTATTGCGGTTAAATCCTTCCCTACCTTAGTAGTAGGCACTGAATTACCCCCTTCTAGTTCAGCCTTAGCGGGTAGAATAACCTTCTTCCCGTTCCGTAACATCATATTTTCTTCCATCTCAAAAAAAGAAAACGAAACAAAAAAAAGAAAGTATTTTCTTACCAAAAAAATGGGGTGGCCCAAAGGACCAGACTGTATTATCGGCAGTCGAGTGGTAGGGAAGGGCTTTGGCTATTTAATCTTCTTTTTTAAAAACTATTAAAAAAGACTAACTCACGCACTCGTTTAATCAAAAATATATTTCACTTTTTATACAAAAACCCAACTGACATCCACTTGACAGTTATCAAAACAAACAATTCATTTTAAAAATAAAAAATCTTTATGTTGCTTAGGCAACAATACATATAACTATATGTTCTTGGACTGGGTAATTTTTTTTGAGTTGTTAAACTTACTTTTTTTATAATAAGTAAAAAAAATTATAATAAAAAAAGTAGTAGTTGAACTTTTATCAATATATATTGGAATACCTTTAACAATTTGCTTGGACTTGGTGCTGAATTTTTCAAGGGACTTAGCACTACTAAGAACCATTCATTTTGAGGTGAAGTACACCAAGTTCTTTTTATTAAATAACCGTTACATATTAACAAGATTTCATTGAGGACATAAAGAATAAAACAAAAAAAATGTCAGAGCAATAAAAGTAGTCAGGGTGAGGCAAAGTTTTAGTGGAGAGATAAAAGAGTTTGCGATTTTCAATACGTTTTTGGACTCTACTGTAAAGTTTCGTAAATGTGACTTGGTGTAGTTTCCCTCCCACAGACAGATGGATGACTGGTTCATCGTTTTTGATATTTATGAAACACTTCCATTCACATGTTAAATCATCCCCTGAAAAAACCTGCATACTCTTGCTTGATAACCATGACTCACACTTGTCAATTGAGGTCCTACATTTTTGCAAAGACAACGGGATAGTTTTGCTCTCTTTTCCTCCCCACACGTCTCACCGCCTTCAGCCCCTTGATAAGTCAGTTTATGGACCGTTTAAAAGGTACTATTTCTCAGCAGGACAATTGGTTGATAAGTAACCCTGGGAAAACCGTTACCATCTACGACATTTCTGGTCTAGTAAAGGATGCTTTTCCAAATGCCATGACACCGAAGAACATTGTTGCAGGATTTCAGGCAACTGGAATAATGCCTTATAATCCAAATGTTTTAACGGAAGAGGATTTGTTGTCCAGTTTCGTATCAGACCGTCAAGTCAGTTTGAACAGCTCCACAAGCGATCCACCAACAATCGCTAATCCTAGATCTTTTTCCTAGATAGAGGGAAGGTCTATTATAGACAACGTCACGACCCCTGTACCCTCTACATCAGCAGAGGTCATTGGAGGTCTACAAGATCTAGGGAGGTCAACCGGCAGCGTCGCTACAAGTAGTGCATTAAAACCCTTATCAATTGTCATGCCAGAAGATATTCGGCCATTTCCCAAAGCTGGGGAACGAAAGGGAACCAAAAAAGGAAGACAACCGTTAAAATCGTCAGTTCTTACGAAGAAAACCAAGCAAAGAGAGCTAAAAAAAAGCCATTAAAGAGGAGAAGGCAAAAATAAAATTATTCAAAACACTTATAAAAAAATCGAATCACAGAAAAATTAGTAGGCCTATGAAAAATAATGCAGAAAAAAAGAAAAGCATGAAATTTAAGAAAGACATAGAATTTAAATCGGATTCTGACGTAGATGGAGATTATTTTTGTTTGGAGAGTTTGAAAACTTACTCGGCATCTAAACCAGGTCAAGACTGGATTCAGTGCATTTCCTGTAAAAGGTGGGCACACATAGCTTGCGGGGAAGACGCAACGTCACGACACATGTCGCCACTTACACATGTTTACATTGTTCGTCTGATTTTTGTTTATCTTCGGAGTCTGAAGAGACCTGATTTTTTTTCTTGAGGCCTCATCGTATTAAAATAATTATTTATTTGTTTCCAATATAAAGATCAATATTGTTCAATATTTATCACTATTTTTTATATGTGACATTTTTAATTTTAATTTTTGTAAATGTAAACTTATTGTTATAATTCTTGTTTTACTTTATATAAACTGCTTTACCAACCCGAACAGCCTACGTTTGTATCAACTTGACCGATACATTTTGCACTTTTTTTCAAACAATTTTTTGGCTTTACAAAATAATTTTTTAATTAATGAAATATATTAATATTTATATTAAATGCTTAATTTTTAACCAAAAACATATAAAGCAATATTCAAAGTGATAAAATTACAAAAATCAAAAAGTATATCAACTAGACCCGGTCTCCCCTATTATGAGATCTTGGTGTATCGTGTAGTGTCTTACTTTCAATTAAAGGAATTAATTAGTTATTTTGGTGTTTTTCTTACTCTACCTGGTGTAAAGGGGAGTCAAGTTAATAATTAAGAAGTGGGATAAAGGACGAAATCGGTGAAATTTTGGTGTTAGTGCTGGTGTTGGACTTGGGGTGAGTTTTTATTCATAATATCTATTGGATCGTGAAAACTTTTATTGAAATATTAGTTTTACTAAATTAATGAGTGATATTCAACATTTGCAGTAAAATTAGGTGCCAAAATTGTGTTTTTAGAAAATTATTGGCATAAGCCGACTGATAACAGTTGGTCGCCATTTTGTTTACCTCTGTGTTTTGGCGGTCTTTCTAAGAAAGAAAAGTAAGAAAAAGAATAAGAAGGTGGTCGTTTTTGTTTATTTTTACGAATTTTATAAACTGCTGGATTGTTCTGTAAGTAATATTTTCCTTTTTTGGATATACTATTTTTTTTTTTAATAATGTCTGAGACTGGCGATGTTGGGCAGACAGATACTGTCGTAATTGATGAATCCCAAATGGACAACCTTTTTATAAGAGTTAAAAAAAATTATTTTATGAGGAGACGAGACGGAAGGAATATATGATGTGTCAAACAATGGTAACAAAACCATAACCAATACCATTCTAACCACTCTGATTAACCATTTCCAATTACTAAAAGCATTTCCGCTCAAGTGCCTTTGTTTGGTGGAACTGAGGACTGAGAAATAGATCGATGGGTGAAGAGGGTTGATGACGTTGCTACATTATATGATTTGCTGGATAACGCGGTGGATATTGCTGTTAGCTACCAGTAAATTAAGAGGGAATTCTAAAAGGTGGTACGACATATATCGTAATATGAGTGAAGTAAAAGATTGTTAGACAAGTTAAGGTCAGCTAGGGGGGACGGTTCAGAATCCTTCGACGAATACTTTCACCGCATGGTAAGAATGGGTAATAAAGCTAATTTAATGAGGGTGAAATAATCAGTTATATTATAAGAGGGGTAGAAAACTTCACTATTAAAACTCAGGTGTTGTGTCAACGTTTTAAAACGCTTGGTGACCTATTAAATTCTATGAAAACACTTATTTCTGAACTTCTTGATTACACTGGTAGGAGTAGACCAGGGCCGTGCGAGACAAGTTATATTCCAAGTGGGAATCTATCGGGAACTGATCGCACTGTATGTTCTAATAGACCAATTACAACACCAAAGAATGTAGTTAAGTGCTATAATTGTGGAATTTCGGGTCATATATTAAGAGATTGCCCTAAATCTGAAAGGCCATACCTACCAAGGACATCTAACGGCCCCAAATGTTTAATGACAAGTTCAGATTCTCAGAGGGCTACTTCAGTTAACCCTTATATTAAAGAGGTTACAATTAATGAACAAGTAAATGAACAATTAAAAACAAAGAATATTCAAATAGATCCAGACAGTAGCGAGTGTTTAATTGAAGCCCCTACTGCACTGAAGTTAAAATGCAATATTAAGTTTAGCGAATTTTACATCTATGGGTTTGGTGAAAATTTTTGCACTAAATCGTTAGAAGCGGTTTATCTAAACATCAAAATAGATGATGTACTAGTGGAGAATGTAAGGTACCGTGTAGTACCAGATGGTAGTCAACCGTCAACCTTATGAAATGCTTGTGGGACGAACATGGACGGAGGACCCAGGCGAAAGTTATGTAAAAACTAGTGGTCGACTAATTTTTGGACGGGATGAGGATTTTTCCCCAACCAATATACAAGACCCCCTTGCCTTGCCGGGTCCAAGTAGTCTCCCGGACCCGTTTGCCTTGCCGGACCCAATTAATTTCCCACATCCTTTTGCCCCTCCGGCCCCAAGTAATGTGGTCACAAACCTGACACCGACCGTATCACATGCAGGTATTCCGGTACCAACTAACGTGATTTCAGACCTGGCACCACCGTGTCAAATGCAGATGCGGCTGCCCTGCCGGACCTAAGCAATATCCAAGACCCGCTTTCCTTACCGAGCCCAAGTAGTCTTCCAGACCCGGTTCCACACCACTGGGTCCCGAGTGGTGTGGTGGTTGTTGCACAAAACATTCCAACTGAACAAGTACTTTCCATAGTAATAGAACCGGTTCCGCTGTCCAGCCCAAGTGTCGAGGTCGGTTCCCCTATTCCTCAGCCAGGCATACGGCAAAGTCAGCCTAAAAAATCAAAAAAGAAGAAGGTAAGAGATTTTAATGTAAAGCCATAAGAACAAACACGGTACTCTACTAGGTGAGGGTCAAAATCTGATCCTATGACCCCACAACAAGCTGTTCCACTTACACATCCGGGTCCGAGTGGTCTGTCTACAGACCCGTGTCCGGGGTCGTACCACGAGCAGATCCACTTGCCCTTCCGGTCCCAACTAACGTGATCATGATCACACACCCGAGACCGACCGTGTCTCATGCAGATGTGGCTGCCCTGCCGGACCCAAGCAATATCCAAGACCCGCTTGCCTTGCCGGGCCCAAGTAGTCTCCCAGACCCGGTTGCCTTGCCGGACCCAATTGTTCTCCCAGATCCGGTTGTCCTTCCGGTCCCAAGTAATGTGGTCACAAACCTAACACCGACCGTATCACATGCAGATAGGGTTGCCCTGCCGGACCCAAGTAATTTCCCTGACCCGGTCACCTTGCCTGGCCCAAGTAATCTGACCACAAATCCAAGTCCGAATGTACCACACGCAAACCCAGTTGTCCTGCCAGAAGCACATGAGGATACCCTGCAGGGTCCAAGCGGTGGGGTGGCCGAGTCCCAAGCCCTTCCCGGTGAAGGAGATAATCCTTTATTTATAGAACCAGCAGTAGAAAAGGTCGCAGGTATAGGTATTCCCTTGAACATAAGAGATTTTTTAGGGAGTCAAGAAGAGTTTTGGAATGTGTTCGAGTTTCCAGATGACATTGAACAACCGGAGTTTGTAGGCGAGCAGGTTGAACAACCTCTAGTGGAAGTTGTAGAAGAGGCGGCAGGTGACGTTTAACCAGAGGTAATAGTGCCTGCTCGCCAAGCTCCCAGGGCCAGGCGTCCAATTGACGACGAGGCCCAAGTCATGCAACACGACTGTGGCCCGTTTACTTGGGAGTGCGACAACTGTTGTGCTCTTTATTTTAGGTGATAACTGCCTTTAGATATACGGCATAATATAGGGCGAGACTTCCAACAGTGTTGCAGCGGGGGGGGGGGGCGTTTTGTTTTGGATCCTTTACACCCCTTGCCTCCCCTTTTGCGTAGATTGTACGATGTTCATGACCACGAACGTTCGGGCCACTTCATGACTTTTATCAGGGCGTACAATAGCCCCCTTGCCTTTGTGTCCATCGGAGCCGACATCGAAACTATAGAGTTCAGGCATCTCGGAACGACGGTACGCGTTCACGGTCAAGTGCACCACCGCATCTCTGATTTGCACCCGCCAAGAAATTTCAATCCGTCTTTTTGCCAGCTTTTTACATTGTCGAATCCGACATGGCCAACAATATTAGGTTGCAAAACTACGCACCTGAGAATACGCATACTGATTTAGTAAGGAGTTTAGACGCGCTCATGCGTCAAACTAATCCTTACTGTGTGGCGTATTGTATGATGCACGAAGTCGAGTCGTTGGAACAGGCACGAGCTCTAGCGGAGGGTAGAGAGCCGCTCCAAGTGTTTATGGTGCTTAGGGAAGACGAAGGTGACGATCGTCGTAGGTATAATAGGCCGACTGCAGAGACGGTATGCCGCCCGGGGAAAGAAGTCTTGCCGTCTTCCCCAGGGCAAATGAAGGCCATCCCAGACTCAGACCCATATTTGGTAGTAATAGGAATCTCGACCCCCATGTGTTACCCCATATTGTTTCCCTATGGCGAACAACAACAACAATTCTAGGACTACCCCCTTGCAATTAGAGACGGTGATAATAGGATTCTTCGGGCGGGAAAGCTTACGCAACAGTTTATTATAGACTGCTGGGTCCGAGTCGAAGGGGAAAGACTCGCGTGGATCCGTACTAATCAGGGCCCCTTACGGCCTGATGGATTCAATCGATAACCTTGCCAACGAAGAGGGCATGCGGGTCGGCAGGATGGTAATTGTCCCCAGTACTTTCGCGGGTAGTGCGAGAAATATGCAACAGCTTCACCAAGATGCAATGGTCATAGTTAGGGACCAGGGCCGGCCCGACCTGTTCGTAACGTTCAAATCCAGAATGGCCAGAGATTCTAAACCTGCTGCAAGGCGTTAAGACCTCCGACCGTCCCGACTTAATTGCCCGCGTTTTTAACGTCAAGTTACAAGCCTTTTTACAAGACGTCGTAAAAAACAAAATCTTCGATGATGTAAAAGCTTACGTTTATATTATAGAGTTCCAAAAGAGGGGCTTACCCCATGCTCATTGTCTTTTCATATTAGAAGAGCCTTATAAACCCACAACTCCTGAGAAAGTCGACGAATTAGTATGCGGAAATCCTTAACCCTATTACCCACCCCTGTCTTCATGCTTTAGTAACGAAAACGAAAACTACGATTCACGGTCCGTGCGGACCAAATTGCTTGGTCGTCGGAGTGTGCAATAAACATTTCCCCAAAGAGTCTTCGGAACGCACTAACACGGATGCTAACGGTTACCCTCTTTACCGTCGGCTTGATAACGGCAGGTACGTTATCAAGAACGGCGCCTTCATGGACAACCGGTGGGTCGTCCACCCATACTTACTCCTAAAATACGGCAACCACGTTAACGTTGAAACCTGTGCTAGCATTCAATCAGTTAAATATATATATATATATATATATATATATATATATATATATATATATATATATATATATATATATATATATATATATATATATATATATATTTACAAGGGGGTCGATTCGGCCCGTGTAGCCGTCGTTCAGAGAGACGGAAACGTCATAGACGAGCAAGAACTCAATTGGGATGAAGTCAGGGCGTACTTGGACTCGCGTTATGTCAGCGTGGTCGAAGCTGTTTGGAGACTGCGGGAGTTTAAGCTTCACGACCGCTCACATGTTGTGCGCCGGCTCCCGGTTCACTTAGAAGGGCAGAATGAAGTTGTTTTTCGTTACGAAACGAGCAGGCCGCACTTGACGCTCGGGCCGTGTCCGAATTGACGGATTGGTTCCGTTTGAACCAGGAGTATGTCCAAGCCCGTAGGTTCCTTTATACTGAGATTCCCCTCCATTATGCTTTCGATAAGCGCAATAAAAGATGGAATCCGAGGATCAGGCATTCTCGAATGGTCGTTAGGATTCACCACGTTAGTCCTTGCGACGTGGAACGGTTCCATCTTAGGATCCTTCTTTTACATCATACCCGTACTCACGGGGGTGTTACTTACCCTACCTTTGTCCTTGCCGCTCGGGCGAGAAATTTGGTTAGAGACGACACGGAGTGGATCCGTACTATGGACGAGGCCGTGACTCACCAGATGCCGCGGCGACTTCGCCTAATGTTCGCTTCAATGTGTATGTATTGTGAACTGCCCAACCCCCTAGCTATATGGTTGCGCTTCCGAAACCACCTTTCGGAGGACTACAGGTGTAATCCACGAACTGCAGATATGTCTTTCCAATTCGCCTTAAGGGACCTTGAGCGCACACTTCGTGACAACGGTAGGTCCTTAGAGGTTTTCAGTCTTCCTCCAGTAGGTGACATACCTGAATATCAGGTTGACGCAGCTCCAGACTATGCAGCAATCGAAAAGTTTAGGATCGCGGAGCGTGACGTCGCGAGACTCAACGTCGGTCAGCTAGAGGCGTTCAGGCAGGTGATTGATTCTGCCTACAACAACACACCTATCAATTGCTTCTTTTTAGAAGGGGCAGCGGGAACAGGAAAGACATTCCTGTACAATTGCATTCTTTCTCACGTAAGGGGTAGAAGTGATTCGGCTGGGAGTCACCGTCCTTTCGGGGGAAAAACCATCCTGTTCGATGGAGATCTTAGACAGACGCTCCCGGTGTTGCCCAGCGCCAACAGGACGACTATCACATCTTCCACCATCAAGTCATCTATCCCTTTCCAATTCCTCCGTTACATTCGTCTGGACACGAATATGCGGGCGGAAGCTGAGGAGGTTCAATACGCTCAGTTTCTTTTGGGAGTCGGGAACGGCACACTTAGGTCAAATGTCGTTACTCCTTTTGACGACCGGCTTATTGAGATCCCGCCGCACACGTTAACAGAAGATGTGGTTACGGCCATTTACGGCGATCACATAACTCCCGAAAGGGAAGTCGAATACGTACAATCGGCTATCCTCTGCCCCAAAAATGTAGACACAGCCGAGATTAACACGGAGGTTCTTCGCAAACTGCAAACTGAAGAACGTGTTTATTACTCCGTCGACAGTTGCGACTCGGTGAACCCTCATGGGGAGGATGGCCCCCTGAACGTGCCCATAGAGTTTTTAAACACCCTAAATCCATCCGGCTTCCCTCCCTATTGTCTAAAACTTAAGGTTGGTTGTGTGGTTATGTTGTTGAGGAATTTGAACGTCACACGGGGCTTGGTCAACGGCACCAGGCTTAAAATAAACAGTTTACACCATAACCACGTAGAGGGAGGAAATTGTATTCCTCTGTAGGTTTGAACTAAACGAAATAAACTCCATTCTATCATTTGCTCTTAAGCGGCGTCAGTTCCCCCTTAAGGTGAGCTACGGCATGACGATCAATAAAAAAAAAAATACGTGTGGTGTCGTGGGACACCCGGTAGGAACGAAGTTCCTTACGCTTTATATTAAATATAAATTATATGATTACAGTGCTAAGTATATGATACTGCTAACTACTTATACATGGCGGAGTTAGAATAAGAGACAAAATTAAAAGTAACTATTTGTACTAGCGGAGTTAAGGCAAAATTAAAAGAAAAACTTTTTATTATCTTTGAAAAGAGCGTCTTACGATAAATGATGTATTGTAAATTGAGAAAAAAGTTAATTTTGATTAGTTTATAGATAAAGTATATGGTTGTAGAGAAGAAAATAACTGTCCCATCAGACCTCCGTCGGCGAATCTCCAATTAAAATATTATATAAAGTAAAATATTATATAAGGCATTATCCAGAGTAAGGTCTTTCGGGAACATTGACATTCAAATAAATAACACAGAAAGGCAAGGAAAGTCAGTCGATGGCGACCCTCGGGTCTTTACTCCATCTGGTCTTGTCTCCACGTGGTATGGAGAGAGGTTTTAGGCCCGTAATTGCCTTATAAACAATTCTTAGTTATATTTTATATAATGACTTATTCTTTGTTTCTATTACATAGTCAAGCTAATTTATTGTTCGTTAACTGTACACATAGTAAAATGTATGGATTCAAGGTATTTCATATAAAAAGGGCTATTCTTTTATATATATTAGTATGTGATTCTTTTTTTAGTATGTGAGGTTTTTTTCTATTTCATTAAATAACTATTTTTCGGTTTGTATTTGGAGTTTTGTATTTTAGGTTTAGTTACTTAACAATTATATAATAATATTCCCCTCCGATGTTGCAACCTTGACGTTGGTGGAGGGGCTTGCGTGTATTAATGACGTAGACGTCGGTACCAGATAGGGTTACCCAAACTGGAACGGCGTCTGCCGAAATGCCAGACTAATTGCAACAAATTATATTTGCGTGTATTTCTTTGTTCGTTATTTTCGGGAAAATATTAGGGCATTATAATTACGCGTTTTTTTACTTTTCCTCACTACTAAAAGTAGGAAAAGTATTGTATTCACCAAACATTTTTTTTTCGAGATTTCAACGGAATTATCCATTTTAGGTGTTTTAAGACCTTCTGAGTGGTTTTCAGCATGACGTATGTATGTGTGTATGTGTGTTATCATCGTAGCGCCCAAGGTATTTAACCTAGAGAGTTGAAACTTGGCAGAAAAATCAGTCCTAAACTGTAGTTGTGCCGCCCGGAAAATCAACTTTTTCCGCCATCTTGAACCCAGTTTGCTGAGTCAGCAAAAATTTAAAAAAATCGAAAATGGTCCTGATCGAGTTGAAATTTGCCTCGAATGTACCTCTCTGTATAACAAACAAGCCCACTAAATTTAATTTTGATTTTGGCCGCCATTTTGAAGTTATACATTTTTGAATTTTTAAACTTTGACGGTTAATAATACTGAAATTACATATAGGTTTTTGACTTATTGCATATCGTTGGAACCGGAAAAAATTAAGGAACAAATATAAAAAAACCCGATGAAATTCTATTAATTAGTTTAAAAGTAAAAGTTATAAGTGAATATAATTATTTATTAGTGCGATAATTTTGATGACGTCAAAGTTTGTTACATCTGTCAAAATACCCCCAAACTTCAAATAATTAAATAAAATATAGGTATAAAAAATAAGGTTGTTTTTTTGTAAAAATGATAATAAATAAGTTAGTTAAGAACGGTCACCCATCCAAGTACTGACCACGTCCAATGCTGCTTCCTCCTGCTGCTTCGCAGCAGGAAAGGCCACTTTAGTGGCCTCTGAAGTGAGGAAAAGTTCCGAGGCACCCCGTACCCGATTTTTGTGTTTTTATATTCAGGTAAAAAGTAGGGTTTATTATTTCTGTTTATTTCTCTGTTTTTATTTTCAGGGTAATTTTAAGGTTATATATTTGCGTGTATTGTGTGTTTTTGTCTTTCAGGGTAATTTTATGGTTATATATTGGCGTGTATTTTTGTGTTTTTATTTTCAGGATTAAATTAAGGGCATTATATTTATCTTTTGTTTCAGGGTCTGCGACGGGCATTCAAGAAAAGAAGCGTAGCAGCACCTCAAAACATCTCTATATAGGTTCTTCAACGTAGCGTCACTTCACCTTCCTTTACTCACCAATGTGGCCTTCCAATCTTTTGTTTCAGGGTCTGCGACGGGCATTCAAGAAAAGAAGCGTAGCAGCACCTCAAAACATCTCTATATAGGTTCTTCAACGTAGCGTCACTTCAGCTTCCTTTACTCACCAATGCGGCCTTCCAATCTTTTGTTTCAGGGTCTGCGACGGGCATTCAAGAAAAGAAGCGTAGCAGCACCTCAAAACATCTCTATATAGGTTCTTCAACGTAGCGTCACTTCAGCTTCCTTTACTCACCAATGCGGCCTTCCAATCTTTTGTTTCAGGGTCTGCGACGGGCATTCAAGAAAAGAAGCGTAGCAGCACCTCAAAACATCTCTATATAGGTTCTTCAACGTAGCGTCACTTCAGCTTCCTTTACTCACCGATGCGGCCTTCCAATCTTTTGTTTCAGGGTCTGCGACGGGCATTCAAGAAAAGAAGCGTAGCAGCACCTCAAAACATCTCTATATAGGTTCTTCAACGTAGCGTCACTTCAGCTTCCTTTACTCACCAATGCGGCCTTCCAATCTTTTGTTTCAGGATCTGCGACGGGCATTCAAGAAAAGAAGCGTAGCAGCACCTCAAAACATCTCTATATAGGTTCTTCAACGTAGCGTCACTTCACCTTCCTTTACTCACCAATGCGGCGTTCCTATCTTTTGTTTCAGGGTCTTTACATGCATTTTTTTTGTTTTTTTTTTTTCATGGTCTTTGCAAGCATTTTTTTTTCTCCCTTTCTTTTATTTTTTTTATTTTTGGTTTTCATCCAACACAAACGAATGCGGCCATCCTATCTTATGTTTCAGTTTCGGTGACAGGGTTTATTTCATTTATCAATATGTGCATATAATAATAGTGTTTTTATATTCAGGTAAAAAGTAGGGTTTATTATTTCTGTTTATTTCTCTGTTTTTATTTTCAGGGTAATTTTAAGGTTATATATTTGCGTGTATTGTGTGTTTTTGTCTTTCAGGGTAATTTTATGGTTATATATTGGCGTGTATTTTTGTGTTTTTATTTTCAGGATTATATTAAGGGCATTATATTTATCTTTTGTTTCAGGGTCTGCGACGGGCATTCAAGAAAAGAAGCGTAGCAGCACCTCAAAACATCTCTATATAGGTTCTTCAACGTAGCGTCACTTCAGCTTCCTTTACTCACCAATGCGGCCTTCCAATCTTTTGTTTCAGGGTCTGCGACGGGCATTCAAGAAAAGAAGCGTAGCAGCACCTCAAAACATCTCTATAAAGGTTCTTCAACGTAGCGTTACTTCACCTTCCTTTACTCACCAATGCGGCCTTCCTATCTTTTGTTTCAGGGTCTTTACATGCATTTTTTTTGTTTTTTTTTCATGGTCTTTGCATGCATTTTTTTTCTCCCTTTCTTTTATTTTTTTTATTTTTGGTTTTCATCCAACACAAACGAATGCGGCCATCCTATCTTATGTTTCAGTTTCGGTGACAGGGTTTATTTCATTTATTAATATGTGCATATAATAATAGTGTTTTTATATTCAGGTAAAAAGTAGGGTTTATTATTTCTGTTTATTTCTCTGTTTTTATTTTCAGGGTAATTTTAAGGTTATATATTTGCGTGTATTGTGTGTTTTTGTCTTTCAGGGTAATTTTATGGTTATATATTGGCGTGTATTTTTGTGTTTTTATTTTCAGGATTAAATTAAGGGCATTATATTTATCTTTTGTTTCAGGGTCTGCGACGGGCATTCAAGAAAAGAAGCGTAGCAGCACCTCAAAACATCTCTATATAGGTTCTTCAACGTAGCGTCACTTCACCTTCCTTTACTCACCAATGTGGCCTTCCAATCTTTTGTTTCAGGGTCTGCGACGGGCATTCAAGAAAAGAAGCGTAGCAGCACCTCAAAACATCTCTATATAGGTTCTTCAACGTAGCGTCACTTCAGCTTCCTTTACTCACCAATGCGGCCTTCCAATCTTTTGTTTCAGGGTCTGCGACGGGCATTCAAGAAAAGAAGCGTAGCAGCACCTCAAAACATCTCTATATAGGTTCTTTAACGTAGCGTCACTTCAGCTTCCTTTCCTCACCGATGCGGCCTTCCAATCTTTTGTTTCAGGGTCTGCGACGGGCATTCAAGAAAAGAAGCGTAGCAGCACCTCAAAACATCTCTATATAGGTTCTTCAACGTAGCGTCACTTCAGCTTCCTTTACTCACCAATGCGGCCTTCCAATCTTTTGTTTCAGGATCTGCGACGGGCATTCAAGAAAAGAAGCGTAGCAGCACCTCAAAACATCTCTATATAGGTTCTTCAACGTAGCGTCACTTCACCTTCCTTTACTCACCAATGCGGCGTTCCTATCTTTTGTTTCAGGGTCTTTACATGCATTTTTTTTGTTTTTTTTTTTCATGGTCTTTGCAAGCATTTTTTTTTCTCCCTTTCTTTTATTTTTTTTATTTTTGGTTTTCATCCAACACAAACGAATGCGGCCATCCTATCTTATGTTTCAGTTTCGGTGACAGGGTTTATTTCATTTATCAATATGTGCATATAATAATAGTGTTTTTATATTCAGGTAAAAAGTAGGGTTTATTATTTCTGTTTATTTCTCTGTTTTTATTTTCAGGGTAATTTTAAGGTTATATATTTGCGTGTATTGTGTGTTTTTGTCTTTCAGGGTAATTTTATGGTTATATATTGGCGTGTATTTTTGTGTTTTTATTTTCAGGATTATATTAAGGGCATTATATTTATCTTTTGTTTCAGGGTCTGCGACGGGCATTCAAGAAAAGAAGCGTAGCAGCACCTCAAAACATCTCTATATAGGTTCTTCAACGTAGCGTCACTTCAGCTTCCTTTACTCACCAATGCGGCCTTCCAATCTTTTGTTTCAGGGTCTGCGACGGGCATTCAATAAAAGAAGCGTAGCAGCACCTCAAAACATCTCTATAAAGGTTCTTCAACGTAGCGTTACTTCACCTTCCTTTACTCACCAATGCGGCCTTCCTATCTTTTGTTTCAGGGTCTTTACATGCATTTTTTTTGTTTTTTTTTCATGGTCTTTGCATGCATTTTTTTTCTCCCTTTCTTTTATTTTTTTTATTTTTGGTTTTCATCCAACACAAACGAATGCGGCCATCCTATCTTATGTTTCAGTTTCGGTGACAGGGTTTATTTCATTTATTAATATGTGCATATAATAATAGTGTTTTTATATTCAGGTAAAAAGTAGGGTTTATTATTTCTGTTTATTTCTCTGTTTTTATTTTCAGGGTAATTTTAAGGTTATATATTTGCGTGTATTGTGTGTTTTTGTCTTTCAGGGTAATTTTATGGTTATATATTGGCGTGTATTTTTGTGTTTTTATTTTCAGGATTAAATTAAGGGCATTATATTTATCTTTTGTTTCAGGGTCTGCGACGGGCATTCAAGAAAAGAAGCGTAGCAGCACCTCAAAACATCTCTATATAGGTTCTTCAACGTAGCGTCACTTCACCTTCCTTTACTCACCAATGTGGCCTTCCAATCTTTTGTTTCAGGGTCTGCGACGGGCATTCAAGAAAAGAAGCGTAGCAGCACCTCAAAACATCTCTATATAGGTTCTTCAACGTAGCGTCACTTCAGCTTCCTTTACTCACCAATGCGGCCTTCCAATCTTTTGTTTCAGGGTCTGCGACGGGCATTCAAGAAAAGAAGCGTAGCAGCACCTCAAAACATCTCTATATAGGTTCTTTAACGTAGCGTCACTTCAGCTTCCTTTCCTCACCGATGCGGCCTTCCAATCTTTTGTTTCAGGGTCTGCGACGGGCATTCAAGAAAAGAAGCGTAGCAGCACCTCAAAACATCTCTATATAGGTTCTTCAACGTAGCGTCACTTCAGCTTCCTTTACTCACCAATGCGGCCTTCCAATCTTTTGTTTCAGGATCTGCGACGGGCATTCAAGAAAAGAAGCGTAGCAGCACCTCAAAACATCTCTATATAGGTTCTTCAACGTAGCGTCACTTCACCTTCCTTTACTCACCAATGCGGCCTTCCTATCTTTTGTTTCAGGGTCTTTACATGCATTTTTTTTGTTGTTTTTTTTCATGGTCTTTGCATGCATTTTTTTTCTCCCTTTCTTTTATTTTTTTTATTTTTGGTTTTCATCCAACACAAACGAATGCGGCCATCCTATCTTATGTTTCAGTTTCGGTGACAAGGTTTATTTCATTTATCAATATGTGCATATAATAATTTTGTTTATTCTTTTTGTTCTCTTCAAAGTTTTAATTCAGTATAGATCAGATAAAACAAGCAAATTATTATTAAAAAATTTGGATTTGTGAAATCAAATACTATAAACTATCAGCCATGGAAATATAAAATAAAGACATTATACATCAGGGAGGGTACATGGCAATAGATAAACCTAAACCGGAGCCTGTTGATCATAAGTACGAAGTACAGGATGAGCAAGCTCAGAGTTCCATATCTATTGAAGATAGCCAGATTGAAGATATCATGACTGTAATAGTTAGTCTGCTAAAGAAATGTGGGAGACTTTAAGGAAAGTCTATGAGAGGGCTAACTTATCACATTGTATTTACTCAGTTAGCTCTATTTACTTAGTTAATTGTATCAAACTAGATTAAAAAGTGGTGTTCTGAAGTTAGATTATAGCGAATCTTTGGGATGGTAGAATCTCTCAGGGGGATCGGTGAAGAAATAAAGTAATTACATATAGCCGCTCTTTTGTTAAATGGACTTCCCGATGATTAGATGCTGGTTCTGAGAGAAAACTAGCCCTTGATTATGTAGTAGGTAAAATTAATGATGAATTTAACTGGAAGAAAGGTGGGTGTCTACTGATGAAGATAGTGAAACTCCTTTAAAACTTTCTAAGATGCCACACAGTTCAAACCCAAAAGGAATGCTATTTTTTTAAAAAATTGTAAAGGACAGTAATAAATCAAAAAATTTTATAGCCAAAACTGTCACTAGTCGAGATCGAGACGATCAGTATAAATGTTTTAGTGAATCCCCTTCCGAATCGGATGAAATGGAATGGTTCATTGGCTCAGGTGATTCTATCCAAATGGCAGTGATAGGACATTTTTCACCATCTTAAGGATGTTCAGAGAAGTTCACAGGGATGAACATTCAAGACATGTTATGTGCTGAAATAGGGAATATAAACTCACACCAAACCTTATTCTACTGAAAATATCTTGGTAAGCAATGTTTTATGTATAAATAAATGAGTTGAGATCTAGTCTATTGTCAGTTAAGTGTGTGAACAAATAAAGACTATATGGCCATTTTTGACTCGGCTTCTAATATTGCTCATAATGATCGTAATGATTGTTTGCACACCTGGCACAGGCGTATAGGACACAAATGTCAAGATGTAGAAATGTTGGGCGCGTTTGATCCCTATTTTTTTCATTCAAAGATTGTGGTGGTATTTTTCAATGTGTTTCTTGTTTAAAGGAAAAATTATTTATCTGGAATTTCTCCAGATACTGATAAAATACTGGGAATGACCAAGTTGAAACCTCCCCTGCCGTAGAAATGTTTCCTTGGAATGGCTATGCAGCTGTTAAAATATTTACGCAATTTATGGGAAATTCCATTACTTCTTCACAAATTACATTTCCTAACCACTGAAGTTTCAAATTGTATTTATTCCGCCTTACAAAATAACGTTTTAGTAGAAATACAGTCCGCTAATAAACAATAATTATAAGCTTTATTTGTTTGTAATAAAAATTATTCGCGTCGTTACAAGCGCGACATTATTTGGTCTTTTCTGCCGGATATATTATATATTCCGTTTCAATAAGTACTGTTTTCTTCATGAAGTGTCCAACTTATTGTGTTTCGTCATTAAATAATGTTACAACTACGTCATTAAAGAAGTGTTCCAGTCACTTCGAGGTGCAGTCAGCCGAATTAATTGCTTGTTATGAAGCACAGGTTACGAAAACAAGGTGGTTCTAGTTAATTTTCGATGTAGCCATTGTTGAGTTTTGGATTCAACTTTCCCGCCTTCTCAGTGGCGGCGGTTTTTCGTTCGCCTCTTATAACCTCCCTATTCCCTAACTTTTAGGGGACGCTGTTCCTTTAAAATGCTTTTACCTAAAACCAGATAAATATGGCTTAAAAGTAATAAGTATTTGTGACGACAGAACGTTTATTTTTCAGATGGAATTCCTTATGTAGGGAACGAAACAAAACAGGTTTTTTAATGCCAACAAAATATGTTTTAAAACTTCGTGAATCAATAAAAACGAACAGGAATATAACTACAAATAATTGGTTTATGTCGTGTGAATTATCTGAATTAGTCTAAAATTAAACTCACATAAGTTCGAACATTACGAAAAAATAAGCCTCAAACACCACTTTCTTCCTCTGTTTGATTTTTTCTTTGATTGAGGAAGTGGCAAAATGTCGTGAGGTGAAACTTCTGAACGCATCTTGGTTAAGGTGGAGTAAATAGATCTTCATGACTAACATTAAGAATTCAATGTCAGGAAAAATATTCCTATTTCAAGGCAAGATACCTGTGGCTCCAAATCCATTCACACCTGTAGATGACTTGGCAGTTCCTAAGTAAGCCTTGGCCAACAAACCAGAAATGTCATAAGGAGGGGGAGACGTTTGTCTTCATGAAGCATGTGCAGTCGAATGCACTTACCCTAAATGATTTATCAAAGGGTTGTAACTTATACGTAGTGTGTGCAGGGAGTGAAATTATATTAATGTTTTTTTCTGGAAACTTCTCACATCAATACTTTTCGTGTGGGGATAATTTCCATCTAAAATTAAAAGATATGGGGATTCTTCTATCACTTTCGTTTTCACAACGAAATGTTCTAAACATTGCGTACACAAATATCCCTGCACCCAGCCAGAAGGGTGAACCCTACCAATCGAGCCTGGAGGAGCTCCCTTCATGAATGTGGAAACCATATTTTTTAAGAAAAGATCATTAAGGGTGGTACAAAAGATCATCATGGGTGGTATGGGTACCATGCAGGTGGGCCTGCACTCATGCTGCAGATGACTGACGCCAGGGATCCTCGTTCCAATTTGGCGCTTGCCTTTAAAACTCACTACTTGAGGGACCTTCGTCTCCTCTGTATCAAATATTGTTCCCTAATTCTGCCTCCATTTCGTAAAATCCCTTTCCTCTATATTTGTGGAGCTTGCCTCCGTCTAAAGCAAGAAACACCTTAGCTGCTTGGCCTGCTTGAAAGGAGAATCTTATTTGCGATAATGCATTAAATGTGTCTGGAGTGAATGACCCAATGATGATGATAACAGACAATGATCTTTACTTAGGTTTAAGTACCTGAGTAAAGTCTTCATTGGTCATCTCAAACTGGCTATATTTTTTGCGGTTTGTATGTAGCCGCGTTTTCTTCATCTATTGCTATTGCTCTTCATAAAGATCCTTGTCCAGAGCGCTACGTTGTTGACTCCACTACCTGATCACAACAAACCTTCTTGTTCTTTTTCTTGCCCAGTTGCTTCAGAAGTTCAGTCCCAAATAACTGAGGTCGACCAACCTTCATCTTCTTCCAGCCAAAGGGTTAATAAAAAGAAAATGCATTGTGCCTCCTTTTTCCCCTACCTCTTCTTTTGTTGCTAAAAGAAGGTTATCTACCGTGTGTACGCAAACAGCCTTCTTTCAATCAAACAAAAGCAACTTACGAATACTAAGAGTGGCACTTTGTAAGTGATCAAATTTATCAACATTCTTCCTCTCTAACACTATCTACTGCTCAAAGAGGTCGTCCCTCCAAAAACGTTTCTCAATCCTTTAGAATAGCGAAAAAAAAAAGGCAAAATGACAGAGAAAGGCGTCTATCCCAGCGTTATGATAAAGATATCGAAAGCAACGGAGAAACAAATTAACCAAACCAAGTGAATCCTAGTCAGCAAATGAAAACTCGTTTGGAAAACACTAAGCGAAGTTGACCTCTCGATGCAGAATACCGTGACTCCGAGCAAATCTTTATCTCACAAACTCGTCGAAGCTCGAAATGATCCTGAGTATCACGAATCTGAGCAGTTTCGGTCACAAGCACAATCTGATCCAATATTGGTCCCAGGAAAGATCTCTTGATAACGAAGCCAGACGTGTTGCCAGATCCGATGAAGAATATGCCGAGTCTGAAGCAACCCAACATAACGTGCCTTACGTAATGAGGCTAACAAATCGAATTGGATGAAGGTTAAAAGTTTTCTAAAAATAATTGCGAAGGTCATAGTCACAAATGATTTTGTTGTGGTAGGCTATTTCACAAAAAATCTATTACGAATTTGACGAAAGCGTGTTCACTGTCTGCTAGACGTCCACCTCCGTCGACATTTACGTTTATATTAGGAAAGGAGCAATCCCTAAGCTTGCTAGCTGTAACGGCTTAGTATTTTCTTCTATCCTACAAGTTTTAAAATATGTTAAATCCATTAGAAGTGTAAGGCATAAAAACTACTAAAAAACGTTACACTCATTTTTTAATAATAAAAATAAAACTAAGATCTTTTTACATACATCTAAAAATATAAAAAAAAATACATAAACTCTAGTTTCCCAAAAGACGCTACAAGACAAAAAAAGAAAGAAAAGTAAAATAACAAAAAAAGGAGGGGGGGGGGGGGGAAACAGGGTTGCACTAAATACCCGGACAACGCTGATGTAGCACGCTTACATTAAATCAAAGATACACCTTAACGCCAGGACAATAAAGAATGACAATTATTCACTTAACACTGTGAACACACACACAACAGCTGAACACACTCTTAAATGGTAGCGGGGTAATTTGGAGTCCCTCAACATTCATTAGTAAATATCTGTAATTACCCAGACACTCTTAGACTTTATATGGATCTTTATATTTTGGAATACCTTTTTTGTTAATCCCTGGTGGAGTGTCCACATTTGAAACCATCACTGAACACATACGAGGGGATTTATGCTTTCTCTTAAAATATTCCTAAGAGTAGTCCTGACTTCTAATAATATTAAGAAAAACTGTCTCTCTAACCTAACTTTAGCGTATTAAAAAATAGTTTTTCAGTCCCTGAGGACATTAGAGAACAAGTGTTCGATTTATTGAGCGCCGCAGAGGACGCAACTACCGCCAAATTAAGCGAAGAATTGGCCGCTCAAGACTTATTTCTTTTTAGGTTCGAGGCTATAAGAGTGAAAGTAAACAAACGCGCAAAGCCGAGAGTTCGAGAGACGGACCCCAAGCGTCCAATGAGGATAGTGGGGCTTCTTATTCGTCAGTTAAACTTCCACGTTTAGAAGTAAGAAAATTCACTGGTGAGGTGGGGGATTTGATCCCTTTTTGGACCAGTTCTAAACGTATCCATGAGGATGTCAATTGGGAGGGAGGATGTCAATGTCCCGGGGATAAACTGGGCTATTTAAGGCCACAATCCCAGGACCGAGGGCCTGAGGCATTGTGGGCAGTTTCCGGGCCTCAAACTATTCTAAGGTGATTGAGTCTTTAAAGCTATGTTTGGGCGTGAAGACCTGTTATTAGAGGTCTGTATAAGAGACATGTTATCTTTTGTGTTCACTAATATGCGGTCTGAGCGCTTACCTGTGTCAGACTTTTATGAAAAATTACAGTGCCAGTTGAGAGCACTCGAGACTCTTGGTGTCTCTACTCTACAGGTATGCTGTTTCCTGGTGGAATCCAGTCTTCCCGAGGAGCTACCGAGAGCCTGGCAGCGGAGTGGAGTCCGGCCTACCCTGGAAGATGTGGAGAGGGACGGCGAAGCAGGTTGTATAGAGACATCTTGTAAACGCAAATTAGAACAACTTATGTCTTTCATTAGGTCAAAGGTGGAAAATGGGGAGTGAACCGATTGAGCGAGAAAGTAACAAACTGAGAATCGATTGAGTGCAGACCTTACAAACTGTTGAGTGTCAACTGAGCGCAAGTACTTAAGACTTACTTTTTTATTAGTTACTTAAGTCAGTGTTGATTGAGCGCAGTCCTTACAAACTGTTGAGTACAATAATAATAATAAAAAACATAAATCCCCTTATTCTCCATAATAATGCTGCAAAGAACTAATTAATTGTAATTCCGATATTTGACCGCTGCTGTACGTAGACAATAACTTTTCTACCCAAGCAAGTGTTGTGGAGTATTTCTTGTTTATTTTTTTCAGTTGCTGTATGCTGTTCATCCGAATGACTGAATTGGTTCATTGGGGGTTGAGGGCGTGGCCGCCTCAACCCCCCGAGTTCCTCTATCAAGTGTTGCGGGTTTGCTTTCTGCCAACACTGAACAAAATAACTGTATATTCTGTGGCGGGTTGTCGCATAGTCGTTTAGACTGCTAAAGGTCAAAGGATGACCCATGAAAAAAAAAAAACAAGAGCAGCTAGGGAGATAGGTGCCTGTCCCTATTGTCTGAGAGAGGACCACGGGAAAAGAGTTAGGTGTAAATATCGCGGGCTTTTGCTAGCTGTGCGGCCGACGGCATTAATAATCAAGTGTCCTCAGTTAAAGACGACCTCTGTTAGAGCACCACCTTGCTCCCAACCCCCTACTAAATCTTCTTCCAGCGGTAGCCAGAAGGTAGCGCGCCGGAACCGTGCACATCCGTTAAGTCCTGGGAGAGCTGAGAAGCCGAAGAACGTGAGACACAACCTATTAACCACAATTAAACAGAATGTTTTTTTTTTACAGACGTTGCTCGTGCTGATTCGAGAAAAGGCATGTGAGGGGCGTCAATTGAGGGCCATCTTCGACACTGGGTCATCTAGGTCTTACATCCTTCGATCGACGGCCGCAGAGGTCGAAAACTCTGCTGTTTAATCTCGAGTTTTTACCGTCCTTTGTAAGGCATGTTTGTTGGCCTTGGGACAGGTTGGTTCCTATCGCGCCTTGTTCCCCTACCTTGGACTCTCTTCTCCCCTCTTATGTACTTTGTATCTAGTCTTACGTAAGCCTCAGTCGGGCTCTGTCTCTTATATTGTATGCCACGTTTTCTATAAGTACACGACTATATTTACAATTTACACAATCTCGTTTTTATTTATTACTCGACCCCCACGAACAGTACAGTCCACTTAATCGTCTTAACATCTCCAATGCGTAAAGAGGTTATTAACCACGGGTTATTCGGTGGAGTCCTGTTGGCTAATCTTGATCGATCTTTCCTCTGTAATTTTGAGGTTCTAGATCAAGATCAAATGTGTGGGTACATTCCCAAAATACATCAGGTGCCCATGTTAAATGAACTCTTGAAGTTCGGTATTGAAGTCAGTGACTCCTTCCTTCCCGTGAGCCAGTGGAGCTCTTAATTGGAGCTGATGTGGCGGGAAAACTTTTTAGAAGGGAACATTAAGTTCGGGCTTAGTAGCCGTGGGGATTTGTTTGGGCTGAGTGTTGATGGGTAGAGTGCCAAATGCCAATAAATGCCAATGTTATCCCAAACACATAATCGCAACCAAGCGATAGTCTGTCAGGGTCTAAAGATTAAGCTTTTATTACGATAACTTTCGTATGCATTATGATGAACTTGTTAATAATAAATATATGGATCTTCGCACTGATATCCCCAATGAAACAGACGAAGTTTTGTTGAGCGTCATACAGATGAAGCCAACTCCATTTCCATTAGGGTTACAATCCCGGAGGAACAACCCACCTAGTTCACTGAACACGGGATTTCAGACCTTTAACCCACTCGAATGAGAATATCTCGTGCTCGTCTACCGAAAATAAATATAAAACTATTTTCGGGTATTTCAAAAGAGTGACCACTATTTCGAGACACATTTAAGTCCTTCCTTAGTTCATGATGACAACATTTCACTTACTACTTATGTCATTGACGGACTTAAATAATTGAATATTTATTTTAGTTTTGAAATATATATTGTTAGATTCCGGTCATCAGTAAATAATAATATCAAAGTAGGTTGAGGTAATCGCCAGTGGGAATTGCCATGTATTGGAGGTTCTTGAAGGTAGTACGTAATGGCCGAACCGCTAGGTTTTCCTACTGGATCAGGCGTTATCTCGTATGGCTAAACGAATTGTGATTGGTGCGGAGACCCTGCGCCTGCGCGGTGTTGAAGGGTTAGGGCGCCAGACAGGAGAACAGTCACTCTAATTCTGGTAGACCACGAGTGTACGAGCGCCTGAACTAGCTACTATTTTCTCGAACCTTTCATCAGAAGTGGGATCTGAAACCCCAAACAGCGTCCTGAAGCTAACGAGTTTTTTTTGTTTGTTTGTTTTGTTCGCGTTTTCCTTAGTGCCAGTTATTACTACTCTGTTTCTTTGTTTTATTTGTTTTTGGTTAATTTTCATATATTTTTATAGACTATTTCTAATTTATATTAACGAACATATTTTTTTTTTTTACTGACAATTGTTACTAATTTGTTTTGGTTGTGTCTCGGTGTTTTAAACTACTATTTTTGTTAATTGTATTGGTGTGAACAAACGTAGTAGGTTTTTTTTTATTACTGTACACTATGAGTACGTTCACAGTGCACGAAGATATTGCGGAAGGAGAACTTACCGAGTCTCCTAAACCAGTTGAATCCTCAACGGGAATAACAGATGTCATAGCAGAGTTTGCCCGTCAAATGGTCAATCAATATTCAATGCACCAACGCTTCAGAGTTGATAAGTATACCCCTCTTAAACCAGATGTACATGACTCCAGTAAATGGGTAAACCATGTCGAAGTAGTAAAGACCCGATTTTCTTGGAATGACATTGAGACAGTACTAAGAATTTAGCCATATTTACGTGAAAACGCTAAGTATTGGTACGAAAGTTGGGACCCAGAATGTAGAGATTGGCCAACGTTTAAGTCCGATTTTCTTGAAGCCTTCCCTGTTAAACGTAACCTTGGGCGTCTGTTTAAAGATGCCGCAAACTTTGACAGCTCTCGGGTAACTCTTATGAGCGCTATGTACATGAAAAGTTAGCTAAGCTTAAAAACTTAAGGGCTTCTTGGAAGGAAGTAGATTTAGTCGAGCTGATAGTGATGGATATCTGCGAGATAGATGTTAAAACAGCTGCAACAAATAGGAGCTGTGCCACTGTAAGTGAGTTGCTCTCCTATTTAACTGCTTTTAGTAAATGCCCCCGGCCTGGCCCTTTACAATTTATGTCTTCTTCCTATTGCAGTCAGAATAGGAAACGACATCACCATCCAGGAGACTATCCCTTTTCTGCAGCCACAGCAAAGCAGGTAAAGCTTAAGGGGTACTCAGACAACCGTTTTAAGAAGAACCCTCAGGAAGTCAAATGTTTTGGGTGTGGATCCATGGACATGTCCGCTCTGCCAGTGACAAGGGAACATCCTCCGCCCTACCAGCAGTTACTCCTGACAAGACTAGGACTAGTAATGTAAACAGGTCTTGCTCATTTTGTGCCAAGAAGGAACACTCAGCTGATACCTGCTTTACTAAGATTTCCATCAAAAAAAGGAAGAGTATAAATGCATTGAACAGTTGACATAGACCAGATGGTTCAAGGGTCCTAATTGACGGGGTAGAATACTGGGCCTTATTTGACACGGGTGCTGACTGCTCCTTATTTTCGGATACGTTGGAACCCCTATTTCTGGGTAAGATCAAACCGTGTAAAGTGCCGTTAAAAGGAATAGGTCCTGGACCTTTAATATCTTATAAACAAATTACCAACACCATCAAAATAACCGATACCGAAATCCCTGATGTGACTTTCCTAATGTTTCCTGTTTGTGCCCTTGATTACGATGTTTATCTCGGAAGAGAAGTGTTTAGCGATCCATCGACATTGGCCCTGACTAACTCTAAAGGAACAAAAATAATCCGTGAACCAATCGTACCACGGTTAGGTGCAATGACTAGCCTAGGCAAAATAAGTACTGATCTGACAGGAGAAAATAAAAATAAACTTTTGGAGTTATTAAACGGTTATGATCAAATTTTTATTACTGGCAACAAGGTGGGACTCGCAGATATCGCCAAGATGACAATACGACTTGAAAAAGATAAAATAATAAATAGAACCCCTTATCTGTTGTCCATAAGTGAACGAGAGATCATGCGAGGTATTGTCTCTGATCTTCTTGAAAATGACATAATACGTGAAAGCCAATCTCCGTTTGCAAGCCCTGCGCTATTAGTGAAGAAAAAAAAAAGAAAAAAAAAATCGAGGGCAGAACATGTTCTGCCCTCGATAAGAGATTACTGGTCCACCCAGCCTGATCTTCAGGTGCAATTTATCGTTATTATTATGCACAGAAGAAGGTTTGAATTTATAAGGTCAGCGACGCATTTCGTCGACAACTCCAGTGTACCACCCACTACCGACCGATCTAGCTTTAGGCAGGGCGAATAAATAAGGCCAGTTATAGACCTCTTCAGTAAATCCTTTCAGGAAGCTTGGGAGCCTTCTCTATATCAGTCGATAGATGAGCATATGATCAAATTTAAAGGTCACAATGTAATGAGGCAATACATCAAAAATACACCAGTTAAATGGGGGATTCAAAGTGTGGTGTAGATGTGAATCTACTACAGGCTATTTATATGAATTTGATTTATATACAGGGAAAAAAAAAATCCAGAAAGAGGGCTTGGTCAATCAACAAAATGAGTAGGTATTGGGGGACTTGAGACCAACCCCACTCCTGACCCCCTACGTCATACCCCCACTCCTCGAGGCCACGCCCACCTATCTATTTGACGTATAACATTTGTATATACTCTTCTGTAGACTCTAATTCTTGTATGTCCTGCTTTGCAGAGTCTGTACAATCTTCCATTGAGTCTGGTCCTTGTAAACCATCTTCCTTTATCTCTTGTAAACCATCTTCCATAGGTGCTGTCCTGTCATATGTAAACCCTCTTCCACAGGTTCTACCACGTGTAAACCCTCTTCCGTATAATGTTTCTTGTTGACAAACGCAATGGCTCAAGGATTATTGTAGATCCATGCGGCAAAATGTTTGGCTACTGCCCTCGTACAAATTGAATAAGTATTGTGAACTGTGTGGTACATGCAATTATCTAGACTGCTGGAAAAGATTTGTTGAAACCCTTCCAGGTTGTGCATATTTATGACAGGTCTTTGCAAAATTCTTTCAATCAGCTCTATGTTACCGTGCGCAAACACAAAACGGGCTTTGTCTACATGGAACGGTAAAGTTTCATTGAATTTTGTTAAGCTCGTAGTAGAGTAAGGTCTTACCTCGTTATTTCTGTTTTTGTATGAGTAACCGATATCGTATTCAACCATGTTACTGGGGACACGTAGTATATAGTGAAAAGTCATTTCTGGTGTAGTGATAGTCAACTCTTTGGGAAACTTCAACTCGTCTGGCCCAGGTACAGAAGCAAGGCAATCAATTACCCAGGGGTAGGGATATTCAATCTTGGCTATCATACCTGCGAATTTAAAAGATTTCTTGACTGGAGCTATGATGTTTGTAGCACGGTGTATGGATGACAACTGAACCTGTGTAGTTCCTCCAAGATATAGATATATTGTTTTAACAAGAATTTAAAATATTAAATTAAGAGGTTGTAGAATTTAGGTGGACCGGAAATGCCAAGGTCAGCAGTACACTTAAATTAATTCAGTTTTATTATATATTTAGAAATATTAAAATTCAAGTATTAATATTTAAATACCGTGCTCTGTAGTAGAAAAAGGTACACCATATTCCTCTAATATTACATATGTTTTCATTTATTTTATTGTTTGCAGATGTCTTCTCTCATTAACAAATTAAATATGAAAGTTGGTAACAGACCTAATTTTATGAAGATTGTGGATTTGGTTGAAAATATACGTTACCCCATTTTGAGGTGTGAGAAATTTGATGGGGAATTTGGACCTTACGTCACAGCTGAAATACGATATCGCGGACGTACTGTATCTGTAATCCTTCCTAGCAGATTTGAGACAAGAATTAGCAAAGAGGATCTAAATAATTATAACAGTGAGTTATTATAATTAGCATTTTGTAATAAAACCCCTACTTTTGTATAAATTATATTGTATAATAATTTGTATAAATATTTAATTTTAATGTATATTTTATTATATATTGTTTAGACTTAACACCAGGAAATCTGATATTCAGAGGAATTGTCTACGTAGAAAATAAAAACAGAAAAATGTATCTCGTTGACTTTGAAGAAACTTGAAAACTTTAAAACTTATAACTTGAAAATTGTATACAATATTTATAAATAAAAATCTTTGTTAATAATAACTGATTTTTTTTTTTAGTCTTAAACCTAATCTTCTATAATTAGTGTAAAGGTTAGTGTACATGGTAAAGTATGGTACATATAAATATAAAAATATAAACAACTGCTTTACAAAAAGAAAACTCTAAAATGTTAAAAAAGAATAAATAAATATTGGTTGTTTTGACTACTTACAATTCTATGACTACAACTATAACCTAGGTGGTTTATTAATTTACAATTATTGCAAATATTACAGAATTTATTACTATATGACAATCTCAAAGAAGTAATTATATTTATATCTTGTGAAGTAATTTATTGTATATTGTGTATTGTGTTTGAGATGCCTAACTCCGTCTAAGGTTATTCAACATAACTATATAATTGTTTGAGCATGGTTCGTTTTCTCTTAACTCTGGAAGTCTATATTTGGTAACCTCAGGGATCGTAAATTGAATTATTTGTTTTATCAAAACTATATGTTTTATTCAAGTCATAATTAGAATTAACAATTTTTTTATATTTCTTTTGGTGTGAATCACGTGACTGTAACACCCGTGTGGGAGATAGATGAATCAGAATCATCTTCAATAGTTGGATATGTATTTCCTGGACGTGTTTCTGTTCTTTACAAAAACCCGCGTCTAGCTCCAACTCTTCTTGCTTGCTTTCTTTGACCAGATTATTTAGTTTATAATTTCCATGTTAATTATTTCCAACGGCAGCCCTTTCTGTTGTAGTTTAACTTGATTAGACACAGGTAGTTTCGTATCCATTTTGCTCACTGTATCATAATCTTTTGAAATTACACCTATGCCTATGCACCTCTTTAGTATATCCGGATGCCTTTTAAAAAAGAGTTTAAACCATTTGTCATATAGGTAAGAAAGGGGTGTTGCGAGTTTATTTTAATTATTTATAATAATTAGTTTCGATAAAAATGTATTATCTGGAGGTAAGAGACCGGGCTATTGGACTATAGGCAGTAGCAGGGTTAGGGGGTTTTGGTAGTGACAAGGAGCGTGACCTTGGAATGGTAGCCAAAACTGAGGTAGCCGGATCAACGCAACACCCCTTTCTTACCTATATGATAAACCGGAATATTCGAAAAATAATTAGGACCGGGAGATTTGAAAATTAAACCGGACCGCGAAATTTGAAAAATTCAAAAACCAAGATGGCCGACATGTGACGTCAGAGTGGTACACTTGGAGGGTGGCAGGGGTTGGCCGGCCTGGAGGGGGGGTGGTTGACCTGGAGGGGGATGGTAGACCAGGAGGGGGTAGTGGGGGAAGGGGGAGGAGTGTGGGTATACTTTTCAAATATAAGCCTCTCCAGACCTAGAGACTTAGTAAATAATACACAAACAAATTCAAAAAACGAAGTTGTAAATAGTAATAATAATAATAACAATAATAAATTTAAAACCAAAATAAAAATAATTTATCGACCGAACGAATAAAAACTAAAACTGCTAATTGAGCTCAAAGAGAACAACGGTACATAATCAAACATGTATAATCCCTTTATTTGGAATTTTTAATAAGTGTATTACTCGTAAATACAACACATTTCGATTTTACCCGGAATTCGACGGGCTAATAGGGGTCGATTTGCTAGGAAAGCCAAGAGCTTCTACTGAGATGAAGTTCTATCCTTATCATGAGGTTATCAACTTGATTAAACCAGATATCAGTAAAGGTTGTCCTGGTAAAGATTCAGCTAAAGGCTTTGGGAATCCAAGTAGTGAAGTAAATAGTGTTGGCATTTCTTAGGACGTTATACAATAGAATAAGGATTTACTAAAGGCATTAAACAATATTAAAATAAACAATATTTATTATGATGTTACTTAATTCAAGTCATCAAAACAAACTCAACATAGGGGTGAAGCCAACGACTTGACTTTGAACCAAAAGACATTTTAATCAACACTGGAGGCGCTAAAAAAGAAAAGAAATAGAGATCATTGATACATCCACCCACCAATCTACACTTATGTCTTTTTTAGAACTGGGCAACAAGACGGCAACTCCAACGACATGATTAAAGCAAACGGAACAGTGCCCGAGTCCGACAAACAGGAGAACGAGTCCTCTCAGGCCAAGAAATACAACTAAATTACTTTTTGGAATGTTCTGTTCATGGCTTGGACAATCATAAGGAGGAACATGAACTTATTGATTCCACAGACATATTCTGCTTGTCGGAAACGTGGTCTACTGCTCCGATTGCTCACTTCCCAGCAGGTCTCGATAAGCACCAGTGGTTTTATAAACTGACTCTTAAAGAAAATATCACGGGGCATGCTAGCAGAGGTTTGACATCAATTATTCCTAAATCAGATGTTAGTTCGGTTTTAGATAGTACTCGTAGTAATAGTTGGCTAATTACAATGACCCTTGTGGGTTCAGTTATATTGGTAATTATTTCTATATATTTCCACTCTAAAGATGATGTAGATACTAACTTAAATAATCTTCAAAGCACATAAAATAACTGGAGGAATACTATGACTTTTGTTTGTTTATGGGGGGGAGGGGGGATTCAATGTACGGGAGGGCTTAGCTAATCAGGTAGTTGAAAACACAATGCACATAGGTTAGCTTGGTGAGTCTAGATATAATAGAGACAAGATAATTAATTCTAAAGGAACTATAGTTGTCGAATTTATGGAAGTTAGTGGTTTCCTTTTGCTGAATGGCAGATCTCAGAGTGATCATAGCGGTAAATACACTCATATTCAGTATAATGGCTCAAGTGTTATAGATCTTGCCATTTCAACTCACTTAAGTATGTGTCTGACTACAGTATACCGAAGAATTCAATATTCCAATCACTTTCTCTAGGGGTGAAATCATCTTTACCATATCGTAACAGGCATTTTCATGTGTACTCGCAATGGGATTCTAAATTACCCGGCCAAAATCAGTCCAAATTTATCTCAGAACTAAGAGAACTCAAAATTTAAAAAAATGCCTACCAAAACAAGATTTTGGATAAGATAGCAAATTGTAAAGATTTCAAAACTTTCTGGGAAATATTTATTCCCTCGTTGCACGTAAAAATAAACAACAACAAAAAAAAAACGGAGGATGACGGTCAGCCCAAGAAGCTGACATTACAACGCGGAGGTAGTCAAAGCTACGCCTCTTCAGTAAAGGAAGGTAACTCTTCCAAGGGGACAGAGTCCTCTACGTCAGCGATTACCCTCGTCAGAGGGAAAAGCAGACAAGAGCCAGACCTTAAGTCAAAAAAGGAGAGACAGGAAAGCTGTCAAAACGCTCTCCAAAAGACTGAGCAAGGTCAGGGTTGGGGGTCAGAGAGCTAAGGAGGGACAAAGTATGGAGGTGTAACCGACCCCGGGCCGGCCTCAGAAGAAGCGTACCCGGTGAGGACCGGTAGCGTAACGGACCAGGACCGGTAGTGTGACGGTCCTGGGCCGGTGGGCGTGCCGAACCTGGGCCGGTGGTGTGCCAAACTAGGGCCGGTGCCGATTCGGAGCGGACCGGAGCTGTATCGGACCAGGGCCGATCCTGGCATCGAAGTTATAAAACGACGGAGCAACCTACACCGGCGCTCATTCGATGATTCGCTCGTTTCCTCCGACAGTCGGTCGGTGAGTCGGTGGAGTAGCTGTGTGCTAAAGTTATGTAAGCTGTGTGCTAAAGTTAAGCTGTGTGCTGTGAAGATCGGGCTTAGTGCCACTTCGAAAGTTTAAGTTTAATTAATTCGGGGTAAGTCGGGCTGTGTGCCACTAACCTTAAGTATTGGTCGATAAACTCGGAGTAAAGACAAGATGTCAAGTAAAGAGATTTTACGCTAGCTCTGTTTAAAACCGTCTACCTAAGTTTTGCCGGAGTGACGTATGAGTGGCCAGTGCTGAGGGGGAGGTCGTCGAAATCGCCTGCCAATTGGATTATGGATACCGTCAAGCGGTGAGTACCCACTTGTTCTTTAAGACGCCCCATTGGTAGTCGACGAGATAAGAAAAATAAAAATTGTAATTGTAACCCTAGTATTTAATGGTGAAAGTCTCTGCTGTCCCCTAACTTTTTGTGAGGGCTCATTAGGGAACCTGTGTAGAGGTAGTACCTGTTGTAAGTTAGGAGAGCCCGGGGATCAAGCAGGGTGCCAATCGATGTGTATATAATATATTCAGTAAAGTTTTGTTTTGGTCGTCCACGTCCCTCCTACTAATTTGATCTATTGATTTTATTTTGAAGAAGTCCCCCCCCCCTCCCCTCACATTGAGTATTTTCCTGTTTCTCGATGCCAGGGAAGTAGTAATCAAAGTATACGTCTGCTACGGCCCGCTACCCAAAACGAGTGGCAGACGTATTACAGAGGTTTGTCCGGAGGCTAACCCCCCGCCCGCTGGCTCTAGTAGTGTAGATCCCTCTCGAGAACAGAAGAGGGTTCGTAGCTCTGAAACTGCCCCAGTTAAAGGCCAGGAGGCAAAGCGTCGTTGTGAACTGGGGGAAGCATCAGTGTCCTTTGGTAAAAGTGTCCCCACCTCCAAAAAAAATTATCTGAGGAGGAAAGGGTGCCCGTGCCCAAAACCCCTTACGGAAAAAGAAGTGTTGGAGTTTTGTAAGGCGTTAGGCACTTCCTCCTTTAAAGCTGAGCAGAAAGGCCACTAAATAGAAGGAGTCTACGGCCGGGCTGCTCGGGGACATATTGAAATAGGGGCAGTGGAAGAGTGCTCTCTCACCTGGGTGAGGCATACCTACAAGAGATATGTCCATGGAAAGGGGTTGTTTTAGAGGAAGTAGAGTCTCTACCTAAACTCGTCAGTATTGGGATGTGCCTTCCAATTCTTGAAGAGGACAGCCACAAGGATGCGGAGATCCTGCACAACCTGAGGAGCTTCAACCCTGGTCTCATTACCAGGGATTGGCGAATACTCAACAGGTCGAAACAACGCAACGGACAGAGAGTGGTTGCGCGTGTTCATCCAGGATCAATCAAGTTCCTGAAGAGTAAGAGCATGGCTCTTATTTACAACTGTGTCAGGTTCCAGGTGTCATTACTAGACAAGGTTAATAGCACTAAAACCACCAGGAACAGACCAGGGAGGATAAAGACAAATCCTCAAGGCAAGGAGAGGAGACGGCAGCGCGGCCGTGAGCAACCGAGGAGGGAGAATCCCACCCTTCCCCACTTGTCAAGGCAGCTCAGCAGCAGAGGCTCTTTTTAAAAAATTTAAACTTTCCGAACTAGACAAATTTAATGGTAAATTGTTTGTAGCCTATGGTCAAACAGGTAATTCTGTTGGTGTAGTTTAAGTCGCTGTCACTTATTCAGGTAAATTATTTCCTTAAGTAAACCCCTAATAGGCCGCAACTGGTTAGACGTGTTGCAGCCTGAGTGGCGTACTGTGTTTGTGAATGAGTCCATGAATAATTTAAGTAATAATTTTGAGTCAGGTGATTTTGTCAATCAAATCAAGTCGTGTTTTCCTGATGGGGTCAGCAGTGCAGGAGTAGAGAAACCGATTAGGAAGGTCGAAGTGAAAATATAGCTCAAACATTACGTTACCCCAATTTTCCACAAGGCCTATAATGTCCCTTATTCCTGGAAAGATAAGTTAAATCGGAATTAGTAGCATGGGAGGCTAAAGAGATTATTTCTCGAGTTGAACACAGTTAATGGGCATCCCCTATCCTGTGTGTTCCTAAAAAGAATGGTCATTTGAGAGTTTGTGTCGATTCGAAAAGAACGGTAATCCTAAAGTTGAAGTAAATCCTTTCCCCAACGTGGGTACTATTTTCATCTCTGTCAGGAGGTAAATTTTTCTGTCAGATGGATTTAACAAATGCCTACATCCAATTACTAGGGTCAAAGTCAATCATAAACTGCTTATAATTACAATACTCATATTGGATTATTCTAGGTTAAAAGGCTTTGTTTTGGGTTGATCTCAACAGTGGCCATATTTCAGCCAGTCATGGATAGAATTTTAAAAGATATCCCCGGGGTTCAGGCTTATCTAGATGATGTCATAATTTCTGGTGAAGACAGGGAAGTTTGTCTAAAGCGTTTAAGCTTAGCTGAATGTTTAAAGCTCGCCCTAGAAAGATTGAACGAGTACAGGGTAAAAATTGATTTAGAAAAGAGTGCTTCGTGGTATTTGACAAAAGTATTTCTGAAATAAATTCAAGATCTGAATCGTATAAATTAATTAACGATGATTTCAAAGCCCTGTCTGGGAAATCTCTGGCTGAATCAACAACACAGCATCTTCAAAAATGTGCTGCAGAGTTTTCATCAAAATACAGAAAAGATGTAGACTCAGCGGAATAAATTAACGAACTTGCAACATTCAAGTTTCAAGCTGCAGAACTAATTGGAGATATTTCTACTGCTAAGCATCTGGACCTACTAAAAAGCAGGAACTACGAGATGCTTACCCTAATATTGAAATATCTTTAAAAATATGTTTAACCATTCCTGTAAGCGTAGCGTCCTGTGAACGGAGTTTCGGCAAATTAAAAATCATTAAAAACTATTTGAGATCGACTAACAAATCTGGCAATATTGTCTATAGAATATGAACTAGCTTCTAAAATAGAATGAAGCAGTTAGTGAGTTTGCAATGTTAAAAGCGAGAAAAGTGAAGTTATAGCTTTAACTTTCAACACATATCTTCATGTGCAGTTAAAGCAGGACAACGCTATTTTATTTATTTTATTATTTTTTTTTTATGTAAACTTTAAATTTTTTTATAACTTTTTATAAACCACTTACAAAAAGACAGAGTCAATACTTCTATTGTTGTGATATATGTTTTATTTCTATACTTACTTTTCCCAAATATCATAAATTTTGTACTACTGCATAATATAAAAGTAAATCTACAATCTCTAAATTTTAATTTTTAAACTTAAACATCAGAGTTCCAGAAGTGCTGCAGCAAACTGCAATTGTAGTATTTTGCCTTTACAATATTCTATTGGTGTGATGTTAAAAAGACAACTTTCTAAAAACATGTCTAATTATTTTAAACGAAGCTAAAATGTTGTATTTTGAACTCTAAGGCTTGGCTAAGGTAATGTTAACCTAATAATTTATTATGGGGGGGGGGGGGGGGCGCATTTTAGGGATCCGCCAGAGGCCCTGCTCATGCATGCCCGATATGTAGGATACATGTCATAGCTTTGAAATAATAATACTTGGAGACTCTAATCAGATCCCTCATATTGAAAGAAGCCATCCTCAGTTAAAATGGTCACGTATAATCTCTATTCTGCGATCCCACAGTCAGACGCTTTCTACTACGAGAAGATGTCCAGCAGATGTCTGGCATCTACTTTCCTCCTACTATAAGAACATCAAGACCACCAACCCAAAGCTACGTTCCATTCAACCAACCATCTCAGAAGGAAGTTTTTATCAACACAAACCGGAAACACTCTTATTAACCTACACGCAAAAAGAAAAGAATATGCTCATTTAATGCCTAGAGAATAGATGCAAAGAACCAATAAATATACGCAAAATTCACGAGGCAAAGGACTAACTTTTAAAAGAGTTAAATTGGTAAAAATTCACACTAAACATCTGGATATATGCATGTACACCAGTATTCCTCGTGCAATCTTAGCCCTAAGTAGACATACACGTAGCTTTAGACACCTAACTATAGGTGAACCTGACCTAATAATATCAATTACGAACAAAATACAATACACAAATGTTTCATTAATCATGCATTTCAAAGTAGTTAATAATAATTTCTCTCTAGTAGAGCATTTATTATGTGGAAAACAACATGCAAAACTCCCAATACATTAGATGTTATTAATATTACGCTAACTGAAATTATTATAGTCCCATGGTCAGTTGATGAAATAAAGGACAATAAAGCAATTAAAGTTATAAATTATGAACCTTATATGTAACTTCGACATATCATTAGTTTTATAAGACATCGTGTATTCACATATTTATTGTATTCGATTATTGATTATTATAACATATTAAGTAATTTAACTTATTTACTCTTATATGATAAAATCCTTACATGATGCCGAAACCCGTATTTTGTTAAAAAAGAAAAGACGTTCGAGCTTTGTTTCATCTCGTGAGTGTTCTGTATGAGTGGTGAGGATCGTTTCATAATTACCGGAATGATTCTGAATACGATTCTGCGGTAAGTCTTGGACCACCTAAACATCTACAGATATCGTCTCAGAATGATAACTCATTGGCCTGGAAATAATGGTTACAGGCCTTCACTTGGTACGCTACAGCCATAAATCTAGGAAGCAAAAGCCCTGACATACAAGTTGCTACAATTATGACGGCTATAGGGTCAGATGCAGTAGATATATATAATAACTTGACCTTAACTCCTGCAGAGGAGAGCGATCTAGCTATAATTAAGCAAAAGTTAAGAAAAACATTTTTCTCCAAAGAAAAATCATACCTAAGCATTTTTCTCCAAAGAAAAATCATACCTAAGAAAGATTATTATTTAATCGTATTAGCCAAAAAAAAACCAGGCCAAACATTTTATGATTTTCTAACAAACTAATAATGATTTTTTAACTAAAACTATAAAAACAACACATAACTACAGGTAATGATTATAATTTTGTTCAAAGCATGGGTTGGTTATGTGATGATAACCCATGCGATTAATTTAAAAACTATTAAAAATAAAATCAAGAATCTCTTACTTACATGAATTAAAAAATAATCATAATATCCCACAACACATAACCCATGCTTTGAACCGAATTATAAAGTCGTTGCCCGCAATTATGTGATATTTTCACAGTTTTGTTGAGTTTTGGTATCTATATAGTTAAGAACTAATTGTAAAGAAGTTTTTTCGATGTTTTTGACATGAGTATGCCCCGGAGAGGGGTGAATTATAGCCAAAATTAATGATTCACTGTGGTTGAATTTCTTAAACAAATTACCCTTAATCGATCCACACATAACGATTATAATTATGCTCTCCGTCGTCACCTGCGCCATTTTATTTTTATTTTTATTTTTTTTATTTTTTTTTTTTTTCATTATTTGACCAATGCTTCACAAATACATAAATAATGTTTGCAAATTTGTTCTGATTGGAGATTTTAATTGGGACACATATAATAAGAATTAAAATTATGCTGCCACTCTGGAATCCAAGTATGAGATCATCCAACACGAATTTCAAACAACAGACTTTAACACCCAGATAGATGTAATTTCCCTGAGAAATATTCAATATTTTTTCGCAAACACATATGAAACTTATTTTTCTGATCATAAGCATAATCAATATTCCATTCAATGACCAATCCGTGCTTTCCATGCCAGCCAAATCATCGAATACATTATTTGATGTTCATCAGCAGTGAACCATAATTTTTTTCTTCTATATAATTACTTCCTCGTGGAATGGAGAATCTTCCCGAGAGTAATAATTTTTACGTTAATTCGGTATTGCAATCATTGTTTCGCCTTGACGACTTGGCCTCTGCGTAGTGCCATTCTTCATCTTCCTCTATCCTTGTTAAACAGTTATCTTATATTCCGCCCGATCGACGCCAACCAGTTCACACTGTGCAGGTAAGAGAATATCTTGCTAATATTACTGGATTGGGATTATTTTGCTTTGCACGAACAACAGGATGCTCCAGAGTTTTTACAATTGTTATTAACTGAGACCTTCCTTCACTTACAGCTCTCAGATGTTTTTAATTTCAACACAACGTCTGTATCTTCTTGTCTCACTTGAAGTTACTCTGGCCTTCCCTCCTCATCACTAGACATTTTATTCAGAGGGTATATTTCCTGAACATTCTGAGGGTCGAGTAAATTTTCTAACTTGCCCTCTTGGAAACTGACTTGATATGTCCCTCCTGCACATCCTGTTGTCTTAAATCCACCACTACAATATCATCCCACAGCAAATATTTAATTATTCAACTTCTACGACTTCAAAACGACGGAGAGCGGATATTCAAAATTACAGATCTTGTAGATATGATCAGGATGGAATCCTCATCACGTCAAGATTTTTGGAGTACCATATGACTGCAGAAATTTGGATGGTTGTTCAAAATTAGTCCTCAAACAGCCTCCGACAAATTTCAACAATCTCCCCTTGTTATATTGTGCTAAATTGACACTTTTATTCATATAAAATATCATTATATAAAATATTTTGACTATGATTATGAACCATTTTGACCGATTTGAAAAAAGGGTGAAAATTAAATAAATTAGACAATAATGGATTTTAAAAGCCTAAAATCATTAAAGTATACGCGGTAGGCCGCGAGGAACCTATGTGCCACTCTAATTGGCAGTGTATTTTTATTATTTTGGCTCGACTAAAGTCGCATCAGTTCTTTTTTTTATTCATACTGTTTTCCAAAATCAGATGGTAATGGCCTCCTTTAAATTTTTAGGGTGGTCTATCAAGTTCTTATAAATTAAATATACTCAGCCAATTTACTCATATTTCTATATTATAATGTACTTGTGGGGTTGGTTCTTCTACCCATAAAAATAAGATCCTGGCTCTCTTTGACAAATATATGTTATGTTTTTATTGCATCATATGTTTTTTTGAAAACATAAAATCCACCCCAACTACCTACTGAGTAGGGCATAACTATATTGTGCTTTTTACTCCCAGAAAGCGAAGAAAACTTACTTTTCTGAGAAAAAATTAGTAAGCAGCATAAAAGGCACAAATAGAAACGTCATCATGGGTAATTGGTTTATTAGTCGGCCACTGGTAGAAGAATTGCCTACAGATTATAAGATAGCAACAGTTGGAACCATCTGAAAAAATAAAATAAAATTTTACTAATTTAACCTAAAATAAACGAGGCATTGGCTCATAATTTTTCTTGATTTCTGAAAATGTGACGGCGCGGCGGTGTCATTCAAGCCAAAACTAAACAAATAAGTTTCTTTAGTTTCAACTAAGTACGATGGCTGCTTCGGCAGGGAAGTTCTAATAAACCTGAAATCATTGACACGTATAATCAAACAAAAGGAGCAGTTGACCCTTTTGATCAAATCAAAATTTCAATCAAATGTGTCAATAAATGAATGCTGGTAGAAAAACGCATGGATTTTGTGTTTTTTCAATAACGTGCTAAATATTTCCTCTATAAATTCTTTCGTTGTTTACACTTATCAATATTGGAACGAAATCCCAGTCAAGAATGCAGTTCATGATTCAACTTTCAGAACAATTGACTCTTCCATTGAAAAAGCGTAGTGTTGAGAATCCTAAGATTACACGTCCCCTAAAACAAGTCATAAAAGATTCTATGGAAACAGATACGCAAAAAGACCAACAATTGCCACATAAACCCCGTCTTCTAATGACATAGGCTGTTGAACGGACTAAAACCAAAAAAAAAAAAAGAAATCCAGCCACAAAAAAATACAGCTACTTTTGTCCGTATAACCTCCATAAAATGACTACATCAATCTGTCATTATATGCAAAAAACCCATTTGTGGTTCACATACTGCCAAATCTTGTTTAGAATGCATAAATGGCAAATGACTGACTGAGACATGTTGGAAAATGAATACTTTTTAGTTCTATTTAATGTACCGTGGTAAGTTTTTGGAGTTTGTTTTTCGCTGGGAATGACTTCCGTAGGCTGGCGCCATCTCTCGGATTTTTGTGAGACTAGTTTCAGGGCCCATCACCTGCTGCCACCTAGCGGAATATCCGACGAACTACTTCGAACAGGTCCGACATATTCAGTTTTATTCTTCTTTACCAGGTCGTATATATTGTATTTTCTTTCTCTCATATCTTTTCTTATATTTCAGCTAGGAAATTCCCGTTTGCATCTAAATTCTTATCTTCTCGTTCTTTAATTTTCTAGACCTTTTCCGTTTCATGTGTTTTCAACCATTATTTTAGCTTTTCTATGCCACCTTTTACGCTGGAGAGAGCGTTGTGGACGCGCACACTTTCTTTCTCTTGTTGCACGGTCGCCGTTATGAACGCTTAGTTTTGTTCCGGGCATCCTTCCAAGTTTCTTTGGAAATGCCAGCTTTTATTTTAATATTCAGTGATTTATTCTGATTCTCCGGAATCTGTTTTACCGTATGAATTCATTCCCGTTGAGAATAAGTTTTCCCTGTTCGTGATGGACTTGGATAATCTTGGAACAACCTGTTGCTTGTGACATTTAGACGCTTCGAGGAAAACTTCTCTAACCTTTTGACAACTGTAAGTTCAGTTTCTTCTTTTTCTCTTTAATTACTGCGAGGAAATTATTAGCGGTTTAGTTCTACGTATCGGCTTTTCAACTAAGTTATCTCTTACAGGTGTTTGTCGTTTAGTAAGCCAGTAGAGACGCTGACCCGGGAGATGTGCTTCACGACCTTTTTCTAACGTAAACTTCTTTGGAGCTTTCGTATCTTATCGTACCGGTGAGTAACGTTCTGTCTTAAGTTTCATTTTTTATGTTGACGTATTGAGGTGTGTCTTATAGACTTTTTCACTTCCAGTTTCAAGTATCGGGGCATGACTCATAGCCGGCCAAGATCTACGTGGGAAAACCTACGCTAGTTTCACCTTTGGACGACATGTGGACCCGACTTACTTGAAGACTACGTTGACCGTCTCGCCTATGAATCATACCTACCGTATCGTTTATAAACTGTAATAACGTTTTAGTTTATAGTCCCGTCCCTTTTTTGTGTGACTTAGTATACTAAATCAATCTGGGCCTATCCGGTGATGATACGTATCACTTCTCGTAGCGTGCGAGATGTGACATCCTGAGGCTAGGCCAGGTTAGGTTAGGTTAGTGTCCCTTAATTTAGAATCATTTTATTTAATTTACTTTGCCTTATCTAAATTTTAACTTCGCTTAATTAATCTTATGTCCCCCCCCCTTTTATCTTTCCGTTTATTTCAAAATTTACTTACCTTTGGGTACGTGTTACCTTTTAACTGGCATTTAACTTTGAGTAATCCGGATAGCCAGGTCCGGCTTTGTTACTCTTTAATTGTGTGATCTGTTCCGGACATTCACTTTGAATCATGGACAGGTCTTAACCCTTTTACTTCTTGGAGGTATTTTTAAGAATTTTTCTGTTTTGTTTATGTTTTAAAAGTAATTTATTTTTTTGTTTCTTTACCCTTCTGGGTTGTATTTGCCGTTTAAGCCTCCAGTGGTGACCTGAGGGCAACAGGTCAATGTAGCCACTGTGTTTTTCTTTTTATCTAGTAGCTCCAATTACTAGAAGTGTATGTATTTAACTGCCTTCGGGTTGTATTTGCCGTTTAAGTCTCCAGTGGTGACCTGAGGGCAACAGGTCAATGTAGCCACTGTGTTTTTCTTTTATACTGGTAGCTACAACTACGAGTACTGCTGAGTATCGTTCACTTTTATAACCTTGTTTTAATTCTTTCTTTTTTTGTTTAGAGGACCCACTCACCGTGACCCAGTGTACGTGAGGATAGCGTAGCCGTTACTTTGTTCACCGGTGTTAATTCAGAGTAGGGAGTGCCCTCTAACGTGAAGTATATTTCTTTTTCTTATTTTATTTATTATTTTGCTTTTCACTCTGGTTGACTAGCCCCTTTGCGTTACCAGCTGAGACGGAGATAAGGCTAGCCGTTTTGGTGTTACGCGGCGCTAGGGCAGTTAGGGCGGGGCCTGTCTACCAGTTTTCTTTTTTTATTTTGTTTAAATTCAGTCAACCGTATTATTTCGAGTTGACTCTCCCGTGTTGTTGGCCACTCACGGTTTGAGTCAATCTCCAACCTTTAATGTATTATGTTATACCATACCAGAAATCAAATTTCATTTAATTATACTATTATTTATTGGACATTGTCCATCATTCACTAAACTTATCTTTTATTCTGTCTGTCTACCTACTTCCTACCAACACTCTCAATTTATTCACCTTGGTGAAGTTTCTCGTCTTGAACAGAGCAGTGGGACTCTTCTCAGAGCTGTACATCTACCTGGTCTATGATATCTTTGATATCATATTAATTTTTATAGTGCTACTGCCTTGGCAGGGGCACATAAAAATTTGGCGCCCGGACAGGGACATTTCCTGTTCTGTTCATTAGTATTCCGTTTAGTTTAGTGTTGGTAGAAGGGGAGACATTTTATGATGCCGCCGAAAGTCGAGAAGGTTGTCAGCCCTGAGGCCGACCTTCTGATTAATGAAAGGAATGATATCTTTGCTTTGGCTCAGTCCATATATGACACATTAAGTAAGGTGACTCCTGATACTGTTTCAAATTTCAGATCTTCGTTCGACCGACTTGAAGCTGTCGAGCAGGACTTCAAGGCAGTTATCACAAGCATAAGGCAGTACAACGTGACAGCCGCTACTCCAGCCGATCGTCTCGACACGAGCAAAGCGTACACAGCCTTCATCGGAGTGATTGATGCCGCTAAGACGAGGTACCTGACAGCAGCTAGATCGACGACACCGAAAGTCCCTCAGGAGCAGTCGACATCTACTTCATCGGATCCGCAAGTATGCAATTCATTTAATAAATCTTGCTTGCCTCGCATTCAGTTACCGAAGTTTGGGGGTAACATAGGATTCTGGACTGAATATATATCTCTGTTTACCTCTCTAGTCGATAGCGACCCCTCACTATCCGCTATCCAGAAATTTCAATATCTGCGCTCAAGTCTGTTTGGGGATGCGCTTGCAGTAATATCAGGTTTCTCACTTGAGGCGGATAATTACCCGCTCGCCTGTGAGGCCCTTAAGAGGCGCTATCATAACAAGCGTCGCTTGGCAAGCAATTATATTGACAAAATCCTAAATTTTCAAACCAGTTCTAAGTCTTCTACCGCCCAACTACAAAAATTCCTTAACGTACATGAGAATAGTGTCAACGCCTTGAAGTCATTAGGCATAACTGACCTAGGGGACTTTGTGCTTTTACAGTTGGCACTGAACAATCTTGACGCTGAGACTCGCTCTGAGTTCGAGGAGCATCAGTCGTCCCAAACCATACCTAGCTATAGGGATTTGATGGAATATGTTACGGAGTGCCGTCGTAAGGCAGAGCTTCTTCCCGTAGCTAAGAGTAATAGTAGGTCTAAGCCCGAAGTGAGACAGAGCCCTTCAGGCAAGCCAAACTTCTCTAGCCATCAACCCTCACGCATAACTACCGTACAGTCTACCCCTAGCCAACCTGTTTCTGTCCCACTCCCTCGCCCGAGTAGGAAGGAGCCGGCAGGGAAAAATCTATCTAAACCTAAGAGCCCACCTAGGGAGTTGCCTCCGGAGAAGAAGGTAGCTACGGTGGCTCTCAAATGTTGGAACTGCGGCAAGGGGGCGCATGGCTTTAGCAATTGCCCTGAACCTCGCCGTCGCTTTTGCTACCGTTGTGGGAAACCGGGAGTAGTAGTTGTTAGTTGTCCTAACTGCTCTCCGGGAAACCCCTAAGGGAGTCTGAGGCTAGGATCGCTCACACTCCTGAAGGTTTTGATCCTGATGTTAATACCGTACCGCGGCCTCCTACTAGGCCTATTTCTACCGTCTCTCGTACCGTTCCGTCAACACCTTCTGTGTCTACTACCGTTCCGTCAACACCTTCTGTGTCTACTACCGTTCCGTCAACACCTTCTGTGTCTACTACCGTTCCGTCAACACCTTCTGTGTCTACTACCGTTCCGTCAACACCTTCTGTGTCTTCTACCGTTCCGTCGACACCTTCTGTGTCATCTGATAGTAATGTAAATATACCTTCTTGGTCATCTGATATTAATTCTAATAATTCTGTTTTACCTTCTGTTTTAATTTCTCGTACCGTTGAGCCTATGCCAGGGGCGTCGCTCGTTACCGTTCCGGACCCCACTATGGAGTCAAACCCTCTTACCTTACCGGATGCTAGTGCATCATTTTCTTCTACTATCTCTCCTGGAGTCAGTATTAATTCATATTCGGGGGACCACTTATGGTTTATCCCATTATCGTTCGTCCAGGAAAGTGGTGTTAGTACCGTCCCTGCCCTGTACGATCCAGGATCGTGCTTATCGTTCGTCGGTGACTTCGGACTTCAGAAATGTGGTTTGCAGGTAGAACCTAGGTCCATCCCTGCTTTTCCTATCCAGGTAGCCGACAGTAACACTGCAAGTGTGGCAGTTGTTTACGATATGTCTGTTAACCTGGGAGGACGTTATTACCGAGTCCCATTTCACTACCTTCCGACACTTTCCGTACCGTTCCTTTTAGGCATTGATTTTATATCCCAGGCAGGGATGTGCACTAATGCCCGCACATCCACCTGGTGGTTTCACGACTCACCTGAGAGTCATTACCGTCTTCTGTTACATAGTGGTTTCGAAACAGTACCTCCTACCGCTCAACCTGAAGTACTTGTTTGTGGGATCCGAGAGCTTAGTACCCAGGAGCGACAGAGTTTGAGCACTATCGTCGAGCAGGGCATTAGGTTAGTAGACGAGTCGCCAGGGCTTACCACTCGGATATCCCATGCTATCGATGTAGGTACAGCCACCCCTATTAAACAAAGAGCTTATCGTTATTCTCCTGTTGTCTTAGATGCCATGCAGTCGGAGTTGGACCGGATGCTGACCGAAGGATTAGTTGAGCCCAGCCATGCAGCCTGGTCATCCCCGGTGGTCATGGTGAAGAAAGGAGATGGTTCGTATCGTTTCTGTATTGATTTCCGCAGGGTTAATGAGGTAACTGTCAAAGACTCATACCCTATGCCCAATATGACCACTATCCTTGATAGTTTACGGCAGGCCGCTTACCTTTCGAAAATTGATCTGAAGCAGGCTTTCCTGCAAGTGCCGTTACTTGACAAGGCGTCTAAGGACATTACAACCTTTACCGTACCGGACACTCATGTGTCAACCTTTACCGTATCGGACACTACTGTGTCAACCCTTACCGTATCGGACACTACTGTGTCAACTCTTCCTCAAGACCTATGTCATAACTTTCAACTCTCATCAGCCGCCGACAAGCATGCTGCCAAGTTATGTCCTAAGTTTGAAGGACCTTTTACCGTTATCTCCGTCAGTGCTGGGGGCACTTGCGACTTGGAGGATAAGTGTGGTCGCCGAGCCGGCAAGTGGCACCCCTCCAAACTGAAGAGCTATCGCGAACCTGTTTCCAGCGAGGAGGAAGAGGAGGATTAGAAGTCTTTCTACGCTGGGAGGGGGTGTGTACCGTGGTAAGTTTTTGGAGTTTGTTTTTCGCTGGGAATGACTTCCGTAGGCTGGCGCCATCTCTCGGATTTTTGTGAGACTAGTTTCAGGGCCCATCACCTGCTGCCACCTAGCGGAATATCCGACGAACTACTTCGAACAGGTCCGACATATTCAGTTTTATTCTTCTTTACCAGGTCGTATATATTGTATTTTCTTTCTCTCATATCTTTTCTTATATTTCAGCTAGGAAATTCCCGTTTGCATCTAAATTCTTATCTTCTCGTTCTTTAATTTTCTAGACCTTTTCCGTTTCATGTGTTTTCAACCATTATTTTAGCTTTTCTATGCCACCTTTTACGCTGGAGAGAGCGTTGTGGACGCGCACACTTTCTTTCTCTTGTTGCACGGTCGCCGTTATGAACGCTTAGTTTTGTTCCGGGCATCCTTCCAAGTTTCTTTGGAAATGCCAGCTTTTATTTTAATATTCAGTGATTTATTCTGATTCTCCGGAATCTGTTTTACCGTATGAATTCATTCCCGTTGAGAATAAGTTTTCCCTGTTCGTGATGGACTTGGATAATCTTGGAACAACCTGTTGCTTGTGACATTTAGACGCTTCGAGGAAAACTTCTCTAACCTTTTGACAACTGTAAGTTCAGTTTCTTCTTTTTCTCTTTAATTACTGCGAGGAAATTATTAGCGGTTTAGTTCTACGTATCGGCTTTTCAACTAAGTTATCTCTTACAGGTGTTTGTCGTTTAGTAAGCCAGTAGAGACGCTGACCCGGGAGATGTGCTTCACGACCTTTTTCTAACGTAAACTTCTTTGGAGCTTTCGTATCTTATCGTACCGGTGAGTAACGTTCTGTCTTAAGTTTCATTTTTTATGTTGACGTATTGAGGTGTGTCTTATAGACTTTTTCACTTCCAGTTTCAAGTATCGGGGCATGACTCATAGCCGGCCAAGATCTACGTGGGAAAACCTACGCTAGTTTCACCTTTGGACGACATGTGGACCCGACTTACTTGAAGACTACGTTGACCGTCTCGCCTATGAATCATACCTACCGTATCGTTTATAAACTGTAATAACGTTTTAGTTTATAGTCCCGTCCCTTTTTTGTGTGACTTAGTATACTAAATCAATCTGGGCCTATCCGGTGATGATACGTATCACTTCTCGTAGCGTGCGAGATGTGACATCCTGAGGCTAGGCCAGGTTAGGTTAGGTTAGTGTCCCTTAATTTAGAATCATTTTATTTAATTTACTTTGCCTTATCTAAATTTTAACTTCGCTTAATTAATCTTATGTCCCCCCCCCTTTTATCTTTCCGTTTATTTCAAAATTTACTTACCTTTGGGTACGTGTTACCTTTTAACTGGCATTTAACTTTGAGTAATCCGGATAGCCAGGTCCGGCTTTGTTACTCTTTAATTGTGTGATCTGTTCCGGACATTCACTTTGAATCATGGACAGGTCTTAACCCTTTTACTTCTTGGAGGTATTTTTAAGAATTTTTCTGTTTTGTTTATGTTTTAAAAGTAATTTATTTTTTTGTTTCTTTACCCTTCTGGGTTGTATTTGCCGTTTAAGCCTCCAGTGGTGACCTGAGGGCAACAGGTCAATGTAGCCACTGTGTTTTTCTTTTTATCTAGTAGCTCCAATTACTAGAAGTGGATGTATTTAACTGCCTTCGGGTTGTATTTGCCGTTTAAGTCTCCAGTGGTGACCTGAGGGCAACAGGTCAATGTAGCCACTGTGTTTTTCTTTTATACTGGTAGCTACAACTACGAGTACTGCTGAGTATCGTTCACTTTTATAACCTTGTTTTAATTCTTTCTTTTTTTGTTTAGAGGACCCACTCACCGTGACCCAGTGTACGTGAGGATAGCGTAGCCGTTACTTTGTTCACCGGTGTTAATTCAGAGTAGGGAGTGCCCTCTAACGTGAAGTATATTTCTTTTTCTTATTTTATTTATTATTTTGCTTTTCACTCTGGTTGACTAGCCCCTTTGCGTTACCAGCTGAGACGGAGATAAGGCTAGCCGTTTTGGTGTTACGCGGCGCTAGGGCAGTTAGGGCGGGGCCTGTCTACCAGTTTTCTTTTTTTATTTTGTTTAAATTCAGTCAACCGTATTATTTCGAGTTGACTCTCCCGTGTTGTTGGCCACTCACGGTTTGAGTCAATCTCCAACCTTTAATGTATTATGTTATACCATACCAGAAATCAAATTTCATTTAATTATACTATTATTTATTGGACATTGTCCATCATTCACTAAACTTATCTTTTATTCTGTCTGTCTACCTACTTCCTACCAACACTCTCAATTTATTCACCTTGGTGAAGTTTCTCGTCTTGAACAGAGCAGTGGGACTCTTCTCAGAGCTGTACATCTACCTGGTCTATGATATCTTTGATATCATATTAATTTTTATAGTGCTACTGCCTTGGCAGGGGCACATTAATCGTTCTTTTATATACGTTTTAATCTTTTAATCGTTCTTTATATTTTATAATTTTTTATCGTTCTTTCCGCAAACATTTTAGGGTTAAATTATTTGAAAGCTTAACTAAAGATTAAGCAATTTATTGAAATTATTGATGCTCATGAGCTAATGAGATCGCCTCATGCCTATTTAAATTTATAGAAGACAAAGCAACTAAAACTAATGAAGATGTGGAATTTATATTTTATACGGACAATTGTAGTGGCCAGCAAAAAAAACAAGTACATGTTTGCATTGACAAAATTCTCGAATATAAAAAGTATAACACACAAATTTCTTGTTTCCGGACATACGCAAAATGAGGGTGATTCCGTTCATTCGAACATAGAACAGGCAATTCGAAAATCGTTAAAAGCTGGACAAATCTACATTCCTGCTCAATATTTTACTCTCATAAGAAACGCAAAGAAAAAAATACCGTTTAATCGCGTAGAAGAATTTTCTTTCAAAGACTTATCAGATAAAATAGGCAATCATTTTAAAATAAACACCGAAGAAGAAAGTTTTCCCTTTACAGACGTAAAAGTCATAAAAATCAATAGAGAAAAACCCTACGATTTTTTTTTTATAAATTATCCTACTCTGAAGAATTATTTAAAACTGTGGACATATTCTCCAAAAAAATGACAAACGGAAATTGCGCAATAGTGGAGAAATTATTTGTGAGACTGACAAAATATCAGCGATTAAAAATTGGGTGGAACAAAAGGCTTATGAAAAGCTCGTAGGAATTTCAGTGAGTAAAAAAAAGACCTAATGTCATTAGTTGATAATAACCATACACCTAGCTGTTACCGCGATTTCTATGTAGGATTATCTACATGAATAAAAAAGAAAAAATTAGATTTTATGTAGAATTTTTACTCCCCTAATAATTGTTATATGCTGTCATGCTAAGCGGAAAATACGTAAAATGTAAAAATTTTCATAACTCTCTAGTTATAGGTTTTGGGGCGGTTAATATTCCATTTTTAAGGTTTCAGAGCCCTACCTCTGCTCAAAATGAGCTCGTGAAACCTCGAAAAATTGGAAGGAAACTACACCCAATACCAAAATAAAGCTTCAACTAGTTATGGGAAAATTTCCACATAAGTGTTTTTTCGCTTAACGCTGCATGTTATTATATATGTTCTAATGCTATTACCCAAAAGTTTACTTAATTTTTAAATTATAGATTTTAAATATTACCTTGTTAAGGATTATGTGCAAATATATTTTTTTATTTATTTATATTACAAGAATTTAAAGTACTAGAATATTCTTTATTTTTTCTAGATTCTATACTTAAAACATTAAGTAGTTTTTTAAATTAAATAATAAGATTTAAATTAATAAAACTATTTAGTGGTAACATAACATTCCGTGTTATTACTTTTTTAATTTTTTTTTATTACATAGATATTATAACAGATAGATTTTAGATTTTTTTTTTCTTTATTTGATTTCATTTTATTTTTTAGATTATAATTTAAAAAAATAATATAACAATAGTAAATAATAATAATAATGAACCAAAAGTGTAGTTAATACTATTTTTAAAGAATATTGTTTCTGTATAAGATTATCTTAAACCAGCAGGCATACTTAAAATTACAAGAGTGTTGTGTAAATCAAAAAAACTTTATTAGACTGTTATTTAAATTATAAAATTAATTATAAGACAGTTGTCTAAATTATAAGACTGTTATAAAAATTATAAGACTGTTGTTTAATTTATAAAAGACCAAATTATATTAATACTGTTGTCTAACATAGGCTAATTAAAGTACTAAATTATAAGACTGTCATCTAACTTATAAGGCTAAATAATAATAGAACTAAATTATGAGACTGTTTTTTTTTTTTTTTTTTTTTTTTTTTTTTTTTTTTTTTTTTTTTTTTTTTTTTTTTTTTCCGAGCCTTAAACAGCAAAAAATGCCACGGGTTAAGCGCTCACGAAGAGTAAAAAAGTAAGGATATTAAGTGTTCAGGAAGAGTAGAAAAGTAAGGATAAAGCGTTCAGGAAGAGTAAAGAAGTAAAGGATAAAGGATAAGATATGTCAGGTAAAAATAGGAAAAAGAAATAAAATTAAAGTATGGGATATTAGGAACAATTAACTAACACGAGAGTTCAGTTCTTAAATTGTAGGGCGCATGAAAGATAGGATGGTTTTAAGATTGCAAAGTTTAGAAATAGATATTGTACTATTAGAAAGAAAAAGTCGATTAGTATGGTTTATTGAACGAACCAGAGGACTAATATCAGATAACTCTTTGATATAAGCAAACCTACCAACTCGTTTACCGATAGGGAGGATAACAACTTGAGATATAACTTCATCACAACTGTAGTCACCGCATAAAGCTTTGGAGAGAAATAGTACTTCGAAAGCTTTTCTTCTATCACACAAGGAATGAAGGCCTAGACGTTCCGAGAGTGATTCGTAAGAATAGTAGATTTTATTGTAAAAGAAACGAAGATAACAAATTCTGACGAACAGACGTTGAATTCTTTCGAGCTGATCAGATCGGATACGGAATAGGTTATTCCACACAGGAACAGCGTACTCCAGAAGTGGTCGAACTAGAGCCGTGTAGAGTCTAAGGAAGCATTCTAAAGACAGGCCGTGGCTAATACGACGAATTAAACCTAACCGAAGGGATGCCTTGGCAACTATAGAATCGATGTAATCATTAAATTTAAGCCTAGAATCGACTAGAACCCCGAGGTCCGAAACTTTAAAAACACGTTGCAGAGGTGAGCCATCAAGATCGTAATTAAAATTGATAGGACAGCGACGACGAGAGAAACTAATGACTAAGGATTTAACAATATTGATACTCATTTTATTGGTCGAGCACCACCACAAGATTTTATTGATATTACGCTGTAAGAGAAGACATGAAGAGGAGCTGGAAATTTCTAGATATATTTTTAGATCATCAGCGAATAACAGAAAGGGGCACTGTATAACAGAACAAAGATCATTAATAAAAATGAGAAAGAGAAGGGGACCTAGAATTGATCCTTGGTGAACTCCGGAGTAGGCATTATAGGAAGATGATAAAAAACTATTAATTTTCACTTGACATAATCTAGTAGAAAGATAACTATAAAAAAAATCTAAATATTGTTGAGAGAAACCAAAAGATTTAAGTTTGGTAAGAAGAAGAGCATGATTAACAAGGTCGAACGCCTTCTTTAGGTCAAAGTAAACACAGTCTACTTGGAGACCTTTAGAGACGCGAGGAGCCAAGTACGATAAAAGGGAAACTAAATTAGTGGCGGTTGATTTTTTTGGAACGAATCCGTGCTGATTAGGATGGAGAATTTTGTAAATAAGAGGAGCTAATGTAGTATGAAGAGTACGTTCAAAGACCTTGGAGAAAACGTTACATATGGATATGGGCCTATAATTTGAAACAAGCTTAGGATCACCTGACTTAAAGATGGGCACAATTATTGCCGTGTTCCATAGAGAAGGAAAAGTGGACGACGTTAGGCAGCAGTTAAAAATGGATGAAAGAACTGGAGCAAGGACTGTTGCAAATTTCTTCACCAAAAAGTTGGGAATATTATCGCTACCAGAAGAATTATTACATTTAAGAGAAGAAATAGCTTCAAGGACAGAGGAAGTGTTTATGGACGGGATGTGAATAGGATTAGGAATAGGAACTGAGGAGATACTGGTAACAGCGCTAGAATTAGTATAAATAAACAGTGAAGAGTTAGTAGAACAAGAGGCGGTTGAAACAGCTTGAGAGTTAGAGAGCGATGAGATGGAAGGTGCTGGTGGGAAGACCGATGAGAAGTAATCGGAAAAAGCCTGTGCGATTTCAGAGCAATCAGATGTAGTACCAGATGGATGAGAAATAGTTTGAGCGGATCGATGTAAAGAACTAGACATGCTCTTGACTTCAAGCCAGAAAGATTTAGGGTTATCAAGTAGAGTAGCATTGAGTTTAAGACGGAAGGATGTCAAATCTTCTTTAATACGTCCCTTGAAGAGTTGTCTATAGATACGATGCATATTAAGGTAATATTGCTGGCCTGTTTTACGATGCTTTCTATGGAAATAATTTTTCTTCTTGATGATATAAACCAGATCAGATGAAAACCACCGAGGGTATTTACTACGTTTTATAGTAACCTCAGGAATAAACTGAGTTATACCACCATGGACAATACGGGATAGAATGTCGGCACTTTTGTTAACATCAACTTCGTTCAGAACACAGGCCCAGTCGACCTGAGATAAATAATTACGAAAGGATTCGTAATCACCTTTTCTGTAGTCCATAAAGGTGAACCCTTTCTTTAGCTTATTATCACAAAATGAAAAACCGGTAATTTCAAAAGTCAGCGTTGGATGATGAGAGTCTTCAGGGACTAAGGACTCGATACATCTAGAGACAGCAATGGGTTTATTAATGTTGGACATTACAAGGTCTAAGATAACACTGTTGCTGTTTTCAACTTTATTGAATTGAGTAAGGCCAAGAGACCTACATAAAAATGAAATTGCCGATGCTCGAGGACGCTTAGCTTGTGGTCCCTCATATTCAAGGTTTAACCAGTTCATTTTAGGAACATTGAAACTGTTGAACTGTTGCCTGACTTATAACGCTAACTTTTATACTGTTTTCTAACTTTTAAGGCTAAATTGTAAAAGTGCTATATAAAATATAGGGCTTAACTATGAAACAGAATTCGCTTGATTAAATATTAATATTTAACATTAACTTTTGTTATTTAATTTATATTTTATACGTTTTTTCTTTTTAAAAAACATTTTTTATGGATCTCTTAAATTAGCTGGTTTACTTATAAAAATTTGGATAATCCTTATAATGAGAATGTTATATTTAAGGATATTTGTATTTCCGCGCATTTCCCGCCGTAGAGTAGATTTAAGTCATTTATAATATGTGTTGAGATATTTATCATGTGTTCAATAATATACATTGTTCCGTATAATCATATGTTTTGTAACTATACAGTTTACTGTGCGTGACCATAGCAACCGAGTGTTAAAACTGTGTTTTTCGCGAGTAAAAAGTTCAGTCTTGCTTTAACATCCAAACCGTTTCCTCAAAGAATAGAATCTCAAGACTCCACCATCCGAGACCAAGCTCCAGGGCCCTGAGCTGCTTGAAGACTACAAGCTATCATCACTCCTCTCCCAAGGTAAATGTGTCGGCTTTAAATATCATTCTCATTAATTATTCAACCAGCGTGTTTTGTCTTCCTGTCACTTAAGACGGGATTCGCCAAAATTATAAGACTTTTTTTCAGGCTTTATCTGATCACTCTATTTGGACTTACTTTTGTTATGTTTTAGTGTTTGATGTTAAACAATTAAACCTTTTTTTTTATTTTTTTTTGTTTTTTAAATTGTTTTTTTTTTTTTATCATTAAGCTTATAAAGTAAGTGTCAATATGATACATGTGTAGAAATTTTATGCATACTAACTCAATTATTTTATGATTTCTATTTTTCCCGAGAAAAGATAATAATTGGTAAACTAAGGATGCGTTTCATTCCTAAAGTAAAAAACTTTCGACCATTTTGGTTTATTCCACCGAGATTAGACCGTAATTAACATACCGGGTTTATGACGAAAATTTACCGTCTGCTACGGTTTATGGAACCTGTGGAACAAACCGTAATCGTAGATAGATTTTAATAAAGGAACTAAATTGTAAATGATGAACAGGGACATCTCTATACCTTAAAAAGAAACGGAGCACAAGAAGTGAGGCAACTCATAATTGAGCTGATTAACCTCGGATTGAGGAGCTAGCTATACGTCGTCATAAACCAGCGAAACGAGCAATAGAATTTCTTTACTATCTGATTGATGAAAACAAACAAGTTTGAAAGCAATTTCGTATAAAATGACGAAATTAACGGCTTTTAAAAAATGCAAAAAATTTAATTGCGTTTTTCTCGAAATGACATGTTTTGAGTTGTCTCACTTCATTTGCCGGGAGGCGATATGTGTCCCAGTTAAGTGTACTACTGGGTCATATACATCCCAGAAATTAATAATTAATTATTAATTACTTAAGCTTCACGGTTTTTGTTTCCTATTTTTCTGGTATTTGGGATAGCAAAGTTGTTACATGAAATACATAATATATAAAAATCTATAAAAAAAAAAAAAAAAAAAAAGTTCAGGGGTAAAAGGGAGCTAAACAAATTATTATCACAAATTAAAGTTCTGCTATAATAAAATCTGCTCGCAAATTTTATTCTTCCACTATCCCTTCAAGAACACAACCCTCATACATACACACTGTCCGTCGCAGTCCATGTTTCGATCACAGTTGTTTGAATCTTCGGTGCAGAGTTTTTTTATTATTACTGGTCTTATATTACTTTGCTTTGTAAGTTTCATCGCACATTTCCGTTTCCCCAATTTTGAACAACTTCCCGTGATTCAATCTTCCTCAAATTTTGCACATAGATACAACTTAGGCGAACAATACAGAAACCAAAAAAAAAAAAAAAAAAAAAAAAAAAAAAATGGCGTCAAATTTATTTGCTTTTTAAGTTTCATCGCACACCTACTACCCCAATTTTGAACCACTTACCGTGATTCAATCTTCCCCAAATTTTGCACATAGATACAACTAAGGTGAACAATACAGAAAAAAAAAAATTATTGAAAATAAGACCAGTTTTGAAAAATGGCATTTTTATATTAATTATTTTCTCTACTTCGCTTACTGTGCTCGAGCAACTCAGAGTTAGTGAAAGATTCTTTCAGAGAATCCGTCAGTAATTATAAAACTCTTTTAGACTTTATGTTAAGTCAAGAATCTGTTGTACTAAGTCAAGACTGTCTTGTGTTAAGTCAAGACAGCAATTATGAGCGCATAAAAGATAAAACTTAAATGTTTTGTAAAATGTATATTTGCTTTCTATAACAATTTATTTAAATTAAGCTCGATATTAAGTATGATTTTCTGAAATGCTTTAACTGCTGTCAAATTCTTGAACTGTCATACACAAGATTTCGATATAAATGTGTAAAAACTTTATTACTATTTTATTTTGACGTTACTTTTATCCGGATTATTTTTACATAAAGATATCATGTAAAGGTCCCTTGTACAAATATAAACATACGCTATTTTAAATTTATACCAAACACGCACCACATCAGTAAAAATTAGTTTAATTATATTATGTACACTAGGGTGGCCCTTAATTATTAACTTTTTTTTTTCTTTGCTCCCAACCCCTAATTTTGTTCGAATACATGAAAAACATATTCCATAAAAATTTTAGACCGATTGGAGGCGATTAACCCGTGCCGCCGGGCCTTTAAAGTTTTATAATGGTCAAAATTGCCAATTTTGGTTACATCACTATACTTTTTTAACATTAGGGTGTGGTAAAATAACATATAAAGGTAAATACATACATGTTTTGTAAACTAGACATATTAAACTTATTATCCTGACCTAGAACAAACCTATTATTGGCTTGGTTCGAAATTTAATGATTGACATACATAACTTTTTTCATTTTTTTTCGTATTTTCTTAATAAAATAGTGTATTAAAAAAAAAACTTTATTATTTTTTTTTTTTTTATTTCAATAATATATTATGTTATTGTATATTATGTAATCTAATTTAAAAGACAAATATTTATTAATAACTTCCAATTATTAGTCATCTATTGCTTGACATATAAAACACCATCAGTAGTATCATTACTCACTGGATTTGTATGAAGGGATTTGAAGGGTTAAGGGAACCTTAATAAGTTGAAAAGATAAAAAAAAGTCACATTAACTTAGATACCTTCAGGTAAAAGTTTTATCTAGACATAGGATAAAAGTATTAAGAATGAGTCAAGGAAAACCCCCTAAGATTTTGTATTAAACAGTTGGATTGCAATGAGTGACTCATTTTAGCTTGAAGAACAGTTATACCTAGAGACCGTCTTAGTCTTGGTTCAGACATCAAATAGTGATCATTAGTGCTTTTTCTTATTTGTGCTTAGTGCTTATAATAACAATGTCTAGTGAGAAAGTTAGTCTTCGCTCAAATCAACCCTTTTTGATTGGTCCTGTGTCCCACCAGATTACAGGATGCAAACTTCCCTCAAACAGACAAGTCTTGAGTGTTTTTTTTTATAATCTTAGGACTATTAAGTTAGATGTGAAAATTAGTGCTGCTTTAGTGATAAAAGAGGTTAGTGTTTTTTGGGAAAAAGCTAGGATACCGATGAAAAGGAGCGATCATAGCTGTGAAATGCTTATCAAATTACACGATGAGTGGAGAGGACTTCAAAAAAGTGCTAATAAGACATCAGAATCAGCTAATAATAGTCGATCCGCTTTTACTGAGAAGTTAGACGATTTATTTGACATTGCTCATATAAGGATGCCGAAGAGCAAATGCGAATCCAGGAAGATATTGAATTTTTACGAATGCAGCGAATGAAAGGGAGACCTGGTATAATGCTGGGTGTCGATAATAACTTACACCGGGCAGAAAAGCGTTATGTAGATCGTAAACAAGAAGAGGTAGCCAGGAAAACCCGTTGTTTGGAACAAATGGAACAATCGAGTCTGGTGGCTGAGTTGTTACCGAGTACTAGTAGCAGTAGCAGTACAGGAGAAAGTGAAGGAATTCTCGACGCAGTTGCTGCTGAAGGAGCACTCCCTACAACATCAGGTCTAAGAGGTACCCATGACTTTTTTAATGATCGCTTAGCAGCAGCATTAGACAGATGTAAAATTAGTGATCGAGATGCAGTACACATTTTAATGGCTACTGCAGAGGCGTTGGGGCATGAAACAAAGAATTTAGTAATCAATAGAAATTCTATCAGTCGAAAGCGCTCTCAGTTTAGAACTCTGAGATATAAAGAAATGTTAAAGAACTTCAATATAGACGAAAACCAAGTAGTTGTCGTTCATTGGGACGGAAAACTTCTACCTGCTATTAGTGGCGATGACAAAATTGAGAGATTGGCAATTTTTTTGACTTTTGATGGGAAGGAACAGCTGATAGGTGCTCCAAGTATAAATCAAGCAAGTGGTCTAGAGCAAGCAAATGCAGTGTTCAGAAGTTTAGAAGAATGGGGTCTTTTGGACTCAGTCCAGGCAATGTGTTTTGACACAACTGCGTCAAATACGGGAAGAATTAATGGTGCTTGCAGAAATATTGAAACCATTTTTGAAAAAGAATTGCTATATCTTCCTTGTAGGCATCACATTTTTGAGGTGGTACTAAAAGGAGTGTTTGATGAGCTAATGGGACATACTTCTGGTCCTGAAGTTCCAATCTTTTCTAGATTTAAAAATAAGTGGAGTGATATCAACACAAAAAAAAAAATCTTCTGGTATTGAAGACAATTATGTAAACAAGGCCATTTCAGAGGTGTTAAAAAAAGAGCTTATCGATTTTATCTTCAATAAGTTACAAGAAAAGCAGTTCAGAGAAGATTATAGGGAACTTTTGGAACTTGCAGTAATTTTTCTTGGAGAAACTCCACCTCGTGGAATATCTTTTAGGAAACCAGGCGCTATAAGCCATGCAAGATGGATGGCCAAAGCTATCTACTGCATTAAATTTTTTTTATTTAGAGATGAGTTTCGATTATCGGACAAAGAGAGGTCTTCTCTAAAACATATGTGTATGTTTCTTGTAAGAATCTATTTACCTGCTTGGTATGAAGCTACAAATGCCATTAAGGCTCCATTATCAGATCTGAACTTCATTAAAAAATTAGTTAATTATGTGGAAATAAATTCAAGTATTAGTAACGCTGCGATCAAGAAATTTTCCAACCATTTGTGGATTTAGCTCCAGAAACGGCAGCATTTGGTTTTTTTGACGAAAGAGTTACAATTGAAACGAAAGTTAAAATGGTTGAAAGACTACATGAAATTATTGAAGAAGAGCAAGAAAGAGAAAATAAATTTTTTCTAAGACCTAGAGAAGCATCAAACATCCTTCTTAAAGATCTCTCAGATTTCATAACACCTGCTTCATTAAAACTGTTTAGTCGCTTCAACATTAAGAAGGATTTCTTACAAACTCCTCCCACAACGTGGTATGAAAATAAATAATATTTAGAAGGATTAAATATTATGAGGAAAGTTGAGGTTGTCAACGATGTTGCAGAGAGAGGCATTCAGTTGATTCAGGAATACAACAACATTTTAACAAGAAATGATGACGAAAAACAATTTATTTTACAAGTTGTAAAAGATTATCGACAACAATATCAAAGCAGTTCAAAAAGCACTTTATTAGAGAAATACAATTAAGGAATAATTTTAATATTTAATGTTTTTAATTTTATAATTTAGTAATACGATATATACATACTTAATTTTATTATTTTGATAAAAGTAGTAATTATAAAATTCAAATAAAATATATATTATATTAAATAGTAAAATTATTTTTATTTAATATTCCCAAATTTTTAATTTCAATTTAATCATCATAATAAAAAAAAGCACATCATCTCATAAATAAAATGAGCTGATACTACAACTACTTATGCAATAAACACTATGCAGATGAACAGGAATTACCATAAAATTAAATTAGTTTATTTACTAATGCCAATATTAACTCTCACCTACTGCAAGATAGGGTGATTTTGTATGCCAAGTCATAGATTGCTAATAATTAGAAGTTATTAATAACTATTTGTCTTTTCAATTAGAATACACAATATATTATTGAAATAATAAAAAAAAAAAAAAAAAATCAAATAAGTACACCATTTTGTTTAGAAAATACGAAAAAAAAGAAAAAAGTTATGTATGTCAATCATTAAATTTCGAACCAAGCCAATAATAGGTTTGTTCTAGGTCAGGATAATAAGTTTAATATGTCTAGTTTACAAAACATGTATGTATTTACCTTTATATGTTATTTTACCACACCCTAATGTTAAAAAAGTATAGTGATGTAACCAAAATTGGCAATTTTGACCATTATAAAACTTTAAAGGCCCGGCGGCACGGGTTAATCGCCTCCAATCGGTCTAAAATTTTTATGGAATATGTTTTTCATGTATTCGAACAAAATTAGGGGTTGGGAGCTCAAAATTTTTGACATTTTTTTTTCACCCCTATAGCTAAGGGCCACCCTAATGTACACACAAATTATTTTACTTTTGTTACAGAAAAGGACATATTATAAAAATAGAAAACCGTGAGAGATGGCTAATATATATTAAGAATAAAGAATGCAAAAAGATCCTGTGCCTTCGCTTCTAAAATCAGGAAATATGTATATAATGACCAGCTAGAGTTTTTGTAGGCGGTATACCAAAGTAGGATAACTCACGATACATTTGGAAGCGGAAGTAGTGAGTGTTAAAGCCGTCAAGAAGATGCCGATGATAGTGAAGTCGAGGGTCAGAGTGGATCAGCAAACGAGGCATTCATCATTAACCAGACAGAAGTTTCGGCCAATCATCAACCGGATAGAAGTTCAACTCCAGCGAGTAGGAAGGACAAAAAGAAAAAAAACACAAAAGAATAACCCTCAAGCAAGCAAGATGAGTTTGAAGAAAGACTTTAAAAAGGTATAGAACAGCCAAACAGGCGTATGGCTTGTAGCAGACATGACAAATGACGACATAAAAAAATAATCAAATGTTTTTTTTAAAAAAAAATAAATAAATTCAGTTCGTATTTTGAATTTCATTAGAACAAAGTGTATTTTATCAAATCTTTTAAGGACTCCTTCATTGGTGACCTCGACGTGATCTGAGAAATTGACTAGGTTTTCTGTCACCTCTTTCAATGTCTAAAAGTAATTTTCTGATTCTTTTTTCTTCTGAGTCCGAAAATTGTTCTATAATTTTATTTTTTAACGTTTCATATTTGTTTTCCAACGGGGGGTTAATTATGATATCGGATATCTGAGTTAAAATGTCACCTTCGATAGCTCCACCAATTATAGTGTGATATTTTGTTGAATCACTGCGTATATAAATTCAAAATACGAACTGAATTTATTTCTTTTTTTTAAAAAAACATTTGGTTATTTATTTATTTATTTTTTTATGTCGTCATTTGTCATGTCTGCTACAGGAATTTATGCAGAGTTTGTTACCTCTTTAGAAACGTTGGAAGAAGCTGACATCTTAGAATATCAGATGGGTGTATTTTTTTCTCTGACCGACTGACTGTTCTTTAGGAACGTTACAGAATGGCACGTGCACTCAAAATCCTAAATTCGATATTTTTCTTTTTTTGCAAGCTCTTTAGTATTGATGATATATCCCTTTCTAGAACAGAGGGTACTTAGATTGGCAAAACATGTCAACGTTTTTACGGCATCATGAAAAGTCACCTTCTTACATAAAAGCTTCCCTTCCTTATCGAGAACTTTTCCAAAGGTTGCGGTTAGGCAAAACTATTGGTGATCAGAACCAAAGAATCATTAAATCTGAAACTGAACACTGGTATGAAATTTTGAAGCGACTTCTTTGCATAGTGCAGTTCCTTGGAACTCAAGGGATAGCTTTTTCGGTGGTACAAGTGATACGATTTACAAAAAAAATAATGGAAACACATTGCTAAATTTGACATAATTCTTTCTAAAAACTTCGCAGGATAACTTTCAAAGAAAGAAATATACATTATTTAAGCAAGCAACTTCAAAATGAGTTCATTGCTCTACTTTCAGTAAAGTTAATGAACACATATTAAGTGAACTGCAGAAAACTACATACTGTGCTATTATCCTCGACTGCACTCCTGACGTAAGTCGCAAAGAACAAATGACGACAGTATTTCGGTTTGTTCATGCAGTGTCTGGAAAGGAAGTGATTGTGAGGGAACACTTCCTTGGATTTGTTCAGGTTTCAGAAACTTCTGGTGAGGGGTTAACAGCCTGCTTGTTAGACGAGCTGTCAAAAAGAGGAATATCTTTACAAAATATGCGTGGCCAAGGGTATGATAATAGGTCAAATATGAAGGGGAGAAATGTGGGCTTCCAAAAAAGGATTCTTCATCTCAACCCAGGGCCCATTTTCTTCCCTTGTGGAAGCCACTCGCTAAACCTAGTTGTCAATGATGCAATCCTTTTCTGCATTGCAGCTGTAAACTTCTTCAGTATTGTTCAAAGGTTTATAATTTTATGTCTGGATCTATTCATAGATAGAATATATTAACAAATCATGCTACAAATTTGACTGAATTTCTCAAGGTCTTAAGAGATCTGTAAAGCCCTGTTCAGCCAAAGACCACATAGTTAAGTTAGCCTCTCTATATACACCGAAACATTCTGTTTTTCGATCATGAGTATTATTTTATCATATCAATTCAAACAATCTCAAGGTGAGACTATTAATAAATTGTTATTTTCGTGTTAAAAAGGCGGTTACACATTGCTCTTTCGGTAATAGTTTGGAGAGCATAATTAAGGATCGATTTGTTACCGGTATATGTAGTGGTGCCATTTAGACCGTATATGTGAGGAAGATGAATCAAAAACTTTACACAAGAGTTATTGGGCATCGCTACACGTAAAGAAAGTTCGATTCGAGAAAATTCTGTTTCTCAGGATGCTAATCGTATATCTGTTATATCAACAGCTTCGTCGAGAGGGAAATGTTAATACCGCTACTAAGCCTAAAACTTCATCAAAGCTTCATCAAAGGAAAATAAATAACCTAATGAGCTGACATCAAAGAAGACTGCCTCGTCTCAGAATCTGTGCGCAGCCTGATAATGATTTTAAACGGTGCAAGTACGAGGCTTACCGTTGTAAAACCTGCCGGAATATGGGGCCATAGCAGCAGCATGCCCTAAGAAATATTTACATACCTTAGAGCCTGTTGAAGAGGAGGAGGACGAGGAAAGAGTTTTCCCAATGTATTCAATCACGGTCGGTAATTATAATTTAAAACCAATAACAGACCCAATTTTGATAAATATTATTGTAGAAAGTCCTTTAAAAAATGTTGTGGTTCCTTTAGAAGTAGAACTTGATACGGGCTGTGGTTTATCGATTTTAACTAATGATGTATATAAAGAAAATTTTACTATTGAATTAAAGAAGACCTCTTTTATTTTAGAAACATATGATAAGAGTATTATCAAACCTTTAAAGTTAAAACTACATTTAATAATGTTACAAAGTATGTTACTTTTTTAGTAGTAGAAGGTGGTAAACGTTCTTTGTTAGGGCACTGCCATTCCCTATGTAATTATAAAATTTTGAAACACTGTTTGGAGGTTTCTTATTCTAATGTGCTTCCCGTCTACTGCTCCACCGCAATTGGGAAAGTTCCATCGGTTTTCAAAGTCTTTGCCTGTAGCTTGCCATTCTTCCTCAGAATTCTGTAACTGAAACAACGATTCATTTAATATTAAGTACTTTGTATTTTTCAGGAGAATCAGGAAGACCACAACAATTACAATTGCCTACTAATTCCCCAGTTCATATTTGGTCAGATAGTGCATCATCACTTCGTCAACGGCATCCGGGAAATGAAAAAAATCGGTCACTGAGAAAAGAAGGAATGAAGCCTTTGAAAAAGCTATAAATGCTTTAAAAGAAGATGATGAGTTTGATGAAATTGGGCCAAACGTCGCGTGTAAATTACACCACATGGATGAAGAACAAAAACTGTAAGCGGGAATGCTAATCAATATGGTATTATTGCACGGAATGAAGGGAAGTGTTCAGGAAGACACCGATTTTACCGAACTTAAATTTGTGCGGCAACAGTCAGCAGTTCGGCCTGCAATAAACAATTTCTCAGATTCAGACGACGTCCGGATACAGCAGCCAACAAAAAAGGTAAATAATAATAATTATTCGTAATCAGCGGAGGTCCATTAAGTTCTACCTATGCAGTAAAATTATGATGCCAGGGCAAAGTGATGAGCATATAATGTCGGAATACCAGATGTTAGATTGATACATATCGTTCTGAGTAATTTTATATTATTACTCGTTTTTTATATATTTTTTTATGATTAAGTATTTTTTTAAATTAGATATGATTGTTTCTATAGATCGTTCTTTGGATGTTTGTACCTTTTATTAGTATTAAGTTCGAAGTAAAAAGCTTCATGTCTATTGATTTTTGTTTTGATTAAAAATTTGAAAAAAAAATTATAATTTATACTCTATATTAATTATTTATTAATAATTATTCACCTATTATTTATTTTATATTTAGTATTAGTCATTTACCTATTATTTATAATTTAATATTTATTATTAATTATTTACCTTTTATTTATTATTTATTTTACCTTTATTTTATTATTTATATTACAACTTTTGCATTTATTTTTCTCTTCATTGTTATAAAAAAATATATATTCATATTTTACGATTTTGGTAGTATTCATACTAAGGAACGATTAAATTTTAATTTAAATCAAATTATAATTATTATTAACTACGGGAAACAGAGCGCTATACTGGAAATATAGAGGCCGGTGGTTCAAATCCCCGCGCTGGAGTCTATTTTTCTCTGTCTAATAATTTGATTTAAATTAAAAAATATATATATTTTATATGTACATATAATGATAAAATGAATTGTACCAGTTTGGTGATTGTATGACAGTAGCAGTCCGATACCCGGAAAATATATACAAATTAATAAAAAAATAAAGTGTTAACAATTATTTGGCAAAAACATTCCTTTAGATACAAATCCTTTAGCACGAAGTTTATTAATTTAGTCGTTTCTGGTATGATTAGTCCAAGCGCTTGAGGGGAAATTCTTGCGGGAAATTTCAAATCATCGAAGCTTTGACCCGTTGCTAAAAATCGTAGCGTTGCAGTCAGCCTTTCTTCAGCACATATTGACTGGCGCATTGTGGTGTTCGTTTTACTAATGAAGGGTGAAACCAATCGCAACATTTTGTTGACATGTCTTCGTTCATTCGCAAATAGTTTAATAAATCTTCTCTATGGGAATGCCTCAATTCACGCAACGAAGACATGTGTGAACTAGTGTCTCTTTCTTGGAGCCACTTCTTCGTCCAAAGTTTTTTTTTTTCTTTACTAGTTCACAATAATTAAGCCATCATACGTGCAACGCACAACGTTTACTTCTGCATTTAGAAATTCTTGCGGGGACTGACAGATAAGCACTTTATGGCCTGAAGTTAAAAACGATAGATATCGGTCTGCAGTTAAAAATCGACAGATTTAGGCATTTATCGCACAATGTATGGCGCATACAGGCACACATCTGTAGTTCTTTACTATTGCCTTCAGGCAGTGGACGGGTAATGTGTGGTGGTCTGAGATTTTGGCCATACCTGCAGTTAAACTGTAAGTGGGTGGGCCCCTCTAGACTCGGGCTCGCAATCTAGTTTGGTTTCCGACAATGTATGTAAAAGACTAAGACTACGCCGGGACAACAGCACTCTACCTATTCAGGATTAGGAGCCTCTAAATAAATTGCAGCATCTTGTGTGGAAGCCACCCTATAATCTTGCAGTTCCAGCTTCTCGGAGAAAATGGAGCTCGTAGTATTGCCTATTATTACTGGAGACATCCCCACAATAGCCATTGACATATTACATATAAAATTGCCTTCACACGTCACGTTAGCAGATTCTCAATTCTAGTAGGGTCAAATAAAGGTTCCCGATTGCAGCATTCAACTCAAAGAGACTCATTTAGGCTGAGTCGTGATAGTAAAGGTAGACATTACCATTCCTAAGCCATCTCTAAGTTTTCTCTCATTAAACAACCTTGATTCACAAATTATAATATTTCGGGAAATAGAAGAACTAGCATCAACACATGTGAATCTCTTTTTACAAGTATGCAACGCAGATCACATGAAGGCAGGTACTCAGTTAAGGTACCTTTTAAGTTTGAACCATCCACTCCAGGAAACTCTCAAGAAGGTGCCCTCTAACGATTTTACTCACTAGAACGGCGCCTCTCACACAATAAACATCTACATACACACTATTCAGCATGAAGGATACACACAATTCATGAAGGAGTATGAACAGCTCATTAAAATGACACAAATTAACTCTACTCTTAGAAGTCCACATTATTTTTTGCCACATCACCCGGTCTTCAAGACTTCTTCCATCAAAACAAAGGTTCGGGTAGTTTTGATGCGTCTGCCAAGACTACCAGCGGCCTCTCTTGAAAATATTTTTTCGTGGTTGGTCCAGTAATACAGGAGACTTTATTTTCTATCACAACTCGATTCCGTGCTCACAATTTTGTAGTTGTGGTGATACAGAGAAAATGTAATCAATAAATTACTTACTTACTTACTTACTTCCCTTTGAGCCTACGCCTTTCGTGATAAACTTGTGCTTCGAGTCAACTGTGGCCATTAACACCACGGAGAAAGTATGTTTGTAATTAAAAAATAGGATCCTGTCATTCCAGCCTTTTTAATGACTACATGTTTGCCATCAAGAGCCCCAATGCAGTGTGGCAATTGCCATCTTCGTTCGAAATCAGCTACGAACCCACTTGTCTTCTGTAGGTTCCGGCAAATATTAGCGGTTGCCTAAATTTCCTTATTGCAATAGATAGTACCTTCACAATGTTAGAGACTGTCCGATCACCCATTTTTAACTGTAGGCAATACTTCTGTTTCCTGTGGCCAAAGATCTGCAAAAAGAAAATTGTTTTATACCACTTAATTCTTTTATACCAGAGCTAAAATATTTAAATTTACTATTTTCTTTTGAACTAGTTATTTATATGATTAGTTATGCCTAAAAAATAAGTGTAAAAGGTTTTCATGTTGTTGTGTTACATCAAAATTACCTTAACAGGACATATTGTTTTGTATGATTGATTTTTCAACCATTTGTTTCAGGGGGAAAAGCAAACGCAAAATGTGCGAAACTGAGGCATTCATTAAGATATGCTCTGAGAAGGAAAAAAAAATGTGTAAGAAGTGGGGCCTCAGGTAAAACTGTAAAGCTGTAGAAGTACCAGGATCAAATAGAATTTTTGCAGCCTTATACGTCGAACCGACACCGTGAGGGTATTAGACGATAGTGAAGTCTAAACAACACAAAATTCAGAACACACTGACACTGAATCTTTACTAGAAGAGCGTGGAAAGGAATTAAACGTGGAGAATGAAGATGAAAGTGGGTGAACGATGTTGAGGCGCTTCCGGAAAGTCCTACTCCTTCAAGACCGACTAAATAGGTGAAAAAGAAGAACAATCTCATAACCTTACTGAAGCAGTTTATGGCAAAACGAGAGAAGATATCCAATTTAATAGCAGAGCAAATTTTATCTAACTCAGCTCACTTAGTTGACAAAGTCAACGCCCTTAACGTTAAATTGACCTCTATTGAGGCTGAGATGTCCAGCTTAAAAGCTACAAATGAATATTTAATATCCATTATTACATCGTCTAGCACGGTGCAGAAGGCCAGTTACGTAGATGTAGCTAGTAGAGGGGGTACGAATACTCCCACACCTCTCACTGCCCCGCTTGCTGGCGAGGTCGCCACTGGAGTTTCTGCCTCGATCTGTGTACCCACCACTGGCTCTAGTAAAGGGACCGACGCGCATGCGCCTAACCTCCTGGTAAACGCCCCGTTCTCACCTGCATCACAGTCCGGTTATCCTCCTAATGGTGATAAAACGATTAAAGGGACCCATGGTTTTCTGTCTGCCCCTTCACGCAGGAAAAAGTGACCTACTCCTGTGGGGGGAAAGATAATCTAAACAATTTGCTATTTCTGTCAAACGTAAGCCTGTTTTTGTCTACGTTTTGGGTTCGAGACTAACACGGATGATATTATTAATTACATCACAGAAGAAACCAAATTGGTGGATTTCAAATTGACTAGAATTGCAACCAAATCCCTATCGTACGCTTCCTTCCACATTGATATTTCTGAATCAAACTTTGAGCTGATTCATAATGCTTCACTCTGGCCTGTTGGCATATTAGTTAAACCCTTCCATGGTCGTATCCATCAAAGTCTTATTTATGTTGACCCTGCTATCGGCACTCCGGAGGAGAGTTGTTCTTAATTTTAACTAACGCTAACCATCTGTTACCAAAACGTAAGAGGACAGCGCAGTAAAAGTTCCGATTTTTTTCTCGAATTCTTCTATTAGTTCTGCTGATATAATAGCTCTGACAGAGACATGGTTTGATAATACATGCCCTAATGCCTGCTTCTTTCCTCCTTACTACAGCGTCGAATGTTCTGATAGAGACTATGTCGCTCTAAACTGCTCAAGGGGAGGCGACTCTGCCTTAGCCATTTCGACCTCATTGAACTACATACGCCGTAAGGACCTTGAAGTCATGCCAGAAACCGTATGGATACAAATTATTGTACCAAATAGAAAGTCTATTTTTATCGGTTGTACCTGCTTTCCAGATCACCTCCTGAGTCCTATAATTCAGGAACAGTTCAATTGTTTAACTGATAATGTTCCCTGTGATGCAAGTGTTTATTTTCTCGGGGACTTTAACTGTCCTGACGTCGATTGGGTTTCTCTTGAGTATTTTGGCCATCGCGCGGATTAAAAAGATAGGTCTGCTCTTATTACCCGATTTGTACTCCCTAATGAGTTTTTCACAAGTCAACAACATTACTAATAAGTACGGCCAGACGCTTGATCTTATCCTTTCGAACCGTCCCGGTGTCGTGATTAGTCATCATAACGAACCTCTCGTTCGTGAAGATGTTGACCACCCTTGCCTTAACGTGAATATAGCTACATCGAAATCTGCTGTTGCGACTTCTAAAACCATATCTTCTCGCCGCGACTGTGCAAATGGTGATACTAACGGCTTGGCTACTGCTATCGCCTCGACTGATTGGACGGATATCTACGCTTGTCAGGATGTTAACCACTGCGTTACTCTACTTACTGATATAATCCAGGATGCTTTGGACTTATTCATTCCGACTATTACCGCCCGATGCTCTAGATATCCTTCGTGGTTTTCTTTTAAACTACAATCCTTAATAAAAAATTAAAATTTCAACTTAGAAAATATCTGTATAAAGCCCTTGTCCGTCCTTGTCCTTGTCTGGTCCTTGTATGTGCCTCCGGTCTGGAATGTATATGGTGTGACTAAGTCCAATTTGATTGAGAATGTTCAAAGACATTTTATTCGAGTATGCTACCGTAGGTACATGTATCGGCGAGTTTTTTATAGTTATAAATCCTTGTGTGAAAGTTTTGGGTTGCAATCTCTGAGTGTGAGGGGTAGAGCTTTTGATATCCTGTTTCTGGTGAATTGTTTAGCCGGCAGGTTAGTCTGCTCTCCAGTGTAGGATCAGATAGTTATTTTACCCCCAGGTAGGCGTGCTGGCCGTCCTTTTTACACCAAAGAATTGTCGAATCTGTCCCCCATTGTCCGGTTTGTAAATATTGCTAACTCCTTGTCTGATTGTCCTCATATCCTGTCCCTAACTAACCTTATCTCCGTATTTCATCACCTATAGTTCTCTTTGATTTACCGTATATCATCACCACCGTATATCACCCTGTTTCATATCACTCTGTAAATTTTTTATGTCATCTTTATTCTAGTCCTTATTTAGATTTAAATTACTTTTTATTTTTATTTGCATTATCTAGTCTTAATCGTAGCTCATTTGTTTTGTCTTACACATTTTACTATTAAGACTTATTGTTAGAGATTTTTCTCTTTCTTTTATTTTCAAGAGTGCCTCTTAAGTGGCTCTGCTGTAAGAGGACTCTGTGCATTTTTTAATGTCAAATAAATAAATAAAAGAAGCTTATGGAAATGACCCTCTGTATTACTTATACTTCTTGCTGTCCATGTAAGAGTCGATAAAGAAATTGCCAGTATCAGCGCAGTATGCTATAAGAAATAGCATTTACAGTTCAGTTACACAAATGGAAGCCTCCCTAATGAATATCCCTTAAACATACAAGTTCAACATAGACAATCGCCAACCACAGCCAAGATCAGGAGTGTCTTGAGACAAGCCTTTACGAAACAGTAAAACAAATCCGTGAAGGAGGTGAAAAACGTGTGAGAAACCGTCAACAAAGAATAAGATTGTACGAATTTAAGCAATCTACTTGAAGTTTTAGAATCGAAGTTTAGAGATTGCGGAGATAGATCCTAAAATTTTGGACGATTTGTTAGACAATTGTGACGACGAATCTTTAGTGCTAGCGGAAACCGAATTGTGCGACCAATATCAGAGGAAGTTTTGCAAAGCTGGTAAAATGTTTAATATTGTTGAAAACAGTAGGGAAAAATGCTCGGTCATCAGTGATTCTGTCAATTGTGTTAATAGGATTCGACTCCCGAAGCTAGAGCTCTGAAAGTTTAATGGTGAGGTTCTGGACTATTACCCTTTTTGGGCCAGTTAGAGACAAGTTTGTATACTTAATACCAGCTACAGTGAAAGGGTCCAGATAGTCATTCCCCTAATAGCAGTTATTACGAGAAGGCAGTGAATGCTCACAAAAGCCGGTTTGGAAGAGAAATGCTTCTGATCAATGTGTACGTGAGGGAGCTTATTGGCTCTTGTTTTGACGAACAATAGTCATAAAACCACCTTAACTAGTCTCTTTGATAAGTTAGAGGGACACATTAGAGCGTTAGAGACGTTGGGTGTCACTTCAGACAAGTGTTAAGCGATGCTCTACCCACTAGTTGAATCCTGTCTTCCGGAGGATACTCTTCGTAGGTGGCAGAGATCTGGCTACTCACAGACTACATTGGCCAGCAAGACGTCTAAGGACAGGTTGGAGCTTCTTCTTGACTTCCTGCGACAAGAGGTAGAAGGTGAGGAAAGGTTGTCATTAGCCATGACTGGGTTCCCGCAGCCTTGACCATGGAGTGGCGACGACTTCCGAGAGGATCTGAGACAGCCTGAGGACACCATCTGCTGAGGCCCTCACTGTGGGTAGCAAGGGTGTAGGTAACAAGAATTATATTTGTATATTTTGTAAGGGGAACCATATTAGCCATATGTGTAAGAAAACTATGAAACTGGAGGATAGGTTAGAAGCTGTTAAAAGGGAAAGGATGTGTTTTTCTTGCCTTCAGCCTAACCACGTTAAGAGTCAGTGTAGGTCAGAAGTACGTTGCTTCAACTGTAATAGACGTCATTACACGATAGTGTGCCCTGTTGCAAAGCTAATGTGTCCACAGAGAATAAATGGGATATTAGAGAATCAGAAAATAAGCAAGCTTGAGTAAGTGATAAAGGAGTGGTAATGTTTGCTTAACTAGTCTGGGCAAACAGACCTTGTCACAGACACTCCTAGTGAAAATCCTATGTGGTAAAAGGGAGGTTATTGTACGGGCACTAGTAGACACTGCTAGTCAACGCTCCTATATCACTGATAAATGTGTAATTCAGTTGAGTCTAGCTTCAAGAGAGAACACAGTCTATTTGGTTGCATTAAAGTCGCTTCAAAGGAGTCTAAATTGTATTATATAAATGTGAGTAGTTAAGAAGGTAACAACACAAATATTGTAGTGGCTATTTTTTTTTTCCTTCATGTATAAGTACCTAATATTGTTAGCAGTACCTGTGTTGTTAGCTTATTCTAAAGTACTGATACATTTTTTTTCTTATATAATTGTGCCTTTACCATGATCTAAATTTGTTAGTAGTTTCTTGAGAGGGTCACTTTTGTAGTCATTTTAATTTTTGTAAACTTATTGTTTAAATTACTCAAACAACAATTGTTCCTTATATATATATATATATATATATATATATATATATATATATATATATATATAAAAAGACAGCATATATATAATGCAAAAGACAGCATCAATTAATATATATATATATATATATATATATATATATATATATATATATATATATATATATATATATTAATTGATGCTGTCTTTTGCATTATTAATATTTCTATTATTTTTACTTTATTCAAAGAACCAATTTGTTTCTTCCATAGGTATTTGTATGTGATCATTTTTTTTTTACCATGATATAGTGTTGAAGGTAACTTCTAAGACGCCATATTTTTTTTTTTTTTTTTTTTTTTTTTAGTTTTTTAAAAAAAATATTTATAAGCTTCATTTTTTATTCACTCTGAACTACTTGTTTCTTTTTTATATTATATTAATTGATGTTGCCTTATATTTTATAAACCTGTTATTAATAAAAAATAAATTGTTTAAATGATTTGTTTGTTTTATTATTGGCTAATCTATAACAATAAGTTTTAATTTATAGCCAAGTTCCTATTTATGAACTTACTGAGCAATATGTGGTACAGCATAAATATGTACCATAAGACCACTTAAAGAAAAAATGTGTATATAAGAATTTTATCTCCAGTGGCTTTGTGGTACAATATTTGTACCAGCTATTTTTTTGCTTTTATTTTTACCCACCTGAATGAAAAAGATCTTAATTTAGATTTTTATTCTATTTTATGATGTCATTTGTCAAATGGGCAACACTGCTGTCAAAATGTTTAGAATTTTTTGTTTGGGAATTGGGGTCCTAGAGGTGGTCCACGTTATGTACCAGAAAGCCTTAAAGGGTTAAAGAGTGAGTGGAAGGATGGTGTGATTGAAGAAGTGTATAGTGATAGCATAAGTGGATTTTATTTACCTCATGTTGAATGCGCTCTAATTTTATACAGGATTCGAAACATTTAAATAAAGAAGTTAAAAACATTGAACCAAAGAATGTGAAGTGAGTCAAAATTATAAAAAAATTATATTCAAGAAGTGCACTTGCCAGAAGAGCTGTGTAAAAGTTACACATGACAGTGTGCTTGAAATTAACAGGGAACGATTAAAGTTGCATAGAGTCAAATCAAAATCTGAATCTGAACTTGATGAATCCGAATCTTCAATGTCTGATTATTCAGATGAAGATCCACACTACATTAATGAAAGTTAATCTGATGATAGTTCATCTAGTTCAAGTGCTCTCAATGAAAGTCTCGCTGGTTCCGCTGAAAGTGAAACTGAAGATGCAACCATTGCTGATCCACATAATGGTATAAATAATGTTGAAGAAGGATGTAATATCAGAAAAGGAAAGAAGAAGAAAGAGGATCCTATAAATTGGAAAAAAATAAAGCAAAGATCTTAAGAAATTCTAGGAAAGTTTACACTTCGACTTCATCAAGTGCAGTAAAGTTTACAGCAAAAAAGCTAGGTCCTGTTTCAGCACTTGTAGATATAAGTGCAGTTTAAAAATAAGTTATGATCAAAGAAAAATTTGACAAATACTGGGCTCTTGGAAGTATAACACTTCAGCGCGAATTCATATTGAGGTGTATATCTCCAATTTATTCTAGATATTCCTATAAAAAGAAAGGATGCACAAGGCAATATAATCACATCTTCTTTTTCACTGTAGATGACGGCAAAGTCCGGGTATGTAAACAATTCTTCAAAGCTACCCTTGACATTAATGACCGTCCTATTAGGACGGTTATTAGTAAAAATAGCAAAGGATTTATGTTAGAAGATCTAAGAGAACACATGGTAAAGATCTAAGAGAAAACATGGCAAACAACCAACTATAGATCAGGCCATATGAAAGGCGTAATTTCCTATATTTCTAGTATAACAAGGGTCGAAAGCCATAGTCGAAACCACTAACAAATAGAATACATAGAAGGTGACAAGATACTGGGAGATTTACCTCGAGATTATGTTAAAGACTGCATTAAAAATAAGATTTCATACGCTAACTTGACGATATTCTCAAGAATATATCAATAATTTTAATATCTCTTTTTTTCACCATCTAAAAGACCAGTGTGATTTGTGCGCTTCTTACAAAAGTACGGAAAAATAAAATAAAAAACTATTAAAGAAAAATAATATTCAGAACATTTAAAAGAAAAAAATTAGCGAGAGGAATCCTACCGACTGCGCCATGTGATGTGTGGAGTGGGGAGTCTAAGAAGTGACCTCTGAGACTATAGATTCTAGACTGAATGTATTTAAATCTAATAGAGTACTGTTTAGGCTCCGCCTATTCATATTAAAATATGATCTCTGACACACAGTTTTGGAAAACCAGGCCGATAGACTTCCCTCTTGGTTGCGACCTTTTTGGGGATATCTTGACCGGCACTATTCTTACTGTCCATCCTGACATGCCAAGCTACTGGGCACCATATTTGGTTACTCGGCCTTAGGTCGCATCGGTGACTTAGCGGAAGTTACGCACTTGTCCACTTTGCACTCCGAAGCCTCAAAGCAACCTTCGGACTTAGAAATTGACTTACAGCGCTTTGGGAATTAGAAGAGCCTCCTACAGCAAAGGCTAATAATCCAGAGGAAGACAAATGTGAGCAATTGTTTCGGGAAACCACTTATCGCCTTCCCTGTGGTCGATACGTCGTTCGTTTACCTTTCAGGTCATCAAAGCCTCAGTTTCCTGGCTCTAAAGGTATGGCACTTCGCCGGCTTTCTCCCTTGGAAAGCAAGTTAGAACGAAGTCCCTTATTAAAGCTAAAATATCATGACGTTTTGAGAGAGTAGACTTAGGTCACATGACCCCGGCCAAAATTCCTGGTAAGATCTTAATCCCTCATCATTGCGTGGTTAAAGGTGAAGGGTCGGACATCAAAGTCAGGGTAGTTTTTGATGCAGCCGCTCGTACATCATCTGGATCCCTCAACGTTTCATTACTCACCGGCCCTAAGTTACAAGCAGACCTGACTGTTACACTTCTTAATTTCAGTCAACCTAAGTTTATTTTCACTGCTAACGCGGTCAAGATGTTCTGGCAGATTCTTGTACATCCGGAAGATAGGACATTTCAACACATCCTGTGGCGATTCAACGTAGATGATGAAGTGCAAGATTATGAACTGAATACCGTGTCATTTGGAGTCTTGCGCTCCATACCTGGCTCATCGAGCATTCCGTCAGCTGGTTATCGATGAAGGTGAAGAGTTCCCTCTAGCTGTTCGTGCCTTGTCGGGAGACATGTATGCCGACGACATAGCCACCGGCGCTGACACCCTGGAAGCAGCAATCATGACAGCAAAGCAAATTGTTACCCTTACGGGAAAGGGCGGGTTTAGCCTTAGTAAATGGGCTACTAATGACTCCCAAATTTTAGACGCCATTCATCGACACGATTTCATCAATCATCCCGATCTTGTACCTCTGGAGATCTCCGACACTGCCTCCATAGAAATTCTAGGACTCCAAGGGGACCCGCAGGCGGACGAATGTATGTATTGCATCCGCCCTCCCCCCCATTAATAGCACAAAGAGAGGAGTATTATCTGCAGTGGCGCAGATATTCGACCCGTTAGGTTATCTCAGTGCTACGGTGATTATGGCAAAGGTTATCATTCAAACTGCCTGGAAACGCCAGTAAGGCTGCGATACTGCGTTTCCTCCAGATTTGCACGATCAGAGGAAAACATTGGTAGAAGAACTTCCTCTTCTGAGCGCCCTCAGGATTCCGCGTCGGGCTCTTTCGGATAATCCTGTATCCCTTCATCTGCTAATATTTGCCGACGCCTATGAAAAGGCCTACTGTGCCACTGCTTTTCTTCATGCTACATACCCCTCAGGGGTGTCTACGAACTTAATCATGGCCAAGACAAAGTTGGCTCCAGTCAAGGTTGTCTCTATACCTCGACTTGAGCTTTGTGCAGCGCTACTAGCAGCTCGTCTCCTACAATCTCTAGAGTCCTTCAGCAAATGATTGCCTCTGCGCCCTATTATTAAACTTTTTTCAGACTCATCATGTCACCTCGGAAGACAACCCCTGCGATTTAGGTTGCCGTGACGTTTCTTCTAGCAACCTCCTCAACAACGACCTTTGGTTCCAAGGTCCTACTTGGGCCAAACTTAAACCAGAACTGTGGCCCATACAAGATCAACCCGCTCTACCCGAGGAGATCCCCAAATGTAAGAACGCCGTCACTGGCTGTTTACTTATTATATGTTCAACTGCTACTCCACCGTTGATAGCATAGATGGAACGGTTTTCCTCCTTTTTAAGATGATAAACTTCTTAGCTTACATCCTATGTTTCACAAGTCCCCGGAACGGCGTCCAAGCCGTCAGAGAGGATCCTTAAGCTTGTCTGAGATACGACAAGCCACTAGTACAGCTATAAGAGCCATACAAGCCTTCTACCTTTTCAACAGTACCACAATAGCAGCAGCCAAGGACTTACATCCCATTCCTAAAACTCTAGCCGGGTTACATCCTTTCTTCGACGAGGCGGTGTGCCTCAGCACCAAAGCCGCCCACTTAAAAGCTGTCGCAGCGCTAAGTAAAGAGGCTTTTCTGGCTGCCCTGGACATGCTTATAGGTCTCCGAGGACTTCCAGAGCGGATCTTCCCTGACAATAGCACTAATTACGTTGGAACTGCCCACACACTTTGAAGGAGCTGTATCATTCGTACAACGATACCTCCACACAGTCAACAGTACGTTCCCACTGTTTGCAAAGGGACATTGACTAGGCCTTCACACCGCCGACGGGCGCGTCGTTCGGAGGAATTTGGGAAAGTGTAGTCAAGTCCGCCAAGCGCCTTCTTAAAACAATATACGGTGAGAACCGCCTTACCTTTGAGGAGCTGTCTACATGGTTAATCAAGGTTGAGGCCGTTCTGAACTCCCGTCCTCTTTTTCCCCTTTCCAGTGACCCCAGCGACCGTACATATCTCTTCCCTGGCCATTTCTTAATTGGTTCCTCCCTCCTGGCCGTCCCCGAGCGGTGGCTCATAGATTCACCAGAAAATCTCAGGATATACTCCTGTATATATGTTTGCTTCAAGTCAACACCACGATGCACCACACCCCTGAAGATGCTTCCACTAGTGGAAGCGAAACGTCGGATTTCAACCCCTTCGTGACACGGATTTCACCGGAAACCCAAGCTGTTTATGACGAATCTACCCGCGGAAGCCTACGGACCATCTTAGAAGTTCCTTACAATGTAGAGCCTGTTTGTTCACATTGAAACTCAAAGACGTAAATTTGGGAAGGTAGCATCCAGGTTATGACTCCACAATCCACCACGTCCTCCTTCCTTAGCCCACCGGGTGTAACCACCGCTGCACCTCTCTAACCTAGACTCAGCTCTCCCCAGCAGTTTCCAATCAAGCCTCAGCTCTCCCCAGCGGTTTCCAATCAAGCTCCTTCAGTGCTTAATTTGGGTAAGGTAGACCGGCGGAAACCTTCCCAAGGTGGTTACCTTTTACGAACATGCCGGCGTAAGTACTTCATTATTTTATCATAGCTTATAATTATTATTCAGTCCAATTTACTACTGCATTGGACTGTCAACGGTGTAGAGCAGTGTAACCTCGTCTGAGTGGAATTATAGTCGCAGCACTGCCGAGTCAAGCCGGATCTCGAAGAAGGAGACGTCACGTCGTTCCTGGCGATCGTCTCTACGGACCAGGCCATCTAGACGCACCGGAGTTACCGTACTATTTAAATGTCAATGTCAATCAGTATAGTAGTGTAGTGACCTGGCCCGTCACTCACCTTTTGTACTATGTATTTATTATGTTATTTACTTGCTTGTTATTCATTTTATTTAGAGCTCACTTTTTGTATTGCTTGCATGTTGCTTTGCATAATTCAATTAATTATACGCTGCATTGTGATATTGTTTATTAGCTTATTATTTACGATTACACGCCTTATTTTCTCCCGGCTTTGGCTTACCACAGGGATTCTCTCCTCTGGAGTGTTAGGTTCCCTTCGGTACCCATATATGAGTCCGCCTCCTACGGGCCGAGACAAGTACAGTAACAAATAATTTAGATTGGGGGCATATTACACACTGGTAGGGCGAAGTACACAGAATGAATAAATTTCCTATAAGATCTGACGGTAAAATGACAAAAGAGTCACGTGGTTCATATGAATATTGGTGTGACAAGAATAATGACATCATCGGAGTTACCTGGAAGGATAACAATACTGTAAAAGTTTTGTCGAATCATGAAGGTGTATTATGATTGCAAAGCGTAAACAGATGGTCAAGGCATAGAAAAAAGAAAGTATCCATTAGTCAACCATATTGCATCGCAAAATATAACAAATTTATGGGAGGTGACTGGCTAATAAACATATATAGGATCAAAGTACGAGGTGTAAAATGGTATTTACCCACCACGCATCTGTTGGATATGACAATAGTGAATGCCCACACTCTGTATAATATGGCTAATGTTAATACGGAGTTAAGGAGATGTATAGCAAGGACGTATTTACTAACTTCGTCAATTTCAAATCCAAGGAATAGTGGAAGACCGTGTCTACAGTAGGGTGGGTCGAAAAAGCAAAATTTTTGAAAATTCAAAAAACGCCCCTCCAGAAACTTGCCATATTGGAAGAAAGTCCCGAGGAAAAAATTTGAGCCAAATCGGACTTCACTTAGGTCTCCCGAGGGGGGGTTGAAGTTTGGAAATTTTCGAAATTTGGAAAAATCGCAGCTTTAACAGGGTTTTTCGACATTTTTGCGTGCTAAACTACTTTAATATATATTTAATGTATATTTTCGTAATCTACGATGCTCATTGTATAATAGAAACCCCTAAAATATTACGTAACTTCATTATTTTTTATTATAATACATGACATATATACAAAAAAATCTATTATTACCAAAAAAAAGTTTTTGGAAAAAATCATTCAAATTTGGTTAAAAGCTTCCATGCCCAACAATTCACAGACAAGAGTGATCAACCGCCTTTTGAAATACCACAAAAAATATGAAGATTTAAAGAAAATTGCATTGAAAAAAACAAATATACCGAGTTCCAATACTAATAAAATAAAACAATTTGTTGAAGATTCGCAAAAATTATTCTGCATAAGTGCCTGCGAATGTACATTACGCCGAAACACTATCTTCTTCGTCTGATACTCCAGCCAGTACCACTAATTCTGAGTTTGAGATCAGTTGCTCGCAACAAAGGATTTTTTCTGAGACACCTACTTCTCAAATGAGGATATTTCTTCCAACTTTAGCAGAAATAGCCGTAAGAACAGGAGTTTCAAAAAGAGCGGCAGCAGTGATAACCTCTGGGGCCCTAAATGACGCTGGAGTTTTACAACCAGACAGTTCTTGTAGTGTCATTGATCACAGCAAAATTCGTAGAGAGAAACAACTGAAGTGTAAAGAAATTAAGAAACTAGAAGAAACAAATGATATTGTGTTATCAGGTTTATACTTTGATGGTAGGAGGGATGACATGGTTAAAGTGTCAATCAAAAAAGGCGGAAAGCTATATAAAGTGAAAGGAAAACATGTCGTGCTCATACGAGAACCAGGCTCGAGTTACTTGGATTTTGTTTCACCTATAAGCGGAAATGCTGAAAGTTTGGATTCCTCAATTTTTACCTGCCTCAAAGAAAAAAATATAGATACCTCTAATTTAATGGTACTGGGCTGTGATGGGACCAACTTGAACACAGGCATTAGAAGAGGAGTGATAAGACTTGTCGAGTGCCGACTTGGACGACCTCTTCAGTGGTCTATATGCTAGTTACATGCCAATGAATTACCACCACGTCATCTAGTGGAACATTTAGATGGCAAAACTAAAGGTCCATACTCCTTTTCAGGACCTATTGGATCAGAACTTTTGCAATGCGAAACCATGGAAGTAGTCGACTTTGAGGCAGTCGACTGATGAGAATATTGAAATACGAAAGGACGGATGGAAGAGAATCTTCACTGCGAGAAGTAACCGTGTTGAAAATAAAGAAGCAACAGCTTTTACAGTTCCAAAAATTAATTTAGACGCTACGAGTTATGTTGAAATAATAGACTGGAGCTCAATAAAAGTGACGGAACCTCCACTAACAAAACTGATTTCCACAGCAGAGATCATGGCAGCAGTTTCAGATGGTTGGAAGCCTCAAATTGACTTAAAATATCCCTGTCATACTCAGGCCGTTGAACGCTGTGTGAAATTAGTCACAGGCCCCTCCACTCCAGTTCATAAAGCAGAGGATCGTCATTTTTAAATTATTCAAACCCAAATAAATAGAAATAAAATACCAAGATTCAAAAGTAAAAATGATTTTAACGCATAGATAAATTGAATATAAAAATATAATATGTTTGTTAATAGTTTTGTATAGTATATAATAGTTAGGTTTTTTTTTTTTAAATTAAATGATATTTATATATGACAAGTGTCAAATTTTCAAAATTTTAAAAAGGGGGGAGAGGGGGACTATAGGAGCTCGAATGCAGCCACTTCCACGTGGTGAGCCCTGGTAATTATTTTTGATTCTATACTGGTTAAAATAAAAAAATAAGCTAAGAGCTTATAGTACACAGGCCACCATAATAAGTAAGTCGCTGATTGATAAAGTTTTCTTACCTTATGGAATCGCTTATTTATGCCTTGTCCACCGATGAATTGGGTATATGGCAACTGGGCGCTGGGCCATTTCTTTTTTGTTGACATGCCAAACTTGCCCTTCTGCGGAAACATTGAAAAGAGATAGATAAAGTTTTGATTTTCATAGGATCGTTTAATTAAATTATTTAAAAAACAGTGGTACACGTGGCCACCGATAAGAGTGGGCCGTTTGGGGTGGCCACCGCCCCAAACATATCGCTCTGCGGGGACGTTGAAAAGAAAACGGCCCACTCGTATCGGTGGCCACCTTTACCACTGTTTTTGAAATAATTTAATTAAACGATCCTGTGAAAATCAAAACTTTATCTATCTCTTTTCAATGTTCCCGCAGAAGGGCAAGTTTGGCATGTCAACAAAAAAGAAATGGCCCAGCACCCAGTTGCCATATACCCAATTCATCGGTGGACAAGGCATAAATAAGTGATTCCATAAGGTAAGAAAACTTTATCAATCAGCGACTCACTTCTTATGGTGGCCTGTGGACTATTATTTAAGCTGGAAAAAATGTTTAAATTTTATAGTTTTCAAGCTGTCATTTATATATGTCATATGTTATAATAAAAAATAATGAAGTTGCGTAATATGTTAAGGGTTTTTATTATACAATAAGCATCGTAGATTACGAAAATATACATTAAATGTATATTAAAAGTAGTTTAGCACGCAAAAATGTCGAAAAACCCTGTTAAAGCTGCGATTTTTCCAAATTTCGAAAATTCCCAAACTTCAACCCCCCCTCGGGAGACCTAAGTGAAGTCCGATTTGGCTCAAATTTTTTCGTCGGGACTTTCTTCCAATATGGCAAGTTTCTGGAGGGGCGTTTTTTGAATTTTCAAAAATTTTGTTTTTTCGACCCACCCTAGTCTACAGACAGCTGCAGCTATAAGAGTTCCTGAAGCAGTTCGGAATCAAAAATTCAACTTCCCAGAGTAGACGAACGAAGGCAAGCAGAGAAATGCGCTGTTTGCAAAAAAAAAAACACAACTAAGCAATGTCAGCTTATACCTAGAATGTGTTGAAAAAAAAGCATTCCTAAACGGTATTTTTTTGGAACCATCAAAATATTTTTATTTTGTGTTATTTATAGTATTTTCGAGTTTTCCAACCTAAACTCGAGCCCCCAACCTCCACCTCCAGAACATTGGCCTCCCTACAATCTACGACCTCGGCGCGGCGTAAGGTGGACTACCGGCAGCTGGCAGGTCAACACGGGCCGTAGACGACTCCTCCGTTTCCCCATTCCCCCAATTACCCCATTTTTTTAAATACCTCTCTCTCTCTACTGACTTACTAACTGACTTATTTTGTTTATATTTAAAACTTAATATTGTTTCATGAATAATTGGCTAATTCTTTCTCATGAACAAGTTGAAAGCTTTTAAAAAGTTTTCTTCAAACCCAAGAAAAATGATTTCAGTATAAGACAATGTTACATGTAACTAGAATTGGTTTTTTTTTTTTTTTTTTTTTTTTTTCAAGCAAATAATTGTAATAACTACCATAATAAAGCACTGCTATAATTATATATTATTTATTATTTTCTTAAATATTTGGGTTCATTCACCATTTCTATCCTGAAATGTCACAACCAGAATGACTGTGGCTTGCCCCCCCCCCCCTCTTCACCCCCAGTTTTGATCCTGGGTACGCCCTCGATCCGGCAACCTAGCCCCTGCCCGGGCTGTCGACACGTGGACATCAGGCTGGTGCTGTGGCGCCTGCCGGACGGTTTGGTGGCGTATAGAGGAACGCCAACACAGGAAAACACCCCCTCCCCCAACTTGCCACCACCCGACGTCAGAGAGGAGGAGTGAGAGCAGTAGGCCCAATTCCGGGTCCTACGTAAGTATGTATTATTATTAGTTTAGATAGCAACCCTTTCCCATCACAGACCTTATACACGGCCCATTGGAAGAAATAAAAATTTTTTAAAATAATTTTTATAAATTTCTTTTCGAGTTTTTAATATTTCAACTTAACTATTTTGCTTGTATTTTTTATTTTCGATTTTTTAAAAAGTATTTGTATTTTAAATTAGTCATAATTTGACTTTTTTTTTTTTTTTTTTTTTATAAGTTTTCCTTATTTTAACCTAGTCATAATTTGACTACTTAGTTCACACTTTTTTTTCATTTTAAATTTGATTTTTTTTTTTTCTTCGCGTGACGTCACGACCGGGCAAAACATTCCGAGTCCGAGTCCTGCTTCGCTACAGCCAACATCAGTGTTTGATATTTTAAACAGCCGCAATTTATTAGGGAAATGTTTCAAAGCCGGTTTGGAATACAAAAACAAAGAATTAGTATTCCAAAGAATAGAGGATTGCATATGTTATATTAAGTCATTGAAATGTGCAAAAAAATTGCGAACCTCTTCACTTGAGCCAAAGAAAAACCGGTATCATTGGGATAGCGCAGAGTCTCAAGTCGATGATGGAAATATAAAAAGAATATAACTGCAAAAAAATTTGGAAGTATTTTTTAGTTGCGTCAGGAGTATAGGTGGGCACAACAACAAAGAACTGCTAAACACTTCCAAGCAACCTCTACGAGTGGTTGCTAATGCATATGGCAGTCACTTCGTCCCTGCAAGCAAACTACGTTGAACAGAGCCTTACTCCCATTTTATTAGTAGGCTCAGGTGGAAAGAAGAGGGCTTTGGACTTGGACCAGTTAATACTTGAAAATTATGAGGAAGACGACCACAATTATTGTATTACCAGTTCTTTTGATGTTCTCAAGTTAGGATAACATATAAAGGATGTTGTCCAGTACATTACAGGATTTGTGGTAAAAAAAATTAAAAAATCCTTAAATTGTGAAACTTGTGTGAAAGCTCTTGAATCTGAGACAGAAGGCAGATTTATTAATATAAAGAATTATTCTTCAAGGATGTCCTTAATTCAACCCTCAGACGATGTTGTTCACGTCTGCAAGATAGCGGAGTCTGAAATCAGGATAGTGGAGAAAACGGATGCATTGAATGAAACAAATTTATTATTAAAGCTTATTACAAATATATTAAAGAATGTGCTTGGAGCTGTGTTCCACGATATAAACTATCATATGTTTAAAACAGATGTGCAGTCAAACCACATCCATGTATTAATAAAAATAATTTGTTTAAATTACTGCTGAGGCTGCATCACACCTGGAAGCGCCTTGAGAAAGACAGAAGTAGGCTAAGAAACCGTTTAACTAAGACCATTTTGTTTAGAAACCAATAGATGTTATTATTATTTTAAATTAGTTATTATTACATATTTCAATTTGATTAAATTTCAAACTCAATTCAAATCGTTAATGTATAATTTACCTTTATTTATTTAAATTTAGTTATTATTTTAATTTAATTACATTTCAGTTTTTCTATTACAAATTTAAATAGTCTATTCTTATTATTTTAATTTAATTATTATGTGAACGTTACATGGCATTCGTTTTTTCCAGTTATTATGTCATAGTTATATTATATAGTTTTTGTTTAGTTGTTATTTTACTTGAATTATATTTTAAATAGTCTATTCTTATTATTTTAATTTAATTATTATGTGAAAGTTACATGATATTCCTTTTTCTCAGTTATTACGTCATAGTTATATTATATCGTTTTTTAGTTGTTATTTTACTTGAATTATATTTTAGATTGAAAAAAAAAATCAAATTGTGTAAATTTATTTATAAAACAAATATATATATTTTTTAATATTTTGTTTTAATCACAAAAAGTATGTACATTAATTTCAATGAATAATATGGTAAAAACATTCCTATTTACTTATAATTTATCTCTTTAAACATTCAAAGGATAGAACCTTATACATTTTAACATTCACAATTACATTTATATATTATAAAAAAAAGAAAAAAGTGTGGGGCCCTATATCTCTCCATGTTAAACTGGTAGTTCTTGCCCGTTCGTGACGTCATAGCCCAGGAAAGATGTTGGTCTCACTGAGTGAGAGAAGGGGCGTGTCTATATACATATATACATTATACATGGTCTAAGGGCTGAACTATCAGTATCTTTGTGGACGGGGCTATGATGACGGCTCAAGCAAGGCCGGGAAATATAAAGGAGTGCAGGCTGCAGGCCCTTATTTTAAATAAACGACCTCTAGCTGTGTATACCCACTGTTTCAGTCACTCTTTGAATTTATGCATTTTTAAGTCATGCGATACTCCAATCGATACTACAAACATGATGGAGAATGTGGTTTCAGTTTCAGTATTCTTGTCCGCCTCTGCAAATAGAAAACAATTATCTCAAAAGAGTTATATCACAGCTGCCATTTACAGAGTCTAAGGCGGCTTTCACACTGCGTGCGAGACCGATTCCGCTTGAGAAGCAAATACATGTATTAGCAATGTATTAGCATGGCTCTATTCACATTAATCGCTGAGTGAGACCGGGCCGAGCGAGACCGAGCCGACTCGGGCGTTTTTTTCGAGCGTTGTTGTTAGCTAAGCGTTTTGGGCGACCGAAAACGCTTTTCGGCGGCCGAAAACGCTTAGCTAACAAAAACGGTCGAAAAAAACGCCCGAGTCGGCTCGGTCTCGCTCAGTCTCGCTCGGCCCGGTCTCGATCGGAGTTTAAAGTGAATAGACCCATGCTAATACATGTATATGCTTCTCAAACGGAATTGGCCTTATTCGGTCTCGCTCGGTCTCGCACGCAGTGTGAAAGCCGCCTAAGAAGACAAAGTTAAAAGCTATGAGTCCAACAAGGTGGGTGGATAGACATGACACACTAATTACTTTCAAGGAGCTATTGGCCCCGACCAATACCTTACTTGATGAACTGTCAAGTAGTCGGGAAGTCAACGCAGAAACGCCTAGCAAAGCCTGTGTGTTTTGTTCAGCTGTCCGAAGGGGAGACTTCATAGTAGCCTTAGGAACTGCAGCATACTGTTGTACTCGTATAACTCAAAGACTAAGCGAACAGCTACAAATTCCTAAAATTGATTAATCAGCCATAAATCATATCAATAGTGAAATAGACGTGATCAAAAACCTGAGGAGAGAATAAGTAGAGTTTGGAAGCATTTTTGAAGACGCTGTTAAAGTTGCAGAAGGTATTGGAAGTGAAATAGCCATGCCTAGAACTTGCTCAACCCAGACCAAACAAGAAAATGTCCCTTTAAACACTGATGAATACTTTAGACGAGTCGTATTTATTCCTTTTCTGGATCATTTTATTGTCGAGTTAAAAGTAAGATTTTCTCAAAATTTTCGCACCATACTACCTCTTGAAGGTCTTATTCCTGCTTTCAGTTTCAAATACAGTGACGATGAAGTAATCCATTCATCCAATAAATATGAACAATTTTTGGAGAGTTCTTTGCTCGTAATGAAAACGTTGCTGAAACTGTGGAGGAAAAGGTGGGAAGACTATATTTAAAAACCTTGAAGCATTAAAGAACTGTGACAGGAATTTTTTCCCAAACATATTCGTTCTCCTTCAAATTTTTGGGACTATCCCTGTCACTACAAGCACACCTGAAAGGACCTTCTCTAGCCTAAGGCGAATTAAAACTTATTTACGAGACACAATGAGCGAGGTGAGACTCAATAAATCAGCTCTTTCAAATATCTACAAAGGGAGATTTACAATTTTACTGTCATTAGCTGTAAATAGCTCTTGGGCTGAACGAGCAATGAGCAGAGTCAAAATAATCAAAGGCTCAGGCCTACAGTGGGAGACACAAGTGCAGAAAGAAGCATAAAAGAATGATGATGTCAAACTGGACTGAAGAAGGATAATTTTAAAACTAATTTTTTAATTTTTTCATTAACATTGTTTCAAATTATCATTGTATTAACAACCTTTAGTTTCTTAAGCGTTGTCCAGGTAATCTCTTACCTAAAATATGTTTTGCTTTAAGTAGAATACTATATATATATATATATATATATATATATATATATATATATATATATTGTAATGGGGAAAGCGCGGCCTAGGACCTCTAAAATGTAAATATGTATTTGTATAATTTCAAAGTAAAAAGAGCCAGTAGAAATGAGTCTGAACTAAGGAGGACAGCGCGCTCTGACATTCTGACTCGGCCTGTCCCACATCGGTGTGGCCCGGGGAAGGAAGCCTGGACGCGGGGGGGTTAAAGTTCGGGGAGTCAGTCGAGTGCAAGCTTGGAGTGAATAAACTAGTGTGTATCAAGTGCAGGCTGGACTGACGCAGTATGGAGTATATTTGGTGTGGCTACTTCGTTTAAATTCGTTGGTGTAGTTTTTTTGTGGAGTTTATGAGAGAACTTTTTGAATCCATTATGAAGGTGATTATTAAAATTGAAGAAAATTATTAAATGGATGGCTATTATTTTAAGTAATTTGGAGTAAGAAACGTTTATTGTAAGTACCAGATTTATTTTACTATTATTTATTCTTTTATTGTCGGAGATTTGGGTTGTGACTCAGAGTAGGTTCATGTATTAAGTCACCTATATCCCAAATTTAAAGTTTTTGTATCACAAAGTTGTTTGTAAATTGTACATCGGAGCCCATTCTAACTTTATAGAGCAGAATATTTTAATATTATTTTTGTAAATTGTACATCAGAGCCCATTCTAACTTTATAGAGCAGAATATTTTAATATTATTTTTGTAAATTGTACATCAGAGCCCATTCTAACTTTATAGAGCAGAATATTTTAATATTATTTTTGTAAATTGTACATCAGAGCCCATTCTAACTTTATAGAGCAGAATATTTTAATATTATTTGATATTGTTGATCATTTGGAGAAGATTAGAACAGACTCAATCCACAACTTACCTTTTGTCTTTTGCTCTTAAAGTGAAATAATATATTATGAATATTTTGGTCCTAAATCCACGACGACTTGTGAGCAACTTTTAGTACCAACAATTTTTAGAAATTATCTTTATTTTTTATTTTATTAGGACTTACAGAGAAGACTAAGTGTAGTGTAGGTACTTCGGCCACTAACTTCTAATTCTGAAGTCATTATTTAATTAATTTATGCTTAAATCGTTCCCCAAAAGGCAGACAAGCTTTTGGTATAAATATCTTTTAGAAGATTATTTTATTTTTTCAGAAAATCATAAATTTAAAGACGAGAGTCTGAGGGTCAGTTTGAATAACAATTTTCTTGAAGATTTAAGTGATTATTTTAATTTATATTTGGGTGTAAATATTTCCTGGACTTCAGAGATTATTTCTGCATCTTATTATATTATAATTAGATTCAAATTAGAATTATTTCCTTTCTTTTTGTTGATAGAGCTGAGAAGGTTCAGTTGGATTATATTTGAAACATTTTCCTTACTCCCTTTCATTCGGTGCGAGTTCCATATTATATTATATTTTATGACTGATTAGGTAGTCTATTTTTTTCTTCTGTTTTTGTATTTCTGTTAAATTTAAAACTTTTTAAACAATTTTTGAGGCGGTTTTATTCAATTTTATTAATCTTAGGTAGGTTTCATTTTAATTACCAACGCCGAGGGAAATATCCCTCTTTGTCAGTGCTGCCAACCTGGAATTTGTCCCTACAAAACAAATTTCTCTCCCTCTCTTAAGTTTGTTGACAACAGAAAGAATAAAATATCCCTACGAAGTCTATTTGAATAATTATTATTCTACGTATTATTATAATTTTTCGTACATCTTTTTGAGAAGTTACTCGTATATTATTTATTATTTTTATTAGTTGAAGGAAGTCGAATTTTAATTTAAAATTAGTATAGTAATTATTATGCTAATTAAAGATTATTTCATTTATTTTATTGTTCCTTCTTTTGCCTTTTTGTGTAGACAAACAAATTAGGTTTGGAAAGTTATTATTTTTTTTGTTTTCTCTCGTTGTTTTTTTTTTATTTATTATAAATCAGGTAAAGCCTGATAAGCTGATTTATTGGTTTTCTCATGTACATGTCAGCCCTGGAAATCTTGTACTAAAAAATTTCTTGAGCCAATATGTATTAACTTTTTGTCAAATTGTTTATTTTATTTTTACATGACATTTGACCTTGGTTCTACTTGTTGACTTATAATCATACAATTCTCATTTGGATTATTAATTTCTATTTAATTTGATTTGAATTAAATAACTGTATTTACATACAATTTAAATGGTTTACTTATTATTTATTAACCCTTTCAGGACTGTAGTCGGAGATCTCCGCGAAAAAAAAGTAGTGCCACAAAGACTGTAGTCGGAGATCTCCGCGTCGATCTTTTTTTTCCTTACTTTTAGGCCTAGGACTGTTTCATAAGTTACATTTAGCGCTTTCTAGTATTAGTCCGAGGTACTATAAGTCTTCTAAAAGAGTCGTATAGATGGAGCTGAGGGTATCTAATGTACAGAGACCTTCAAATGCCTTTTTGCCATGGCGCCATACTAAAATGCCACATTTTGCCATATTTGGGCCAAGTTCTGAGAAAAAATAGAAATATTCTAATATTCTAAGGGGTTCTGCTACAACCCATAAAACCAGGTATGACACGCCCTTGCAGGGCAGGATACCAAGGTGCTGAGGATTCCCCAAGTGACGCGACGTGAGGGATTCCTATCTTAGATATTTACATAGAGAGATATTTTTGAACTAAAGGCACGGTCTGCCTTCATGCGTTCGCCCTTTTTTTATTCATAGCACCTTGTTTTTCTCATACATTTTACACGTCCTTATTCTTTACAAATAAATTTTCCTTCCCTTTATACTATACCTGACCTTTGTAATCCCTATGCCAGCCGGTCTTCCCAACCCCTTTAGATTTGTCGTAAACACGGTCCTGTTACAATAACACATAAGTCCCTTAGTTATTTCTCTGGTTCAGTCCAATTTTAGACACCAACCTGTTACCTTTACAAATACATTCGCTCTCAAAACATTTACTTTGACTTTGCTTGCTCTTGGAATTCTTTGCTCTCATTTCGTGTGTTATTTATTGTGATTTGATCGTTTCGACCCGGCTTGTTTTTTGACTTCTTTTCTTGTTTTGATTTTATACTTCATATATAAAATCTGGTATATTATATACTACATACATTTTTGTATATATTTATATAAATTTGAGTTTATCAACGATGTCTGATAATAATGTAAGACGTGTGTGGACGGAGGAACAACTGTTAGAACTTCTTTCAAGAAGTGATAGTGAAGAAGAATTTGCAAGTTGTTCAGAAGATGAAGAAGGGGTCTTTTCGAGAGCTCATCCAGATATTAGAGATGTGGAAAGCGACAGCGAGCAGCTATTGGAAACAGCGGGACCTAGTTCCGCCTCTGTAGCAGACCCAGATGTGCCGCCGGAAACTGAGGTATTCGTTACTACAGGCGAGGATGATTGGGAGGAAGATGAAGTACCTCAGTCGTACTTTTCCGGGAGGAAATGGACAAAGAATAGAGGTAAGCCAAATATCTATAATTTTGACGATTCCTCTTCAGGGAATAAGACCGAGCTTACGTCCGAGTCGAAGGAGGTTGATTTTTTTTTAATTGTTTTTTTCTAAGAACCTTATAACAATTATACTTGAAGAAATGAACAATTATAATCAATATTGTGTAGATATGGTGGTAGAAGAAGAGGCCAAAAAAAATTTAGAAAAATTCAAAAAGGCCACGAAGGACGAATTGTACGTTTTTATCGCGTTGACATTACTTACTCGTATGCCTCGCGTAAAAAAAATTAGAAATCAAGGATTACTGGAGCAAAGAGCCAATGACGTCGACGCCTTTCTTCAGTCAGATCATGGGACGGGATAGCTTTTTAGCCATAATGAAGTACCTTCATTTTGGGGACAATCACCAATCCGTCGTCGGAGATAGGCTGTACAAAGTTCGAAAAGTTGTTGATATGTACGTGGGGCACTTAACCCCTACAGGAACCTATGTATAGACGAGAGCCTACTTCTTTTCAAAGGAAATATATTCTTCAAGCAATACATCCCATCGAAGAGAAGTAGGTTCGGCATAAAGACGTATGTCATGTGCGACTGTAAAACCGGTTACATAATTGACTTCATAGTGTACACTGGAGCTGAGAGCGACATAGTGACATCGATACCGGGCATCGGCAAGTCAGGAGACATTGTCTCGACGTTGATTACTTCATATTTGGGTAAAGGCCACACGCTATATGTTGACAACTGGTATAGCAGTCCTACGCTATTTTCTTGGCTACATGCAATGTCAACAAATGCGTGTGGCACAGTGAAAAAAATAGAAAAAACATGCCCAAACTTCCTGAAAAATTGGTCAAAGGGGAAATGAGTTTTCGATCCAGCGATTCTCTCCTTGTTCTGAAGTGGCAGGACAAGAGAGAGGTGTGGATGATTACCACTTGCCACAAAATTGAAATGGTCGAAGTAAAGAAGAAATGGTCCAACGAAGTTGTATGCAAGCCAGCTGCAATTGCCCATTACAACGAAAATATGGGGGCCGTCGACCGTACTGACATGCTACTAAGTTCAATTGAGTCAGTACGGAAGACGGTCAAGTGGTATAACAAACTGTTCTTCCACATTCTGGATTTGTCAGTATTGAATGCCCACTCTCTCCATCGAGAAGTTACCAAGAAAAAGCTTCCTATTGCGAAATTTCACCAAGAAGTGATAAAACAACTCATTGAAGAACATTACGTAACAAGAACTAGCAGGACAGTGGGAAGGAGACGCTCAGACGAAGCTACGCCTCTACGCCTCAAAGAAAAACATTTTTTTTCAATAATTCCTTTAAGTGAAAAGGACAAATATTACCAAAATGATGCTTAGTTAGTGCCAAGTCAAATATATATATATATATATATATATATATATATATATATATATATATATATATATATATATATATTTTTTTTTTTTTTTTTTTTTTTTTTTTTTTTTCGTTACAATGGGAGTATTAGAAGAGCTCACCTTTAAAGTAACAACACTTAAATCACGTCTTGGTAGTGTTCTGAAGGTAGCTAATGAATTTGAAAAGGATCGTAAGAATAAAAAACATAAAACGGTCCTCCGCGCCATGACCTCTGATTTTGAACCAATCTTTCAAGAATTTAATAGTACAGTGGAAAAACTAAATGTGCTGTATAATAAACTTCCAGCTCCAACCGAGGATAATCCTGGTCCCACCAAACTTAACCTGGTAAAGGAGTTAGACGTATTTGGTGCGACGTTTTACGAGGTAAAGGCTGTGATGTTCGACGCGCGTCCGGAGGGAGAGTCGAGCCTCGATCGCAGTCTGGTCGCTAGTCATTCTAGTTGTAGGCGTAGAGCCTCAGGGAATCGGTGTTTCGCTTCCTAAACTCAAGTTAGTCGAGTTTAGTGGAGAACTGAAGGAGTGGTCTAAATATTATGACTTTTTTCAAGCTACGGTTCACAATAACAAAAATCTAACTGACATCCAAAAATGTCTATTTCTTCGCTCTTGCCTCAAATCGGAGGCTTTGGCACTTGTGTCATCGCTGCCCCTCACCGCTGCCAACTACACGGTAGCCTGGGGCCAGCTGGAAAGGGTTTACAATGGTCGTACAGCACTGGCGGAAGCCTATTTAGGGGCTCTCATAGATCATCCCCCGGTATCTCGTGACTCGAAGGCACTGAAAACATTTGTATCGTGCGTCGTGGAGTATACTGGTGCTCTGCGCGCCTTTGGCCATGAAGCCGATAATTGGGTCCTCGTATTGTTGTTTCTTTTAAAGCGCAAACTTGACGGTGGCTTAAGAGAACGTTGGAAGGAGGAAACTATCGGCGTGGAGAAACCAGATTTGGACACATTTATTTGTTTCTTACAGAAACAGTCCAAAATGGTGGAAGCCGCTCAACCTTCACAAGGTGAAGCTAAGAAGAAGCAGGAATGGAAGAAGACATGGGACACTGTAAGGACTCCAAAAAACACCTCGTCGTTTGCCACAACTACTGATGCCGCACCAGTGTTATCTAAAAGTCTTAGCGAACAGTGCGTAGCGTGCGGTGGACGTCATTTGTTAGTCAAGTGTCATCGATTTTTGAAGATGAACCCTCGAAGCAGACTTGGCCTAGCTAAGTCTAAGGGACTTTGTATTGCATGTTTGGTTCATGGACATTACGCTGCATATTGTACCTCGAAATCCACGTGTTCTTGAGGTGTTAAACATCATGACATGTTGCATTTCAACACGGGATCTCAATCCAAATTGACGGCTAAGTCTGGAAAGCCTAAGTCGTCATCGTCGAGTGAAACTACTCGTAGTCCAGGACCTCTTGTTGCAGCAGTGCAGACATTGATGCCAACAACTGATACTGTTGTTCTTCTTTCAACGGCTGTAGTAGAAGTGAAGGGTCACCAAGGTATTTAGCAGAAAATTCGTGTCTTAATCGATTGTGCCAGTCAAGGGACCTTTATTACGAAAGAATGCCTTCATCGATTAGGACTACAAGCTTCAGCTAACGCCATGCCTGTTTATGGTCTTGCCCATACTCGATTAGGAATGTCGTTAGGGTCGGTGGAGTGTTCTCTGAAGACTGGTCCAGCATTGAAATTAAACATCCGAGCTCCTGTTATTAATGAGATTACTCAAACCCCAGCAAGGGATATTAAGAGGAAGTCGTGGCCTCATTTAAAAGGTTTAAAACTCGCCGATCCTGAATTCTTTAAATCTCAGCCGATTGATTTATTACTCGGAGCGGAATGGTTCGCGCATATTACTCTGGGTAATCCCATCATTGGACCTCCTGGTTCACCGAGTGCTATTGATACTAGATGGGGATATGTGTTAGTTGGAAGAGTCAATTCGAAGTCGGAAGGCGTACAGTCTTTTTTCCTTAAGGTGGAAGAACCGATAGACTCCTTAGTTCGCAAATTTTGGTGTATCGAGGAACCTCCACAGTGTAAAATTTTCACATCGCAGGAAAATGCCTGTGAGAAAGATTTCGAGGAATCAGTTCAGAGGGATCTAGATTGTAGGTACATCGTGATGTTACCATTTAGACCAGGTGCCCCTCCTTTAGGAAATAGTCGCTTAGCTGCTCTTCGTCGTTTTTATCTTCTTGAGAGGAGATTAGAGAAAAATGAGAAATTGCGTGAAAACGCTTTTATGAAAGACTACTGGGAGCAAGGTCACATGGTTAAGGCGCCATCAAGTCCCCTTTCTGATGATGAGGTTTATTATATACCCCATCACTGTATACATCGTGGTGACCCTGAAATGTCGAAGTTTCGAGTAGTTTTCAACGCTTCTATGGCTACACAAGTCGATCACTCCAAGGGTGCTATAGTGGCCGGTCCTACTTCAAATCGAGGACCACCCTTGAACGAAGTGTTATTTATTGGGCCAAAATTACAGTCGGATATCGGTGTAATTTCTATTTCGTTTCGAGCCCATGAGGTGGTGTTAGTTGCGGATATTCGGCAAATGTACCGGCATATCTTAGTTAATCCTTGCCACCATAATTTGCGAATATTTTGGCGGTTTCATCCTTCATCAAAAATTGAGGAGTAGGTACTGTTTAGTTACCGTCACATATGGTGTCACGTAAGCTCCCTTTCTGGCAATTCGGTCGCTACGCCAGCTCGATCAAGATGAGGGATCGACTTATCCCCTTGCCTCTTTCGCTGTTAATAAGGATACATATATGGATGATGTGGTAGTATCGTTACCTTCGTTGGAAGAAGCGAAGGAATTGATGACACAGCTACAGTGCTTGATGGGTAAAGGTTACTTCGAAATAAGAAAATGGATGTCAAATCGGCCCGAAATTCTGGTGGATGTTCCCAAGGAGCACCGCGCTGTAGAGTCAGAAAAGTTTAGTTTTGATGAGGAAGAGAACTTTTCTACTAAGATTTTAGGTCTGGTGTGGGACCCGGTATTGGATATACTGACTTACCGAGTCCAAGTTGAAGTAAAAGAGATAACCAAGCGACCTATATTGTCTGAAATAGCAAGGCTATATGACCCGCTTGGCTACATTTGTCCAGTTACCTTTATGGGAAAGTGGATTATACAGTATTTGTGGCAATTAGGCTTAGACTGGGATGAGTCCCCACCGGAAGAGGTGTGTCAACGTTGGGTACAATTTTGACAAGAACTTCCCATGTTATCCAATTTCACCATTAACCGGAATATAGAGCTGGACGGAAGTGTTAACATCCATCGAATCCGGCAGACGCGGCCTCGTGGCTAGTACAGTCTGAAGATCATTGGCCTGTGTTCTATATTTAGATTGAGATTTAGATTTTACGTATGTTGGCTATAACGATAACAGAACCTCCACTTGGGGTTACAACCCTGATCTTGTAATCTTGTGTTCTAATTATCATTTATATATATATAAAATAAAAGTTTACTAAAAACTTATTTTGAAGTCAGTGTGTGTTATTTAATAAACCCACAACAGCTTGTGTTGAAGGTCAGGGCTCAGAACGTTTCGGAGTTAGGAGTCGAATCGGAAACACGCGTAATACCTTTGCACACCCAAGTGGAACCCTCATCACTCGACTGTATTATTACAAGGTTTTCAACTTGGTCTCGGTTATTGAAAGTCATAGCCTATTGTCGTCGTTTTAAATTTAATTGCAAACATTCTCATCAGAAGAAATTTGGCATAATCTCTCTTGACGAGCTCCGTTCTGCGGAAATGGGTGTTGTCAAATCAGTGCAGTTACAGGAATTCAAGAAAGATTTTAAAGCTATTCTGAAAGGTCGTGATTGCACTGCTCGTCTTCGGGGTTTGAACCCATTTATTGATCAATCAGGAATCTTGAGAGTGGGAGGTTGCCTTCGTCATTCCGATCTGTCATATGATGTGGAAAACCCTATTTTACTACCTTAAGATTGTCACTTGTCTCGACTAATTATAGGACACTTTCATAAAATTTATTTACATCCCGGTCCGTTATCACTGCATAATATAATTAGGCAGAAATATTGGATCATCGCGGGGCGAGATGCTATTCGCCGTGAAGTTGCTAAGTGTTTACTTTGTTTTCGGGCACGTCCATAATCTTCACAACCAACTATGGGAGACCTTCCATCGTGTCGTCTTCAAGAACTAAAAGCTTTCAGTGTGTCAGGAGTGGACTATGGTGGTCCGTTCCATGTTACGCTCAGTGGTTTACGTAATGCCAAAATTGGAAAGGCTTACATTTGTTTGTTTATTTGCTTAGCCACGCGAGCCCTTCACCTAGAGCTCGCCTCGGAGCTTACTACTGATGCTTTTCTCGTAGCCCTGGGTGGATTCGTAGCGTCGAGGTCCTGTTTCAGAAATACACAGTGATTGCGGGACAAACTTTATAGGTGCTAAGAGGAGGCTTGAAGATCAGCATCGGTTCGTCTCGTCCCAAAATTACAATTCCCTAGTGGAAAGAGAACTGGCTTGGAATGGAATCGCTTGGAAACTGAATCCACCCTTGAGTCCACACATGGGAGGAAGTTGGGAGCGTGGTATTCAGTCAGTCAAACATCATCTTGCCACTGCGGTAGGGGAGCAGGTTCTGACTTTTGAGGAGTTCTACACTTTCTCTTCCAAGGGCCAGTCAGCAATGTGCAACAGGTAATCGGTGAACCCCTTGGAGAACCTGTTCATCGACGCTGGGATTTATCACAGCGAATTGTAAAAGCGTTCTGGAGGCGTTGGACATCGGAATGTTTACACACACTCCAGAATCGTTCGAAGTGGTCCAAAAGAACACCTAATGTTGAACTGGGCACGCTAGTGGTTATAAATGAGGACCTTCCCCCTCTTACCTGGCAGTTGGGACGTATAGTTAAGCTTTATCCTGGTAGTGATAAAATCGTCCGAGTCGAGTAGTTGATTTGAAAACAACTAAGGGAATTTTCTCTCGTCCAGTGGTCAAGCTTTGTCCACTTCCAAATCAAATATAAAATATTTAAAATAAATATGTTATTATAAATATATAATATATTAAACATAATATATATAATAAGGTTTAAAGAATGGACTTAAGTTCTACCAAGGTTTTTTTTTAAAAAAAGCAATATATTTCAGAAGTTACTCCATCATCAGGCTCAAAAACAAAAACTACATAACTAGATTGCACTAAAATATACTACTAAATAGTCTACACTTAACAGATATAAGAGAGATTCAGCATTTGCTAAGCATCTTACTGACCTCAACCACAATTTTAATCTAGATGATGCATCTCTCCTCCATAAAGAAGAAAAGAGTCTCAGGCTAAATCAGCTTGAGGCCTTACAAATATATCTGTCAGCCCACAACCCAGCAGTTACTACATTAAATGAACAGATAGAAGTCTCCAACTCCCCACTGTTTAAGCAGTTTCAACAGATAAAAGACAACATTGGAGTAACCTAACCTCTTGATATAACCTCCTCATGAACCTTATCTTATCATACCTTAACCTATACTTGTGTACTGTGTTTATTGTGATTTTTATAGAGATATTACATGTTATTTATATTTCAAATTTTATATTTTAGTGCAATCTAGTTATGTAGTTTTTGTTTTTGAGCCTGATGATGGAGTAACTTCTGAAATATATTGCTTTTTTAAAAAAAAACCTTGGTAGAACTAAAGTCCATTCTTTAAATCATATTATGGAGTTCTACAAAAAGAACATTAGAACCTTAAGAAAACTATTGAATAATATATATATTTATATATATTTTTTTTCCTCTCTTATGCAATTTTAGTTTATCTTTTGATTTTCGTTTCTTTTTTGACAGTTGCGTTTCCTTTAACTTTCGTAGTTTCTTGCCCGATAGGCATTATCCTTCTTATTTTTTGATCATTTATCAGATTTTTTTTTTTGGCATTTGTCGTGGAAGTAGTCTTGTGACTTTTTTTTTTTTTGTTTTTTCCTTGTTGTTTTTATTTTCGTTTGTTGGACCGATCTCTAATCCGATCGTTCCAAAGTGGTCGGTATGTTTGGTCGTGAAGGGTTTGAGTTGAGGTAACTTGAAATTCGCGCCTGAACTTCGGCATGCCGCCCCCGGCCAATGCCTGGGTGATCGGCGAGCGTGTTAGTCGCCATATTACGACGGCTCTCGGGTCGTGTGAGCGTTGTTGTGTGTAGCGAGAGGCGTGGCACCACATCACAATCAGGTAACCCGGCACCTCATACAGCTAATACTTGCTTTTATCTATATAGGTCTGTGTCGCGTGGTGACTTGCCTTAGATTTGGGCAAGGCAAGATATTTCGGTTACCTCATTTCTTTCTCCCGATCTTTGGAACGTACAGTCCAAAATTTGGTTTATAGATTTTGATGTTTCGTAAGTACGGACGTCGAGAAACTTACTCTCACGTAGGCTCTCACGTCTATACAGAATGTTTTTGTTTGGGAATTTTTTTATATGAGATTAGATAGATTACATACTGAGAAGGGCCCAGATCAGTGGTTTGAGTATTTAACTCGAATTCATGACACCCTTCTTGACACCATACATGTTCACACTAATGTCTTATCATCACGTTTTACCAACTTCTATTTTTTTAAATTATTTTATGCATATTATACATACATACATACATACATACATACATACATACATATATATATATATAAATATACATATATATATATATATATATATATATATATATATATATATATATATATATATATATATATATATATATATATATATATATATATATATATATATACAGGGTGTTCCACATAAGTACCTACAGAGAAAAACCTATGAATCTACATCAAATTTCTGACAAAAAATGTCAAGTAACCTTAGGTCCTATGGACCTTCGTTTTCGAGATATATCGATATATCGATTTTTTTAATTAGGTCTTGTTTTTAGCCATATACTACGTAATAAATAAAAATCTAAATAAGATAGAAAGATGCGGTTTTCACCATCGTAAAGAGCATTAAATTGTCTTTCAGAAATCACTAATTTTAGTACTTAATACGTTTATTAGCTTAGTGGTAGTGCAAGAGAAACATTAAAATTGGAAATTATGTCAAATGTTTATACAACTTTGAGCTTCCATAACATCTATAATTTTGTGCCTAACGTAATGTTTAAAATGCTTAAAAAACTGCGCAATTTTATAAGCTTTAATTCGATATAGCATTGACTGTAGTATACAGAAGTATTCATAGAGAAATACTAAAAAAACTATTAGAGAATCAACTTATTCACAATATAATATGTAATTACAAGTTTTCGAAATAACCACCATTTTTATTTAAACAACGTCAATACCTTCTTCGAATGCTCGGTGTTGCACTCCTTATCTCTTCCCCGTTTTGCTTCAATTGCTCAAATGCAGCAATAGGTAATTCGATCTATTAGCTCTTCCCTAGTATACAACATTTGTTGTGTTTAAATATTTTTCACTAGGCCCGACAGGTAAATGTCTACTATCCAATGTCTCAGATAATTAACAGTCAGCCAGAGCCTAAAATTTCTGGAAAATTTTCTGGATTTGCAATAGACTATGGTATGAGATTTGTGAAACAGCACCAGCTCTTGTAAAAGTGGACTTGTTAGTCCACAAAATTAAATGTGGCACACTTTTTCGTAATATCCTATCGCAATATTGGACCCTCGCAGCAAAGTCAGCTAGGGTCAGCTCCTGGACGGGAGTGTCATAGAGGGCACAGTTGATTTCTTTCAAAATTCTAAAAATCTGCGTCCCTGGAATGCCCCATATAGCCGAAGCCCTTCTAATACTGGTCCTAGGATCAGTACGAAAATGATTCAGAACTAATTCTTCATTGAGACCTCCAGCAGCCAAAGGTCGTTCATGATGACGAGGAGGTGCAATAGAGCCTGTTGTTCAGTATTTGCTTTCGATAACTTGAAAAATATGATAGGACGGATGTCGTCTGTTTGGGAACTGTCTGGTATACTCACGAGCAGCCTACCTGTTATTCTTCAGACGCTACCACGCCAGCATGAAAATAAATCAATCATATTATAATTTAAAAATTGCAGGAAAATTCATAGAGCTGTTATTTTATTAGTTGATTTCCTAATAGTTTTTTTAGTATTTCTCTATGAACACTTCTGTATACTACAGTCAATGCTATATCGAATTAAAGCTTATAAAATTGCGCAGTTTTTTAAGCATTTTAAACATTACGTTAGGCACAAAATTATAGATGTTATGGAAGCTCAAAGTTGTATAAACATTTGACATAATTTCCAATTTTAATGTTTCTCTTGCACTACCACTAAGCTAATAAACGTATTAAGTACTAAAATTAGTGATTTCTGAAAGACAATTTAATGCTCTTTACGATGGTGAAAACCGCATCTTTCTATCTTATTTAGATTTTTATTTATTACGTAGTATATGGCTAAAAACAAGACCTAATTAAAAAAATCGATATATCGATATATCTCGAAAACGAAGGCCCATAGGACCTAAAGTTACTTGACATTTTTTGTCAGAAATTCGATGTAGATTCATAGGTTTTTCTCTGTAGGTACTTATGTGGAACACCCTGTATATACAGGGTGTCCCGGGTCAGGACCGACAAACTTTGGGATGTGATAGTACAGTTAATTTGGAGTAAAAAAAGTTCTATAAACCATGGTCCAATTCTCATTGGTTTTCTAGCTATCTTATTTTTAATTTTTTTTTGTAAAACGTGACTTTGACTTAATAAATTGGCAATATCATCAGAACTAATTAAGCTAGAATGATAAATGATTTACCACCTGAAAGAGCATGAAAAATCCTTAAAGATAAACATCATTTCAGCTATTAAATTTTATTATTAGTCACACGTTAATTCGTTAGAACTTGAAAATAATAAAATTTAATTAAAAAAGAAAATGTTAGAGCTTGTTTAACTACTGTATTGTATTAGATAACTATGGGTGCAAAGTTCCTTAAAGTTGCCGCATTTACCAAGCTTCAAAACGATACTATTCAATTTAAAATATTGCAACTTAAAGTATCCGAAATAGTGATGAAACTCCAAAAAAACATGTCCTACTGTAAGCTGAGATAGGGTTAGGGGAATGGGAAGTGCCCTGAAAATGCAAACGTCGGGTGATTTTTTTTTCTTTTTCATTTAAGTTGCTCTAGTATAATAAGACGTAAAAGTCAGAGTTTAGTCATAGTACCCGTGTGGTACCAGTCATGGTACCAATGATACTACAGTCATTGTAAAGTAATAGCACCTGATGAATCTTATAATTATTAAGGGTGTAATAATTTATTATTATTACGATAATTAATTATTTTTATAATAATATTCTTTGGAACATAACCAAAATTGTACTGTATTAATTGAATTATCTTATAACTTTGTTAAAAAAAAAATCATTAAAGATGAAATAGAAAAGTGTAATAATAAAATAAACCTACCTTTATTTATTAATAATTAACACTTCTGTAATTACTATAATAAATTTTCAATATGGTGCCCTTCTTCATTTATACACATCCGACATTGTTTAAGTACAGATTTTCTGCATTCAACACTACCCTAATAGGTGCATTGGAAGAGGAGAACCGGTTGCTTGGCAATCCAGGTCTCCAGACATTACACCTTTAGATTTCTGTTTGGGGGGCTGGATGAAAGATTTGGTGTTTAGAATACCGGTTAACAGCCAAGAGGAGCTAATAAACAATAGCAGCTCATCAAATAAATGACCAAAAAGCGACTCCCATAAAATGCAGCAATTCTCGACTTAAAAATTGTGGATGTGTATGAATGAAGGAGGGCACCATTTTGAACATTTGTTATAGTAATTACAGAAGTGTTAATTATTAATAAATAAAGGTAGGTTTATTTTATTATTACACTTTTCTATTTCATCTTTAATGATTTTTTTTTTAACAAAGTTATAAGATAATTCAATTAATACAGTACAATTTTGGTTATGTTCCAAAGAATAGTATTATAAAAATAATTAATTATCGTAATAATAATAAATTATTACACCCTTAATAATTATAAGATTCATCAGGTGCTATTACTTTACAATGACTGTAGTATCATTGGTACCATGACTGGTACCACACGGGTACTATGACTAAACTCTGACTTTTACGTTTTATTATACTAGAGCAACTTAAATGAAAAAGAAAAAAAATCACCCGACGTTTGCATTTTCAGGGCACTTCCCATTCCCCTAACCCGATCTCAGCTTACAGTAGGACATGTTTTTTTGGAGTTTCATCACTATTTAGGATACTTTAAGTTGCAATATTTTAAATTGAATAGTATCGTTTTGAAGCTTGGTAAATGCGGCAACTTTAAGGAACTTTGCACCCATAGTTATCTAATACAATACAGTAGTTATACAAGCTCTAACATTTTCTTTTTTAATTAAATTTTATTATTTTCAAGTTCTAACGAATTAACGTGTGACTAATAATAAAATTTAATAGCTGAAATGATGTTTATCTTTAAGGATTTTTCATGCTCTTTCAGGTGGTAAATCATTTATCATTCTAGCTTAATTAGTTCTGATGATATTGCCAATTTATTAAGTCAAAGTCACGTTTTACAAAAAAAAATTAAAAATAAGATAGCTAGAAAACAAATGAGAATAGGACCATGGTTTATAGAACTTTTTTACTCCAAATTAACTGTACTATCACATCCCAAAGTTTGTCGGTCCTGACCCGGGACACCCGTATATACAGGGTGATCCAAAAGTTCGGCAACGGCTTAATATCTCCGGTTATAATTGAGATATTAAGTTCGCGTTTGCGGGTATCTTAATAATTTGTAAAAAACTACTTTTTTGGTGGGTAGTCATTTTTTCCGCCATATTGGTTGCCGCCATATTGGATTCAACTTTGAAATTTTAAATTGGAACACCCATAAAGTGATATATTTTTGGAAAGATCTTGAAAAAAGAAAACATTTACCGCAAACCCGAGCTTTCTATCTACTTCCGTTTCAAAATCGCGGACACTCAAAGTTAATAAATTCACGCTTTTTTTCTTATTCTCAATAGTTCAGTTAGAAATAAAAAAATCGGTCCGAGACAACTCAGACAAACTTTCTCATATAATCTCTGTCCCAGATCCCAGAAAACCTAGTTCGTTATCAAGTCATAGTTTCCGAGGTATTGATGAAAATAAATCTCATTTGGTTAAAAATCGAAAACAAAAAGTAAACAACCACCTGTTGAACACATTTTAAATAATAATATAAATTAACTAAGCATCACGTAGGTTTATCATTGAAGCGAGCTCAATGCAATAAATATTTAATTTTATATTCATGTTTCCTGGGATCTGGGGCCGAGATTATATGAGAAAGTTTGTCTGAGTTGTCTCGGACCGATTTTTGTATATCTAACTAAACTATTGAGAATAAGAAAAAAAGAGTGAATTTATTAACTTTGAGTGTCCGCCATTTTGGAACGGGAGTATATAGAAAGCTCGGGTTTGCGGGAAATATTTTCTTTTTTTAAGGGCTTTCCAAAAATGTACCACTTTATGGGTGTTCCAATTTAAAAAATCAAAGTTGAATCCAATATGGCGGCAACCAATATGGCGGAAAAAATTATTACCCACCAAAAAAGTAGTTTTTTACAAATAATTAAGATACCCGCAAACGGGAACTTAATATCTCAATTATAACCGAAGATTTTAAGCCGTTGCCGAACTTTTGGATCACCCTGTATATAAATATGTATATGTATATTTATATATATAATTTGAGACAATTTAATTGATATGACTTCGATACACGTATGAAATAGTTTTTATAGGGTTAATTATTTACTCTAACCTGCGTCAGCCGCACTGCGTCTGATGCATGCAGAGGAAACCCTCTAACCTGCGTCAGACGCAAGCGTTAGCCGCAGCATAGGAATCGCACCTTAAGATATATTTTGTTAATAGTAAATAAGAGACCGGATGTTCTATTAGTGGACAAAATATATTGGGTTTTAAAATAAGCGAAATATACTGTATGAATCATTCGTTATTAATTAGATATTAGATGAATACTAGTTAGTTAAATAGATTAGGAAAATACAATAAGATACGTATGGACTCTTATAAACAAAGAGATAAATATTTTATAATTTTCTTATATTAATATGATATATATTTGTAAAAAGTTACTTTTTATAATAATTTTTGCTTGTTTTATAATGAAGAATTATCACATTAAAAATTTCGTACAATGTACACTGCACCCAAAAATTACAATTTTCAAAAATAGTATCAAGAGTAAAGTGGGGTTATTTTTGATTTTTCGAAATAATGTTACTCTTTATAAAATTGTTTATTTAATATACTAAGGTAATTTATGTCATAAAAAGTGAACATTTTTGTCAGAAATTGTCACCCTCCTTACTGTCCCAAGTTCGAGATGCCTATACGTGTAAATGAAAAAAAAAAAATCATTTTTCGAGAATAAGTTACTCTTTATAATATTTTTTTCTTGTTTTGAAATATAGAATTATCATATTCAATATTTCGTACGATGTGCACTGTACCCAAAAAGTATAAATTTCTAAATTTATTTTAGACATAAAAGTAATTATTTTTGGCTTTCTAAGAAATTTTTATTATTTTCATTTTTTCTGCTTTATCTCTGATAAATTATCTAGTTTATATAATTGTGCCATGTAGTCTTTACCTATAAAGGCCCCCATACACGATCAAACTTACTTGACAAACTTGGCTTGTCAAGTCAAGTTTGATCGAGTATGGGAGCCTTAAGAGTGTAAATTTCATTTCATAATTGTTTCAAAAGTGTTGTTTAAATTTATGTAAACAAAAGGCAACACTGCTTATTGTTTGTTGTCATTATTATTTATTTATTTTTGAGAGCTGCTTTAATTTAGTAGGAAGAAATTATTTATTTATTTTTGTATAAAAAACAAATAACATACTTTTTAGTTTTTTTAAGTTATGAAAACATTGTTCTTAATTATTACTTCAATAATTAAATTCAATATCTTGTGTTATTTACTTTTCTACAAATTTTTGTAAGTACTTAAGAAGTAATTTTATTTTAATTTTTTGAAGATAAAGACATTCTCTATTTATAATTCAATATTCAATTTCAATAGTTTCATCATGTTGACTAAAAATGAGCGAATTTACTTAGTAAAATGTTATGGCACAGGTGAAGTGTCATACAATCATGCAATCCAGCTTTTTAATATGAAGTACCCAAATGTTTCTGTAACCAGACAAAATTTGAAAAAATTGATTGATAAATTTGATAGATCTGGCAGTGTAGATGACATAAAGAGAAAGAAGAAAGTTTATGACAATGATGACGCTGCAACTTTATTGGTTTTAAACTCTGTTAAAGAAAATAATAAGCAATCCCTACGCTCAAGAGCACGGGAATTATCTATCAGTAAATCGCATATCCAGAGAATTTTGAAACAAAACAAAATTTTTCCTTTCAGGCCAAATTTTATTCATAAATTAGAAAATGGTGACGACTTTTGTTTAAATTTAGGTGAAAAAATTACACAGGATATTTCATTCCATAAAAATATCATTTTTAGCGACGGATCAACTTTTTCTATAAACGGCCACGTAGCATCGCAGCACATTAGAATTTGGGCTCAAGAAAATTCTAAATTTGTCATAGAAACTAAAAGTCAGAGATATAAAAAAGTTGATGTTTGGTGTGCTATGACATCAACGAAAATTATAGGACCATACTTTTTAGACACAACTTTAAATAATAAAAATTATCTAAATTTATTAAATAATTATTTTTGGCCACAACTTGAAGAAGAAAATTTGGAATTTAGATTAAATACAATATTTTAGCATGATGGATGTATAGCTCATACCACGATAAATATTAGGAACTGTGGATATTTGGAAAGTGGATTGGAAGATATGGTCCAATTCCATGGCCTGCCAGATCTCCGGACCTGACACCGTGCGATTTCTTTCTATGGGGATATCTTAAGCAGAAAGTTTTTCACGAAACTGTTCCTGATGACATAAACATTTTGAACAATAAAATTCAAGACGCAGTATCAACTATAACTGCAGATATGATATCTAATGTGTATAAAGAGTTCAGACTGAGGTTGGAAAGATGTGTGGAAGTTGGTGGTTTACACGTTGAATAGCTCCAACTCTAATGCACAAGTTTATTATATTAAGTTAGTTTTTGAAATTTCTTTGACGTATTATATGGTGTAATATAGTATTTTTATTACTATAAATAAAAAATTAGTGATTTATTTACTTATTACTCATACTTAAAACAATTATCTTAAGAGTGTAATGCAATAAAAAAAAACAAAAAAAAAAACATAAGTTGTTAAGTAAGTTCTTAAAAGTCAAAAATAATTGCACTTATGTCTTGGATAAATTAAGAGATTTGTACTTTTTGGGTACAAACTGCATGGCAACTCATTTTTGGTATGGTTAATCTACGTTTTTTAACGAGTAAAAATTATTATAAAGAGTGATTTTTATTCGAAAAATGATTTTTTTCTCATTTACACGTATAGGCAACTCAAACTTGAGACATTAGGGAGGGTGATAATTTCTGACATACATTTTCACATTTTATAATATAAATTACCTTAGGATATTAAATAAACAATTTTATAATGAGAAACATTATTTCGAAAAATCAAAAATAACCCCATTTTACTCTTGTACTATTTTTGAAAATTGTAATTTTTTGGTACAGTGTACATTGCACGAAATTTTTAATATGATAATTCTTCATTATAAAACAAGCAAAAATTATTATAAAGAGTAACTTATTCTCGAAAAATGAAATTTTTTGTCATTTACACGTATAGGCAACCCGAACCTGGGACAGTTGGAAGAGGGGTTATTTTTTGTCATAAATGTTCACTTTTTAAGACATAAATTACCTTAGGATAATTAAATAAACAATTTTATAATGAGTACCATTATTTCGAAATATCAAAAATAATCCCACTTTACTCTTGATACTATTTTTGAAAATTGTAATTTTTTGGGTACAGTGTACATTGTACGAAATTTTAAATATGATAATTCCTCATTATAAAACAAGCAAAAATTATTATAAAGAGTAACTTTTTCTCGAAAAATAAAATTTTCAGGTATAGGCAACCCGAACTGGGGACATACTGTATATATATCCCAAACACTGGCGTCCCAGAGGGAAATGTCAGCTCCACGATTTAAATTATGCAAAGAGCTGGTTACTCTGATGCATTGTGGAAATGCCACTGAAACTCACAGGATTCATGCTTCTTATAGGGAAATCCAAAAAGCCATCCAAACAATCCAAGATGCTTCAAAAACGTAAAAAACCCTCTTGTTTACAAAAACCAACCGAGGGCATGGTTGAACCGTGATTTTATTGTACTACCAGTCGCACATTCATACCCGAAGTGAAAAAGTTTCTTGAGCAAGTGGATAAGCAAGGAAAGCCTTGTACTGGTTCTGGACAACGCACCTTCACACCCAATGCTGAAAGTTTGGCAAGAGAAGGGTTCAAAGTCTTCTTCCTACCCCCAAATGTGATATCACTACTCCAGCCAATGGATCAAAGTGTTATTGAGACAATGGAAAAATATTACCGGAAACAACTACTACATCGACTGACGGCAAAGAAGAGGATGCTGACAGTGTTGTCACTTTCTTTAGAATGCATGGAATAATATGTTAAAAAAATACTACGAAGATCTCAATCATCACACAGATGGCCATCTCCTAAATAAACGGCCATGAAGAAGTTGAACTTGGGACTAAAGTGCTTAATACTCTTGAATCTCTGAAAGTTAGCGATGCTAATGATTAAGGATACCCTATTCTAACCGACGAAGGAATTGTAGAAAAAATTGTTTCAAGCCCCAATATGAATGACGATGAAGAAAGTGGTAACTGTGACTTAGAGAAGTCGTAACCTTGACGGATCTGAGAAATCATCATCCTCAAAATCGTAAAAGCGGCCCTGGTAATAATTCTATTTAATTGAAGAAGTTTATTAAAAAAAGACAAATTATCTAGATCCTTAATTGTAGAGATAATAAATTATAACCATTTGACAATAATTAGAGATATTGAAATTGCATATGAGATTTGAACAGCATTAAAAAACGTGTTTGAAAGGAAATAAATGAAAAAGGTTAATGCAAAAAAAATGTGTGAGAATGAGACGGTAAATAAGTTTTTTAATAAATTTGAGGTTATAGTACAACAGCTTGAAGCAACCGGTGCAGAATTAAACAAATAAGATTTAATTTGTAACTTATTACTTGCACTACCACTACCACAAAGAAAAATGCACTAGTTATTTTATTTGTTTTGACGTCTCCAATATTTGTTTACGATCTTCATTTGATCGGATTTTAAATTTGTGATTTTTTGTTTTCATTTAAGTGTCTAACTGGTTGTCATTTAAGTAAATTAATTCGGAACTATTTTATTTTCATTAACATTAGATATAATAATTATATTAGGCCAGCCAGGGAACACCGCCGGAGTAGAAGGCCTGAACCAAAGCCTAAAACTAACTATCAATTATATTATCATAACTACATATGATTCCACAGAAAATTTAAAAACGTGGTATATAAAAAGTTCTTTTTATCTTCTAATTATTATTTTTTTCCAGAATGCCTAGAAGAAGGGAAAAGAAGACGAGAAGAGGGGAAAACCTAGATGCATTAGAGCTAGCTTCCCAAGAAAAAGAGACGTTCGGCATGTCTTACAGGAAAGTAGCTTTTCAATATGGGGTGAATTATGTTACGCTTAAACGCTACTGTGAAAGAAAAAAAACAAAAAAAACAATGCAGCGTCATTGGGAGGATACAACCCCCACACAAGAGTGTTTGCAAGAGAACAAGAAGATCGTATTGTCACTTACGTGCAAACTTGTGCCAGAATATACCATTGCTTGAGTGCCAGGGACTTAAGAAAGTTAGCTTATCAATGTGCTCAGAAATTTAATGTAAAGTATCCAGTAAAATGGAACGACAACAAAGAAGCGAGCCGTGATTGGTTTTCTAATTTTATGAACAGGAACAAAAATGTTATTACATTGCGGAAGCCTGAAGCTACTAGTATAAACCGGGCTATTTCTTTCAATAAGCCTAATGTTGGCTTATTTTTTTCCAATCTAAGCCACGTAATGGATCCCTTTAAATTTGAAGCCCATAATATAAATGACGTCGATGAAATAGGGGTAACGACGGTGCAGAGTCCTTGTAAGGTACTAGCGCAAGCGGGGGAGAAGCAAGTAGGATCCATTACGTCAAACGAGCGCGTTACACTGGTAACAATGTGCCTAGCAGTTAATGCTGTAGGAAATTCTATACCCCCTGTTTTTGTGTTTCCAAGAAAACGGGATTTGCAATTTTTTGACACGACGGGACCTGCTGGTTGTCTGTCGTTAGGCAATGTTTCTGGGTGGATGCAAGGGGAGCAGTTCCTTGAATTCGTAAAGCACTTCAAGAAACATTCCAGAGCCGGATTGGGTAACCCTGTTTTGTTAATTCTTGACAATCATGACTCACACAGATATTTACCCGTCATTGATTACTGCTGTGAAAATAACATTAGTCAGCTCTCATTTGCGCCCCACGCGTCCCATAAACTTCAGCCTTTGGATATCAGCGTCTTCGGGCCGTTTAAATCAAGATGGGCTGAGATTAAAGCCACCTTCATTTTTTCATTTCATGGTTTTCCGGCTGCAATGGTTTCGGACAGTGCCTCTATTTTTGTAAGTGGCGACCCAGACACTAATGGGTTGGTTGAGTGGCTGAGCGTACTGTACAGACCTTAAAAATCGACTAAAAGCCATGAGAGATGAACCATCAAATATTCAAATGAAAGTACAAGAGATTCTGCATAACACCGAGCCACACCGCTAGCTTGTGGTTCTATCTAAATCGATCAATTTGAATTATTTGGATAAAATCCGACCCCGCAAGTTCGAAGTAAGCACGGGTACTAAGCCAAAACCTAAAGTACGCTGCATGCGGGTGGAGGAGAGAGTGCAGGTGATTATGTATAAGGCGAGCCCTATTTTTTAAGTTTGGAACAATAATAAAAAAAAATGGAAATTTTCATTACAAGGTCAAGCTAGACGACGGTATATTATCCAACTCCGGTTATCTCAAGTTCCAAAGATTGATCGACCAAACCAAGCTCATCCAGTCAGAGAATACCACTACCCTCAGAGGAGCCACCTTCAAATATACAAGAAAATTCATCAGCTGGACTTCATGGGCCAGTTCCTATCTATCACGAGCCGCTGCCGGCTAATCAAGAATTACCAGAACACCCAGAACCAAACTGAGGTGATCAGGGAGAGAGCAACACCTACCTCATCATCTCAAAAATTACAACCCTAAATTTCTTAATTCTATTTTCTAATTAGCCTAGGAGAACTGTTGTAACCTTTTCAGATTGCTAACCATAAGTTGACCTTTTGCATTTAATCTTCTTTGTGCTTAGATTTGTTATGTATGCACATCCGCATGTGTTAAGTGATCTGAATAAACGTCCTAATAATGTAAAATGTGTTGTTCAAACTATTCCAGCATTTCCCTGCGCTGTCAATTTCATTCCTCTGACGCGGCGATAGTAGTCTACTCTCTATTTTCAGTAAAATTGATAAAAATTATTATTATGTACATAATAATAATAATAATGATATTTTTATCAAAAATATGATATTTTTATCAAAAATATGATATTTTTATCAAAATATATGTGTTTGTGATGACTGCTGTCATTTTAAGAAATTACAGCAGAATAATTTTCATTTTCCATATTGATAATGTGATGTAATGACTTTGTGTTGCAGTTAGTGAGTGACTTCAACTTCATCTACCCTGATAAGGAACATATATTCTACAGCAAGCTCTCAATTCACAGGGGGGACATTATAAAAGAGGCAAGAAGCCGGTTGTCCAGCAGCAGTCTGCGGGACAAGTTGGAGAAGTCCTACTTAAGCACGATTTTAGGCTCCATTAAAGGTAACCACTAACTGTTTTTTAGCTATACACCTCAAATAGCACAACCAGAACATATTTATTATGCATCACTTGCTTCTTTTTCCAAAAATTTTCAATTTTGTTCAACACATATTAACTTAAAATTTGTTGTGAAAAATGTTTCATTACAAACTGTATGGAAAAGTTTCTTCAGGTTGGGCTTATTGACTAGTTATATGATACGTATTAATTATTATGTATTAATACATATAATTAATTAATTAAGTTATTAATGACAATTTATTAATTATTAATTAATTAGTACTAATTAAACTACATAATTACTAATAATACTTAGATACTATTAAAAATATAATATTACATCCATATTATTGTACAATGTAATTTTAAACCTTACAACTCTTGCCTTAAGAAAGATTATTTTTCTGTGAGTTATAACCTTGTTTGTCTCTTGTTTCAGAGGGTGACACACAGTCAGAAAATATCGGAGCACTCCTTCTAATATCGCACATTTTGAGGAAATACCCTGCACAGGGCAAAAGTGGCTGGAACCCATCGAAGGCGGAGATAAGAGATGGCTTCATTACCCACATTGCTGACCAGTCGGGAGTTACAGTCAACCATCATAGAACGACAGAAAAAGTTGAGTAAATTGAAACGTAGGTTTCAACCTATAGTAATTGGTGTTGGACCATCACTTTTTTCTGTCACAGCTGCCTATGCAGTTGTAGATAATGTAACTTATCGATTTAATGATCTCATTACTGCTGTTGATTGCTGCTTTAAGATTATACACGCAACAGGAGCCCAGTACTCACAAGAGGCATATGACGTGTGGATGTTTATTCAGTTGTCTCTGTATGCTATTAAAACTAAATATGACCGCATAACATCGCCTGTTAGGCTTTCTACTGTCAAAGGCCGACTGTTTATTGTGGCCTCACACTCTGGTTCCGTAGGAATATCTTCTGCTAACTCCGCATATCCGTTATCTAATTGGTCATGCATGAATTTGATATAATCTCTGCGATACTTCTCGTTTTCAAACTTTTTCTTGATGAATTTAGACGTCTTAAGGCCAAAAATTTGTTACAAGGAAACTTAATATCATGATTCTTTATCGGCAACGGCATCTGATAATGCCTATCAGGAAGCTGTACTAGGCCAGATGATATCTTTTCAATAAATCGTCTGTCATTCACGGATTTTCCCAAACCAAAGTTTTTCTCCTCTGGAGCCACATCCAAGTTTAATATGTTTATTATTTCTTTGATCGATATGCGACGGGAATTTTGCTCTCTAAACATCTGGTTAGGTCTGGGACCTATTATTCCCCAACCAAGAACCGTTCGGAGTCCATAGGGCTCTTCATCTCCACCTCTAATCACTTCGAAAGGACACAACGCTTTAGGACAGTTACTTCCTATCAACAGGTCTATATCAGTGTCTTCTCGAATTGGTTGAAGATGTTGGGCATTTCCTTTCAGATGAGAAAAGTGGTTTGCCAAAGCTGGAGTTGGTATTTCATCAGCTGATCCCAGAATATAATTTCTCGTATATGTGGCAGCAGGAAGAGAAACTTCACTTTTTCCGTCGAAGCTGGTGACAATCAGGTCTGGTATCCGCAAACTGGCGACTGATGTTTTCTTCAAAACAGTTGCTAGTTCTAATCTGGTAGCAATACCCAGCACGCCAAGCTCTTGTCTTAGGTTCTCAGATATGAAGCAAGAATCACTTCCGTCGTCCAGTAACGCATAAACCGTCCGTTTATGTCCTAGTTATGTACCAATGTATGAAGGATTAACACTGAAGTTTGAAAATACAAAAGTTGATAGTGTTTCTCGTTTTCCTTACAAAGAATTGATAGGAAGTCTTATGTATATTATGTTAGGATCCAGACCAGATTTATGTTTTGCTGTTACTTACTATAGTCAATTTCAACATAATTATACAAAAACTCATTGGGTAAATTTGAAAAATGTTTTAAAATATCTTAAATTCACCAAGGACTTAAGTTTAAAATTTTGTAAATCTGATAATTTGAATAGTATTAATTTGAGTTGCTATGTTGATGCTGACTTTGGTTCAGATGTAAATTACAGAAAAAGCATTTCAGGCTTTATTATAATGATAAATAAAAATCTTGTGTTCTGGAAATCAAAGAAACAGTCAGTGGTAGCTTTATCATCTGCCGAGTCAGAATATGTGGCCATCTCTCATTGTCTTACTGAATGTATATTTATGCGACAGTTAGTCGAAGATTGTTTTAAGGTTAATGTTGGAACTATCATAGTCTATGAAGACAATCAATCGCCTATAAAAATGGCTAGTACTCTAGAGACAAAAAGGTCAAAACATATTGACATAAAACACAATTTTATACGAGATTTGATCACAAATGGATCAGTTAAATTAATATATATACCAACAGCTCAGCAATTGGCTGATGTAATGACCAAACTTTTGTGTAGATTTAAATTTGAGCGTTTTCGTTTATTGTTTGTTATGTGTTAAAATAAAAATTAAGATTTTTTTTTTTGTAACATTTTCGGTTGGACTAGCCTATATGGGGCATCATGTATAGAAATGCAAAAACTAACAAATATAATGCATACATAATTAAAGTGTTTCTTGTATATTAATATAAATTGCATTATTTGTGTATTCTTTTGCATTTCATACTCCCTTGAAAAACCAGATACGCTACATCGAAGCCCAGGTAATGAACAACAGATACATACGCCCAAGATTCCCAAAATTGACCTGTATACAGCTCTGTCTAAAAATAGAGAACTGAAGATGGCAATTGTATTAAGAGAAAACTTATGAAATGAAGAAGAATCCATAATTGGTGCATTTTTTATCAATATATAGAAAAGACTTCAATTATATGTGCCAGTTTTTTTCATTTCTATACATGATGCCCCGTATTAGGCTAGTTCAACCACATTTTTTTATGTAACATGTTTGTTTAGTTATGTAACATGTATATTTCTTTTGTACACTAAAGATTTAGCTTGTATGATTATAGAATTGCAGGAGGGTGTTGTTAACCAATTCTATGATGAGTTATGGAATATGCCTGTGGCGTACCTAGCGGTCACTTTTGTAATCACATATTATAACCCTCATGTTCTGTAGTTCTGTGTTCTGGCAACGGTCGTACTCGTGTGTATTGTATATCTTTAATCTCAAGTTCTAATAAACTATATTCTATGTACACTGTTTATTTACTCTGCCTATAAAAAGTTCAGCTATTGACCTTGCAATAGCATCGGGAGTTACTTACCAGTTTAAAGATAAAAATAGACTGCCAATTAGTGTGGCACATAGCTTCCTCGCATCCTATCATGTACTTTATTGTTATATTAACATTAACATTATTGTTATATTGTTTATTTTGTAAAATCTATTAATATTTTTGCGATCTTTGACACTTCGTAGCGGTGTCGCTGTTAGTTTTTCAAAAAAATTGTATTTGAAAAAAATGTTTGTTTCATTGAATAGATGAAGTTTGATTTTTTTCGGCCTCCTCACTTTTCCTGAAAATATGACTTGTAGTCCTTCTTATAATAAAATAAGCAGTAGCAGTAGTGAGTAAACTTTGTTGGGTATTGTTGTTGTTGAAACTCGTTAATTAGCAAACTAATAGCTGATTAAGACTGACATTGTTGTCAATAAAAGTTTTCGATTAAACATACCCACTTTCTAATGTTGGAAAAAGTAAAAAAAGAAATCTGGTTACAAGATTTGAATTTGAGAAGCTTGCAGATCCTCACATCTTATCTTCTACATTCTGTAATTATTCATATTATAATTTGAAACATATTTCTTCTGTTGCAGGTAAAAGGCTTATCCTCCTGCATGTTGGCATGGCATCGGGTTGGGTCCCCAACTCCTGCCTCTTATTTCAATCTAGTAAAACTGGGGACTACCATGAGGAAATGAATCACGAAAGATTTTATGAGTGGTTCCAGAAGCAACTGTTGCCAAATATTCCCAAGGAGAGTGTCATTGTTATGGACAATGCTCCATATCATTCAAAAGTTATGGACAAATGCCCCAATTCCACCTCCTTAAAAGCACAAATGCAAGAGTGGCTACGAGAAAATAATATAGACTTTGAAGAGAACTATACAAGGGCCCAACTTTTAGAGCTCATAAATGTACATAAACCTGTAAAAAAAAGTATTTTGTGGATGTTAAGGCCGAGGAAAGAGGGCACAAAGTCATAAGACTGCCTCCTTATCACTGCCACTATCACCCTATTGAACTAATTTGGGCTCAAGTGAAGGGTTATGTGGCAGATAAAAATAAAAAATTCACCATAAGAGAAGTGGAAGCATTGATCCTATATAAATAATGTATTACTATATATGTTTGTGAATGCAGCGCTCTTGTCACTTTACCCCGCGTGGCCCGCGGAGGAACTAATTCTCCCTCCTTGTCTCTACCTCCGGTGGTAGGCTACCTGGAGTCCAGGCTTCCCCTCCCCTAACTACTCTCGTCTTGTGTCTCGTCCCGTCAACATAAAGCCGGGTTCCCACGGGGAGTGAAGACTCTAGAGTGGCTCACTGTAGAGTGGACTCGCCCCGTCTGAACGCGTCGCAGTGAACTCTCCTCTGACGTCACCGGGAGTGAGGATAGTTCACTACCGCTCACTCTCCATATCAAACCTGTTTAATTTTCAGGAGTGAATACTCCTGTCCCCAGCCGTTTCATAGAGGCAACACTTTGTTGTTTTTTTTATCTCTCCTCCACCCGCGGCTAAAATCTTTAACCTTTGCTTGTTTTATTATTACTTATTATATATTATACTATATTATATACTATTTTAATTTTATATATTATACTATATTTTTATACTATATTATACACTATATTATTATACTATATTATGCTATATGTACTATATTACTATATTATATATTATACTATATTCGATGGTGTTGCGCCAAAAGGGCCAATCTGCATTTTATATTTGAATTCTAAAACTTGAAAAGCTATAATGAAAAATTGATATTTGAATGCCTTATTTATATTTTTATTCATTTAAAATATACTTGGATACCTAATTAATAAGTCAAATTAACCAAATTTATTTGATTAATTATAAATAAAAAACAAACGTGATATTAGTTGCACATTGGCCCTTGTGGATTTTTTCAGATTGGTCCTTTTGGCGCAACACCATCGATATTATATTTCTTGTTAGTTTGCGTGATATTATACTATATTTAGACTATATTATATTTCTTGTTATAGTATGCGTGATACTATACTATATTCTTCACGTTGTTTTAAAAGGTAGTAGGTAACTATGTCTGAGCCTTCGGCGCGGTGAAACTATGAAGTTTCTAAAGTTGTATTCCAGTGATTCAGTTTTAAATGATTCGAGCTGTTCAAATTATAAAAATAGAGATTTTAGAGAAGCTCGCTTTTCTACGAGAAGCTCGTTCATGGTTGGCTCCCTGGGATAAACTGAGAAGCGTGAGCACTACCCTGTGTGAACTCTCCACTGTTCTCCGCTAGTTTCACTCTTCTTCCCCCTCCAGGCGTGGGTCACAAGAGTCTTTATTCTAGCGTGGCACTGTAGAGTCTTCACTCCCCGTGGGAACCCGGCTTAAGTTCCCTCATGTTGCATTCATAACTCTTACCGCACCTTGTTTACCAATCTTAATTGTGTGTTCAGTATTTAATTTGTTTACTCGCACCCGCACCGCAAACCGCAATACAGTCCAACGCAAAACCAGCGTACAATATATTTAAAAATAAAATTCAGTTTTCTGTTGCTTATATTTTCTTTCATTGTTTACTTATACTTACAAAGAATTCACTAAGAAAGAATTTGATGTAACACTTTTTTGGAACTTTTTCTACATCAAATTTTCTTACCTTATATATGAATTCAATTAATCACTTACATAGTAACTTCTGTAATAGAATTAACCCTTTCAGGACCAGCTTCTTTTTTTTAGGCCTTCCTTTAATTAGTTGTACAGGACTGTAAAAAGTACGCACATAAGCATAATCGAAAGTATTGTAAGTATTAAAATCTATTTTTTTCTTCTGCATCATTAGAAGTCATGTAAATAGTAGTGTTTATTTGCATAAGTTGGTTAGTAAAAAACCAATTGACAGAGACATTTCTGTTTTCTTATGACTATTGATGGACCAATAGTTTTTAAATAGAAATATGAAATACAATGAGATTACAACTTATGCTCTTGCCTCTATATTTAAATATAAAAAGAATTCAGGCACAATAGCACATGACAATCAAAGCTGTAATTATAGACTTGGTTTAGGAGCTCTGACATGTGAGGTGTAAAAATATTATTCTTTATTAAAAAAAGACTTAAGTAAGTAAATAACAAGTTAGTGTGTAATGTACCCTCCTCAATGCTATATTCTTTCAGCATAGACCACAAGGAGGAAGTTCTGGACTAATAACATTTCTTTCCTCAAGAAATGTGGCATCACCAAGGCCATATAGACATATTTTGGATATGCAACCATGTTATGTACTCAAGCTGCTAAACAAAGTCATGCTTACTGCCAATCGGTTAGCTAACAGATAATAATTTGATCAAAAATGCAGGAATATGCTTTAAATTCTCTATTTCCAATGCATCCTACTTTACTTAGAACCTAACATTTAATTGGTTCAGTGGCTGACAGGGCCAACCAGGGAAGGTTCCATTATCAAAGGGCCCCTGGACCAACGGTAAAAAGACCCCAAAGTCTTTTGGGGTCCCGAGGAGGGTTGCTACCATGACTGGTCAATCCGCCCCTGAATTGGTTGCCTCCCTCACTTAAGATATCATCCATATCAGAGGGTAAAAGAAAGTACAAGTATAGTGAGCAAATGCAGAAAGATCTGGTTAAAACCTAATTCAAGGAAAACTTTAAATGAACCCTTAGTTATTAATCTCTGTCAGATAAGCAAACTTAAAACTTCAAGCTGACCCCAAGTTAGTAGTTGGTCAGTCCATAGCATAATGATTTCTCCAATAGGCTGCAATTGTTTGCTTTTATCAATTCCATGAATATTCCTACTGCTCTACTGATAAATATAGTAAGACCCTATTTAACCAAGTTCTTATACATTGTAACAAATATTAACACATTGGGAAGATTTTAGCGGTAACATAATTAATAAAATAATAGGATTGATTTACAAAATCACTTTACGTTGATTTACAATTATTTACGTTATAGTATCACCGTTGTTTGATGATACATATATATATATATATATATATATATATATATATATATATATATATATATATATATATATATATATATATATATATATATATATATATATATATATATGTTTGATACAAAAAATTAATTAATCTAGTAATTATAAGTAATTACTTAATATAATTAGAGGGGAGCATTATGTTGTGTATTTTTTTTTTTTTTTATGATAATTCCTATCAGTAATGATGGATTTCAGAACACAGTTTTGTAATAATAAGGCACAATTAACTATTGTAATATATATGACGTCACTGAGAATAATTAAATTAAATAGTTTTCGTAAGGTTCTAATGCTCTTTTTGTAGAACTCCATAATAAGGTTGTTGAGTCGCGAGATTACTTACGTTTATATAGATCTCTAACAGATAGCGCTCGGGAGCTGCAATCCCCACCTGTCCCCTCTCCTGTACTATTATATTGTACCTCTTCCCTTATTTTATATTCTTCAGTCTGTTTCAAAACCTTGACGGCTCCGGGTCTATCTCGAAATACTAAATTCCTTGTATCATGATATACTTATACAGTGAAAATCGTTTAAGACGAAACTGAGGGGACCAACATATTTTTTCGTGTTAAAAGAATTTCGTGTTAAAGGTTCCATAAAAAAAAAAAAAAAAAAAAAAAAAAAAAAAAAAAAAAAAACTCGCCAATACCTGATGTCAAATTGTTTAATAAGATGCATACAATTTACATTCATACATTGTATATTTATTTTTTAATATATAACATAATAAACCGAATAAAAAATGTAATAAAAACTTTAACTTTTTGAAAATAATCTGATATTTTTTTTTTTTTGTATTGTCTTTTTTAGCATCAAATTGCAAAAAAGGTAGAGTAGGTGTTATTCACAGAGATAAAGAGCCCCCTCCTGTGTCACAGGAGGGGGTTGTTTAGAAAACATTATCATCTCGTCTCACCCCTTCGGTGTCAGTATTTCTAAGCCGAGATAAAAGATTATTGTCTGGGTCTCATTTTTATTTCCGATCCCTCTTCATTATCGCCAGTTTATATGAGGTGTTGCGCTTATAGGCCAAGGAGTTAAAACACCTCTTCCTTGCCCGCGGGTAGAGGAGAGATAAAAAAAAATTATAATAATAATAAGGTGTTAAATAAGGCTTAAATATGTTGTTTTTTTCGTTACGAGAAGCGAATTATTTTCGTCTTAAGCGATTTTTATTTCGTGTTAAAAGAAGTAAAATGTATGAAAATACCTAGTATTTTGTCGGGACCGCAATATTTTTTCGTGTTAACCGATTTTTCATTTTAAGCGTTTTCGTCTTAAACGTATTTCACTGTATTTGTATACTATTCAAATTCAATGTTAATATACAACCAGTCAATGTTCAAAACTACAGTGTTATAGTGTTTCTTTTTAATACACCTAATCATTTTCGATAATTTTATTACACACACAAACATTTTGGTGACACCCGTCGTGATATAGCCACCTCTAGCGCTATTACTACAGTTTACTGCACACCAGCTGAAAGAAGAGTGAGTGACATACGGTAGGAGCGAGCTAGCGAGCAGCGGTGTCGACTCGACCCTCCTTCTTGGAACTTCTCTCTCTCCACGGCGCGGCGCGCACCGAACTTCCTTATCTATCAGATATTTATAAAAAAAAACTTATCATTCCTTCCTTTGACACATTTTATACATTTTTTTTTTTCTTTCTATTAACAATCCCTAGTAATATTTTGCATCACTTTTTGTTTTCTTATCTTGCTACACTACAAGTTCATTTTATTTATTTATATTTTTTTTTATCTCTCTCTCTCATTTTATTAAGAAGAGACCTTTATGTATATATTTTCTTTAACTATTAAGAATTACGTATTTTATTTTTTTTATGCGTTTAATAGAAACCAAACTAGTTTTATCGTATTTTTTAACACTTAATTATTATTTGCTTACGCATTTTATTATATTTTTTTGTTAGTGAACTCCCACAATGCCTCCAAAACCCATTCTTATTCAAAAGAGAAGCACAATTATAAAGCGTGTCGAACGCATTCAAACTTTTGTCAATAATTTTACTATTGAAGATGGTGACGTTACACCTCTGGAAATTAGATTGTCTACTTTAAAAGAGGCATGGACTGAGTTCTGTGACGTACAATCAAAAATTGATATAAGTATACTACCAAGAGGCGCTGATGACAACGAAGCGATTCTTGAACATTTCGAAGACATGTTTTATGATGTAAAAACAAAAATAACCCGAATTATTAACAATTCTTCGGACTTAACTAACCCAGACAGTAAACAATTACCTGCTAATTCTAACCACACTTCTCAATTAAATCCGAGTATACTTACACCGATTAAAATTCCTCATTTTAACGGAAATTATGACGAATTCCCGTCATTTTTCGCTCTATTTAAATCACTGGTTGACTCATCGGATATACCTATAATTCGTAAATTCTATTATCTAAAAAATGCTCTATCTAAAGAACCCTCATCTACTTTAGATTGTCTAGAATTAAATGAAGAAAATTATTACAAAGCTCTAGATCTCATTCGAGCAAGATATAAAATAAAAGAGTTGTTATTCATAAACATGTACAAGCCATATTAAATCTCGGAAGAATTGATCAAGAATCAAGTTTGATAATAAACCAACTTCTTGACACTGTAAGAAAACATTTGCGGGCATTAAAAACCCTTGGTCAGCCAACTGACCAATGGGATACATTGATCGTTCATATCATAGCAGGTAAGCTAGATCAGAATTGCCGTCGTGAAATTCCATCTTTTAACGACCTTGAAAGTTTTCTGCAGAAACGTGCTCGGGTCCTTGAAGCTTGTCAAGGGGATAAACACCCGAAAAATGATACAGTTAATAGTTACAATAAAACCCCGCGAAAAGCCACACAAGCGTTAGTGGCTGCTCCAAGCACACAACCAACACGAACAGCTAAACATAGATGTGCTTTTGGTTGTCGAGCATTGGTTGAATGAAGAAGAAATATCAGCGATTAATATTCCCGGTTATTCATTGGAGTCTAGTTTCTGCAGGAAGAATCACGTGCATGGTGGAACAGCTGTTTTTGTTAACAACCATTTGCATTGTAAAGCTTTAAATCTCGAGTCAAAAGTGATGGACTGTGAGTTAGCAGGAGTCGAGTTACCTCACATTAATACTTATATTATAACCAACTACAGGTCAAATAAAGGCTGTAAAGCTTCATTCATAGATCAACTTGGCAAAACTTTAAGCAGTCTAAATTTGAAGGACAAGCATATTGTTATGTGCGGTGATTTTAATTACCACTTTAATGAAAAAACGGTGGATGTTAAGAAACTAAATAATTTTTTCCTTGAATATAATATGAAAGGTATTGTGAAGGAACATACCTGAAGAAACAATACATTAGACAATATTTTTACAAATGCTCCGGACTTCATTTTTTATGAGTTGTGCAGAGGTTTAGCAGATCACTCTGATATATTAATTAAATTTAAAAATGAAACTAACCATAGTAAGAGATATTACTATGCAAGATCATATACCGAGGAAGGCATGCAACACTTTAAAAACCACTTATCTGTAATTAACTGGGAATATTATTTCCTAACAGGTTCAATTAATAGCCAGGTTACGAATTTTACTAACCTTATACATTTTTTACATGACCTGTATTTTCCTCTTAAGAAAAAGATGTGCAAGTCAAAAAATTGTCTTAAACATCCTTGGTACTCAAAAGAACATAAGGTAATGGAGGATCACCTTGATCTTCTTTATGACTTATGGAGAACTTTTGGAGTACACTTTGAACAGAAGAATAAAAGATTTAAGTTAAAGTATAGAGATGCTCTCATACAGGCTAAGAAAGGCCACTATACAAATAAAATCGAATCTACAAGCAACAAAATGAAGGAATCAAAATAAAACGAAAAGTAATACAACATCTTTAAGTTCAGATGAACAGAATAATTATTTTTTGCATTCAATTCAAAAGTTAGCTTCTACAATAGATGTAGACAAGGAGCAAGCTATAGATAACTTAAAAGCATCCACAGCCGCCCCAGAGGTAAAATTAAACAAATTCTGCGAGACTGGAGTAACCGGTCAGGATATTTTGGATATAGTGAAAGGGATAAAGAACTCCGATGGTCAAGATGTTTATGGTCTTTCAAATAATTTGTTAAAATCAATAGTTTGTTTAATCATTGAGCCTTTAACTTTAATTTATATTCGATGTCTTCGAGAAGGCTTTTTCCCTGATGGTTGGAAGGTCTTAAGAGTAGTCCCAGTTTTCAAAAAAAGGAGATAAATCTAAACCCAACAATTATAGGCCAGTAGCTATCATTCCAGTTTTTTCTAAAATCCTGGAAATAGTTATAAATAAAGAAATTCAAACTTATTTTGAGATAAATAGTTTATTTTCTGATTCACAATTTGGATACAGGCATAATAAATCAACAGTGGATGCTTTGAGGTCTGGGGTAGAGTTCATCACACAAGGATTTGAGAATCTAGAAGAGACACTTCTTGCATGCTGTGACTTAAGTAAGGCTTTTGATTTAGTCCCTCATGAACTGGTGGTGTTAAAACTGAAGCATTATAACATAGATGGATTAGCTTTAAAAATGATAGAAAGCTATCTTAATAATAGATGTCAATGTGTTGGAAAAGACCAAGATAAATCTCAATACTTACCTGTCAAACATGGAGTACCTCAAGGATCCCATCTCGGACCTACCCTGTTTCTGGCTGTTATAAATGACTTACCCGAGTACCTGAAGCGAAAAGAAAAATGATCAAGTCTATAATGTATTGTGATGATAGTAACATTATGACTCGTGGCAAAAATAAAATTGAAAACAAGCAACACCTTGAAGATCTTTTAAATTTAGCAGCCCAGTGGTTTACAGTAAATGGTTTCTCTCTTAATGAAGATAAAACCCAGCTCATCTCCTTTTCTCTTAAAAAGAATGTGATAAGTACTGAAGTGAAGTTTTTAGGAATGGATCGTCGATTCTAGGTTGAGTTGGAAACCTCACATATTAGCTTTAGAGAAGAAGTTGTCTTCCAAAATACTTCTAATAAAAGCTTTAAAAGACTATGTTGATGAAGCTAGTTTAATAAATGTTTACTATGCACTCTTTGAGAGTGTTATGAGTTATGGATTGCTACTATATGGTCATGCTGAATCATCAGAAATCTTTCTAAAACAAAAGAAGGTTATAAGAGTTATTGCTGGGGCCAAATATACTGCTCACTGCAAATTAATATTTAAAAAGTTGAAAATATTATCTTTTTATTCACTTTATGTATATCGTACTTTAAAGTATATAAAATTTAATATTAACAATTTTAATCAAGCCAAAGATATTCATTGCCACAACACTAGAAATAAAAATAAATTAATCCCGAATACTCATAGACTGCAGAAGTCCAGAACTGGGCATAATTTCCTGGGAATAGCCCTATATAACAAATTAAAACCAAATATTCGAGACTTACCGTATACAAAATTTTGTGATAAAGTTAAAAGTTTTTTATTAGAGACACCTCTGTATAGTGTTATGAGTTTTTTAATTTTAATTTCTAGATATCATAAAGTAAAACTGTGATATTAGATATTTACATGTCCTTTTTAATTTTACTTAATTTAAGTTTTATCTGTGATATGTATATGTTTAATGTTATTGTTTGGTCTTTCATGTTATAATGTTTATTTTTGCAATTTATCTTGACGCTATTATACCTTTTGTACTTTGTACCTGGTTTTTAAATATAGAATATTATTTATTTATTTATTATTTATAATTATTTTATGTTTTTGGACTCATTGTATTTGTTGTTTCTTTTGTATTAATGTTTAAATTCTTTTTGTAAATCAACTCTGTATCCTGATTGCTGTTGTTTTAACCACTTAACAGTTACCAAACAATCTGAAAAAAATGTATAAATTTATGTTTTCAGGCACGTCTATGCCTCGGAGAGGGACGAAATATAGCCAAACGTTAATGACAAAAGTGTGAACGAAACTCCTCCCCGACCCGGACCAGCCTGAACCGGCATCAGTTGTGGAACCTCCCCCTCCAGCCCCCGCTGTAATCGTTCCCGCACGGGAAGAGATCCTCGGGCACCAAAGCCCCCTAACAGAGCTGCTGATAACTAAATTAACCGCCATGGAGAGGCACCTCCTTAGCCTGGCAGACTCCAACGACCTCAGGTGTTATCGGCGAGTCGTCGCCTGGGCCTCAATGCAGGTCGCGTCCATGAAGACACTGCTTCAAGGAGTAGCCGGTACTGTGCTTTCCCCTCCTCTTCCGGAAAGCGGTGCACCTCCCCGCCAGGCGAAGAACTAGAAAACTCAGCTGGGTCGTCGCTCAGTTTCTACCGCTTCCAGGTGTCCTCTCCACCAACCGACGGCTCCAGACGACCACGCCCTCCTGCGACCTGTCCAGTCTGCGGATAGCGAAGATTCCGCCATATTGGCCTGGGCCCCCTGGGCACCCCGGCAACGTAACCACGGCCACCGCGAATCTTAGAGGAACCTTACCGGTCTTCCGTGGCACTGTCACTGCCACTTACCGGTACGCGTCCCACCCCCCGGCTGATGTGATAAAAGCTCTATGAACCCCTCACTCTGGGCCAGTTCGTTTTGCAGAGTGTGCCGGGAGTTAAGTTAGGCTGTGTGCCGACGTAGGTTATAAGCTGTGTGCCGATATAAGTTGGGCTGTGTGCCAGGAGAATTCATTAAGTTTTAAACGATGGGCTGTGTGCCGCAATTTTAACAGTTGGGCTGTGTGCCAATTTCTAAGTGGAGGGCTTTGTGCCGGAACTATGCGTACATTTTAAGCCGTTCAAACGAGTAAGTGCCGAGGACTTAACGTGCGGGTGTGCGGAGGAGGTTCCACCTGAGGATTATCACTGATGATACGTAAGGATTACTAGTACAAGTACGGATACCGACGCCGGTGAGTACCCCCCTTTTTCTTTATCTTGGCGGCTGCTTCAACGTCTCGTCCAGCTCACTACGAAAATATTTTGGTTGTATGTTCAAATAAGAAAACATTGTACTTTTAAAAATTCAGTAAAATATTTATTTGGGACGACCACGTCCACTCAATAGAATTTGGTAATCGTTATTTCTCAACCCGATACCCTCCCCCCCCCCCCCATTCCAGGGAAGTAAGTTGTTTTTTTTAATTGTACACGTCCGTCACGGCCCGCTACCACCTACGAGTGGCGGACGTATTACAAAGGACAGTTACAAAGGAGACATTTGCGAAGGAATTCCAGGACAAATTATTTGAAATGGCTTCTCAAAGGCAGGGATATATCCCTTTAATAATGAAATACTCAGGCCCCTACTAAAATCATTAACGCAACTGTATAAAGTGTAATTAAGAGAGAGATACTCTAAGTAAAAAAAACTTGTATTGTTATTTTGGCCATGTATAAATTTTGTTCATTGGGGGCCGTCCCCGGTGCTCAACCTAAAAATTTTGGCTTGTTATTTCTTACACCTCCAACCCCTATATTTCCGGCAAAGTGACACGCTCGCCCATCTGGCCCGCTACCACTTTTCCCGTGGGGCTGATGTGTCATAGAGTCGAACATTCTATTGAATGATCAAAAGACGAAGAAAGAAATATTGATAGGCTATTGGAAGAAGAAGGCTTGCTTCTTGAAGATTTATACAATAAAAATAATGATTCAGCCGGTGATTATGTATTAGTTTCTTTTCCAGGGAAAAAACATAAAAGTTACTAATATGCTTGCATAATTGATCACATTTTGGAGGATGAATTAGAGGTGATGTAGACAAAAACAAAAAAAAATATTCAGATTGGATTCAGAAGATATTAGGTACATCAGTCATGCTGACATTCTTAAAAAACTGCCAGTGCCCAAGATAATAAAAGGTGGTGATAGAATCAAGTATGAATTTGCAGAACCAGTAGAGGTTTTAGAAGTAATCTAATTTTTTATTTTATAAGTATTTTTCTTTTCAAATTTTAAATGTTTTCGCTATTTTATTGTGATTTTTTTTAATGCTTTTAGTAATTATTTACTTCATAAATAATAATGTTCCTTAACATAAGTATTTTCTACTTTGATGATCTTGTCTTATCATTAACATAGTGATGCTATTAATTATTACTTTGTACTTGAGAAAATGAATTTTTTCTCATTTGTTTTGTGAAAATGTTAGACTTTTTTATGCTTTTGATAAGTAATTAGTTCATAAATAATAATGTTCCTTAACCCAAGTATTTCTAAATATAAGTGATAACTTTATATTTAGTTTATTAAAATCTTTTATACCTTTTATTATTTATTATTCTTCCTTTGGAAGGGCTCAGTTGACACTTGCCCCTTTCAAATTATTTTACACTTACCCCAAGTTGACACTTGCCCCACTTTCTAATGCTGAATTTTGAATCAAACAACAATATTTTGTATAAATGAAGCTTACAAGGTTTAACTTCATGCCTTTTTGACGACATTTTAAGAAAAATATGAACTTAAATATCCCAGAGTAATGCCTTCTTAACTTAGAAAGAATTTAATTATTTGTTCACACTTGCCCCTATACGGTATAAGTGCAAACACTTTGACTCTCTACATAAAATATGCACTTACATATTTCTATTTTACTGATCAAGGTAAGATGTTTGAGGAATAAATTTATCACAATCCATTGATAAAATGCAGGGTGCTCTTAAGATAAGAAAGTCAGATTATGTTTTTTTTATGTTTGCACTTGCCTCACCTTACCTTATTTTAAAAAAATAATTGTAATCAAAATCTGAAAATAGGGCTATTGTACCCAATATTTCAGTCAATACCAAGGAAGAGGGTAAACTGTTAAGTACCTAATCGTGTGATGTAAATACTTAATGACACTCTGAAATAGTAGGATGGCTGGACATTGTTTCTTAACCTTAGCTGATATGATATATACAGTTCATGGCAATATAAAAATAAAATATAGGTAAGTGGTAAATAAAAAAAAATAAAATAAGGAAACTAATTCAAAGTCACAATTTCAGGTGAAAGCGAAAAAAATATTCAACCACAAGAAGATGAGTCCGATATAATAGGAATCCCTGTTGTCATTGATTATGAAGAAACAGCTTTTGAAGATTATCTTCAATTAAATCATAATTTTCTTCCTTTTGAAGAAGAAAAATCAAATATAGAAAATATTGAGTACTCTGTAGTACTCAAAGAAAATTATGAAGATAATAATAATAATTGTGATAAAGCAGAAAATTTCAGTGGTGAAGATCTAATGACTACAATGTAACAAAGCTCAAGGTCAAGGTCAAGAAAAATTAAATATAGAAAATATTGAGAACTCTGTAGTACTCGAAGAAAATGATAAAAATAATAATTGTGATCCAGCAGAAAATCTCAGCGATGAAGAAACTTATGAATACAATGTACCGAGTGAAAAGTCAAGAAAACTAGAAAAGGAAAGAAAAATAAAAAGGAATTATGGGAAAGGCTACACCACAAGTAAGGGCATTACTATAAAGAAAATACAGAGAATTGAGTTGCAAGAATCTCGAATGAAGTGAAGAGATGTACACAAGTTTCACCTTTATATTGGCCGGCTTGCAAAGAATACTGGCACTGACGAAATTGTACATTATTTGACTAAAATTTTCACTAACACTGAGTTCCCATGTGATCTGCTTCGAAATGATGAATTGAGTTCCAGTTTTAAGTTGACTGTGGGCTAGAGATGAAGCATATATTATTGAATGATGAATGGAAATATTTGGCCTGAAAATGTCTTAATCAGACCTTATTTTTTAAGAAGTGCGAGGCCGCCAGCTTTTTCCAAAACTTAAATAATTCCTCAACCTCTTATCCTTGAAGAATGCCATGATATCAAAGCTAAAAAGAGATTAAAATTGGTTTTAATTATAAGAATGTAAGAAGTTTACGAGGCAAAACCAGTTATTTTTTTTTTTTTAAAATGTAGGTGGTGTTGACTTTGATCTGATCTGCCTAACTGAAACCTGGCTCTGTCCAGATATTCATGACTCAGAGCTGTTCAGTCTTGATGATAACTCAGTGTACAGAGCTGACAGGAATTATGCTGATTTGGGTGTAGTGATAGGTGGTGGAGTTCTGGCTGCTGTGTCAAAACACAGTGGAATTAAGACATCCCTATTGGAAGTTCCCAACAGGACTATTGAAGATTTATGGTTGAGGTGTGCCAACGGAAATTCTAATTTTGTTGTAGGAATTTGTTGAGAGTGTAATTCAGATCTTTCATATTTGGGGGTCTTTATAGGTCTTTAGGATATATTGAGTAACCTTCTCTCATACTATGCACTCTGCTCTCGTTCTGCAAGTTGTATTAAAAACCCTTGTCGTAAAACCACATTGTGTGCACTTTATCCTTACATTAATTTTCCTCAGGTTATGTGCCCAGGAGACTCTAAACGTAAAATAAACATTAAAAAGTAAAACGGTAGTGCAGTTTCTCAAGTTTGTGCGTAAAATCTTAATTATTAAAAAAAATAGTGGGTGTTTAGTTTTTTTTACAAAATGGATATGGATGCTATCAAAGTGTTCTCGTTAAAACTCTTTTTAGAACAATAAGAACAAGATAGTTGGCTAAAAAAGGATGCAAAAGCTCAACAAATTATCACGACGACAATATCTAAAAAGCGCTTGATGCATCTGTTCAATTGCAAGACAAGCAATGAGATGAGTGTAAAAATTGTATCAATTTACGGCAAAGAAGCCAAGGCACACGAATACAACTTGTTACAAGAATCATTGTTTATAAATATAAAAAGGGAGGAATGTAGCATCTCACATATCAAGTTTCGAACACTTAGCATATAGAATAAATACAGTATCTGAAACTAAAATATCCGATGAAATAATTGTATCTCAAGTTTTAACGATGTTACCTGACTCTTTTAAATCGTTTATAAACGCTTGAGAATCAACAGCAGCAGGTAACAGAACTCTAGTGAGCCTGACGTCAAGACTGTTAAGTGAAGAAGCTAGAAGAAATAAAACATCTGGAAATAACACCAATGTGAGTGTTGCATTTAATCCTCAAGAAAAAAAAATGCTATAGATGTAACTCTAATGAACATTTGGCCAGGCAGTGTACTAAACAGGTAGAACTAAGATGTAAAATTACAAGATAAAAAGAACTTTTTATATACTACGTTTTTAAATTTTCTGCTGAATCATGTCATGTTGATAATATAACTGTCAATGTTATAATATAATGTTAGTGAAAAAAAATAGTTCCGAATTTATTTACTTCACATAAATGACAACCATCTAGAGAGCTGCATATTAAACCTATAAAAGGACAAATCTTTGTACAACAGATCTCGTCAACACCAAATCTAAACCGTGTCATTGATATGCCCCCGTGTAGGGACAGCAAGAGAAGAAAAAGAAAAATGTGTACAAATAAAGAAGTACAGATGCAGAAAAATTAAACCGATACCTAGGACACAAGTGTAAAAAAACCTGGTTGTCACACGTCAATTAATTTATTTCTTTGTTGAGAGAATCTACAGATGGTTGTTGAGGTGTAAATTATGAATGAAAAACACTAATTCATTATGCGAGACGTTTCGACCCTTCAATTAAGGTCATCTTCAGTCGTTTATTTGAAAATAGTGTCATAGATGTTGGTATTTATCATATAAAATAATTTCTAACTCCATAGGAGAGGGTCATTTAAAAATCTAAATTTAAAATAAAATAAAAAGACTTCTACCAACTTGAAAAAATCACTAGTTCATTACAGAATGATATATAAAAATTTAACAAAAATTAACAAGTGTAACATTAATTAAACAAAATTTAAAATATTTTTGAACATAAGTATGGACTTCCTGCTACATATTAGAAATACTAAATAGTAAATAATAAATAGGTATTTCTAATATGTAGCAGGAAGTCCATACTTATGTTCAAAAATATTTTAAATTTTGTTTAATTAATGTTACACTTGTTAATTTTTGTTAAATTTTTATATATCATTCTGTAATGAACTAGTGATTTTTTCAAGTTGGTAGAAGTCTTTTTATTTTATTTTAAATTTAGATTTTTAAATGACCCTCTCCTATGGAGTTAGAAATTATTTTATATGATAAATACCAACATCTATGACACTATTTTCAAATAAACGACTGAAGATGACCTTAATTGAAGGGTCGAAACGTCTCGCATAATGAATTAGTGTTTTTCATTCATAATTTACACCTCAACAACCATCTGTAGATTCTCTCATGAAATTTAGAAGGGTGTACCTCATTGATTAATAAAAATTTATTTTATTAATTTTCTCATTTATTTCTTTGTTTACTTTTCCTTTTTCGCTGTCATTCAATGTTTATCTCTTACTAAAAAATCACAAATTTGAAACCTGTCAAAATGAAGATTGTAAAAATATGGGACATGTCAAAACAAATAAAAAAACTTGCAGATTTTTTCCAAACTAACTTTCCATACAGCAAAATTTGCTGAAAACAAATTAAATTCTGCTGAAAGATGACTAAAAGTATTAAAATGTTGCATTGTCATCGTGTTCTGAGCTATTCTAAAAGTTTCAAATGTCTAGCTACTCGGGAAGTTAGTTAAAAATCGATTGCAAGATTTGTACTGGACAAACAAGAAAGCAAGCTAATAAAAACGTAGTAAAATCTGTAAAAATAAGAAAAATAATCACAATGAAAAGGAAGGTTCTGTTCTTTAGAAATGAACATCAAAAATTCTAAAAAAAAAAAAAAAAAAAAAAAAAAAAAAAAACAGACAGGTAACCTTCCTTGCCTCTGAAAGTAAATCTTGTGATAAAAAAATGTATGGATTATTGATTCGGGTGCTACTTCACACATGACAAAAAGCTCTGATTTGTTATTAAATTTCAATTCTATTGATGCTACTATAGGTTTCGCCAAGAAAACTCACTCCATGAAAGCTGAATTGATTGGATCTATGAATACTGAAAACTGTAAGTTGACTATTGTTTTTTTGTACCTGAGTTATCTAAAAACCTGTTATCTGTTAATGGCATAACTTCTTTAGGAGGTGGAGTAAAATGCTCTGGAACTACGGTGGAAATTAAAAAAAAAAAAAAATAATGAGCTTGTTTTTAAAGGGTTTAAAAATGACAAAAATCTTTATGAAGTCAATATGAACTGTAAAAATGGTGAAGCAGAGCACCGATTTTAGTGTTTGAAATGGCATTAGATTATAAAGAACTTGTAACTTTACATTGTTTTACTTCATTTGTTAACTTCTTTTGTGGCGTGGCAGATAGAATGAAACATCTGATGGGCTGGATCCCGCGGGCCGTAGTTTGGACACGACACCCCTGGATTAAAAAAGGGGGAATTAATTAAATAATAAACAAGAGAACAATAGATTCAACAAATAGGAAATCAATAGAAATCAGTGATTTTCTTTTTAAATTTCAAAATGATTGACAGAAGAACAATACTTTAAACAAATAGGGAATTAATAAAAATCAATTTTCTTCACAGATGTCAAAATTATTATCAAGAGAACAATAGATTAAAAAATAGGGAATCAATAAAAATCTATAATTTTCTTTATGGGTATCAAAATTATTGGCAAGAGAACTATGATAAAGCCTTACGGTGAAGAATTTTGTCACAAAGCTGGAACGCGTGGGCCATGTCAAATCAATTAGAGGCAGAGGCAGGTTATTGGGCGATGCAATTTTAAAAATACAAAAATACTATGGACTGGCCAAAAGGAGGAATACAGAAAAAGATTTAGATTCAATGAAAAAAGCTATCTGGTCGATATATTTTCATATATCTTCAACTGATGAGAATCCCACCTGAAAAAGTGCCCCCATGGGAAAATCCAGAATCTAAACGAGTCGTACAACAATGTTTTATGGAGTATACTGTCAAAAATAATATTTGTTTCTTAAGAAAGATTGAAGTTGGGAGCGTACAATGCTGTATCCTTATTCAGTACACATTCCTTTGCCTCTGCTTAGTTGAGCCGTGAATACAAGTGGCTAGAGCTGTGCTGTAGAGCGACACCATTTACATTATTATAGCCATTTTCAGTCTATAAGCTCAGTCAGTAAACTATGGAACAGTGTTGTAAAACCTGTTATATTATGCGGCTGTGAGACATGGAATATGAAGAAATCGGATATAAATAAACTAAGAGTGACTGAACGAAGAATGGAATGGAGCATGCTGAAAATTAGAAGAGAAAGGAAAACCAATGAATGGATTAGAAGCCAGACAAAAATGGAAGATATAGCAACAGCAGCAATGAAAAATAAGTGGAAATGGGCTGGGCACATAATTAGAACCCAAGATGAGAGATGGTCTAAAATAATTTTAGAATGGACACTGGCAGTATAAGAGAAGAAAAGGAAGACCAAGCAAACAATGGGACGAAGAAATGAAGAAGTGTAGTGAAATACCAAGTTGCTGGAAAAGAACGGCTTTAGATAGAATAGAATGGAGAAGACTCACTCAAGTTTATTGTGATGTTGACCTTTAAATAATATTTGTGATTTAACTAATAACACGAGCCGTCAGAAGAGTAATCATCTTTGGAATATTGTTTGTGCCAACAATTGGTTGTTTATTGTTATTCAGGGATAATTTGTCCGCCTCTGACAAGAAAATCGCCCGAATCTTAGCCGAATTAGAATCGGAAGAAAGAGAAGATCGAGACACTGATACCATTTGTTTTAAGTCTAACTTACGACACAGAGACTGACTTGATGATGAGAGTCTAGAACATGATGAGAAAGATGATTTGAAATTCTACATAGGAAAGGATAAGGAGACTATTTGGGCAAGCAAGGCAGTTTCTGTACCTTCAAAAACAAAGTCTATGAACATTATAAAAACTCTACGTAGCAGCCCTAGAGGAGAAGCCCATAACTGTAAAACACGGCTGGAATGGTTTTTATAAATAATTTCGCCTGAAATTATTGAAAACATTGTAAAATGTACTAATATTTTATAGAGAACTCACGAGAAAGAGATCATTAGCCAACAACAAAAACAGAAATTTTAGCACTGATAGGCGCTTTGTTCCTGATTGGCGTAAAAAGAGGAAACTATGCAGATCTTTCGGAATTTTTTACAAAAAATGAAATTGGTTTGATGATTTTATGAGCTAATTTTAGCGAAAATAGATTTAGATTTTTGCAAAGATCAATAAGGTTTGGTAACTTAAATACCAGAATGCAGCGTAGTACAGACAAACTGGCCCCCATTCAAAGTATTCTGAACTCTTTTATTGCTAACAGCCAAAAATCGTTCAATCTGGGAGGATATACCACCATAGATGAAATGCTAGTTGCATTCAGGGGACGATGCATTCTTATCCAGTTTATGCACCTAAAACCTGCCAAACACGGCATAAAAATATATGCCTTATGTAATGCCCGCATGTTTTACACCTCTAATCTAGAGATATATTGTGGTAAGCAACATTTGGGTCCTAGCATTGTCTCAAACAAATCATATGACCTGGTGGTAAGACTACTGTAAGACTGGTTGAGTGTATAAAAGGAACAAACGGAAACCTAACAACAGACAATCATTTTAAAAGTTTTAATTAGCAGAATACCTACGCAGCATACTTCTAACGTTTTTGGAACCATAAGGAAAAATAAAAGAGAAATCCCCCCCCCCCCCCCCCCCCCGGATTTGTGAGTGTAAATAGACATTCTGCGCCGGGTAGCTACATGTTTGCATGTCAATATGACAAAACTTTAGTGTCTATGGTAACAAAAATAAGAAAGCAGTGTTAGTATTGTTGACTATGCACGACTGTAAAATCACTGATGAGAAAACAAAAAACCAATACTAATAATAACGGACTATAATGCCACAACGGGTGGGGTTTATACGGTTGACCTCATGTGTTCACAAATTACGACGTCCAGAAGAACAAACAGGCAGCCAATGGTCATATTTTTTCGGCTACTTGATTTGGCTGGTATCAACTCTTGGACAATATTTCAATTCAACTACCCTTGCATCACAAAGAATACAAGAAGACCATACCTATATGAGCTGTCAATGGAGTTGATGAAAGAAAACTTGAAGGAGCGATCTAAAATTAAAACATTGCCAAAAAATCTTCAGTTGTTGTTGCGGCAGTATAAAGAGCAAGCCCAGTCGCAGCCCCAGTAACAAGGAGAGGAATATGTTACATATATGTGGGTCAAAGAAGAACAATAGAACCCGGCTAGAGTGCAAAGATTGTAATAACAACGTATGCAAACATCACTCGATTACATCTGTTCCGTGCGATAAATGCAAGCCATCTCAGGATGTAAGTGATGATAGTGATATGGATTTAGATTCAGTTACCATAAAAAATTATAATTAATTTATACTTTCAACTTTGGATTAATTGATTGTTTTTTAACTTTTTTTGTTCAAACTTTTGTAAGTTTTTTCTTGTAATTTTATACAACTTTGATTTTATATTTTAATAAAGATTATTGGCCAAAAGTGTACTTGTAATAATATGTCATAGTTCATTAGTCCTAAATAATTTGAATTATGCACTTTAAATGAAGAAAAACTCACAAAAACGGTTAAAAAAAAAAAAAATACGTTGCCAAATTGCCGCCTACGCGATCGGAAGTGTGAATTTTGTAGGCACGAGTAGATGAAGGTTAATATGACATCTAAGACAAGAAAAATCTTCAGCTGGACTATCTTCTAGCTTGTGAAATTTACGATTTCATCTGCTACATTTTTGCTGATGCTGGCTTTTATAAGTTTCATTCTTATCATTAGGGGTCTCTATTTTATTTTGCTTAAAGCTTTTAGGCCAGTAATAATCCTGCAGTTGAGTTTTAAGTACAGCTTCAACATGCCCTGGTCTGATGTCTCACAGTTGCTGTTTGAACACCCTTTTCAAGTGTGAGCTCTGAGCTCTGGGACAAGCTGAAGTCTTTCACTCAATTGTTTTATCATTTATTCCTATGGCAATTTTGTGTCTAATTAATTCGTCCTGTAAATTAGCGACAACTTCCTCACAAGTAGGGCAAGTAACTGTAAAATCACAAGAGTGGGGGCGTTTTTAATTTTGTATAATAAATTCTTAAACAGACCTCTCACCTGGGCTTAACTCATTAAATCGAGCTCTCTCATAAATTACGTTCTTTTTAGGACTGAAATATTTCGTTAGTTCTTCCACAACCCTATTATAGTTTTTGCTATCTTCAGTAGATAGGTTAAAGACTCGAGTATATCTTCCTCTGTATCACTCGTACAATAAATCAAGGTAAATACCTGTTGTTCATGTTCCTTTCTATCTAAATTCGGTGCTAGACGATATCTGTTAAATCGTTTGAAATACTTCGGACAATACCCAGGACTTTTGAAATCGAATTCACCTGGTGGTGTAAGAGCGGAAGCACTCATTGTTTAATATTATTTAAAATAAACATACACAAAAAAACCGCTACACAAAAATTAAAAGTCAATTTGAAATTCTTTAACATTTAAGTTTTGGGAACATTTAAGATCGTTATTTTTACTTTAATTTATATCTGACACCATGCAAACGGGTACGACACACATTCAATAATAAATATTAACATCGAAGAGAATATGCATTAATTAATAATGGTAAGTATAAAAACATAAACAAAATATACTTTTTTACACATGGTACTCTATTATCCTTCTCTTTTTATAACCTGTACAATATCAGTGTTACCACAATCTATAACTAAACAAATTAAAACGTGTTCGATAGAAGATTGATACATCTACATTTCGTATTCGATTTTTCAGATTTATTTTCATCAATATCTCGAAAACTATATGTGTTCCAGAAAAACTACTTGTATTGTTAAATTCGTATTTAAATGGACTAAAAAACAGAATATTTAAATAAAAATCGTCATAACCGTTTCGATTTTATATCTCGAACTTTTGTGGGTCAGCGCCCCCAAATTTATTGACGAATAAACAAAAATTAGTATATTGTTTGAAAATTTCCCAAATTGGGCACGAAATATAGCAAAAAAAAATTTAAATTAACATCCCTGAAGACACAATTAAAAGAAATTAGCATTATTAATAATTGTCAACACTGTTATAACCTCCTCGAGGTTATCGTAGTTGTTGAACGGAAAAATTTTCTAGCATTATTATCTATTATTGTATCTTGTTCATAGAACGTTATTACATTTCGTATTAATATAAAGTTTCTGACTATTATTGTAGTGTGGACTATTAATTGTCTGTGACATAGTGCTGAAACCAAAATTGTGTTAAAGTATTCAGTGGTTATAAGATCAATTAGACTTACTCTTCAGTGAAGGTGGAAGGCTTCTCTTACATTAAGACCGCCGGCTCCCTTTGTGAAAGCTGGTGATGTTTCCGCGAGTAATGCATGGAAGCAATGGAAATAACAGTGAAAATTATATGCAACAGCGGTCAAACTACAATATGAGGAAGAAGATATTCAGTACGCTACGTTCATGACTTCTATTGGTAATGATTTAGTGAAAATTTATAACTCATTTACATTTACGAAGGATGAAAATGATAAAATTGACGAAGTTATCAAAAAGTTTGACAGTCATTTTATTCCGTAAGTCAATGTTACTTATGAAAGATACGTTTTTAATAAATATACGCAAAGAGAGGGGCAATCATTTGAAAAATTCCACTCACACGTTAAAACTGAGTAAGACCTGTAATTTTAATACTCTAAAATTTGCTGTTCAAAGACGAGAGGAAAAGACTTAGAGAAAGATCTTACGCATCATAAAGCAGTAGATATTTGTCGTTCTTCCAAACAAACAAAGATCCAATTAGAAGATATGTCAAACCCATCACGTTTGACATCGATAACTCACCAAGTAGACATGGAAAAATAGAAATCAGTGCAATCTTTTGATAATGGAAAAGAATTTGACTGTGGTTGGTGTGGTTTTACTCATAAGCCAAAGTAATGTCTGGCTTATAGAAAAACGTTGTGATTAGTGTAATTGAATGGGTCATTTTTCATCAATGAGTCAAAAAGAAGTTAAGCACTAACAAAAAAAGAGTAACGGCTGTCAAAGAACAAGATAACTATGATAGATTATTATTTATTTCCCAAGTGGAATAGTCAGGGAAATACCACAAGACACATTTTGGAATACTCACTGATCAAAAACTTTACTGATAACAAAAGTGAATTTACAACACAACCAAGACCGGGAGGATATCATGCCTGTCACTATTTTAATTAATTAACTGAACAGTGAACATTCAATTTTAAGAATTTTTGCTACTGTGAAACATACAATATAACGATTGACTGAGCGGCTATACCCTTAGAGAAATTATGAACATAAACAAAATTACTTGAATTAAAAAAAAATAATCTTTAAAGGCTACGGGACATAGTCTTGTAAGTAGTGTGGAGTTTTTCTGGTCCTCCCAGAACAACTTGTGCCCTACTGTTGGTCCGAGAGAGACTCCATCTCCTCAGACGGCTGCTGTTGGCCCATAAGTTGAAGGATGCCAGAGGCAAACGATACTGACATCTTGAATAGTTGATGCCAAGGGGCTTTTGATTTATTAGAGTGAAGTCTTGTCGGATTAGTTGGTCAATGTGGCGTTTCAATGTATAGCCATCTCCATCCAAGCGAACTAAATAATGAAGTTTTCCAAACTTCTTCAAAATGACTCCCAAGTCTACATCCTGCCTTGTTATTCACATACTACCTTGCTTGCACCCTGTATTTCTCCCTTAGCAGGCGATATTGAGGAATTGTGGGAGTGGGAGGACAGGGTTGTGGTGTCTTACATTCCTTTTGAGGTTTCAGAATGTCTAATTTGATACAACGTTTTCTATTTAAATAGAGTTCAGCTGAAGTTTTACCATTTGCTAGTGGAATAGGCCTGTACCTGATAAGAATTTCTTGAACTGTCACATGTAAGGGTAGACTAGATTTTGACATCGCTTTAAGTTTTTGTTTCAGGGTTTAAATATTTCTCTCCGCAATTCCATTCGTAGCTAGATTTCCGGGGAGTATGAACTTTTGTGTGATTCCGTTTTCTGTAAAGAACTGTGTGGACTGTTGACTTATGAAAATTACTGCATTATCACTCACCATGATTTCAGGGTAACCCATGAGTGCTGAAAATATTTTAAAGTACAGTAAAATTCGCTTATAGATCTTCAAGGGTATTAACTATTCCGTAATTGGGGGTGAATAGGGTAATTTTTTACTGTCTACTGTAATTATAAAGTGCTAAGTGAAAATTATGAGTTTTCTTTTTCCCCCCTTATTATGAGTCTTGACCCAAAGATTCAAATACTACCCACAGTAGAAGCCACCCATTTAAATTAAGACTCACACACCTTTTTTTATAGTCAGACCCTATTTACCCCAAAGAAGGGGATGAATAGGTTTGACCGTGTATTTTTAGCTTAAGATTCATTTCAGGTTGCTATAGGGGTGAATAGGATCAAATAATAGGTTTTTAAAAAAGTAAAATGAAAACAGAAATGTGAATTGCACATTTTTTTTTTTATTAAAACATATTTTAAAATAATACAAACAAATAAAATAAGTAAAAGTAAAAATAAATCAGTCTGTTAATTTCTTTTTAAATTAAAGAAAAATATTAATATTAAAATAAAAAAAGGAATGTAAAATAGGTAACATTTTACACAGTTAAAATATTTAAAATGAGAATCACACAGCTTTGAACGTGTACCTACCACGTTCATTTGAAATTACACTAAGTACAGCTTTAATTTGCCCAAAAGAAATTTGACTAATATCTTGGATATTAGGGAAAACATATTTGTCTAAAGATCCCTTATAATTTCTCATAAATTTACATTTAAGTGGTTTCTTAAGTTGGTTCTCGAAACCAATAATTTGAGAAATTAATAATTTTTTTTTTTTGCTTTTTTGTTCCCTTGTCATACACTATAGCAGTAAGAAGGAAGTCATATAATTTTGCTCTTGAGCTGCTCTTATTGAAAGTCTATTTTGTTTAATAGCCTCGACGGCTTCCCTCAATTTCTCAAAATCAACTTTTTTATAGCGTTTGCCTCGTAAATTTGGAGTATATTTACCAGGCATAATGAAAAAAAAGATGACCCTATTCACCCCACAAGTCGAAAAGCTTGAAGATTTATTAAATTATATTTTTTTTACTAATAAAGCTAATAATTGAATAAAATTATTAATTAATTAATCAATTAAAACATGAATTTTGTGATCATTTAAAAAAAAAAAATAAGTATAACCTCCTCTACTGTTATCACTAGGGAGACAGTGTAACCAACTTAACAAGGTTATTTTTCCTTTGTTATATCTAGTTTAAGATCTAAAGAACACATTAAACCCCGCAATTTTTTAAAAAGATATTTGTGCAACTTTTTTTGTTAATATTTATACTAATCAAAAGTTTTGACCCGATTCACCCCCTCGACCCTATTCACCCCTATTACAGTATCGCATTTATTGGAATGTTCTTAGAACATTGAATTTTAAACTAGTCTAGGAGAGCCTGTTCTACGTCTTAATGTTGAATCAATTATTCTCTTGCAAGATGTAATGTCCTTTTGAAAATAGCTTTTTATTTGGTCCATTTTCTTCCAAATGATGGACAGGGTCGATTGACTTATTCCTAGTTCCCGACAGAGATCTTACTTCGAAACACCACATTCTAAACGTCAGTTATTTATTACTTTTTCCGCTATAAATAATGAATGCCATGTTTTTTTCGACATCTTAACGCAATAGGTTCGAACTGAAAGAAACCAGGGACTCTCCTAGTTAGATGAAAAAACAAAACGGGCTATTAAACCAGATAAAGAGATTTCATGAACTAAACATAATATTTAAACAAAAAAGAGTAAACTCCTATCAGTTGCCATTCTTAGAAAAAGGAAGATCAAAGTAAAGTGTTGTTTTGTCGGGCATTCGAGGAAAGTTTATTATACTTATGTACTTAGAAAATGGGAAGTGAACTGTTGTTTCGGCGGCAGTATAGGAAGGTTCTTCATGGAAAGGTAAAATAAAATTCCATCGTTATAGGCTAATGGCGTGACCAATTTTAATTCTAAAATGAGATCGCTCTACCCGACTTATCGTTATATCCGAACTTAGTCATTGCATGTGTTATATAGGAAACCAACCAAATGCATTGATTGCAATCGTTATACCCGGAATATCGCTGTTGCCCTCATTTATTGATTTACCTTGTGTATATACACTAACTGTAAGGACGTATAGTTGTTTACAGTGCATGTACATATGCACCGTGCAGTATATTTACAGCGCGTGTATGTTTAGGTAACGACTGTAAGAACTCGTCTAAGCAATATGTGGAATAACGAGGTGGAGCTGAACTTCTTGGATGTTTACCAAAATGAACCGATATTGTGGGAACCGACGCACAGGTTCAGTAAAGATAAGAACCAGCGGAACAGAGCCTGGATCCGCATCAGCGAACACACCGGAATCCCCGTACCGGCATTAAAAAGGAAAAAAGATTCGCTGATGGCCACTTATCGAGCTCACACGAGGAAGATGAAGAAATGCGTCGAGAGGGGAGCGGAACCTGATCAAGTACACAAACCCATCTGGTTCGCTTTCGACGTGATGCATTCATTTCTAAAACATCTGTATGACTCCAACAGTACGACGAACACTGAATACCAAGTGAGTGTACTTCAAATTAACATTAATCAGGGCCGGCGCAAGAGGTTTTGGCGCCCTAGGCAAAACTATTATAAGGCCCCCCCATCATTCTTAGCCAACGCCGATCAGTCGATTCAGCCGTTCACATTTAGGAAATACAAAACAAATAAAACTTAATTTATTTTTTAATCACTGCTACAATTTAAATAACTTCCTAACTCCAGTTGAAATAGTTGCCAGTCCTACTAATCTCTCTACTGTCGTATGTGACCCCAGCTCAATGGGGGGTCCGGGGGGCCTCCCCCAGAAAAATTTAGAAAATTAGGTTCAAAATGGTGAATTTTTGGCCTTTTTTAAAAGTTTTTCCAGCAAAAAAAAAGCAATCACCTGAAAGTTTGTTTAAAATTGTTTCTACAGAATTTTTGAAAAATTCATTAACTAAATCGGTTTTTAGACTAAAAAAAAATAATTATTTTTTTCCTTTAACGCTGTACTATGGTATTAATTGTTTCTAATTCATTATGAAATACATTCACAACGTCCTATACAGACTGTGAACTAGTAGATACACACTCAACGGAGCATATAAACAAACAACCATTAAAGTATGCAAATAAACAAACACAAAATAGTTTAATGTTTCTATCCCACATAAACATGCAAGTGGGAATCCCAGTTTTAAATGTTAATATCAACTTGACTATTGCTCCATTAACAATAATCATTTATTTGCAAAATAATTATATTATTAGTTTTAAATGGGTATGGAAAATAATAAGAAATGTTTATCCTTATTTTATTCAATTGATATTTGTTGTATTGGGGGGGGGGGGATTCCCCCCCCCCCATGAATCCGCCTCTGAGATCTCTCCTAATTTAAGTTAATCATCTATCTTTCTTTGTAAAGACATTGACTTCTTGGTGGGCAAGTATTTTGCGGCGCCCCTCAGGCCCTAGCGCCCTAGGCAGTCGCCTAGTTGGCCTATACGGTCGCGCTGGCCCTGCCATTAATATTCTTTATTGTCATTAATTGAGCGAGTGGTTTATTTTAGACACTCGGCATATTATATAAAAGTTTGTTTGTCTAACGATATCTGACGTTGGACAAACAACAAAATTATGCCCACAGATGCATCCCGGCATTTGTAAAGACTGTAAGTGTTTGAAAATTACAATCTCAATAATTTCAAGATGTTGGCCAATATGGCGGAAGACTAAAAAGAAGGTTACAGACTGCCTGACATGTTATACATAGTTTTAAAGACTACACATACTTATACGGCATGTTGCATATCATTTTAAAACTCCTGATAAGTAGAGAAAGAAAATATACCTACATAATACGACATTATTTTCAAAATGTCCACAATAAATAAATAAATAAAAGGGTTTTTAAGTGGTATGTCATGCTGTTTACAGGCCCTGATTTATCAATGGGCAGACTGGGGGGCGGAACATTTTCGGATATATATTTTTACTTTTCCTCACTACCTATAGTAGGAAAAGTACTGTTTTCACCAAAAAAATGTTTGCGAGATTTCAACGGAATTATCCATTTTAGGTGTTTTTAAGACCTTCCTGAGTGGTTTTCAGCATGACGTATGTATGTGTGTGTGTATGTATGTGTGTGTGTGATCATCGTAGCGCCCTAGGTATTTAACCTAGAGAGTTTAAACTTGGCAGAAAAATCAGTCCTTACCTGTAGTGGTGCCGCCCGGAAAATCAAATTTTTCCGCCATCTTGAACCCAGTTTGTTGAGTCAGCAAACATTTAAAAAAAAATCTTAATAAATCGACAATGGTCCTGATCGAGTTGAAATTTGGCACAAATATACCTCTCTGTATGAAAAAAAAGCCCACCAAATTTCATTTTGATACTGGCCGCCATTTTTAAGTTATCAATTTTTGATTTTTTAAACTTTGACGGTTAATAATACCGAAAGTATTAATAGGTTTTTGACGTATAGCATATCGTTGAAACCGGAAAAAATTAAGGAACAAATATAAAAAACCCCGATGAAATTCCATTTATTTGTTTAAAAGTTATAAGCGAATATAATTATTTATTAGTGCGATCATTTTGATGACGTCAATGTTTGTTTACATCTGTCAAAATACCGCCAAACTTCAAATAATTAAATAAATTATAGGTATTAAAAATAAGGTTTTTTTAATGAATGGTAATAAATCAGTTTGTACAGAACGGTCAGCCATCCAAGTACTGACCACGTCCAATGCTGCTTCCTCCTGCTGCGAAGCAGCAGGAGAGGCCACTTTAGAGGCCTCTGAAGTGAGGAAAAGTTCCGAGGTACCCCGTACCCGATTTTTATTATTATTATTAATTATTATTATTATTATTATTATTATTTCTAGAACAGCTATTGATTATTAATTGCGAAGTTGTTAGCGAGTTCGCTAAGAAAAAATCAAGAAAAAGGTCCGTGTAGTTATGTTAACTAAAAGTTTTCAACAAAAGTTTAGAAACTGATTATATTACAGGTTATTCACTTCGTGTAATTCATTTCATCCAAAATTTGACTTTTACCTCAGTTAAAATGTTAATGTTTATTTCATATACCCGAGCTGTGGACAAATCTAAAGGTAATGTTTTTTATTTTCATATCTAAGTATTTATTTCGTTTGTTTTCTCTTTGGTAATAAAAGTATGTTTGCGCAGTTTGCACTATAAACGTAGTTATAATAAATTAATATTAGTTAAAAGAGGGATAGAGGCATAAAAATACGTGCGGTGTCGCGGGACACCCGGTAGCAACCAAGTTCCTTACATTTTCCATTAAATATAAAATCACAGTGCTAAGTACGTATACATTGCTAACTACTTATACATGGCCGAGTTAGAAAAGATACAAAATTAAAAGTAACCAACTGTTTGTACCTGGCAGAGTTAAAGCAAAATTAAAAGAAAATCATTATTTGTATAATTAAAGCAAGCGTCTAACTATAAATATATATTGAATATAAGAAAAAAGTTGATCATGATGAGTTTATAGTTAAAGAGTATGTTTGTTAAAGGAGTTTGGATTGAAATAGGACTGTTTTCTACCAACCCGGCCTATTAATTTAAAATATTATAAAATATATCTCTACCCTACTCTACAGCTTCTGCTTGTATCAGACCCTATTCACCCCACAAGTCGAAAAGCTTGAAGATTTATTAAATTATATTTTTTTTACTAATAAAGCTAATAATTGAATAAAATTATTAGTCCTGTAATGACCTAATGAGCTGTTGAACGGGACTAAAACTACAACCAAAAAAAAAAAAAAAAAAAAAAAAAAAAAATTGAATAAAATTATTAATTAATTAATCAATTAAAACATGAATTTTGTGATCATTTAAAAAAAAAAATAAGTATAACCTCCTCTACTGTTATCACTAGGGAGACAGTGTAACCAACTTAACAAGGTTATTTTTCCTTTGTTATATCTAGTTTAAGATCTAAAGAACACATTAAACCCCGCAATTTTTTAAAAAGATATTTGTGCAACTTTTTTTGTTAATATTTATACTAATCAAAAGTTTTGACCCGATTCACCCCCTCGACCCTATTCACCCCTATTACAGTATCGCATTTATTGGAATGTTCTTAGAACATTGAATTTTAAACTAGTCTAGGAGAGCCTGTTCTACGTCTTAATGTTGAATCAATTATTCTCTTGCAAGATGTAATGTCCTTTTGAAAATAGCTTTTTATTTGGTCCATTTTCTTCCAAATGATGGACAGGGTCGATTGACTTATTCCTAGTTCCCGACAGAGATCTTACTTCGAAACACCACATTCTAAACGTCAGTTATTTATTACTTTTTCCGCTATAAATAATGAATGCCATGTTTTTTTCGACATCTTAACGCAATAGGTTCGAACTGAAAGAAACCAGGGACTCTCCTAGTTAGATGAAAAAACAAAACGGGCTATTAAACCAGATAAAGAGATTTCATGAACTAAACATAATATTTAAACAAAAAAGAGTAAACTCCTATCAGTTGCCATTCTTAGAAAAAGGAAGATCAAAGTAAAGTGTTGTTTTGTCGGGCATTCGAGGAAAGTTTATTATACTTATGTACTTAGAAAATGGGAAGTGAACTGTTGTTTCGGCGGCAGTATAGGAAGGTTCTTCATGGAAAGGTAAAATAAAATTCCATCGTTATAGGCTAATGGCGTGACCAATTTTAATTCTAAAATGAGATCGCTCTACCCGACTTATCGTTATATCCGAACTTAGTCATTGCATGTGTTATATAGGAAACCAACCAAATGCATTGATTGCAATCGTTATACCCGGAATATCGCTGTATTTGTTTGTTTTTTTAATCTCAAGAGATGATAGCAGATGTGTCACTCGATAATAGTTTTCATTACCATTTTTATTTATTAAACCTTTGATTTTTTTATTAATTTATAGTTACCCAATTGTTACTAGTTTTTCTGATATTTTTATGTTATGTGATCTGTACAACTTCTACCCATACGAAATCCAGCTTGATGTTCCGGGAGAATCTGATACTTTTCAGCCCACGACTTTAGTCTTTTGTACAAAACAGATATAAATAATTTGACAGTACAATCTGTAAGAGCAATTCCTCTATAGTTGGACGGATCACGAGTATCGTTTTTTGTATATCATTGTAAGCGGGGTTTCAGACCAAGAGTATGGCACCTCTTCCGTTTCAAGAATTTTATTGTACAGAAGTTGCATATACATAATCCAATTTTCTGGCATATTTTTTATAGAATGCATAGGCAATTAAGTCAGGTCCAGGTGCTTTTCCGTTTGAACTGCCTTTCAAACTATTATTAATTTCGCTTAAACTAATTTCAGCATCAAAGATAGGATCAAAAATACCATGAAATGTAGTTTGAAATTTATTTCTAGGAGGATACATTTTTGAAAAATACTTCTCCCATTCCTCAAGAGGTATTAGACAGGAGTTACATTTGTTGGTATTAGATTTATAGAATCGTACTGCCTTCCAAAATTGTTCAGAATTAGTACAACTTGAAAGACAATCTGTCACTGTCATGTAGTATTCTTTCTTTTTTTTTTTAGTTTTTAGATTTTATAAAAATCTTTTTTAGCTTGCAGGTTACTAGAATTAGAGGGTGAAAAATTGGAGATTTTACATTTCTTAAGTAGATCTTTAAGCTGTTTATTTAAGATGCGACAATCTGAGTCAGTCCAGGGGTTTCCTTTAATCATCAAGCTTTCATGTGATTGGAAGACTGATTTCATCATTCCTGGATTTTTAGCCACCTCTTTAATAGCGTCTGTCGACTTGTTGCTTAAAGCTGTTGTATCATTTAAGTTGCAGCTTTTAAGAGATATATTTTCATTATACAACATTGAATGTGTGTATGTCCGTGCACAAGATCTATCCCACTTAAGTACCAATTTACGGAATTTTGAACTATTAGGTTTTTAGTGTGTGTTTACATTTTATTTAAAAGGGGAGTCCCTTCAGGACTTCACACTATATTGGACATCATAGTATAATATGGGCTGAACTTTTATTTTCCTGCATATCACAGACTGTGCTAAGTTCATTAGTTTTAAATTTATGTAAAATTCATCTGATAGATATCGCACCCGTCGTAGAATAAAGGTACAACTCAAAAATGTAATTTGTCGGGAAATCATCATTAAAGTTTTCGGTCTGTATTTTTGACTGCCTCCTCATTAAAATAAACTAAGCATCCGTAATACCTTCACCAATCCTTTCCCACATTATTACTCGAGCAGTCCATGGTCAGTGAATATTTTTTTTTACCGGAGGAGGGGGAGTTTTTTGCAATTTTTAAAAAAAATTTGAGATGTTACCTTTCTCCATGGCCAATTTAAAAAAATGTTGAGATGTTACCTTTCTCCATGGCCAATTTCAAAAAATTGAGATGTTACCTTGTTCCATGGATAATTTCAATATTTTATTATTTATTTTAAACTTTGATTGTTTCAAGATTTGTACCTTAGATGCAAGAATCTTGAGGAAGGAAAAGAAATAACGATTAATACGTTATTATAACAACATATTATTGCATTTTCAATTTTTTATTTATTTTGATTTAATTATTTTTCTATTCATCTTTTTCACAAAAAAAATTATAAAGCATTAAAAAAAGTTTAGTTTTATTAGCTACGCATCCCAAAATAAATGTTGTGCAAATAACTAAATATTATCTCGTTTAGAAAATGTCACAAAAAAATCTGTACAAAATATCATAAAAATATGATAAATAAAAAAATATACCATAAAAAATCAGTCATACAAACAGCCAAAATCTTGGTACAAAGAGAATAAGTTTAAAATAAACGTAAATGACGGAAAGAACCAAAAAACAAAAAAAATAAACATTAGAGATTTTTATAAAAGTCGGCATAAACTGGTTTAATGTATTTATTATTAACCAAATACATAAGATCCTTTCTCTTGTTTTCTTGAATCGGCAACTTAGAATTGTAGGCTTTTTTAATTGCCCACAATTTGAGCTGCTCCCTACGTTCTTCAGCACTTAGCGGCAATAATTGTCTGGTGTTCCTTTTTTGTTTGCAGCGGTTGGTATCGACATAATCAAAGGATTCGTTTTGATACGAAGTTTTATATTGAAAAACAAAGGTTTTTCTTGGCACAGTTTTATTACTTTCATATCACCTATATGGAATTTTGATTCTTTTCGTTAATATTAAACATTTTTCCAATAAGGTTGGTCAAGGCTTTAAAATCAATAAAGTCCTTATGACCAAGTTAATTAAAACAATGTGATAAGGTGCCTTTTTCTTAGCTGTCCTCATCAGCTGGTAATATTGGGAAGGCACAAAAATTGGACCAGCTTTAAGCGCTCTTGAAATTTCTTTCTCTATTGTTGAATGGACAGCATCACCTTCATTCTGTGTGACCTTTGATGAGAAATTTGTGTTGTATGGTTTTAACTTTTTGAAACACACAAAGTGCATAAATGTACATCATAATTATTATACAAATTTATTCTTCTGTTGACCAACATAATTGTCACTATAAAAAAATAAATGCTATGTCATCAGTTGATTCCAAAGCTTTTTCCTCAATAAATTTAAAAATTGAAGTTGCTACTTCAATTGAAGTTGCTATTGAACCTCAATTTCCCTCACCTTCGTGCAAAACATTGCAAGTAGCAACTAGCGACATTATCCTTCAAATTATTGTAAATTGTTAGGTTGTAGGTTGAAAGTTTACATCGATAGTAAAACACTGATACTTCATCCTTGGGATTGGGTAGAGCAGCCTGAAGATCGTAAGTGCATACTATTACGGACTTATCGGGATTTTCTTTATTTTTTTGTTTTTCGGCTCTTGATAATTCCTTCTCCTTTAAATGAGTTGTCTACTCCTCTGATCTTTCTTGCTGGCCAGAGTTCTCGTGAGCCACGCACAGCTCACACTGATCTCTTTTTGGAAGGACATTGCAGGATAAGCGTGAAGAAACTTGAAGATTAAAACATATATATGGTTGAAAAAACACATCGAAGAGAGTCCTGACCCTTGCCCCCTACGGCTTCTGTCTGTTTCTGCTCTCTGAAATTTAAACAAATGGACGTGGGCTATTAAACCTCGGTCAAACAAGGACTTCCCTACTCACTTCAACCGAACAAATGAAATAAAAGTAAAAGTTATACAGAACTTAACCTGCCGTGAACCAAAGTCCCCTCTGCTTTCACGTGTTGGTACAAAGTTACGATCATACACTTCGACCAGCATGGCAAAGACATACGTGAAAACTATTACTGTGACGATAGCTCTCGAACGAAATGACGTATCAAAATTAAACTTGGACCAAAAAATCAAGCTCGTTGAGATGAGGATCCCTATTGAAAATGGGATCATTATGACGTCATCAACCCCTCCTGACGAGTCAGAAAAGATTAAAAATAATTCTATCGCGGGGTTCCGCAAGCCGAGCGAATTTCCATTGGAAATTTGTAGTTCATTGTTGTGCACTTTAAACTTCTTTTAAACTACTACGATTATGTTTAACTAAGCAATATTCTAAAAACCCTAATCCAACTAAAATAATTCTTTTAAATTATCTTAACTTAATAACACACACAATGGTAGTACTTATGAAGGAAGTTTAAACTGCACACTATTGAACTACAAATTTCCAATGGAAAAAAATTATAAAGCATTAAAAAAAGTTTAATTTTATTAGCTACGCCTCCCAAAATAAATGTTGTGCAAGTAACTAAATATTATCTCGTTTAGAAGGTTTTGGTATTTGATATTGTAAATTGTTAGGTTGTAGGTTGAAAGTTCGATAGTAAAACACTGATACTTCACCCTTGGGAGTGGGTAGAGCACCTTTCTTGCTGGCCAGAGTTCTCGTGAGCCACGCACAGCTCACACTGATCTTTTTTTGGAAGGAAGAACGAAATATATTCGTTAAAAATATCAAAGAATACCGTGCGGCCTCCGTACTGTTTTCCTATCCTTCTTACAATTTTCAACGTAGTCCCTATAGATATCTCCAATGGATCTTCCTCCTTCGATAAATTCCCGCTCAGTCTGCGCCCGAAGATAATGTGAAGGGATCCTAGGTATGGATTCAATGTGATCTCGAATATCTTGCTTTATGCTTTCAGAAAGCTTTTTATGGTTGCCATGTTTGCCCCGGCGATCAGCCGCTAACACTCCGTCAGCAAGCATCTCTTGCGTTTGTCAACATTTTTACGGAAACATTTATTTTGGTTTAAGCCTTATCGAAGAGATTTTTAATTAATCTTAAAATTTTAGAACTTATTTTAAGATTACCTAGTTTATCAAATAAGATAAAATGAATCAAACTATCAAAGGCTTTCCTAAAGTCCATATAGGCAGCTACTACGTTTCGTCTAGAGTCTAGATAATCTTATATGATTTTGTACCATCTTATTTAAGATAAATATATTATCGACGCTATTGCGCCCTCTTCTAAAACCATTTTGGCTTTCTGGGATAACTTTTTTATTTTCCGCCCATATTCCTAACCTATTGTTTATAATTGAGGTAAATAATTTCGCTACTGAGTGAACTAAAGAAATACCTCTGTAGTTATTTAAATATTTCTTGTCGCCTTTTTTAAACAAAAGTTTAGTAATAATTATAGACTAATCACTAGAGATTTGTTCTGACCGTAAAACTTTATTAAAATATTGAGTAATAAATAGAATGCCTTCTTCTGGTAAATATTTATAAAAGTCATTATTCATTAAATCTGAGCTCTTCTTCATTTTATTAATAGCATCTAAAACTTCAGTTACAGTTATGTCCTTGTCAAGGTCGGGATCACTAATCCCATCTAATATAATATTCCTATCTATTTGTTTTTTGTTCATTATCAGGGTATAAATCCCTATAAAAAGTTTTTGCATTCAAAAGGTAGGGTGATAATTATTGATTTTATTTTTAAACCTATTGATAATACTCCGAAACTGTTTACTATTTTTAGTATCAGATAATTTATTTACAATTTCTTTTTTATATGATGTCATAAATCTACAGGGTGTATCCATTTCAGATAGACATGGAAAAAGGGGTATATCTACAGGTCATTTAGAGCAAAAAAGTTCATATAAGCTATAGTCCAATTCTCAACGGTGTATAAGCTGGAGGAGCTATTAGCGAATATAGACGGAGTAAAAAACAATCGACCTTTACCTTAAAAAACTAAAATAACTAACAAAATATTAATCTTGGAACAATGAATGAACAATCGTTGGAAAGAGCAGGAAATTTCCTATAAAATGATGTATGTGTTAGTTGACTTGTTGCCTTTTTAGTGTGACCCAGAGCTGTTTGAAAAAAAAAAAAAAAAAATTATAAAAATCTGAAAAACTTTGCGCCCACTTATCGATATGACTTGAATGGGAGAAATTCGTACAAAGTTAGGAAAAGTTAGCGCTATTAATAGGCTTTAAAACGATACCAAATACTTCAAAATATTCCAACTCTAAGTAGGCGAACAAGCCATCGTTGTAGAAAAAACATGTCGTGCTTGCAGCTGGTGAAGAGCAAAGAAACGTGACATTATCAGCTGAGGCATCTTTGACAAAAAGATGTCGAATGTGCATTGCTCAAGGTGGCGGTCATTTTGAGCAGCTTCTGCCTTAAGATACCATGGTAAGTATATTTTACAATAATAGATCTTCTAGTTAGAGAACTAAAATTTAGTGATTTTGTTCAGAAAACTCTTTATTACTCATAAACTAAAATGGCTAAAAGGACGCGGTTTTTGCGTATCAAAAGGACATCAAATCCCTTTTAATAATCACTGTTTGCTTCTCTAAGAATTCCAATTCCTCTTAACGAACATCTTTTTATCTTGACGCAGAATGGATCCCTATAGGGCTTCTCCTCTGCACGACTAAAGAGAAGAATTTGAAATTTTAATGACTAAACTTTTAATGGAGTATGTAGAGGCTTTTTAATAAATTAAAACACATTTATTAATGACTTTTAATAACAGTTAAAAAAAAAGAAATAAAATTTAAAAAATCCACTTTTATTAACTAAATAATGTTAAAATGAATTGAAAAATGTAAAATTATACTTATTTAATGTGGCGATACTAAGACTTTTTAGATATTATAAACAAATTAATTTGATTAATTAATTCATTTCAATTAAAATTAAATTGAAATTTAAGTTCTCTAAGGCAAGCTGCTCAAAATGGCCGCCACCTTGAGCAATGCACATGCACATTGCACATTCGACATCTTTTTGTAAGATGCCACAGATGATTGAACGAGCGCAGTGAGTTCTTCATTACAGAGACTTGGGATTTGAAAAGTTTGTGTGTTTGTTTGTTTGTGTGTTTGTTTGTTTGTCTAACGATAACTGGAGTAAAAATTGATAAATTTCAACGAAATTTGGCACATATATGCATCTCAGCATTTGTAAGAAGTGTATAGTTTTTGGAAATTCCTCACTCAATATTTTCAAGATGGCGCCCAATATGGCGGACGACAAAGAAAGAAAGTTTTAGTCAGCATAATGTGTTATACATCGTTTTAAAGATCTTAAAGAGGAGGAAAAGAATATGTAACTAATAAATTTTCACATTTAATATTTTCAAGATGGCGGCCAATATAGCGGACGACTATAAAAAAAAGTTTTAGCCAGCATAATGTGTTACACATAGTTTTAAAGGTCTTTAAGAGATGAAAAAGAATATGTAACTAATAAAATTTCTCAGTTCATATTTTCAAGATGGCGGCCAATATGGCGGACGACTAAAATAAAAAGCTATATCCAGCATAATGTGTTATACATCGTTTTAAAGGCCTTTAAGAGGAGGATAAGAATATGTAACTAATAAAATTTTACACTTAATATTTTCAAGATGGCGGTCAATATGGCGGACGACTAAACAAACAGTTTTTAGTCAGTATGACATGTTATACATCAATTTAAAGCTCTTGAAGTCTAGAAAAGGAATATCCAACTATTCAAATTTCAAACATAATATTTTTAAAATGGCGGCCAATATAAAGAAAACAAAAAAAAGTTTTACATACCTGCATAACATGTTATAATTCGTTTAAAGGAATTTTAAAAAGGCTACAGATTATGTACTAATACTGTATAAAAAGGCGAGCACAGCGAGCTGGCATTCATTTTATTATATAATTATTATGTACAAATACTTTTACAACAGGTGAGCGTAGTGAGCCTGCAATAATTTTATTAAATAAAATATTTACTACAAATGCTGTATAAACAGGCGAGCCTGCAATAATATTATTAAATAAAGATTATGCAGAAATGCTTTTATAACAGGCGAGCGTAGCGAGCCTGCATTAATATTATTAAATAAAGATTATGCAGAAATGCTGTTATAACAGGCGAGCGCAGCGAGCCTGCAATAATATTATTAAATAAAGATTATGCAGAAATGCTTTTATAACAGGCGAGCGTAGCGAGCCTGCATTAATATTATTAAATAAAGATTATGCAGAAATGCTTTTATAACAGGCGAGCGTAGCGAGCCTGCATTAATATTATTAAATAAAGATTATGCAGAAATGCTTTTATAACAGGCGAGCGCAGCGAGCCTGCAATAATATTATTAAATAAAGATCATGCAGTAATGCTTTTATAACAGGCGAGCGTAGCGAGCCTGCATTAATATTATTAAATAAAGATTATGTAGAAATGCTGTATTAATATTACTTTTATAACAGGCGAGCGTAGTGAGCCTGCAATCAATTTATTAAATAAAATATTTACTACAAATGTATGCTGTATGAACAGGCGAGCGCAGCGAGCCTGCAATAATATTATTAAATAAAGATTATGTAGAAATACTGTATAAACAGGCGAGCATAGCGAGCCTGCATTAATATTACTTTTATAACAGGCGAGCGCAGCGAGCCTGCAATAATATGATTTAATAAAGATTATGTAGAAATACTGTATAAACAGGCGAGCGTAGCGAGCCTGCATTAATATTACATTTATAACAGGCGAGCGTAGCGAGCCTGCAATCATTTTATTAAATAAAATATTTACTACAAATGCATGCTATATAAGCAGGCGAGCGAAGCGAGCCTGCATTAACGTTATTAAATTAAGATTATGTGAAATGTTGTATAAACCGGCGAGCGTAGCGAGCCTGCATTTATATTATTAAATAAATATTACGTACAAATGTTGTATAACCAGGCGAGCGCAGCGAGCCTGCAATAATTTTTATTAAATAAAGATAATGTAAAAATGCTATATAAACAGGCGAGCGCAGCGAACCCGCAATATTTTTATTAAATAAATATTATATAGAAATGCGGTATAAATTGGCGAGCGTAGCGAGCATGTATTACTATTATTAAATAAATATTATATAGGTAAAAACTGGTGAGCGTGGTGAGCCTTCAATGACTTTATTAAATATGGATTATGTACGGATGAAAGGAAAACAGTTTAGCTCCTGTGAACTTGCGAATTTATACTAAATTTAATTCGGCTCACATCATCTCGGTCCTATAATATGACGATTAAAGAGGAAGATTGTAGTCAGCATGATATACCATACATTGTTTTAAAAGGCTTTATGAGTAGCAAAGTTTTTCAACAAATGTGACCGAGATGAGGGTGCTAAAAAGTAAGCTTATTCTTATTGCTGTTTTTCGTAAAATGATTTTAAATCTGTTTTCAGGTTGAATAAGAATATGTTAGGTTTTCACCGAAAAATTATCCTGGTAGCAATATTGAGAACATATTATGGGTGATGTACTCATAAGACCTCAATCTATGCGAGTTCTTTATGCACCGCATCACTAGTAATGTCACTTTTCTTTGCCCTTCACCAGCTACAAGCACGACATGTTTTATTCTACAACTCAATGTGAACGATGGTTTGTTCGCCCACTTAGAGTTGGAATATATTGAAGTATTAAATAGTTTTAAATATTTTTTTGAAGTAGTAAATATTTTTGGTGTGGTTTTAAAGCCTATTAATAGCGCCAACTTTTCCTAACTTTGTACACATTTCTCCCATTCAAGTCATATCGATAAGTGGGCGCAGTTTTTCAGATTTAAAAAAAAAAAAATAATAATGTTATGGTTTTCAGACAGCTCTGGGTCACGCTAGAAAGCCAACAAGTCTACTTAACATACATCATTTTATAGGAAATTTCCTGCTCTTTTCAACGATTGGTCAATCATTGTTCCAAGATTAATATTTTTTGAGTTATTTTTGTTTTTTAAGGTAAAGGTCGATTGTTTTTAACACAGTCTAGTTTCGCTTATAGCTCCTACACCGTTGAGAATTGGACTATAGCTTATATGAACTTCATTGCTCCAAACGACCTGTAGATATACCCCTTTTCCTATTTCCATCTGAAATTGATACACCCTGTATACAAATTTGGCACGACACTGACACGTAGAGTGTCAGACAATGATTGACACTATATTTATTGATTATAATTGATTCTTGTTCTTGAGTATTAAAATCACTACTTTATTACATTTTGTCGACGAGGATGGGATTCTTATATTTATGATATACTAGAAGATACTAGATACTTTATATATAAATAGTAAAGACCAGGATGTCAAGGAGAAACAGACAAAACTTCCAAGATCAAGTTGAAAATAATCTAAAAAATCATCAAGTAAATGATGACTAAAGAAGATCTCTTAGATCATTTAAATTCGATCCATTTGACAACGAAACAGAAATTTGGCGGAACTATATTCAACGCTTTGAAAACGAATTAAAATTGTACAATATTAACGACGATGACAGTAAACGTACTTGTACTTTACTACCTAAAGTGGGACCACAACATTTCAAAATTTTAATTGATCATTTTTTCCGGAGAAAATTGCAGTCATTCCATACAATAGAATTAAGGAGACTTTAAGTACTTACTATAACAGAAAAACCTGCATTTTAGCAGAAAGGGTTATGTTTTAAGGAGAAATAGAAAAGAAGAGGAAACAGTGACACAATATGTGACAGCTTTACGAAGTTAGGCTACTCAATGTGAATTCAACCGATTACTCGACGAAAGATTAAGGGATCAACTCGTGATAGGAATGGAAAACGAAAAGTGGCAACAAGAACTAATTAGACAACACCCGTCTAATGAAACGACACTTTCCCAAGTACTTACTACAGCTATTACTTTAGAACAACCAATTAGAAATTAACAAAACCAACACACATCTAAAGCCTAGTCCACACCAGTAGACACGTTGCGAGACATTTCTGTAGACGGTCTCATAGACCGTCTATAGAAATGTCTCGCAACGTGTCTATAGACATCTGCTGAGACCGTCTATGGTCTAGGTCTAGCGTCCACTTGTAGACACGTTGCGCAACATGCCTAACGTTGCACCATGTCTACCATTCAGAATGGATAACCATAGACATGCGATTTTTGGTCTAGCAACGAGACCGTAGACGCCGTTTGTCTATAGACAAATCGCTAGACATGCCTCTGAGACCGAAATCGCGCAACATATCTACTAGTGTGGACAAGGCTTAAGACTTCGCATATATTGAACTGTATATTTCATGCCTACAGATTCCGCGCTATGTATAATTGTATTTAAAAGGAAGGTATTAATTTTCACTAACAGAGGAATTTTCCATATTAATTGAGGAAGTTATAAAATCATTAGCTACATTATTTTTGTATTCTGAAGCTAGCTCTTCGTTCCACCTAAATCTATCAAAGCTTACCACAACAGAATCTTGTTTATTTATACCAAAGATAGAACGTACTGAAACTGAGATGGTAAGCACGAGAGGGAAATGATCAGATCCGTAAGAAAATTCTTGTACTCTAAGATCACTAATACTAGAGAGCCCCGGAGTTCTACACCATATTAAATCAACTGTACTTGTACCATTTGTACTAATATGTAAAACTTCCTGGTCTATCCGATATTACGCTTCCATTAACTAAAATAAAACCGAGGCCTTCAAGAAGATCACACATTTCTCTCCCTCGTCTATCTGATTTTACATCTAAAAATTCTCTATGATTATATAAATTGCCCTTGATATCGTTATTAGCGATTTCTAGATTTAAAACCACCCACCCTGGCATTAAAATCTCCTAAAATAAACAGTTCATTTTCATGATCATTAATTAGATTCATTAGAGTGTCATGAAATATGTCAAAAATATATTCAGTTTGCAATTTAGGTTTAAAAAATAAAAGAAAAGGTAATAGTCTCGACCTAAGTAATAATCCAGAATTCGTTTTTCTCTATTAATTTGTGCTTTAGTGATGGGTTGAAAAGAATAGTCAAACTACCACTTGCCCGCCCTCTACTTTGTTCTTTTTTTGCCTTTGATGATACGATCTGGTGGTCGGACCATCCTTCCGAAAACATCACTTCACTTGTTAGCCATGTCTCATCATTAAGACATACTATATCTGAATTACTGAAATCGAGATCATTGTCTATGAAATTTTGATATCCATTACAGTTCCAAAATATGATTGATAAATAGCCAGTGACTGAGTTCCAAGATACTATGTCTGAAGTTAGCGTTACTTGTGAGAGGCCAGAAAAGCTATTATGTCATGCTTGTTCCGTGCTGGTGCCTTTCGCCAGTTCACCAGGAGAAATAACAATTCCCAAGGATTGGAGTTTAGTTATCCCATTTTCCTTTCCACACATTAACACTTCATCAGCATTAATTTGGAAGCGCAGATCATTAACGTAAAGGGTTTCTTTGATTAATTTAAGTTTCTTGTCCGGTGCTTTCTGCAGTATCATACGTCTTACTCTGAGCTGGACTGATCTTTTGGCTCTTGTTGCAAAGGAGAAGTCTCTTCGAACAGAAAACTGTGTTTTTTAACTTGTAGCAAGCCGACAGTATTCTGTGGATATCCCTATCTTTTGCAAGGGTAACGATTATGGGAGAGACTTTGTTTAGGTTTTTGATCGGTATTGCGTGTCCTCCATTTATGTGAACATCTTCTTCTATTTCCGAATTTATATCTTCTGTGCTATCACGAGGATTGGAGGCCACAACTCCTATAAATACTTTCTCCTCATGCTGTTCTCTAATGCCTCAATCCTGTTTAGATGTTTTTCCTCCCTTAGTTTCATTTCGCTTATCTCCTTCTGGAGAGTATCAGTTGTCGATAAATCATCGATCTGGCTAATAGCTGCTATGTCTTGCTTTGTGGCCACTTGTTTTGATTCAATAACTGATATCAGTAAGTCTTGCAATTTTGACCTACTGTTAATTCAGACGAGTTGGTGTCTGCGTTGAAAGACCCGGCAGAGTTTACTGGTAAATTGGTGTAGGTCCCAGCTGGATTGCCTGCTAACTGTTTTTTACCAGAGGGCTGCATTGCTGGGGAGATTAAATGGTATTCTCTTGCCCTTTTGTTAGTAGCTGATTCTTTTGCTGAGTCCTCGTTTTTACGATTTCCCATCAATATGGCAATAATATTTTAAGCTAGGTCATGCAATTTAAAAGAGTAAAAGTAAAGCTGATGTCCCGCCAAAAAGTTTTCAGAGCTCGGTAGATCTGTTTTTAGATCCTAATATGAACGGAGCTTAAAATATGGCAACACTGACTCTTATCAAATTACATAAAAGGTTATTTTGGGTTCAAACAGCTGTTGGCTGTTGCTGTAAACGGGCTTTAGCGATGTATGATTTCCAGTTGATTGTGGTATAACTCTGGTATCACTGATATTTTGATGTACGAATTTCGTGATAAATTTGCGCGGGAATTTTAGCGACGACGAAGGAAAACTGTGAGATATGGCAGTGGTTTAAAAGTTCGTAATTATATCCAGGAATTAGGCAAATAGTGCGATTTATAATCTTACCAGAAACATAAGTATCCGGTGAAGAAGTTCCCGGAGCGGAACAGTGCTAAAAACTTTCGCCTAAAAAACTCACTGATTGAATAGGACAATTAAAGTTTAGAGAGCTCGAAAAAACGCGTACTTTCAGTATCATTTATCTCTTATCACTCCAAAATTAAATTAAATCTTTAATGTATTTTAATTTAAATATTTAAATTACCCTCATATATGTTACACCATAATATATATATATATATATATACATGGTGTGTATGTATGTACTTAGCACTTAATAAATGTGTAAACCTGGGAAAAATTGGTCTTTGTATTTCACTAAAACAAAATTGTGTATTTCATATCCTTTGCACATAGGCTCAACCGTTAAGTCAGTGGTTATGGCAGCATCATCATCTGATAATCCACTATCATCCCTTAAACTCTCTCTCTGTGATTTCAATTTCTGGCTCGTCTAGATCACTGACTTCTTCATTTTAGCTGGTAACAGTAAGACCTAAAGTATTTATACTTCCTCCAGCCCGCCTAGACAGGCCTTCTCTTGATCTCGCTCTGCCACGACCAGTTTTTGGTTGTGAATGTTTCTGAAGATACTCTTCCATTTCCTGAGTGGACACACTTTTACATGCTGTAACTGGCACACGCCACACACACCTTCCTTGTATTTTGTATAATTTTAATTTGGTTTTGCTGATCTGAGATAACTGACAAAAAGCTTCACTGAGTTCTGGATTTCGGGCGACAGGAGCTGTATACGATGGAAGTCTGCTTATCACCTGCCTTGAAGTATGGTATAAGCCAGATACTTTATAGTTATTTGTGCAACTAGTGCGTTAAGTGGCACTTTGCTGCACTCGAGAGAAATATTTACGCACGAGCCGCAGACGAGGGCGGAATGGTTTCTCGAGTGCAGCAGACACTTTAAGCTCGAGTTGTATAGCGGGTCGCCTACTGGTAAGCCTGTTGACAAGGATTAAAAGAAAACAGGAGCCGCCATCGTGGTTGGTCGGTAAAGCTAAGCAACAAAATAAAATAGTCCATTAACTAGAACAATCTACAGTTAGGTGCACCCTTGCTCCCTTTACGGATATGCAATTAGATTCAAAACGAGGGTAAGTACCCTTCCATAAAGTAGTACAAACATGGACAAATAAATTTAAATGCTAACACTGGCAGCATGTCAATCACAAGTAAATTAGTAATGAAAAATTAATCAACAAGAGCCGTCAACACGGACATCATCCTGTACACGTCCCTTTTTCGGCTGTACCGCTCCCGGTCCCTCTGGCAGCTTCCCGGGTGTACAATCTTATTCAAATCGATTATTTTAGCATAGCTTATAAGATTTTAATCCATTTCTTTCACATAGTAGACATTTTTCATCTTAATTTTATGTTTCCTATCATATACACATCAAAATAACTAACTACATTTCCAATTTTTGTAGCCTTTAAAATTCTCCCATCACCTACCATTACTTGCCTGGTTCTTTTAATGTTACGTATTCAGAAAAATAATCATAGTTATTTATAACGACCTGTGCAGTACACCCACTATCTAATAGCCAATTAACTTTTGATGATTTACCTGAATTTTGAGGTGTTTCCTTTTGTCTCACGTTGAAAGCTTGAACCTCCATATGAAAAAAGTTGCTCGTTGCTTGGTTACCCTGGTAATAATAGTCTTGTCCTCTCTGATTGTACTGACTCCTCTTGAACCTCGCTGTATGCCTTGTCCTCGTTGCCAATTTCCCTGGCCTCTTCCTCGGTCAAAATTACCACGGTTGCACACTTGTCGTTGACCACCTCTTTACTAAGATCCTCTTCTAACCTCAGCCTGACGGTAATCAATTCTTAGATGTTGGGTACTGCCGCAAACCCAACAGGCAGTTGGGTATTGCGCCTACTTCTTGCCTCTGACACGTATACATTAAAATGTAGTCTTGCATTACCACTATCTTCTTTCACCTTAATATCCATCATTTTAATTTTGCTTTTTATATACTCCAATGTCTGGTCTTTTGCCTTCAAAACGTCAACTAGATCTCCTATATAGCTGTACTTTTCTGCGGCAACATTATTAACTTGTAATTAATCTTTTCTTTTTCGGTCACTTTTGCACCAGCAGCCTTAAGTTCATTCACTGCCTTTTCAAAATTACTGAAAAATTCTGCCGAAGCACTGTAATCTTGTAACCTTAATTTATCCAACTTATTCCGGAAGAATATTTGCAATGCAGTCGATTTTTTTGAGTAAAGCTCATTAAATTTTTTCATTATTTCAAAATCTGTAACTCTATCACTCACAAAGTCGAATTTTTTATTCGTAATTGCACTATAAATGTAATTGATAGCCTTTAAATTAATTTGATCCCATTCTTCGTCCTTATCAGACTTTGGCTTAACATTTGTTACAACGACGTCACATTTTTTCATATTTAAAAACATTAAAATTCTTTTCTTCCAACTGCCATATTCTTCTCCATCAAATACGGGAATAATTACCTCCGACATCTTCAATTTTCAAAACTTTAAATAATTTATAACAAATAACCCTTTTATTACGTATTTGTTCTACACTTTACACATTTATAACCACGGACCTGCTACCATGTTTAAATAAAGATACACTTTTGGTTTGAATACTTTTATTAAAGAAAAAGATAATAAAAAACATTACGAATATACAATATACCACATGTTCCGAGAGACGCCGAGAAGAAGAGAGAGTAACCTACAACATGGTCACGGACCGAGAGGTACGAGTAGATATATCACTCTATCGATATTGTGGTTTTACCTAGACCTAGACCATGTGGTTTGGTGGTCAAATATATTGTCTATCAGTCTGTCGGGTATCCCAATTAAATAAACAATTAATTAAAATTAAAAAAAAATAACTTAAGGACAAAGGTAAATTAATTAACCAGCACGTGGTCCAAATAAGTTCTAACAAAATTTTAAAATAAATAAGCTAAGTTTATTAACCTTTTACCCGCCGCTAAGCTTAATAACAACCGTGGCCTTAACAAAATTCTGTTCTAATAAAATAAATAAATAAATATCTAAAACAAAATCTAAACAATAATTTAACAACATCTACCAAAAGTAACTGCGAAGCATAATGTATTAACGAAAATACAAAAGAGGTACATAAGTGGTTTGGTGGCTAGTAATGATAATAATACATAAAGGATAAATAAAACTTACATTCACTATTATCTTAATAATACTGCATCTGGTTCTAAATGCTACTCAATAATAACTTTAACACAAACTAAATTTTACATCCAAAACAAACTTAAAACAAAAATCGTAAAAGAAAGACATGCTTTTTGCTTTAGCCATTTTCCAAGCTCAACATAGCCACTTCAGGTTTGAAAACCACATAAAATTAATTATTAAAACAAATTTCTCTAAACTAATAAAATTCCTTAAACTGATACAACTAAATACTAATTAGATTTCCATAACAATAATAATAAAATTATTTGATAATATTTCCCAAATTAAATAAATTAATTATATAATAAAAAAAAAGGTTTATTAAGGAGTCTCTGGAACGGGCGGTATTCCTAGAAATCCCCTCAGAAGGCTGTGATACTGTAAACCGGGCCTGCGCAGTCGAAGAATGTAGACGATTAAGAAGATCAGTTGTTTTGAAGCTGTCACCTTACCGTTGGCCGACGTGAAGAAACACGAACATCAACATGGTACCCTGTTGATAGGTCGTTGCCTCGTAAACAATGTTCTTCTAAATCGTTAATACTGTTATCTTGTATTTGTAAATGTATTCCATATTAAATTAATAGGAAAGGTTCTATTGTTAAAGAGATCGGAGTTTATTAGAAGATAAGGAGTTGGGTTTGTTTACATGATAAGAGCAGTGCCGGCAGTCAGATCCCAGAACTCGATGTGTCGGTCCGCTCACCTCTTAATAATAGTTATTTGCTCTAACCAAAACTAAGTGCCGCAAAACGCAAAATAATAGTTTAGTGTTGTCAATCTTTGCCGCAGGATGGTACAATGGATATCCATATCCCAGGTTAGTGAGGTTCTTAAAAGTTGCCTCGTTACATCCCCCTCTTACTTTAAGAGGGAACTCTCTGAGAGCCACCTGGATAGGAGTGATGGAAAAGGTGAGACACAATTCACTCTGCGAGGACCGTCACAGAGACTTTACACAAGAAAGTTGGCCTATGGAAGAGGATAATGGAATGGTATATACTTAAGGATGGAAGGGGAACTCTCATATCAATGCTAGACCACCAAATGAAGATAAACCACTTTGTACCTCATTACCTAACCTATCTTATACTAAATAAATTATAAATTCCTAGCAGTAACAGGATTTAATATAAAACTTTCAAAAATCATAACAACCACAAGTTAACTAACTTAAATACTTAGAAACAATCACATCGATAATGAATAACAAACAAAAAGTTCTAGACCTCAAAACAACCTACAAATGAAAACGATAACCTACAGACATAAACGATAAGAGAACAAATTATATTTACATCTCCTTCAGTTGCCCTTGAGGGTTGTCCTCGAGCCAAACCTTCAGATCTTTTATATGCCAGCGTCCTACATCTCGGCCACTTGAATCTTCCAATCGATAGACTCTAGGGGAAACAACATTGACAACTTTAAATGGACCACCAAATTTCGGAGCAAGCTTCGATGTAAAATTATTCGTACCAGAAGAAAGTACATAGTTTTTCTTTAAAACTAAGTCTCCTATCTTAAACTCTTGGTGTCGTCTACGAGCATCATAATACTTTGCCTGCTTCTTATCGGCTATACCAAGAATTTGTGCTACTAATTCTTTAATCTCTTTCAGTCGGTTGTTCTTCTCTATCCATACTTCTGGATTACTAGCTCCTACTAAAACAACCTTCTCAGCCTCACTTCTTAAGGTTTTTGGCATATTCAATTCTCTCCCTAAGAGAATGATAGCCGGAGAGAACCCTGTAGAACAGTGGACAGCTGAGTTGATAGCAAAACGAAACTGAAGCTTGCATTGTGATTTTGGCTCTAACATTAACTGGAGCAATTAGTCCTGAAGGGTCGAAGAGCCGAGAGTAGAGATGGGCAAAATAAATCATCTCAGAGATCAGATCAGATAATTAGATCGCTCACTGAAATGATCAGCTCTTTTAACTAGCTCCCGCTCACTAAAAAACCGTTAACTTTTAGTGTATATATTGTGGCATTTCAGACTAAAGCCATGATTTACCACATACATATGTATTAATTTATTTGATTAATGGAAATTTTAAATTACATTCAAATTAAGTATTTGATTTTAATAGAAATTTGATTGAATTATAATATATATAAAAAAATACATTTATGTTAAACATGTTATGTTAATTAATTAACTCACGTAATTTATTTGAAAGGTTTTATTAGGTTGTAGTCCAAAGGTTCAAGTTGAAGCTTCAACGATTTTGTAGTTGCTTCCTCAGGCACTTATATATAAAACTTTATATGTTCGTTATTTTGTTAAATGTCCAATTTATTTAATTTAAATTATTGTATAAATTTTTTTCATTTGAATCCTTAATTTTGTATCAGAGAGTTAGGGGTATTTATTGAGGGAAATGGACTTTAGGACAGTTATAGGTTAGTCGTAGAGGAAAGTTTTTATGAGTCCGCGACATACTGGTTTGAAACCTTGGCAGATGATTTAGATTGGTCCGAGTTTAAACAGACATTGTATTCAAGATATTGGAATGAAAATGTTAAAAGTCAAATTAGGCAAACTTTCGTTAATAGTTGTTACGACAGAAACATTAATCCTACAACGTATTTGCAACGAACGTATAATGAGGCAAAGCGTGTGTTTGTAGGTGTTCATTATATATATCAGATATAGAGATTCTAAAAAAGATAGCTAACAAAATTTTGGTACGTATTTTTTTAAAAATATTTTTCAATGTGTTCGTGTAAGTTATACTGAAGAATTTGAGAATTTATTATTGGAATTTTCACAAGAAGAGTTAGAAAATTTTGAAAGCTTTAATAACATGTATGAAAGCTTTGGTGTTAATCCGAGAGAAAATTATCGACACGAATATATTCAAAGTAATGGCTGTAGTAAAAATTATGAACAGTATCGACCCGTTATTAAAAATAAAAGTTTCGAGATACAAAATAATGAGTATCGGAGTTATAGTAGAAACAGCAAAAATAATGTTCGACGCGTAAGTGAGACACCGAGAGATACAACAAGTGGATACATGGTGGAGAAACATGTAGCGTATAATAAAGATAAAGATATACCAGAGAACAAAACGGTAAAATTAAATCACATAACAGTTATTAAACGAAACGAAGAACAAGAAAATTTAAAACAAGAAACTGAGAAATCAAAGAATAATAAAAAAGACGTAAAAGTAAAAACAAGTATTAATAAAGAAAAGAGTTCAAGACGCGATATACTTAAAAGTGGAGTTAAGAGATATACTGAGAATGGAAATGGAAATATTATCTTGGAGGAACAGGTTAGCCATTATGATCAAGGTAATGAGCAAAATAATAAAATTTTAATGAAGAAAATAATTGAAGTGGCAAACCTGGGTGTGAAAAAAAAAAGAATAATGAAAAGGTTTCAGAGGTACAGATTACAGATACAGATATTTATTTCCAATGTAAACAAGGTAATAGTAACTTGAGAGATTTATTTGCTGAAAATGTTAAAAAAGATGATAATAAAAGTGAAAATGAAAAAGAAATTAAGCAGGATATTATTTTGGATCAACCTTACAGTCAGGTAGATTTTAAATCATTTAACTTTAATGAAAAACTAGAAAAATTTAAAGATTATAAACTTTGAGAAAATGAGGAATAATTGTTAAAACCTCAGTTTAATAAGATCAAAAAGAATTATGTAAATTTTAAATACAAAAGAAAATTGTCAAATTGATTGTCTCCGATGTTTTTTTATCTTGTGTATGTAAATGTAAAAGAGACAAGAATTCCTATTGCATTTTAACTTGCAATGTGTTAATTTTTTTTGTTAAATTTTATGAATTTTATATGTAAATGACTATGATAAAAATAATAATAATGATTATGGTAATAAAAACTAGGTTGGATTGAGTTTCTCAGTGATTGAATTTATTTTGAATTTAGATAATGAAAGTTAAATAATAAAAGAAATAAAATTATAGAAAATGTATGTTATATGATATACTTTTTTTGTGTTCAGGATATTGTTCACTTAATGTTAAAAAAAAAAAAATATATATATATAAAATGTATTTTTTTTTTTTTTTTTCAACGATGAAATCTAAGTAAGATATAAAATATCCAGGATATATACTTAAGTTATATATGAACGATTTTTTTTTACTTCAGTATAAAACTGATTTATTGTGATTATGTTATTATGATGTTTTAGTTAGTTGATTAGTTATTAAACTGAACCTTATATTTACAATTATTATTTTTTTTTTTTCAAACAACATTTTTTATTACGGTGAAGGGACTAATGTGGCATCTCAGACTTAAGCCATGATTTACCACATACATATGTATTTATTTATTCAAAGGATTAATGGAAATTTTATTAGCATATTAGCTAGGTCTACTCCACCCATGTGAGTGTTGTAATTTTTTACTATAGCAGGGCAAGTAACATCCACCTTCAATGAACGAACTTGGAAGAGTCACGCTTTTGTTATCTTTCCACTTCACAGCTACCAGTATACTTGAGTTGCAAGTGAAAAATTGGAAAGATCCTCAAGTTTTCTTCTTCATTTCACTGTCAGTTTGAAATTGACACTTTCTCAGCCTATCTGATCTAATTGTGCCTAAGGATAGAATACCATATTCCTTTCTCAAATACTCAACAAGTTCAAAAGAACAAAAGAAATTATCAAAATACACTGTGGATAATGGTTTTTTTTAATGGTTTTAACTAATCTAACAACCACTGCACCACCAGGTCCAAGTTCTTTTTCTTTTTCTTTCAAAATAATCCTCGAAACGTGTCTTCACCGCCATACAATAAAAAAAAGCATAGACAATTCCAGATACTCCACAACGACTTGAACCCCCATTTTTTTTGGGTTGTTTTTTACATATTGTCCTCATATCGTTATCGAGACATTACCGAAGCTACATTTTCATAGCGGAATGTTGCAGACCAATAATCTGTGTAAGCAGGCATTATTACAAGACCCATCATGAGTTCTATAGCTAAAACATCTCTTTAAAACTTGTAATGAACAGGATTTTTGTACTGAATACAAATTAGTCATTTCAAGTGTGTTTCTGTAAATATTGTCAGAAAAAAACATATTGAAATACTCCAGGGGAGATTTCTCTTCAGGTACATAGTAAACGTTATCTTTTGGAACATCAGCTTCATAAAAAAATGGTTCTGATTTCTATTTGTAGCACTTCCTGGTTTCTCTTTTTTTGTAGCACCTTATTTGGCTTTGTAGTAACCAATTTTTTAGGGGATGAATAAATATTATTTTTAATAGCTCTTGCAATGGTTCATCAGTAATACACCTTTCATGACTATCTCCAGAATTGCTTATTGCATCTATATCACCACAGAACAAATCAAAATCTACTACCTAAAAAATTCTCAGAGGGAGGAATAATATCTGTAATTGCAGCATTATTTTCTTCATAATTCAAATGCGGTATCTCAGGTTCTGCCCCCATCTTCTTCTTCTGAGTCAACTCCCACTTTTGGAAATAAAGAAAAAATCTATCTATTCTTGATCTGTATGTTTGACTGTAAGAAAATATTTCAATAACATTAACTATTAATTATTATATGAATCTGTAATTATCTCAATATATAAAATAAATTTTAAAAACCATAAACTTGTAAAAACAATCCTTACTTTTGTTTAGGTATCGATGAAGAAGCAATGCGACTACTATTTAACTTTTCCATTCTTGATTTAAAAATTTTTCATTGTATTTTAATTACTCCTGCAATCAAAAATAATAGCATGTGTAACAAAAAAAAAAAAAAAAAAAAAAAAAAATGTGAAACAAGCACATGGAAATAAAAAAGAAATAATTTAGAAAGGAAAATTATTCTTACCTTCACTTGGCGATGGTACAGATATGTTACAAATCGTCTCCTCACAATATAAAATAGTTAAATTGGTCTAAAAACTTAAATAATGGGTGTATTGTTTTGGTAAAATAGTGAAATAATGAAATACACAAAAAAACTCATAAATAAATCATAATAATAGCACAAATCAACTATAAACTGATCGCAGAAGTTCGTGCTGGGGTGAAGAAAACCTAACATTGAAAACATTATGGTAAACATTCAGTAGGTTATAATGATAAACCACTGCAAATGAAGTGCTATCTATTGGACAGTACACATTGTAGTTTCTATTAGTACCAACAGGAAGCGCTGGTGTCTTCAAAATAATAAATACAACTCACTAAACATTTGTTACTGATATGTAACATTGCCAAGAATAGGGTTCTACAAAGTTATTACAAATATTCCAGTTAAGGATTAAAGACTATTTCAAATATATTACCATCAAGAGTACTCTCTTAAGCTCTTATATCTGGCAAAAAACAGTAAATCAGAGGAAGATAGTGTCCGTTGTGTAAAACATGGAAGGTAAACATCTGTTAAAAAAACTTTGGACAACACTTGAACGTATCATCAACATAAATACAACGGCTATTCTTGAGAATATTCAAATTGGTGTCACAACTAAGACCAATATTTGATAATTTATCATTAAGAAATAAAAAATTATCGCCCGTCAAAGTCTATATGCAGTAACGAAAAGGCTAAAAAGTCCCATCCTCTTTTTTGATCCGGGCTTTGGACCGGCACTGGCGGAGTTAAACTTTTTTTTTCTCTTGTATCTGTTTTTTCATATCTTAAAAATTTAGTTTGGTGTGATACACCTCAAAACATGGAATTATACAAAGAGGTACACAGCATTAGGCGCACTGGTACCTCGTCTCTTTCCTCTTTTTTGATTTGGCACAAACTAGGCATCTTTTTTGATAATATTTGTCCTTTTGACTTGAAGGAATTATGGAAAAAAAAGTTTTTCTTTTAAGCGTAGAGGCGTAACTTCGTCTGAGCGTCTCCTTCCCACTGTCCTGCTAGTTCTTGTTACGTAATGCTCTTCAATGAGTTGTTTTATCACTTCTTGGTGGAATTTCGCAATAGGATGCTTTTTCTTGGTAACTTCTCGATGGAGAGAGTGGGCATTCAATATTGACAAATCCAGAATGTGAAAGAACAGTTTCTTATACCACTTGACCGTCTTCTGTACTGACTCAATTGAACTTAGTAGCATGTGTCAGTACGGTCGACGGCCCCCATATTCTTGTTGTAATGAGCAATTGCAGCTGGCTTGTATACAACTTCATTGGACCATTTTTTCTTCACTTCGACCATTTCAATTTTGTGGCAAGTGGTAATCATCCACACCTCTCTCTTGTCCTGCCACTTCAGAACAAGGAGAGAATCGCTGGATCGAAAACTCATTTCTCCTTTGACCAATTTTTCAGGCAGTTTGGGCATGTTTTTTCTAATTTTTTTTTGCATGTAGCCAAGAAAATAGTGAAGGACTGCTATACCAGTTGTCAACATATAGCGTGTGTCCTTTACCCAAATATGAAGTTATCAACGTCGAGACAATGTCTCCTGACTTGCCGATGCCCGGTATCGATGTCACTATGTCGCTCTCAGCTCCAGTGTACACTATGAAGTCAATTATGTAACCGGTTTTACAGTCGCACATGACATACGTCTTTATGCCGAACCTACTTCTCTTCGATGGGATGTATGCTTGAAGAATATATTTCCTTTGAAAAGAAGTAGGCTCTCGTCTATACATAGGTTCCGATAGGGGGCAAATGCCCCACGAAAAGCTCCACGTACATAATTCACAACTTTTCGAACTTTGTACAATTGTACAGCCTATCTCCGGCGACGGATTGGTGATTGTCCCCGAAATGAAGATACTTCATAATGGCTAAATACCTATCCCGTCCCATGATCTGACTGAAGAAAGGCGTTGACGTCATTGGCTCTTTGCTCCAATAATCCTTGATTTCTAATTTTTTTACGCGAGGCATAAGTAATGTCAACGCGATAAAAACGTACAACTCATCTTTTGTGGCCTCTTTGAATTTTTCTATTTTTATTTTTTTTTTGCCTCTTCTTCTACAACCATATCTACACAGAATTGTTTATAATTGTTCATTTCTTCAATTATAATTGATATTTGGCTCTCAGAAAAAAAAACAATTTAAAAAAATCGATCCTTTGACTCGGACGTAAGCTCGGTCTTATTCCCTGAAGAGGAATCGTCAAAATTAAAGATATTTGGCTTACCTCTATTCTTTGACCACTTCCTCTCGGAAAAGTATGACTGAGGTACTTCATCTTCCTCTGAATCTTCCTTCGAATTATCCTCGCCTGTAGTCACGAATTCAGTTTCAGCGCCACATCTGGGTCTGCTACAGAGGTGGAACTAGGTCCCGCTGTTTCCAATAGCTCAGCCATCGTTGAAAAGCTCAAATTTATATAAATATATATAAAAATGTATATAATATACTAGATAAATTTTATATATAAAGTATAAAATAAAAAATAAAAAAAAACAAAAAAAAAACAAGCCGGGTCGAAACGATCAAATCACAATAAATAACACACGTAATGAGAGCAAAGAATTCCAAGAGCAAGCAAAGTCAAAGTAAATGTTTTGAGAGCGAATGTATTTGTAAAGGTAACAGGTTGGTGTCTAAAAATGGACTGAACCAGAGAAATAACTAAGGGACTTAGGTGATAGTGTAACGGGACCATGTTTACGACAATTCTAAAGGGGTGGGGAAGACCGGCTGGCATAAAAACAAAATTAAAAATTAAATTATAATTACTAAAACCAAATTACATTTAAAAACATTTGGTTTAAGACTAAAAAATTAAAATATACACACACATAATATGTACAATATTTACTATTTCCACTATTATTTAAACAATGTTTACTATTTCCACTATTATTTAAACAATGTTTACTTAAAAATTAAAAAAAAAGACAAAAATTTAAAAAACATTAAAATCAAAAGTAAAAACAAATACAATTAAAATAAAATGATCAATCTAACAATTTTAAATTATTATTAGGAAATAAAATTATAGAAACTTTACTGGCAGTGAGCCTATTCCTCCTCTCCAAGCAAATGTACCCTGCTTTTGAGAATAACCTTTCACAGGGCACAGATGTGGCAGGAACATATAATCGTCTTGTCATTAAATCATAGAGTATAGTGGGTGCACTCCTTTCCTGGATTCCCACCACTCTAAGATATTTGAGTTTCTCACAATCATTTATTCTGCCATATACTTGTCTAACTCAATAATAGGAGCTGCGGTGGGGTCATGCACCGCTTCAGTATGGGTTATGGATGCATCAACTCCTCCCAAATTGATGACATCTCTCAACGGAGCTCGAGGTGGTTGTAAATGCCGTCGGCATTGGCAGTGTTCGAGGCTCAGGTGAAATCTCAGGTGCAGGCTGCGACGTTGAAGTAACTGCCAATTCCGCTCTCATGCGACCTAACAATCCTTTGTGGGCAACTCTGAATAATGATTCGATCTAAAGCTATGCCTTTTAAACCTAGGATTCAAAAGTATGGCCTGGGTCACCATCTCATTAGTTCCGAGGCCCCTATACCTCTCCTTAAAACCTTTACCGAGTAACTGTGAACACTTTTTAACCATTAATCTTACCAAAACTGGTGTTTTAGAAAGATTAACGGTTTTTCCGCTGATACTCCCTCAGTCACTTCGCAAAAATCCAAGTTTAGCTAGGGTAGAAAAGTGTTGCATATGATCGTTTGACAATAACCAATGTGGTCCTGACATAGCAATATCATTCAAAGATGTTCCAGAACTGGATTTGCATGAGGCGTCGAATACGACACCTAACTTAGTTGTAGTACACTCTTTGAACACAGGATGATGTGGAATGTAGTAAGATGTATGCTCTCAGGTTCTGTAATAATTTGTATGTGTTCTACATTTATGTATTCATTCATAAAGGTAGAATAGTCCTTGTGTAATTGTGGATCACGCTTGAATCGTTTTTCTAGGAGATGAAATATTTTTGTATCAGTGTCTAATGAATTACCAGGAGTACTAGGATCTTCTCGTAAAGGAAGCTTGACCACATAGCGTCCTGATTCAGAATCTATTGTTGTTGTTTGAACGTAATGTGTCTCACACGTTTTATCTTCACCTGAAAATTTGTGGATATTGTTGCACTCTTCAACCTCCCAGAAACGTTGCAACTGAAATCCTATGTCTTGAACAGTTAGCTGGCAGAAGGTGGAGTTTGACTGAGTTTCAGGTAGTTTCTTCGTAACAATCCATCCAAATTTTGTGAGCCGTAAATGAATGCTGTCATTGTTCAGTTTCATGCTTTCACTGTCCAGAACATCCCAGAATAAATCTGCACCTATAAGCATGTCTATATGCGAGGGATTGTGAAATAATGGATCCGCTAATATGATTTTTGCTGGAATTAAGCTTGAGTCGTGTAACAAGTGAACAGAGGGAATGTTATCTGTTATTTTAGGCAGCACAAAAAAATGAATGTTTAATATTGAAACTGTATTGGCTGATTTAATTGTTGAGAGTACACAATGATGTGGTTGCATTGATGCCTTTAACAGATATGTTTGTTTTATATATCTTTAATCCTAGAGATTGAGCTAGCGCCTCTGTAACATAGCTGGACATGAGAACCACTGTCTAACAACCCGCGACATTGCTTAGAGTTGCCAAAATTGTTAAATAGCAGTTGACAATAAAACTAAATTGTGTGACGGAAGACTAGATGTGTGGCTTAAAGTGGAGGCTTTACAATTGGCTCCTTATTATACAACAACTGTAAAGCATGTCAAAGATAGAATTCCACCTAGTGAGAACATCTTGTTTCAGCTTTATTTATTTATTTTCTTTTTTCGAGCTAACTTGCATCTCTTATAACTTAGCTAGAGCATGAGAACTTTTCTTAAAAAACTGTAACGTATCTTTTACTTTTAGTACAGTGACTTTTATTGAATTGGCAATTGCATTTTGCACCACAATGTTTAAAGTATGAACAAAGCATGGAAAGTGCCTTATCTTAAAATAACCAGAGGCAGCTTTCATGTTTGCAGCATTGTCTGTAACAATTGCCACAATCTTTTCTCGGATTTAAAATTTGTTCAATACATCAGAAATCTATTCAGATATATTTATGGCTGTATGTTTTTGGTCGAATGCCGAACACTTTAATAAAAGAGACTGCATTTGGGTCTTGGTGGTGAAGTAATATGCCGTTAGGGCATAAAATGATGTGTTGTTTATATTAGTCCATCCACCCGAAGTAAGGCAAATTGCCTTGGCTTGAACCAACTCCAACTTTACCTTATCCAGAAGATCATTATGCACTGAAGTCATCAGTGCATTTGACAATGTCTTCCGGCTAGGTAAGCTGTAAGATGGACATAGCATCTTGACAAGCCGCTTGAACTCAGGATCCTCCACTATAGAGAATGGGTGGTACTCAATACACACCATCCTAAGCACTTGCATGACAAATGCCCGGACCTTGCTTGGAGGAAGTGACTTGTTTACCTCAATATACCTGGATATGAGGTTAACCGGTTGATACAAAATTTATGCTGGAGGAGCAGGTGTTAGGCAACTGAATGCTCCTGGGTTCAACTCCGTGGAGGTTGAGGTAGAAGAAACTGGAGGAGGTAAAAAGGTATCTGATCGAATCTGTCGAAGGAGATCTTGAGCGGCTTGCTATGAGAGAGGGTTCTTCTCGGTCTAATGGAATGGTATGATGCTTTAGCTTCAAATGTCTTTTGAGGTTTGAACTAGACCCAGAAGTAATTGAAAGGGTGGTAAAGCAGTATCGGCATTTTACCTTTCCTTCCGACTTCCGATGCAGTGAAGTGGTACCAAACATCGCTTGTCCTTCTATTGGACATGTTCTGGAAAAAAATAAAAAAATAAAAAAATAAAAAAAATATATATATATATATATATATATATATATATATATATATATATATATATATATATATATATATATATATATTATCAAATGAGGATATCCCTACCGTCGATACTTGCTTGATCTGGAGATCACTGGACCGGTTTCGGATAAACGCCATCATCAGCAGAGTCGAAGTCTCTCGTAGCACTCAAAACACTTATCGAGTCTACATGAGAGAATGAAGTTGGAAAGGTGGAGGAAGATGAAGATATATATACAAAAGAAGTAGGATATGGAAAAACGCGTAAGACGTGTCAGGTGAGCAGACGGCGAAAAAACAAAGGGAAGAGTGCGCGAAGAAGAAGATGATGCAATGAAGGGAAGTTGCGTAGAGGGATAATGCAATAGACGAAAGGGTTGAATAGAGACAACAAGGCGATGTAATAGAGTGAAGGGTAGGTGACGGACAAAGATGATGTAATGAACCATAAAAGTTGGCATAGAGAAGAAAAAAAAAAAAAATGATTTTAGGAGGGGAAGAATATGTAAAGAATAATAAGAGAAAAAGTTGAGAAATTGATGAAGAAAAAAGAGATGGGTGTTCGAAAAGTTCAGGTCTTTTACTTATTGTATGCGTTAAAGATGTGTCGTCTCGTTTACGTTTGTTGGTTGGTAGTTTAAGTACTGAAAATGTTACGTCAGAGTTAGTGAGTAATTGTTCGGTAATTAAGGTATTGTTGGTCGTCCTATGTTTGTAAATTTCACTTAAAGTTTTTTAAGTATGTCGAGTCTTGGTCCTTTCTGTTCTTTGTGCAATAATGTCATTGATTGGTCAATTGTCGTCGGTTTGTGTCCGTGTTTGCGTAAGTGGTTAGCGAAGGTAGAGTCTGTTCTATTGTATATGTAAGATCGTATGTGCTCTTTATACCTAGTTTGTAAGTTGCGTCCTGTCCTTCCTATGTATACTTGGTCGCAGTCGTTGCAAGTTAGTTTATAAATTCCACTATTGTCATATATGTTGTTGTTAGTCTGTCGTTTTATTAGTCTGTTCCCTATGTTGTTTGTTGTTTTGAAAGCTGTCTTAATGTCGTATTTGTTGAAAAAGTTTGTGAGTCGATAAGTCTCTTTGCCTACGTAAGTTAGTGCAGTCCATTGAAAGTCGTTCGGTGTCGTCTGTTGTGTCGAGTTGGTCCTATTCTTGTGTCGTCCAACCAGTTTGTTTATGGTCCGTTTGTCATATCCGTTGTTTTTAGCTATGTTATGTATTGTGTCGAGTTCTGTTTAATAGTTATCGGGGGTCAGAGGTGTGGTATTGAGTCGGTGTATCATGGATCTGTAAGCGGCTAGTTTGTGTTGTGTTGGATGATTTGACGTTGCGTGTATTGTGTGGTCGGTTGCTGTAGGTTTTCTATAGATTTTGTAAGTGAGTTTGTGTTCTGTTCGTGACAAGGTTAAGTCCATGAAGTTAAGTTGTCCGTCTGTTTCTGTTTCTAAGGTGAATTTAATGTTAGGGTGTATTCCATTCATGTACGTCAGTAAGTCGTTAGTTTGTTCTATTTCAGACTCGATTACCAAAAAGCAGTCGTCGACATAACGTTTGTAATAGACCACTCCAAATACCTCCGCTAGCTTTGGTACATACAGATCTTCTAAGGATTGCATGAAAACCTCAGCCATTATGGAAGATGTTGGATGACCCATTCCCAAACCGTCTGTCGCTAAGTAATTCTTGGCATTGAAACTGAAGTAGTTCTGTTTTAAAGTAGTGCCTAGTAAATTTATTAGTTGTTGTACAGTCTGTCGGTCGTGGTTGAGTAATAATTTGTGTTCAAGTAAGTTTATAGTCTCGTTAACAGGTATAGATGTGTAAAGATTCAAGCCGACTAATATCACTCGACGTAACTAATCCACGGCGAGCCACAAAGCGATCCATGGCCGCCAAAAACGCACTCGTTGATAAATATGAAACGATTTCCAAATGTACAGCTTTCGTAGCCATACACACGAACAGACAGAGGTAGAACTTCGAAATCTTCGCATTTCTCCGTCTACTTTCTTTAATGTAAAACGGTCCTCCGAAATCAATCCCGACGTTTAAGAACGGACGGCACGGCGTTACTCTAGATGGAGGTAAGTCCGCCATCTTCGGTGTTAAAGAAGTTGCTTGAAATTTAAAAAAAGTATTACACTTAGCTAGTCGTGAACGGATGGCATTACGAGTCGCTAATATCCAATATTTTCGAATAACGAGGGATTGAAGAGCGCGGGGTCCAACATGTAAATACGTTACATGATAATAGTCGATCACTAAGTTGGAAAAGTGAGACTTATTCGGTAAAAGAAAAGGATTAATTGAGTGTTGTTGTAAAGGGGCATGTTTAAGCCTACCCCCCACCCTGAGACAACCCGCGGGATCAAGGAAAGGACTTAATCGCCGGAGGGATGGTGTACACTCGTTACCATTACTTAATAATCGCATATCATCAGGAAAGGATTGCCACTGAACTTCACGAACAATAAGATTATGTGACTTGGTAAGTTCATTGCAAGATAAAGGTTCAAAATTTTGTTGAGAAGAAGAAAGCAAATTTGAAAGATAGCGCCGACACCAAGCTGAATCAACTTAGTTAAAGAAGAAAACTGAGTAAGAGGGATCCAATCCATTCGGAGTGAAGATGAAGTCTGCAAGAAGGAATTAACAGTAGTTTGACTCTTCAGCTCGGGAAGGTCCGTCACGATACTAAACGATTGGTGTATTGGCCATTCAAGTAATGGAGAAGATAGCCATTCAGGGCCTTGCCACCATAAAAAGTGATCAGTCAGCTGCTTGGGCTGCAGACCTCGTGAAGCACAATCGGCTGGATTTTGCTCAGAAGAAACGTGATACCAAACAGAAGGAGGAATTAAGTCTAAAATCAGGTTCACTCGGGAAGCGACAAAGGTCTTCAACTGAAACGTAGGAGTTCTTGACCAAGAAAGTACTGTGGTAGAATCACTAAACGCATAAATTTCAATATTTGGTCGAAAGAATATTTTAGAAGTTTGGCAACAAGAACTGCAGCACTGAGTTCAAGCCGTGGGATAGATAAAGTTTTCAAAGGTGCGACCTTTGACTAAGCAATAATTAAATGTGGCTTAATAAAATTGTCCTGAACAACGCAGAGGTAGACTACACCACAATATCCTCGCTCTGATGCATCACAGAAAGCTACTAGCTTAAGTGCTAGATAATTGGTACTAAGAACATATCTTGGTAAAGAAATCTTCGATAAAGAGGGAAATTGTTCGCAATGAGCGATCACTCTTCTTCGATGTAATTAGGAACCGCGTCATCCCACTTTATACCAAGCCGCCACAAATGTTGAATTAAAACTTTTTAGTCGAAAAGTCACTGGACTAAGCCAGCCTAAGGGATCGTAAACTCGAGCTATGTGTGACAGAATTGATCGCTTGGTACAAACACTATTGATTTCTCCGATACGATAGGTAAAAGAATCACAAGCGGCGTCCCACTGGATTCCTAAAATTTTAATAATTTCTCTATTATCCGAATCGAAAGTAATCGGAGTTTCACGAAGATGCGTCGGCATAGCAGATAAAAGGTCAGGGCAATTGCTACTCCACTTTCGCAATTGGAAGCCTGCTGTTTGAAGAAGAACTGTAAGTTCCTGAATGAGGGATTGAGCTTCGGGCTGAGTGTGACAACCGGAAATGACATCGTCAATGTAGATGTCATTTAAAAGAACCTTCACAGCATTAGGGAACGATATCCTTTCGTCTTCCGCAAGTTGACGTAAATAGCGTTATGCTAAATATGGAGATGGTGATAACCCGTAAGTTATAGTATTTAGCTCAAACTCTTCGAGAGGACAATCTGGAGAGCGTCTCCAAAGTATGTGCTGAAAACATCTTTCTTCAGGTCGAAGCAAAATCTGACGGTACATTTTACAGATGTCAGCAGTAAAAACAATTCTATGAAGCATAAACCGAATCACAACAGAAACTATATCAGATTGAAGTTTGGGTCCAATGTGGAGAAGTTCAATAAGAGAAGAAAAGCCTTCCGTCTTCGCCGAACCATCAAAAACCACTCTTAACTTAGTGGTAGAACTTTTAGAATTAATCACCGCGTGGTGAGGTATAAAATAAATATTAAAGCTAGGCATTCTTCGTGGGACTTTAGTCATATGACCTAACTGTTCATATTCGTCTAAGAACTCTTGATACTTTAGTTTCATATCAGGAGATTTATCTAAACGTCGTTCTAAGGAAACGAGGCGCTTAAAGGCAAGCGCCTTTAAAATGAATTAAAACTTAGACGTTTTCCTGTTCGAAAAGGAAGTGGAACAACAAAACGACCATCAGGATTTCTATAAGTTAAATTGGTAAAGATAGTTTCACACTCAGACTCATCAGGATTCGTTGACGAAGGAGTGGGTGGCTCCTCGATCTCCCAAAAACATTTTAGGACATCCTCAGAAAAATCACAAGAAGTGTGAAATAAAGAAAGGGGAGTGATACTCGCACCGTCCACTTTTCCAGTAATCACCCATCCAAATACACTGTGCATGGCAGTGAGGCCTGAAGAATAAGGTATGGTTTTACCATCGAAAATAAAAGGAAAAATATATGCGGCTAAAAGAAAGTCAATCGGTCCAGGTGTATCAAATTTAGGGTCAGCAAGAGATAACGACCTAAATTGATCAACGGTATTTCCTGGCAACTTAATAAAAGGCATGTTAGATGTTATTTCATTTAAAATAACAGGCTGAGTAACAAAGGTAGGCTGGTAATTGTAGTAATGGACACTGTTAATTGGTTTGACAAAGCAAGACGTCGAACCATTAGTTTCGCAAACTAATCTCTGACAGATACCTGCTACTGAAACATCACAACGTTGAATCGGTAAGCGCAAACGTTGAGCACAAGAAGAGGTAATAAAAGAAACCTGACTCCCGGAATCTATAAGAGCTCTGACGGATACAAAGTTCCCGGAGGAGTCACGGACTGAAATAATAGCTGTACCTAACAGAACATATTGAAACGAAGAAGGTTGAAAAGTGTTTGGAGATTCATTAGAAATAAGACAACTAGCCTCGGCTGGAACCGTCGAAGAAGAAGAAGAAGATGGCGAATTATTCGAAGTCTGAGTTAAACTAGGTGAATTGTTAGAAGAAGACGTAGCGTAGGCACCGGCACCGCTACGTTAGAAGTAACATTAGGACATAACAAACTATGATGGTCTGAAGAACACGTAAGACATCGAGTGTTTGAAGTACTTTGCACATATATCAAGCATACACATTTACATAGCATACACATTTTATAGCTTACACATATATCAAGCATATGTGTACCCTTGAGACAGTTAAAACAGTACTTCAGTGCTCTTACACGAGCTCTACGTTGAGTGGGATTAAATTGAGAAAAAGTTGGACATCGGTAAATGGAATGGTTTAACTGACAGATCGGACAACAAAAAATATTTGAATTAGTAGAAGAAACAAAAGCTTTACGCACCACGGGTGGCGTAAAATTATTAGGTTTAGATTTAAAAGAAGTGACTTGAGTAGGTTTTATATAAGAAGGAGATTTTAAATTGGAAGTAATTTTAGCAGAAGAAGATCGGAGGTTATCTGGTTGTTGAGATATTTCAAGAATCTTAGCTTGGTTTTCTAAGAAATCAGTCAGTTGTTTAAAAGTTGGGATCTGGTGTTCTACGTGGTAGTTTTCGAACTGCTTACGGTTACTGAAAGGTAGTTTTTTAAGGGCAATGTGAAGCAAAATAAAATCGTCGAGTGACGGAATCTCGATCGCTCGAAGCGCTGTAACACCTTCACAAAAAGTTCCAATAAAAGAATTTAAATTAGCGACCGATTCAATAGTTGAGGCCGGGCAGTTGATTATTCTGTCCAAAACATCACAACCTAGTACTCGCTTATTTTGGTACTTTTTAATAAGCAAGTCCCAAATGATAGGATAATTGGCAGCTGAAAGCGGGAGACTTTTCACGAGCGTAAGTGCAGGTCCCGAGAGAGAAGTCATTAAATAATGAAACTTTCCTACGGGATCTATGTTTTGGTTGTCGTGAACTAACGCTTTAAAGTTGTCGTGAAAAGTAACCCATTCTTTCAGTGTCGAATCCCAAGTGGGTAAATCGATTCGTGGAAGTCTTGGCTGAGAACCTTTAACGTGACTGGCACAAGGATCTTCAGAAACCTGCTCACGGGCAGATGGCAAATCAGGCTTTAAATGTTCCGCGGCGATCATTTTGACTTCATAAAAAATGTCTTCAAACGCTTGTAACTTCTTACTATCAACTACAGCTTTCGGGTCAATCTCCAGTTCAAGTATTGCAATACGATCGCAATACTCTTCATATTTTAGACAAACGTCATCTTAGTCAGCAAAACATATTTTAAAATTTGCTAACTTAGTTTTATCTTTAGCTAATTGCTTTCCTAGATCATATGCTATTTGCAGCTTCTGAAACAAGTTCGCACGCCGAGTTTGGAGAAGTTTAAGTTGACTTTCATTTGATGAAGACATGTTTATTTATTTATTATTTTTAACGAGCCCCAAGACGGCAAAACCACTGGTTGGGGGCTCGGTACAAATATAACCATTTATGGATTACAAAAAAGTAACAATAGTAATACTTAAATTAAAGCTTCATAAAATATCAATGACAACAAATAATAAATGCTATATATAATAAAGAAAACAGTAACAATACACAAAAATAAATTAAATACTTAATTAAATAGTTAACAAATTTAAACATTTGGCTACATTAGTTTAAAACCAGCTTCTCCAAGATAAGACGAAGACTATTATGGCTTGATATAGTTGTAGGATTAATGGTATGAAAGGGAAGAGAATTGAGGACAGCAACAACACGAACGAGAGGAGATAAAGAAGAGAGTTCTCTATTGTACAGCCAGCGACCAGCTCTCCGGCCAGCCGGTAAAATAACCACTTCCTTCTGCACCTCGTCACTACACACTTCACCAGAGATTGCTTTCATCAAGAACAGAACCTTGTAGGCTGTCGCCGTCTGCTCAATAACTCGGATCCAAGACGTTTACACATAGACTCATACGAATAGAAGACACGACGATACATATAACGAAGATACACGGCACGAATAAAACGACGTTGGATAGCTTCAATCTGGTTAGATAGGGTCACTCCGAAGCAGTTCCAGACAGGGACAGCTTATTCCAGTATAGGGCAGACCAGAGATTTATAGAGCAGTAGAATACATTCAAGAGACAATCCACGACCGACATTAAGGATTACGCTCAGGGATCTAGAGGCTGACGAAATTATTGAGGAAATATGAGGCTTAAAGGATAATTTAGAGTCTAAGATCACTCCAAGGTCTCGGACAGAGCTAGTATGAGGTAGAGGGGAGTTGTTAAGTTTATAAGGGAATAAAATATTAGTGGTACGGGATAAGGAAATTACTTTGGATTTAGATACATTAAAAACCATTCTGTTGGTACATGCCCAATTCCCCAATGTGTCTAAATCTTTTTGGAGAAGAAGACAGGAAGAGGAAACATGAATAGTTCTAGATATCCGGAAATCATCAGCAAAAATCAAATAATCGCTTGTTAAGTAGGAACCGATGTCATTAACGAAGAGAAGTAATAATAAAGGACCAAGAATAGAACCTTGGGGGACGCCAGAGGAGGCCAGGTAAGAATCGGAAAGTGAAGAGGACATACGAACGCGGCAGGGGCGCTCGGTAAGGTAACTGTGAGTCCAGAGCAAAAGAGGGGTCGAGAACTTGAATTGGGTCAGAAGTTTATTTAGAAGAATAATGTGGTCCACTTTGTCAAAGGCTTTACTCATGTCAAGATTAATAGCGTCAATCTGCTTTCTAGAAGAGACTTGGGGTCCGACATTTGACAAGAAAGAGACAAGGTTAGTTACGGTAGAGTGGGAAGAACGGAAACCGTGCTGTTAAGAATCAAGGAGAGGATAACATAATTGAGATATTTCATCGTGCACAACACGTTCAAAAACTTTACTACAAGCATTAGTTAGTGCTATGGGCCTATAGTTGACAACCGCTGATCTATCACCAGATTTATATATCGGCACTACAGTAGAAATTTTCCACGCTGTAGGAAACACCATAGACGCCAAAACTTTTATTAAAAATACAGCACAGAACTGGAGCGAGGATTTCGGCGTGGCCTTTAACAATAAAACTAGCTATAGAATGTGTGCCAGCTGAACGTTTATTTTTTAAACTTTTAATAGCTTTCAAAACTTTTTGAATGGTTAACACAGGAATATGGATGCAGTTAGTAGGATCGGGAGGTACAAGTACAATTGGATTTAAGCTTTGGACGAACACAGATTTGAAGAAGCTGGCAAATAAGTTTGCTTGACAAATAGATTCAAAAACATGAACACTGTTATCGTTTATAATGGTTTTTGAATCGTTTTCTTTATCAGATCGGTAGGTATTTACATATTGCCAAAATTTGGAAGGATCAGTTTTTAAAGACGAATCCACTTTTCTTTTTAGAGAAATATCATCAAGTTTCAACTGAGCATTAGCCTGTCGACGATAGATAGAATGAAGGTTATTATATAATTGCAAATGGGTACGTTTATATTTCTTCCAATAATAGTTTTTCTTTTTAATAAAAGATTTAAGTTTGTAGCTGTACCAATTAGGAAATTTAGTTTTTTTTAACTCGACTGATGGGATGTGTCTCTCAATCACGGCATTAACAAGATGGGTAAAAATTTCAACAGCTTTATTGACATCGGTAGTGATGTAAACCTCAGAGAAATCGATGTTAAGCATATCATGGTAGAGAGATGAGTAATCGCCGCCTGAAAAATTTCAGACACTTGTGGATCCTGAGGACGGGAAGTAGGTATTAAAATGTCAAGCGTAGGATGATACGAATCTTCAGGTACAAGAGGAAAGCGACTTCTAGATACTGATGGTAAACATTTATTGGCTAAGACCAGATAAAGCAGACCATCGGATGCATTTGAGATAGAATTGCACTGTGAAAATCCCTTAAGTGAGCAGAAGTTAAAAATTATTTCAGCTCGCTTAAGTTTAATTCTGGGGCCATGATAAGTCATGTTTTCCCAATCGACGGAGGGTAGGTTGAAATCACCAATGAGATAAATTGGACTGTCATTTCATTAGGGAGCTTTACAGATAAGTTATCGAAATAGTGTTCTAAAACGGAGATGTTAATGTGGTCAGGTAGGTAGTGTGCTCCAAGATATATTGGTTTTTTGTTTCGCTGTCTCATTTCGATCCACGTCACCTCCAGAGAGCCTTCGAGATCTTTACGGCGTACATAACTTATATCTCTAGGTAGTGCTATTAAGGAGCCCCCACCCATTGAAGAACCTAACGAGTCGTAATCACGGTCAGTTCTTTCTACCGAAAATCTTTGGGCAAATAATTGACTTTTAGAAAAGAAGTGTTTAGCCAGGACTCAGTCACACCAAATATATCAGCTGGAGAGAGAACAGTAGATCTAAAAAACTCATCAACTTTTGTGCGCAATCCTCTTACGTTTTGATACGTGATAGATAGAGACATACAGTTTAAAGATTTTTACCGTCCTCCTCGGCCAACACCCTAGTTCTATTATACACCATGTCAGGCCTTAGAGAACCTCTAAACTCCTTCACTAAGCTACCAGACGGCCAACATTCGGTGTATTCAGGTTAATGGCTTTAGATGCAGGCAATGAAAGATGAAAAGAAGCATAGTTTTCAGAGCGCACTTTAAGTTGGGAGATCTTAAAATCAGATCCATTCAGTTGCAAGTCCGTATCTAATAAGAAAGATTTCAAATCCTCTTCAGTAGTGGAAGCATCAAGTCGAGTGACAAAAAGAGATTTACGTTTCTCAACTGTTTTTAGATTAGAATTGCATTTGGTTCCAGTAATACCAGGTTGACGCGGAGCTCTAGGAATAGCTTTAATAGATAGATTATCATTGTTGTTGTTTACCTTTTTATTCTTTCTATGTCGAATTGTTCTTTTTATGTTGAAGTCCAAGGAAAAAAAATGAAGGGTAGTAAAAGAAAGGTTGGAAAAAAGTGTAACAATAAGGAAAGAAGGTTCTTACTTCTTCTAGATATTAAGGAAAAATTATAAAAATAATAATAAAAAAACAAAAAATAAAATTTAGTAAATTATAAATAAAATCTTTAAAAATAAAATAAATTCTTGTTGATATAATAATTAAAAATAAATTTAAGAATAAATTATTAATTATAAAATAATTCTTATTAAAGAATAAAAGATAATTAATTATAAAAAAAAAATTATTCTGGTTCAAGAAAAAAAATATATATATATTTAATTATAATATGTAGTAGTTTGAAAATAAAAAAAATAATTCTTTGAAAGAATAAAGAAATTAATTATAAGAGTAATTAATAAATATAATCTATTCTCTTAATAGAATATAGGAATATTAATAATTATAAGGAATAATTTTATAAAAGTAATGTTAAAGAAAGCTTATAAAATAAATAAATAAACACAGCTCAGGTGTTTAGATAAATGACAGAATGTGTCAGTTATGTTTGTAAATAAATAATATGAGTGAAATAAAATGTCAAGCTTATAGTCCAGGAAAATTATGAATAATAGGGGAAGTAATTTATAAAGTTTTGAAACTTTGTGAAAACACTTTTAAGGGGTGTAGTAGTAAGAAACAGTAAAGTCCCCCCCTCTTGAGGGGGCGCGTCCCCCCCTCCCCCCTCCTTAAAGTCCAAAATTAACTTATTTTTCAATTTGTACGCAAAACGGTTTATTTTGTAAGGAGAAGTTTTATTACCAAAATTATTCCTCGCATAACTTTGCACAAAAAAGGTCCTATGCATGTTTGAAGTGAGACATACCGTTTTCAAGATATTGTAGTTGAAAAGAGATAAAACGTATTTTTGCGAACCAAGATATATAAAAAACAACACTTCTGATTTTAATGGAATTGGGATGGTAGGTTATACATAGCCCATTGTTGATCCCATATAAGTTTCAACCTTCTGCGCCCACTATTTATCCTCCACATGCGCACAAACATACATTTATTTAGACCTATATCTTCAAAAGTACTCAACTAATTATTATGAAATTTGGATAGTTTGTCAAAAGTAGTCCGCCGATATCCTCAAATTAATTTCAACCGTCTGCGTTCTTTACATTTTGATAAATTGATACTTTAATTCATAACAGACAGACTAAAAATTGATCAAAAGACAGACAGAAAGGGAAACAATTTAGAAAATTTAAATTGCTCAGACGGTTGAAATTAATTTGAGGCTATCTGCGGGCTACTATTGACAAACCATCCAAATTGCATAATAATCAGTTGAGTACTTTTGAAGATATAGGTCTAAATAAATGGATGTTTGTGCGCATGTGGAGGATAAAATAATGGGCGCAGAAGGTTGAAACTTATGTGGGATCAACAATGGGCTAAGTATAACCTACCACCCCAATTTCATTAAAATCGGAAGTGTTGTTTTTTATATATCTTGGTTCGCAAAAAAAGTTTTATCTCTTTCCAACAACAATATCTCGAAAACGGTATATCTCACTTCAAACATGCATAGGACCTTTTTTGTGCAGAATTATGTGAGGAATCATTTTGGTAAAAACACTTCTCCTCAAAAAGTAAACCGTTTTGCTTAAATAGTGAAAAATAAGTAAATTTTGGACTTTAAGGAGGGGGAGGGGGGGACGTGCCCCCTCAAGAGGGGGGAACTTTACTGTTTCTTACTACTACACCCCTTAAAAGTGTTTATACAAAGTTTCAAAACTTTATAAATTATTTCCTCCATTTGCTGTTTTTTTTACTAATTTGCCTGGACTATTAATGACAACGTAAATAAAAGATATTTAAAATTAAAATAATCATAATGATAAGATAAGTAGGCAGCCAGATATTTGTAAACAATGCAAACAAGATCACGGGTCCCGTTGCACAGTTTACGCGCGGAAGATTTAAGGCTAGTTAGAGCTGTCAAGGTCAACCCAAACTGCACCATATATCACTAACAAAATTAACGTTAAATCCAAGGGGGATCACCCTGGCCCAAATGACCAAATGGTATGTTTGATCCTCTGGATTAGAATGGTCTGTATCAGGGGGATTACCTGTAAGGGGGAAGGTAAAGAACAAGTAAAAGGTAAAAAAGGAAAGTTTAAGAAATACAAGCCAATTGGCACTCACGAATATTACTGTACAGTTGCTTGTTGTCACTTCCGGGTCTAGCACGGTTCTCGCCCTTTCTCCATAGATCGCGCCTCTAGTTCCGTTTAGGGAAAGAAAAGGTTTCAGTAGGGAGATGAGGATCGTACAAGCAGGATCAAGTGCATTACAGATAAGAGAAGAATTTGCTGACTACTTTTATAATAATCGGACTTAAGATTTCAATTATATATGTAGTTATATCACAAATAAAAATATAATGATCACCAATCTTCTTTTATTGAATTTTTAATTTGATTAAAACTTCTAGAAAACTCTGGATCAGTCCTTCCTACCTCTATGGTCGCGACCCATAATAGGTCGCAAGACTTTGAACTTATAGACATAAATTATAAATGTATTAAAAAGCATGTTTTGAAATAAGTTCAATATGATTAAAATATGTGCATTTAATGTTTAAAGTAGAATATATATATATATATATATATATATATATATATATATATATATATATATATATATATATATATATATATATATATATATATTCATTTATTTATTTATTTATTTTGTATTTCCACCATAAGTACATTTTTTTTTGACAAATTGAGGGCCCTCAGTAGTTGTCGTTGCAACTAGAGCGAGGGTCACGTCTCAAGAATTACTTGTTTTATATTATTTTACTTGAGAGTTAATAATAAAATTAACCCTGGAGCAAATTTTAACAAATTAAATAAATTAACACAGAATAAACATAGATAAGTATAGATTACCTAAATGTACAATAAAAATGAACAAATTAAATAAATTAACAAATTAAATAAATTAACAAATTAAATAAATAAGCGAATAAATTAAGTAAATTGAATGACATAAAAGAAATACATAAATTACTCATGTTGACATTTTATTCTAGTCTGCTTTATTTTATATTTAAAGGTTTATATATATATATATATATATATATATATATATATATATATATATATATATATATATATATATATATACATATTTAAAGAATTAAAGAAAGGAATATGTACTTGAAAGGTTGTTAAAATTAAGCGGCAGATAAGAGGGTAGGCAACGATGAATAACAGAACTCTCTAGAAGATTTTTTTTTTTATGTGACCATCTCTTTTACCTGACCAGAAGCTAAATATTCTAAACCAGTATATGTTTCCTGCATTGACATACCCATTACAAACTGCACCTCTCACTAAATTACCTTGTACTGTTAGAAGGAATCGACGTCATCATAAGGAGAAGCACGAAAGCAATCGTAGGACTCCCAGCTAGCACCACATCTGCAATGCTATTATATATGGTATTTTAAGGTGCACCTGGGAAGCTCCTTTACAACATCTTAGTATTGCTCAGAAGTTAAGCGCAATTCAAGATACCTTATTTCAAGATACCTTCAACTTTGATGAGGAAGTTACGGAGTGTTTGAAAAGATTAAACCTACAAAATGAGTCTCATGAAAACATCAATGTCAAAAAGCTAAGCCAAAACCTGCGTAAAAAAGTTTTGAGTGGACAAAATGTAAGTGGCAGGGTGTTGGTGTCAAGCATTTTGAGGAATATCCAAAATGTAACTAATACATTTGGGACCGGAAAGTACTAACGGGATCCGAATGGACCAACTAAATTAAACTTAACGTCAATTACTCCCCTTTAAGAGCTGTCAACAGGAGTTGTTGGGACCCTCTGCCACAAATGTGGCAAAGAGAATGAAACTCTAGCACATGTGCTTGGAAAATGCCCACATAACATGCTTCTTGTGACTAGACGCCACCATAACGTTAAGCGCAAGATCTCGGGAGTCCTCAAGGAGAAAAGGTATATTTGTTATGACGAGGTTTAGATATTACTAGATTTTCCGATATTATAGCATTCCACCCGGACAACAAGACTGCCCTTATTATTGACCCCACTGTCAGATATGAAACTAATGACATAGACCAAGCCAATAAAGTACATGAGGAGAAGAAGATCATCTATGAGAAGTGCATCGAGTTTTATAAAGATAGGTTTCGAGCTTCTCATGGTGATAGAGATTATAAAGTACTGTATGGATTGAGGTTTGGAACAAGAGGGACTATACCAGCTAGCACTAAAAACTTCTTTGACGAGATCGGTACGGACCAAATTTTTTTAAGACTACTGTCAGAAAATATAATTTTGGACTCATTAGGTATCCTTAACCACCATATTTATTCTTAATTGTTATGTTTATATTAGTTAGTTTTTAGTATTATGAATTGATGAATTACTTGTTAGTTCATTATAATATCCTTGACAAACTTATATTATTTTTATAGTGCTACTGTGTATGTATTAGTGTATTACCTTATAATTTAAACTTTAGTGACAATGGTCAGTGGCAAGGGGGCGTATATACTGTGGGACACCTGGGTATACAAAGGATGGCCGAATCCAAGATCCCATTGACAGGGGTTCGAATGAAAGGAATAGAACACCAGCTAGTGCTGAAGAGGAAATTCAAGGTAGAAATTCCATCACGAGCCAGATGGGAAGTAGGAGATATTAAATTCGACCAGGAAACTCTAGTGGCATATACTGATGGCTCTAAGAATGAAAAAGGAATGTCAGGGGCGGGACTGTACCTAGAAAGGTCCGGCACCCAAGAGAGTTTCCCCCTAGGTACTCTCACCACAGTCTTCCAGGCAGAAATTTACGCCATCTTAGAGGTGGCCAGGAAACCTGAGGTGAAAGATGCAACATCAACGAAGGTAGCTATATGCTCAGATAGCCAGGCAGCACTCCAAGCACTCTGCAACCCGAGTGTAGAGTCAGCACTTGTTAAGGAGTGTCAAGAGGCATTAGAACTGCTCGCAGAAAGAAAAGAGGTCACACTGCTTTGGGTCCCAGGGCACACAGGGATCCCTGGGAACGAGAAGGCAGATGAGGTAGCCAAGAAAGGAGCCTCCATGCCATTCTGTGGACCGGAACCCGCCATTGATTGGTCTAGAGGACAGGCGAGGTCAGCCATCAATGCGTGGATCTGGGAAGAAGCAAGGAGGGCATGGAGAGGAACGGATGGCTGTAGGCAGACAAAAATGCTACTGCCTGATCTAGACAAAGGGAAAACCAAGTGGCTTATGGGATTAGGTAGACCCAATCTAAGAAATATGGTTGGAGTCTTGACAGGGCATTGCCAGCTCAGAAGACATCTGGCACTACTGAAGATTGAAGACGACCCCACATGCCCATTGTGTGGGTTTGAAGAGGAGACAGCCTTCCACTTTGTGGGAGTATGTGAAGGATATGGCAGACTGCGCTTTTACTTATTAGGAGCAGGGGAAATAAAGGAAGAGGAACTGGTCACACTAAAGTGGCAAGACATTCTCTCCTTTGTGACCCAAACAAGGAGATTTGAGGGTGATTCTGTGGTGGTTCGATAGGTGAAGTCAGGGGTTGGCAAAAAGGACCCGAATGCGGTCTAGTTGCCAGGCTTTGGCCTCCCCGCCCCCTTACTACTACTACTACTAAACTTTATGATTTATAATTTAGCTATTATTAATTTAAAATGCTGTCATTAGATTGATAAGTACGCTGTGTGTGAAAGCAAACCTTAATATAAGGCCAGCCTCACTTGTTTATATTTTGTAAATAAAGTGTTTAAATATATATATATATTCCGACAAAGACATGATTTCAGGAATTGGTAAACTTATTAACCATGATAAAATATACATGGAGTGGAAGGCAAGATATTTTCTTTGTATTAACTATCTCATTTTTATTTTGTATTTTATTATAAATGCAAGCATACCTTTCTATTTTTTAATTAATAGTTTGTGTTAAATTCCAGATTACATTAAAAAATAATATCGTTTGATCAATTATAAATTTATCCAATAAAGTATGGTTAACCTGCTTTTTTCCTTTTTTTTTTTAATTTGAATATTTGTTTAAATATTATAATTAACTTTAATATTATATAATATATATATCTATATATCTACACAACAACACACAACAAACACACAACAACACAACAAACATCAAGGAATGCTTCAACCGTATTAACATGATCAGTGTGCTAAATCATCCAATGTACCTCCCTAATCCCGTAATGATTCCGGAAGAAGTAAAAAGGTGGCTATAAATTATAGAATTACTGATGTAATAAAACAATTACTTACATCATCTGCGTCGAAGTACTTGTGGTCAGTCCGCAGTCATATACAGGCGCCAAGAACTCTTCCATTATTTGGTACGCAAACCATATTGGTTGGTAGATATCCTCTTGTCTAGCCCCTGACTTAATGAACGCTTCTTTCCTATGGCGGTGGCTGCGAAATGTTGCCATCAAAGAATTGTTTTACTTTAATAGACACATTTAAGTTAGACGATATTCTAACCCACGAATCGTGGACATTTGTTTTGTTCTTTTGAAGTGGATGTTTTGGGTCCCAAATAACTGGTCCCCCATGGTACAGTTCCGAAAATTGAAAAACTTGTTCATAAGACCACTCCATTTAAAAAGAAAAAAGTAAAACAACAAAAAACCACGTGATTAAGGTAAAGGATTCTCTGGTAAAAGAAAGAAGGAGAAAGGAGTAGAAACATCAGAGGGCTCGTTGTCAACTGAACAGGGAATGTGTAAACACTGAGCTCGCCTCGCCTCCCCTCTCGTTGCAACCCTTTGATGACTTGTGCCAGGAAACCGCTCCAGGCACGAGCGCCACGAGTCACGAGGCGATTGACGAGTGAGTCGTTTACACATTCGCCTCGCGCCGTCACTCGTGCGAATGTGTAGATGCGACTTCAGATTGTTTAGAAAGATCTTTGTTTTTCTAATGTTTTTATTGACAACGATGGTTTCATCGGCTAACCTTTTACTAACGTGATTATCAAAAGATGTGAATTGTAATATTTTATTGATTTCGTTCTTTTGGTTGTTAAAGATAATCTCAATATTATTGTTTATTTTGTTTTTAAATCATCCTCATCGGGATTTCCTGCTATAAACTTGATCATGCTCCCGAGTCGGTTTATTATTTCTCGTTTGATTCGTTTATAATTAAAGGGTTCCCTTTAATTGATTATTAGTTCTATTTATTAAAGTTCTATTATTGTTACTTATTTTAAATGTATTTGAATTTTGCAGAATTATTTTATAACTTAATTCGTAATCAGTTTTGTTAACATGGAATAGGAAGTTATGATAGTGGTCAAGTAGGCGGGCATTAGATAGTGCTTCTATGAAGTATTCGTTAGTTCTATAAGCTTTGTTACCTGAAGGGCCAGGTTGGTCAAGATCAGGATTACCCTGTAAAGAAGAAACATTTTTCTTAGGTCTTTCGGCTTTTTTTAAGTGGGCCGTAGTTTGTCTACCTTTACTGGTGGTACCATGAATTTTCCCATTTATTTGTTTAGTGACTTTAATTACTTCAAATGGAGGGTCTGTCTTTCTTGGTCTATTGCATTGTATGTAAATTTCTTGTCCTACTATGGAGGGGTTTCTTTCGAGAGGTTACATTTATTTAGGGTTTGTTCGGCTTTTCTTTGGATTTTCCATACACTAGGTCGTAAAATGGTATTAGTTCCTGTTTGCGTTTTTCATTACACTGTTCGTATACCGTGAGTCCCATGTCAAAGTCTATAATTCTGTTGCATGGTCCCCATAAAGGAGATAAAATGGGGAGAATCCAGTTGAAGAGCGGATTGATTGGTTATAAATGAGGATGGCTGTTATCATGTGATTGGAAGGAAGGTCACGTGGGTTTTTTAATTTTAAGATTCTTAATTTCCCCAGGATTGTGGAGTAAAGTCTTTCTATGGGGGAATTTGAATTGGGGTTGTTCACAGTTGTAAAATGTAATTGTATTTTGTTCAGTTTACAAAATTCTACTAATGTTTTATTTTTAAACTCTTTACCCTCATCACACACTATTTTCCTAGGTATATTATGATGTGCGAAATAGTGTCTAAGTTTGTTTAAGATAGTCAAGCTTGTTCCGTCTTTAACAAGATATGCTTGTGCGTATTTTGAGAATAAATCTATGATAGTAAGGAATTTTGAGTCTTCAAAGGAAAAGGTGTCAAGGTGCAGTACGTCAAAAGGTCTTTTTACTAACATGGGTCCGGACATCACTAAATCATAAGGGTGTCTTTCATATTTGGACTTGTTACATAGGTCACAGATATTTATGACACTGGTTATGGTTTCTTTCATCTTTGGCCAGAAATATTTATTCTTTAAATTGTTTATCGTTTCTGTTATCCCATTGTGATTTTGGTCGTGGTATTCCGTTACGATATTATTTTGCCTGTCTTTGTCGGTTACGCCTAGACAGTATTTATTAATGATAATATCTTGATGGAATTATTAAAGATTTTATAAATTAGATCAAGGAATGGTTTCCGAATAATCTCTTCCTTAAAGAATATTCCATAAGCTTGGTCCAGTCGTATAATTTGTTTTAAAAGAGTTGAAAGATCATCTCGTCCATGTATAAAAAACAGAATTTATACAGGGATTCCCGAAATATATTGTCCATAGAACTCTGGAAAGTACTCGGAACGTTTTTGAGTACGTAGGGCATCCTAAGGTACTCGTAATGCCCATTATTGACGGTGAAAGCCGTTTTCTCTATTGACTCTGCTTGAAATCCTTGAGCTAAGTATAAGGTGCTTATGTATTGACATTTGCCTAAGTTGTCTAGTATTTCATCAATTCTTGGGAGTGGATACCGATCTTCTACCGTTTTTTCGTTCAATTTCCTATAATCTACTACCATTCTGAATTTACGCTCACCAGAGGCGTCCAATTGTTTTGGTACGATCCATACTAGTGCACTGTAGGTGGATATTGAAGGTTTTATAATTTTATCATCTAGAAGTTTTTGGATTTGTTTTTGAATTTACGTTCTCATGTGATGAGAATGCCTGCATGATTTTACGTATACTAGATCTTCGTCTTTGGTCCTTATTTTGTGTTTGGTTGAATTTGAGAAAGGTAGTCCTTGTTTATCGTCATAAAATATGTCTTGGTATTGTTTACAGATATAAATAATTGCGAGTTTCTCCTCTGGGTTTAAATGAGAGGTTCTGATCTTATTGGAGATATTTATTCGCTATGATTCGTGGAACTTAACGCTTTTCTAATCGGTGGCTGATGGGGGTATAACAGGAATTCGTTCGTTAAAATGAATATCAATACTTGGAGCATCTAATGGAACAAGACAAGAGCCGTTCCGCGCGGTTGCTAAGGACTCTGGAATGATTATGTCTTCAGACAACTTACGTTCTGGCAGATGAACGCCTCCTTGTTCTATTGATACGGGTATTTTGATAAAGTTATTCGCAATAATAGTGCAAGGTTTGATTTTCTGGGAGACAAACCCAAAAAGGAGAGATACTTTTTGGTTTGCCATCTCGATAGTGTTCTTACTGTAATCTATTTTTGCACCTAGTTTCATGAGGTCTTCACTACCGATAAGTGCATCGAAATGATTGTGCTAGTCTATTACGTGTAGGTTAATTGTAGCCTGTATTCCGAGTTCGGTGAGTAGAGGGGCTTGCACATTGTCGTCAGAGTATTTTCGGGTTCCTAGTCCGGTAATGTAAAATGGGTTTTTATACCAATATTGGTTGAACCTTTCGGTTGCCGGTCGTCGGTTTATGACGGAGTTAGAAGCACCGTAATATAAGAATTTTGAGGTTGGCTTTGGGGAGATAAAGAAAGGGTAGTTTACGTTTTGAATTTAAGCAATTAAGGTACTACATTATGGGGTTCTGAGAGGCTGTTTCCTGAAAATTTACAGACTCGTATGCCTGCACAATCTGTTCGGTTTCCTGCGAGAAGTCTGGATCATAGTAAGTTTCATCGGGTACTTCGTAGTTTACATCTTCGTAATAGGGGAGGTTATAAGCTTCATCGGTTTCAATGGTATGGATATTTGTAGTCCTAGCCGGGAAACTCTGTGTGTTTGCCTAGGGTCTATTTTTATTATATAGGGCCGTATTAACTTTGGACTGAATCGACATTGGAGTTGGTGCCGTGGTTGTGGGTCTAGAGTTTTGTATACGCCAGAGGCGGGTTTTAAGAAGGGCCTTGAATAATTCGGCGGCCGGATAGGCTTAGGCGGTAGCTGGGGAAATGACTGTTGGTTGGACGTATTTGGGTTATAATGTTGGTACTGAATAGCTCGAGATTGAAATGTTGGCCAGTGTGGCTGAAAGTTAGGCCTATTGGTTATTTGTCGGGTTTGTAGGAATTGACTTGTTGTAGGCTTTTGGGGCGGTTTTGAGTTGTTCTGGGTTCTCCTTAAGAATTCCTATTAGTCCCATTCACATTGGCGGTTATCTAGGAGATTGCATTTGCTTACACACTCTTCTAGAGTGTCAAGCTCAAAGTGACTCAAATAGGAGCGGATAAGGCTCTAATAGACCATTCTGGAATACTTTTGATGACAATTTGGTATATTCGTATTTCTTAAAGGCTAGATAATTTTGCTCGGATATATTTAGCGTAATATTTTGCATAAGGTTGTAAATTTTTTAGAAGTCTAGCATAATAATCCATAACGGATTCGTTTTTCATCTGTTCGCATTGTTTTAAAGGAATATTCAGGAATTGAATTTATTAGGAGTTGGAGTTCGGTTTTACCAGGATTAGTCGGAGGGACTAACGCAGCTGTGGGAGTTTCAGATTGGCGGGCTGGTGTAGACATATTGTCTGGGTTAATGTTAAGTCTAGCAGGTTGGATTACGGGTCTGCTTATGTTAACTATTCCCTGCGTAAGCAAGTTTGGATCACTAGCACTTGACCTCTGGCCTACTACTCATAATATTTTAAATGCACACGTAGATTTTTTTCCTACTACTTATTTAAAACAAGATATTTTAATGAAGGCAGATTATTATTATTTATTTAATTTGTAGGTTATTTACTTCTGTGAGATTATTTATTTGTTTCTGTACTTAGTTCTTTTTATTTATTATTTCTGTAGAGATTGTTTTATTTGATTTATAACAGGTCTGCAAAAATAATATTTTTGAAAATTGTTTTAGTTTTAATAACTGATTTTTGTCGTTTTTGGCGCTGATTTCAAAAATGATATTGGGTTTTTTCTATCACGTAAGGTTTGCCTACAAAATGAGGTGAAACTTTTAGGAAAAATCATAAAAAGGCCATTTTTTTATCAGTATTTATTTATTTACAACGATATTAAACTACTTTAAACATAGGTTAATCTTAAAATTGAGGAAGATAAGTTGATAAGGCTTTATTAAAACACAATTACAAGTCTTTGTAGTAACGTTTTCTTTTTCCTTCAAAACTTCTTTTTGTACTTTTACTGCTGTGGAAGGCCTAAATCTCTAACCAAATCATTTAGTTCCGAGTGTGTCAAGAGTTTCGGCTCATTCTTGGTGGGCTCATAACTACCGTCAATGTCATCGTCAACACTGTCTTGAGACAACTGATCAACATCATCTAAAATGTTTTCAAGAGTAGCTGGAGGACAAGCTAAAGGTAAATCAAGTCCACGATGAACAGGGAGCATAGCTGAAAGAATGTTCGGTTACAAAACCTCCTTTTTATTATTTAAGTTTAAACCTTGCACACAGCAAGAGCAAAATAACAGTCATCACCATGATTTTTAAGTTATCTTCATATCATAGGCATTGCAAAACGAAATGCTTTCTTCTTACCTTGAAACCATTGTCTCAGTTCTTCTTCACACACAAAACACTTTGTGAGGAGCCCACGTTTTTTCTTGATCCCCCAGTTTCATACCAAAGTATACCTTTTTAACAAAATCAGAAATGTTTCTCTGTTGCTTTTTAACATTATAAGTTCCACAAATATAACAGAAAAAATCAGGAGAGATCACACAACCTCAAGATGTCATTTCTAAATATGTACACTACTAAATTTCACATCAACGAAGAAACAGTGGAAGGGTCAACAGCTGAGTGATTACATCCAGACTGACAGTAGTGTAATACGTCCGCCACTCGTTTTGGGTAGCGGGCCGTGACAGACGTATACTTTAATAATTACTTACCTCGAATCGAGGAACATATGAATGCTTCAGTGACAATAAGGTAAAAGATGATATGTCCGTTTTTTGTAATTTTACAGGAGAGCGTTTTCAAACCTTGCAATGCCATCATGAATTGGGTATTGATTTATTTTTAATTTTGATTTTGCGAATTCAAAAAACAATCATTTATGAATGCAAAACCAAGTTCAAAATTAATTTTATGATAGTTTTAAGCATTGAATTTTAGTAATTTCTCTCAGACTGTCATGATATTTTGCTGACATATCATCTTTTGACCTTTTGTTCAGTAAAATGAATGATGGCAAAACGTGATAAGGTGGTAAAAATAACAACGTATCAATTAAAAAAATTCAAAATTAGGTTTATTAAAAGACACAATATTAATAGGTAAAAAGTAAAAAATTTTTAATAATCAATATCATAGTAATAGTAATAATAATAATAATAATAATAAAATTAAAATAAATAAAGAATTAAAATTAAAATAAGGTATAATAAAATATACACAAAATTAGAGAGTTAAGTTTAAAAAAGTAAAAGAAGAAATATTAAAAAAAGTAAACTATGAATAACTACATACTATCCAAAGGATCATCTTCTAATCTAATCGTCTAATTCAGGAGAACTATCATCGGTCAATAACTGTTTATAAAATTTATGACATTCTTTATCAATTAGAGGGAAGATTAGAGACTTCCAGTATTGTCATTTCCTTTTTTCTTGTCTCTCTGCTGTCTTCTAGTGATGTCAAGGGTCCTAAAAGGTTCTTCTTCATTTAAACTGTATTTAAACTGATTTTTTCGCTGGAGTACCTTAACCATCTTATTTTTAGCCACTTGACTTTCTCTCCTGTTACAACGTGCACTCGTTTAACCAAAATATTTGTCAGCAATTTAGAAAATGATAAGAAATCTTCTCAATTTAGTGGAAATACTTCAAAATGTGATTCCTTGCCCGCTACGGAGTGAATAATGCCATCCAATCTCTGGGTGTCATAATACTTAAGTTAGACACAACCTTTTTCTTTGCTCTCTTTATGCGAGCGTGGTCACCATAGCAATAGGAACTTCTGATTAATTAACTGAATGGTTGCTTATTTGTGAATAAAACACAATAGTTTCTCTATGTTTTTGGGTCTATAGGGTTTTTTGTGTATACTTTTTTAGGGTTAAAAAATGAACATATTTTAAATTGGTTTCTTCTCCACTGCTATATTTTGCCCTCACCTTTGGCTTCTTCAGGCTTATTTCTATTTCTCAGTCACATGAGTCAATCCATAAAGCAAGTAATATTTTTTTTCCTTTTCCTAAGTTCTATCAATTTTCCATTTTATAATTTTTTATGGATAGACTCATATGACTGAGAAATAGAAAAAAACGTAAAGAAGCCCAAGGTGATGGCGAAATATAGAGCTAGAGGAGGAAAAAAAACTGGTTAATTTGTTAACCCTATAAACCCAATAAAGATATAGAAACTATAGTGTTTAATTCGCAAATAAAATTTGAAATAGAGGGTTCAAAAAACTACAAGAATATTAAATGGTTGTTTTTTTTTCTGCAGGGCCAAACTAAACATTACAGCCATGTAAATATTTCTATTCTGGGCAAAGCATGAATCAGAGTAAGTAATTACCTTGTTCACTGAAGGTGGTAGCATCATTCTGTTTTTTTTTATAAATACATGAAGCTATTTGATCTGCTCCACGTCCTGCCAATGCTTTATGCCACACAGAACATTGAATGCTTTAGTTAATTTAATGTAATATTGGCTTTAATAATTTTGCTTCTACCTCTCCGCCCTTTCTATTTTTATAAATTTCGCGTCTTTCATTTTTTATCTTTTTCAATATTTCTCTTTATTACGCCATTAGTTTTAGTTTTCTGCGGGGCAGGTATCATCAAAGTAGGAGGTGATTGTTGACTCGATGTTTGGGATGTTACAGGACAATGTTACGTATATCGAGCACGATTTGAAAATGATTCAGTGCATTTAAGACAAGTCCACATGATAATTATTAAAAGCGTAAAACAAAGAAACCAGAGAACAGCATAAAAAAACTAAACCCAAAAACAACCCTAAGGTACCTTTTATTCTTATCACATATCACGATATATTTAGTATTAAATATCTAAAACACAGAGAAACAGAAGAAGGCAAAACATGACATCTCTACTTGTCATAACTTGGTTTTTGTATATTTCTATAGTGACAAAACAACAACTAGTGACAAAATATGATATGTCTTTCTATCATATTTTGCCACAGCACTTTTAGTAAGAATAAACCTCAATCTAAAGAAGGCATATAGAACGTTGTTGACATATCATCTTTTGTCTTTAAAAATTGGACATATCAACTTTTTCCACAGTGTTTTTATAGAGTTCTGGAAGGCTTAGATACATAATTCTTAGACAGAAATGTAGTCTCAATGAGCTGAATCCATAGATACCAATAACTCAATTTGACCAAAAAATGGACATATCATGTGTTGCCTTATTTTCACAGACTTAATAGGTGGGGGAGAACTTCTTGATATAATAGAACCAAATTAGTAGGTGGGACGTGGTCGTCAAAAACAAAACTTTACTGAATATAATATATTCAGATTATAGACCAATCGGCGTGTAAATATTATTTATCTACGATTGATACGAAATATAAACATTGAATCTCTGTTTAGATGCGTAGAAAGTGATTCTTTACGTACTTGTATTCATTGCGCATGCGCGTCTCATAGTTCTGAAAAATTCCTCTTCTTTACCACTCTAGGACGGTAAAGAAGAGGAATTCTTCAGCTTTGCGCACGATTAGCGAGTTTGTTTACATTTAACAAAACTAATTTGCTGTTCTTTTATTAAAGTAACTGTTTATATCGAGATTTTAGTGAAAAACAATGAGTGAATCAAGTGACTTTGACGAAAATGTGGAGAATAAAACTCCTCCAGAAATAATTTATTCGGCAAAAAATACAATACAACTCAAGAATTAATGCCATCTTTATCAAGAGAGAGATATGAATTTACATACAGGAAGTTTATTTTTTTCTGTATTTATAATTTACTAGGCATCGCGTGGCTCTATCATTGAAGCGAGCGTAAAGTAATAAATATGTATTGAATATTGAAAAAATAGATAATCATGAATCATGATGAGTTGATAGATAATGGGTATAGTAGTAGTAGGGGAACCACCCTGCATTCTTACTATTCCTCTAACCATACCATCTCCTTATCAATTATTATAAAATGTATCTCTTTGCTACAACACAACTACTGCATGTATCAAATTGAAATTTTGCATGCCTGTTTCAATTGTGCATTAGATGGTGTACATGAAGTTTTATTAAAATCGTTACGTTAGAACGTAAGATATCGGTAAAAAGGTTGTTTTCTCTATTATAAAAGTTTAGGTCCGCTTTAATAGTTTTAGCGATCTTTATTAATTCATAGCGGTGTCGCTGTTGGTTTTACTAAAAAATGTTATTTGTAAAAAATGTTCGTCTCATCGAATAGGTGATGATAGAATTTTTTCCCGTCCTGAAATTCCAATTTTAAATTTGAAGCTCACGTTTACGCGAGCATTGCGCGCGAACTCTTGGACGGATCACGCTGTCCAACGAACTTAGCCTGAGTATTAGTAAAAGAAAGATGTATACCAAATTTCAACTAAATCGGTCAACTTTTACTCAAGTTATCGTCGGACACGTAAACGTTACACACAGACAGACAAGATGCATATTTCGTTGAATGTAAGAAGCTCGCTTACGCTCGCTTCAATTAATATATATTATTAATTATATTCTGTATTATTATTTAAATCTAACAATCGTAGATAACATATAGGCATTTTGCATTGCTCGTGTGGTTTTACTACCCTCGCTGTCGCTCGGGTGCAAACTCCACACTCGCATGCAAAATGCTACTTTCCGCACTCGACGCGTAATGTATTATTACACGCCGATTGGTCACCTACTTGAACCCCGGGCTCTCCTAACTTACAGGCACTACCCAAGATGAGTAGAATAAATAAAATAAAATAAAATTCTCTTTATTTAACCAACATATAACATCATAATACAAAAATGTTTAAACTTTATTGTATACATACAGTTATAATTTTTTAAACAGTTTCTATTGGTTCACCCCCGCATGAGTAACTCGTGCGCGGGGGTGGTCGTTGAGTGTTTTAAATATATATATTTATAAACCGATATAATAAATAAATAGAAAACATTTTATAGATACATATTTAATTAGATAAATATAAATAATGTAATAATTAGATAGTAAGAAAATATTTAAAGATAAGTGTAAATTTTATAAAGATTATAATAGATTTAGATAGAATTTATTCAATTTTTTTTTAAATATATATAAACTGGGACTATTTTTGATATCAAGTGGTAAGTTATTATAAATACCTGGACCACTAAAATATGAATGCCTATGGGCTGAGACAGACTTACAGGAAGGTTCTGACAAAGGACTTTGTTGTGATCTCCTAGTTCTATATATACTCTCTTTTCTAGGGAAACAATCTATATTATTATAAATATAAGTAGCAACTTTATACTGGTATAACAAATCTATAGGTAAGACGCCAAATTCTTTAAAGATCAAACTTGTATGGTATTTAATTGGCTTCTTTAAGCATATTTTAATTAATCTTTTAAAAATTAGAACCAATGGTTGAGCTATGGTTTTAGATAGTCCACCCCATATAGATAATCCATAATTAATGACAGACAAGATGAGTGATTTGAACACCATATTAAGATCTTTTAGTTGCATTGTAGATCTTAGTCTAACAAATTGATAAATTGTTCGTCTTAGTTTTTTAGTCAGGTATTCAATATGTTTATCCCATCTCAAATGAGAATCTATAATTAAACCTAAATATTTAGTGTGAGTTGACCTACAAAGAGGAGTGCAGTTACAGCCAGAGTCCAATAAGCAATCAGGTTTGTGTATAATAAGTTTAAAAATTTTAGGATCAGGTTGTCCTGTTAAAGTTAGTGAGAATGTCAGGTAAGTTGTTTTTTGGTAATTAAGGGCTAATTTATTATTTAAGAACCACCTACGAATGATCTCTAAGCCAGAATTTGCTTTATTAAATGCCTCCTTCCAGGAATGACCTTGAAAAATAATAGAAGTATCATCTGCAAAAGCGCGTATATTTCCATTTAAACCTACCTGGGGGGTACTTAATAAGTCATTAATAAAGATAAGAAACAGGATGGGTCCCAGTACTGTGCCTTGAGGCACTCCTACGTCAAGAACTTGAGAACTACTTAAGGACTGATTAACCTTTACCTGCTGCCCTCTATTACTCAGATAAGATTTAAAAAACTCATATGCAACCCCTCTGAAACCTATATTGTATAACTTTTTTAGTAAAAGAACATGGTTAACTGTATCAAAAGCTTTACGGATGTCCAGAAATATACCTATAGTTTTTACAGAGTTGTTAAAATTGATTGAAATTTGCTTTGTAACTTGATACAGCGCTTTCTCTGTACTTAATTCGTTTCTGAACCCGTATTGGTTAGGAGATAAAAAGTTTATACAATCCAGGTAGCTTAAGACACGGTGCTTAACACATTTCTCAAATATCTTAGCAATAGTTGGCAGCAAAGAAATAGGACGAAAATTGCTAGGATCCAGCCTGTCTCCTCCTTTATGCAAAGGAATAACGATAGCTTGTTTCATTTCATTCGGAAATACGCCTTCTTCAAAACATAAATTAAACACATATAAAAGAGGTTCGCTTAATATGTTTATGAATTTTTTTAAACATGAAGATGGAATCAAATCGTGACCAGGTGATACATTATTTTTAAGAGATTTAGATACTTTAACTAATTCATTTTTTGAAATAGGTGTAAAGAAGAAAGATAAGGCGGGGGTAGCCGAGCCAGGGGACAGAGGAGGGTGATACGAGGAATCCTCGCAACCCCCTCCTCCATCCCCAGGCCCAACCAGTCCCCCCCTACCTACACTACAGAAGTGTTTATTAAACTCTTGTGCTATCAAATTATTGTCTGAAATTAAAGTATTTGACTCTCTGTCTATAAGCTCCTCAATAATTGATTTAGATCTCAATGTACCACTAATCTTTTTAATGGTGTTCCAATACTCTCTAGGACTATCTCTATATTTATTTAGCTCAGACCTGTAATACATAATTTTACTCTCACGGATAACCTTAGTTACTAAATTTCTGTATATTTTAAATTTTTCTTTTAAATTTGAGTTAAAAGGTTGTTTTTTAAGTCGCCTAGCTAAAGCGTCCCGATGTCTAATAGATGTAATTAAACCAGTGGTACTCCACGGTTTAAGTTTTTTCAGTTTGGAAGAAATTTTAATAGTAGTTTTAGTTAATGAATTATCTACCAATGTTTTAATTACATCATACATTTTAGTAAATGCTTCACTAGCCGACTTTTCAGCATAAATACAATCCCAATTCTGTGATAGTAAAGCCTTCTCTAAAATCTCATCATCTATTTTAAATTTTTCAATAATACAACTATTCAGAGTAGAGAAAGCTTCCCCATCATGAGAACTAAGATTAAAAATATTTGCTAAAGTAATAAAATGATCCGTGATAGCAGAAGTGTAGACAGCTGTCTTCATATCTAAATCATTTTCTAGATGTGAGAATATATGGTCTAAACAAGATTCCTTTCTACTAGTAGTTCTTGTTGATTCTAAAAGATATTTAGTAAAACCATATTCTAACATTATATCTAAATATAAATGACCATTATTGCTAATATTATCAGGTAGTATTTGTAGATTTAAATCTCCTGTTAGAATATGGTTTTTTATATCTTTGAAAGAATTAAGGTAAGTTTCTAATTTTTCTATAAATATATTCTCATCTAGGTTAGGAGATCTGTATACTGCTGTCAACATAAAATCTTTATTTAATTTTTTTGCTTTGATTTCAAGATGCAAAGAATTAGAGCCATCTATATCACATACAAGTTGTTTACCAGTTAAAGAATCAGTTTTTAGATAGACAATAATAGCATCACACTTATTATATTTGTTACACTTAACAAATTTGCTATAACCATCTAAGTCATAACCATCCTGTTCATCTAGCCAAGCCTCAGTTAGGACAATTATATCTGTTTTACCTGCAAATTTATCCAAAAATAAGTTAAACTCATCAAAATTTTTGTTAACGCTTCTTATATTTGTATTAATGATAGAAATGTTTTGACTATTACCACTCAAAAATTTGTTAATATCTTTAGCATCATTAAATATAGCTGTTTTATTATCACATTCCTGATCATATTTTAAGGTTTCAAAAAAAGTTAATGTATTGTTCATTAAAGAAAAATTTACAAAAATAAAATAAGTATAAAAAATTAAAGTAAAAACTTCTAAAAGAATAAATTTAAAATAAAATAATCTGACTTTTTATTAAAAGTGATTAACAATTTATTAAAAGTAATTTTTAATAAAGTATAAAATTACAATATTACTATAGTTTATGGAAGTCTCCTTCAGAGAAAATTTTTATATATTCAGTAGGTGACTTTTTAACTAGTACACAATTAGGTTGGGCCCAAATATTTGTGGTATCATATCCTTTTTCTTTTCCTATTTTCTTAGTAGCTGTAAGTAATTCCAATATATATGATGTTAAATGATCTCTGATAGTTACTCTTCCTTCAGTCGATGAAAAGTTTTTGAGTTTATTCAATGGGATACCAGGATCACTATCGATAGTTTTTGCATAAGTCCTGAAAGTTTGTATCCAGGTGTCACGTATATAACGGTGTGTAAATTTGTATATTATAGGCTTAACTGTTCCACTAATTTTTGTTGGCAACCTATGTGCCACACTAAGAGCGAAGTAAGGATCAAAATCGTCGAGACCAATGATTGAAGCAACAGTTTTTAAAATATCAAAAACATTCTCATTTCTAGTTTCTGGAATTCCATGTAAAATGAGGTTTTCTTTCCTAGAATATTGCTGTAGACCTTCTTTATCGATCTTCAACTTTATGTTTTCGGTTGTTAAATTATTGACTTTAGTTTTCAGATCTGAGAGTTGTTGTTTGAGATCAGTGATAACACACTCAATTTCTGTTGTTTTATTTTTCACTACTGTAACATCAGTTTCTAGATTAGTACATCTGTTCCCAATAGCCTCTATAGTAATATTTAAATTAGTAATAGAAGTTTTTACCTCTTCTATCGATTTTAATATTGGTTCTTGTTGTTTGGTGAAGAGAGCCTCAATATTCTTCAAAGTTACCTTTTCCTCGTCATCTGTTGGAGTTTTTGGTGGCATATTGTTAAAGACTTTACAACTAGGGCAGCACCAATTTAACTTACGGTCTTTAGATAATTTGTTAAAATTAATTCTATCCTTTTTAAACCCGTGACAAGAAAAATGACACCAATTTTTACACTGCACACAACGAATAAAATCTTTGTCCTCTTCAATATACTATATATATTATATATTCTACTCATCTTGGGTACTACCTCTACACAGGTTCCCTAATGAGCCCTCACAAGAATTTAGGGGACAGCAGCGACTTTCACTGTTAACTACTGTGGTTACAATTACAATATTTTATTTTGGGATTTTTCCCCCTTATCTCGTCGACTATCAATGGGACGTCTTAAAGAACAAGTGGGTACTCACCGCTTGACGGTATCCACAATCCTGATTGGCAGTTGATGTCCACGACCTCTCCCTCAGCACTAGGCACTCACTCGTTACTCCGGCAACATTTACGTAGTCGGTTTAAATCGAGCGAGCGTAAATTTCTTCACTTGATAACTTATCTTTATCAGAGTTTCTCGTCCGAAAATTAATGTAAGTGGCACACAGCCCGACTTACCCCGAAATAATTATAACTTAAATTTCAAAGTGGCACTAAGCCCGATCTTTAGCACACAGCTTAACTTTAGCACACAGCTTTACTTTAGCACACAGCTTAACTTTAGCACACATCTTTACTTTAGCACACAGCTTCCCCTTGGCACACAGCCCACTACTTACTCTAGCTTTGCGAGGCTCTCGAACAATTGACTGGCCCCGGGTGGGGGATTCTGGGAGCTTTTATAACCTCTGCCGGGGCTGCGACGCGTTCCGGTAAGTGGCGGTAACGTTGGAGGTGACTGGTATGGTAAGATTCGCGGTGTCCGTGGTAACGTTACCGGGGGTGCCCGGGGCGTGGCTTCGCGGTAACGTTGCCGGGGATGCCCGGGAGTCCCGACCTCGTGGGGGAAGCGTTCCTGGCGCGAAAAATTTGGTAACCCCGGGATTTTTGGGCCATCGAGTTACACTCCCCTCTTCTCCGCAAGCCGACTTCCACGTCGGCGCTGGAACTGACTTAGCGGTAGCTGGCGTGGAGTGCCTGTTGTCTCTCGTAGGCTGTTTTTCTGCAACTGGAGCACGTCGCCGGACAAGCACGCTCCGGGGGGTGGCCGCAAGGTGGAAGTTGCGCGCCCGGGGGGAGCCGGCGCCAAAAGGAGTAGCAGGCGCGGCAGCGCCACCCGATCTGGCGGAACCTTTGCTGTCCGCAAACCGGACAGGTCACGGAAGGGCGTAGCCGCCTGGGGCAGTCTGTTGCTGGAGGAGACACCTGGAGGCGATGTAGCCTAATCGGCGGCCCAGCTGGGTTTTCCGGAACTTCGCTTGGCTTGGAAGGAGCGCGAGGTAGCGCAACGCTTTCCGGGAGGGGAGGGGAAGAAACATCTCTCCATCTCTCATTGCTCCAACAGTTACTCAACATTTTTGGGGCACCATTTTACGCACCGCGGACCTTTATCCCATTTGGTATTAATTAATTAATTATTAAAGAAAGTGAAATACTTCATAAAATAACATGTATATTGAACGATTAAGAAAACATATAAGGTACAATATTAAGTATCGTAGATGGACCCTTTTAATTAATCCTTTCTTTTCAAAATCCAGGATCTGCTGAGTTAAAGGGTGCTAACAATCTTTCTTTCTCTTGTACACTCTAAAAATTAAAAACTTGTTCTTTTACCAGAAGTAACTAACATAAATTAATCTTTAGATTAAACTTTTTAATTGGGAAAAGAGTCCACATTAGGACATTTGCCCCATTCAGTGTGCGGACATTTGCCCCATTCAGTGCGCGGAACATTGCCCCATTTTATAAAATCATATAAATATAGTAACCTATCGAAGGTAACTACATATGAAGTAACTACAATTGTCTATTTCGACACTAAATTAGCACCATTTTGGTACAACTTTATCAAAAATACAAATATTGATTTATAATAATTAATAATAAACTGTCAAAATTCTATAAAAGTTAGATTAAAACATAAATTTACCTCATGTTTCTTGGCAACAGTACAAACGAAATCAAGATAGTATTACAGGAGCAAAGCCTCAACGTAAGGAATGAGTTTCTTCTAAATTCCTAGAAAAACTTTCCTAGAAGTGTAGCTTTTGACGTAATAATAGTGTAAAAATTGTTTATATAAAACTCATGTGTATGATGTTTCGATGTTTTAGGCCTGAAGATGACCAAGTAGGTCGAAATATAGCCATAATTGAAAAGTAAATTTGTACTTATTATACCCTAAAAGACTCAACTACTCCAAATAAGTGTTATACATTAGGGACTAGAAGAAAGAAAACTCAAAAGTAAGGAATGAGTGTTGCCAGTCCCACTTCAAAAAGTAGTTTCCCTCCCATTTTTAAAGCAGTGCGGACATTTACCCCATGCGGACCTTTGCCCCTACCTACCCTATATATAAGAATTCGCAGCAATGCCTTAGTTACGCTTCATATATTATGAAGGAAACGTTTCATATAATATATTATTCTTGGAGGGAATCGATTAAAAATAATAATAATCAATAAGATAAGAATATAATTAAAAACTAACAATGATCTATAATTTTAACTTACTGGAGTTATCATCTTGATTTTCAAAGTTCAAGTCGTAGTCCAAATCGTGCTCGGACTCTAGTTCTTGCAAGTCCTCTTCTTTCGTATATTTTACCTCTCCTGAGGTACTCGGTCTATCCATTGTAGTAGATCTATGTTTAGATTTAACATGATTGTATTAGATTTGGTTGTAACCTGGAGTGTAACCTATTGGGAGGGAAGACACTCTGGTTTATGTAACTTTATGTACTTATGTGTTTGTATACTTTTCCCTATCTTTATGTTATAATTTATAATTAATATAGTTGCTTTATTGATTATACCCGCGCCAATTATTTATTCCCCCTATAGTTCAGAAGTGGGATCGACTTAGTTATTTACGAACTATATATATTTTTTTTTTACGTTTAAAGTCCCGGTAAGTGATTGCGATGTCTGATGACGGCGTGTCTGACTCATGTTATGAAGGAGTGTCACTCCAAAAGAACATGGATACTCAAGACATTAACAATATTATTTTAGGACGGAGTTCGGAAGCCGAAAATGTGGACGGTTCGTCGTGTACCAACGAAATTTTAAAGTCGATGTTACAACAACAGAGACTACTAATTGATGCTCTGCAGCATCAAAGTTCTTCATCTACTACTACTACTTATGTTTTACCCGAAATGAACAAAACTATACCACAGTTTAACGGGCGAGGAAGTTCTGTGGAAGCTGAAGACTGGCTTTCTACCATAAACGGGATCGCGGAACTTAACAAATGGACCGATTCATTTATACTAGAAGTAGCGAGAGCTAACTTTGTTTCTTCTGCCAAACATTGGTTTATGTGGGAAAAATTTACAAAGTGGAAGGATTTCGAAGCTGGTGTTACATCTATATTTATTGGCGAAACAACAGCGACAGAGCGTTCGAAAGCTATGAATGCTCGTGTGCAAAACAAAATGGAAAATACCATGGATTACTTTTTGGAAAAGGTCAGATTATGTAAAAATTTAAACTTAACGTTCCCCGAGATTAAAGAACAAGTATTGGAATAGAATAGAATAGAATTTTATTTGTGTAAAGCATATTACAAGCTTTGAACAAATTGAGTTTTTTTGTGCAATAATAAAATGTTAATTTCGGCAACATCTACAAACATTGTAGGTACATGTGGTTAAAGGAAAAAAAAATCAATAAATAAATATAATGATAATAATAAAAGTCTAAGTAATGCAATAATTCCTTCTTAAAAATGAAAACAAATAAAGTAAAATAAAATAAAAATCTGTGTTTACATTTATGCAATAACAAGATGGAATCATGATGGTATGCACTCATTTCAAACAATAATAATAAAGTTATACATCGAAACAATACTGAACCGCTTATCTCAAATCTCATCCAAATAAAAATATTACCAACTGCAAAATGATTAAATTTAAATTATAAAATTGAATAGCCTCTTGCTATAATATTGTACTACTGATAATAGGAATACCACTTCAATTTGCAATTAAAACAAAAGTATAAGTTTTACTTTAAATCAAATTACAAAGTTAAATTAGAGTAAAGTAAAGTAAAATTGAATCTTTCCGTAGTATGAATACTACCAAAAACTTAAAAAATTTGAATTTCAAAACTATAAGCATTTAAAATGAAAATAACTTAAATTGATTATTGTTATGCAATTAAAGAATAAACTTGATTCTTCTAGTAAAATATATATAATAATAATAATATTAAATATTTTTCCTTCTTCTATACATTACAATAAGTAGGGACCATATGAGTTTAATTCATTAAAGGGTTATTCATTTAGAAGAAATGACCTTAATTTTAGGACATTACAGACTAAGTAGTAAACATTTTTTGTGTACGATTTTTCATAAGGGCTGATAATGGAGGCTGTATTCGATAAATTATTGAATGCCTTGTCAGTAAGGTGGAGGGGGAGGAATTGTTCTCTTTGGCTTGCGTACATGGGACATCTGAACAAAAGGTGAGCTAGATCTTCTACTTCATTTAAATTGCAAAGAGTGCACATTTCATTTGTCTTGATCCTATAAATTGTACCTTTGTGGGTTATTTTAATATTGTTGAAGCCTGAAGTACGAATTTGTGCAAGAACTTTTTGCATGTTAAAAGGAAGGTTATGATGAAGGTAGTTAATACGGTGGTTTTGCGAACAGTGAAGAGTGTTATATAAACTACTAAAAGACGACTCTTAAGAACAAGTATTGGAGGGTCTTTGGTCCCGAGATTTAGCAGTTCATCTTTTAGCAATTCTACATACAAATGTAAGTCAGCTTTTAAATTCTATTAAGGAATATAAACGTTTAGATGGTGCTCGTCTGACAAGAGTAACATTTCACAATAATAATAAACCATATAGACAGTTATCGGACGTTATGCAAGAAGTTAAACCTATGTCATCCACTACTGGAATATCGCCATTAATGTCTACTTTTCATCCCAAAGTAAAGAAAGAAAATATTTTTTGATTTAACTGTCGGAGTAGTGATCATTATGTCAAGGAATGTCCTCAACCTAAACGTGAAAGAGGATCATGTTACGGATGTGGATCAACATCACATAAACTAAGTCATTGTCCCAACAAGTCCGTGAAACCATCATATCCACCTACATCTCAGATCGTAAATACCAAGCCATCAGCTGCTCTACTCATCGAAAGTCCTCCACCATCATTGGTACCTGAGTATACTTGCCTGATTACACCCATTTCATCTGAACCTAAAGAAGACATCACTGCTGTCATCGATTCGGGTAGCCCAATTTCAATTATTAAAATTCAGAATGTAAATGAATCTGATCTCTTGCCCTATAATGCTAACTTTAAGAATACGGGAATAAATGGGTCTCCGTTAGAAATGTTAGTCACTTATCAGTTAACATTTTTAGTCCATAATACCTTTAAAACTGGATTGTTATTTTATGTTGTTCCTAATAATACAATGTTGACTTCATGTGTATTAGGGCGTGATTTTATGTCACTACCTAATGTAAATGTTACATTCTACCCCAAATTTGAAATATCACAACCCTTTGTTTCAGAACTTATGCAAATAGAGCCAGTTATGACCACAGAGAGTCCTTGGATGTGCCCTCTGATTTACCATCTTGTGATTTAAACAATTTGATTAAAATAATGGATACATTTTACCAGGGCTCGATTTGAGGCTGAACGGCGTTCCGGGACCTCTCTCTATGATAAATAAATAAAAAAATTATTGGCACTAAGAGTGTGGGTTTATGTCTAAAACTGCTTAAAATGCTGTTTTTGAACGTTTATTTTTCAAATTTTTCCCGGGGGAGGACCCCCAGACCCCCTTCTATAGGTGGGGGGGGGGGAGAGAGGGTAGGTTGTAGTTCCGGCACCTCAATTTTTAGAAATCAAGCACTGCATTTTACTACAACTATACCCCACTAGATTCTTATGAAATGAAAATTTGTCTAACTAATGATCAACCTTTCTATTATACTCCCAGAGGATTGTCTTTTCATGAAAGAGAAGTAACACGGAAAATAATTAATGAATTAACGGCTGAGGGAATTATTAGACCCAGCAACTCCCCATACAGTAGCCCTATTCTTTTAGTTAAGAAGAAAAACTCCTCTGATTATCGTTTGTGCATAGATTATAGACACTTAAATAAATTGACTATTCGTGACAGATACCCTTTACCTCTAATAGATGACCATTTAGATATGTAAAAAGATAAAAAAATATTCACCTCTTTAGATTTAAAACATGGTTTCCACCAGATACCCATGGCACCTGATTCTGTAAAATATACATCTTTTGTGACTTTTCCCATTTGGCTTATGTAATGCCCCTGCAGTTTTTGCTCGATATATTAACTAACTGTTTCATTCACTGATTGATTCTAATAAGATTTTAGTATTCCAAGATGACATTTTAATTGCAACCTCTACAATTGATGAAAATTTGGCTGTTCTGAAAGAAGTTTTAATTATACTTTCTACTAACAACCTGGAATTGCGTTTTGACAAGTGTCATTTTCTGCAGTCTTCCATTACTTACCTTGGTTACCACATTGATCAAAATGGTATTCGTCCTAATCCTGATTCAGTTTATGATGTTCTCAATTTTCCTGTTCCCAAGTCAGCAAAGGATGTATCATCCTTCTTAGGCCTCACTTCTTATTTCCGCAGGTTCATACCCCACCATTCTCTAATAGCTCAACCCTTGTACCAGTTACTTAAGAAAAACAAGAAATTTACATTTGGTGAAATGGAGCTTAAGGCATTTGAAAAATTAAAACCAATTTTATCTCAGAAACCTCTTTTATCTGTTTACTCCCCATTAGCCCCCACTGAGCTTCATTGTGATGCTTCATCACATGGCTTTGGTGCCATACTCGTCCAAAAGCAGAAAGATGATGAGTTCCACCCGGTATTTTATTTCAGTGAACGTACATCTGATATAGAAAGCAAATATCATTCTTATGAACTTGAAACCTTGAGCATAATTTATGCATTCAAACGTTTTCGAGTTTATTTATTAGGTATCAAATTTAAAATTGTGACTCTTTGCATATTCAAATTGTGACTTCTTTGCAGATTGTGATTCTCTCACCTTAGCAAAAAAAAATATATATATTCCCCGGATAGCTCGTTGGACTTTATATTTACAAGATTATGACTATGAAATTATTCACCGCCCTGGTTCCAAAATGATGCATGTTGATGCATTAAGCCGTTGTCACAACATTTTAATATTAGAAGGAAATTCCTTTGAACATAATCTGTCTTTAAAACAACTTAAAGACCATGATATAGATCAAATTAGAGAATCCTTAAACCAATCTCAACATCCCGATTATGAAGCTAGGAATGGCATTATTTATAGAAAACATAATAACAAACTACTTTTTTATGTACCTAATTCAATGATACTCCAGGTGATAAACACCTACCACGACAATATTGGCCATGTTAGTGCTGCTAAAACAGTAGAATTAATATCACGATCTTATTGGTTTCCCCGGATAAAATAAAGAGTGAAAGCTTATGTATCAAATTGTTTGAAATGTTTACAATATTCCCCAAGTAATGGTAAACAAAAAGGTTTCCTTCACAGCATTCCTAAAGTCCCTATCCCTTTCCATACCATAAACATCGATCATTTAGGCCCTTTACCTCAAACACGGAATAAAAAGAAGCACATACTGTTGGCTGTAGATGGATTTACCAAATTTGTGAAATTATATGCTACCAATTCCACTGGTTCTAAAGAAGTCATAACCCATTTAACTTCTTTTATTAACAATTATAACTGCCCTTTCCGTATAATCTCCGATCGTGGGACAGCTTTTACATCCAACGACTTTAAATCTTTTTGTAATTCTTATGATATCCAGCATACCTTGATAGCAACAGCTACTCCAAAAGCGAATAGTCTGGTCGAAAGGATTAATCGGTCGCTTATCCCAATGTTGTCCAAATTAACTACCTCCCCTGGCACTTAGGACTCCCATCTTCATGCGATTGAATTTGCTATAAATGATACAACCAATAGATCTATTAAAGAAACTCCTTACAAACTTGTTTTTGGATTTGAACAGAGAGCAGTTATACCAGACAGTTTAGCCACATTCTTAGCTACCTATGCTGTTCCCTCTTATTCATGTGACCGTACCCAACTTCATAGTAAAGCTGCCCAATCTATTCAAAAGTCTCAAAGTGAAAATAAGACTTATTTTGATAAAAAACGAAAAGCCCCATTTTCTTATAAAGTTGGAGATTTTGTGATGATGTCTAATAATTATGATGTAACCCCAGGAGTTAACAAAAAACTCATAACAAAAAACTCATACCTAAATTCAAAGGACCTTATGTTATAAAAGCTATTTTAGACAATGCTCGATATGTCATATGTAATATACCAGGATTTCAAGTAACTCATTTACCCTATGAAGGCATTGCTTCTCCTGAGCATCTTAGGCCTTGGTCCATTAATTTTGAAGAATCAGATTTATTTTAACCAGATTAATTAGCTTTATTTGAACAACATAGCCATACCTTATTGTATATTTGTATATGTTTATGGAATTTAAAGATTAATTAGTTTCATTAAAACAATCATTGCCATAACTTATTGTATATGTTTTCAGAATGTAAATATTAATTAGTTTTATTAGAACAGTCATATCCGTAACTTATTGTAATTTTTTTCGGAATTAATACTTTAATAATTTTTTAATAATAATACTTTTATTTTTAAAATTATGTAATAGCACTGTTACATTTAAGTTAGAATCTGGTGCTGAATACAATGTGATTATGTCAGACCCATCTGATTTAAATTAAAATCTAAAACGCCGCCACAATGAATTAAGCTCTTTAGAAGAGATTTCTAACAGAATAACTGGTTCTAAATGGCTTACTGTACTTGACTGCATCAAGGGCTTTTGGCAACTTTAAGTTACTGATCGAACATAAAAATATTTAACTTTTTTCACACCTTGGGGTCGTTTTTGCTTCTTAATGTTACCGTTTGGATTGTCATCGGCTCCACAGGTGTTCTAACAGTTCTAGAAAACTTAAATGACGTAGAATGTGCAATGGACGATATTTGTATTCATGCGCCTACATTGAACCTTCTTCGGCAGAGAACTGATGCGGTGAAGAGCAGGTTAAGGCAGCTGGATTGGAGCTTAATCGTGATAATTGTATGTTTGAAAAGCATTCAGTCTAGTTGCTAGGACATGTAGTTACTAGCAATGGAATCTGTCCTGATCCTGATAAAGATCGATGCTATGAAGTGCTTAAAAGAACCTACTTCACTGACAGAGTTACAACATTTCTTGGGAATGATTACATACCTCTCTAAATTCATTGCCAACTTAGTAGAATTGACTTCACCGTTGAGGTAGGATGTACATGTACACCAGGTGGCAGCTTTCTGTAAAATAAAAGTATTGGGTTCACCACCAATTTTGAGGCTTTATGATCATGCACTACCAGTTACATAATATGTGGACGCTAGTAGTTTTGCTGTAGGTGCGGTGTTGTTGCAGGATTGTTCATTTCACTTTATCTCAAAATTACTACAGCATTCGGTCAGCGATGATGATGAAGTTGATTGTTGAATGTGTGGTGACGAAAAAGATGTATTGTAAGGAGGATATGGCAACAGTTGCGGGGGAGCTGATTCTAATAATTCTGTATTGTCAGAAAGTTGTTTTTTTAACCCTTTAGTTATAACCTTTTGAATCAAAGCCTCGGCAAGTATTTGCTGAGACTCGTAATTTATTCGCTACGTAGGTGCCAAGAGCAGCATATTCATCCAAGCTAATAGGTGTATAAAGCAGTAAAGCAGATTTTGATAAATGGGGAGAGGTCACTCTCTATCTCTTTGCTCCGCTTCTTTTTAAACTAAGGCTCTTTGAAAACCTAGAAAACAATAAAATAAATTTTTATGAGATAATATTATAGCAATATCCTTATAGCACATGTTTGAATATATTTTTTTTTTTTTTTCAGATATCACAGACCAAAGAAGAATGGAAAACAGAGGCACTTAAATTCTCTAAGAAATGGCAGGTGGATGGACTATCCGTAATTGTGGAGGATATATTGATGGAAAACATATAAGAATTATGAAACCACGGAATAGTGGAGCTTTATATTATAATTATAAAAAGTTTTATATTATTGTTTTTTGATGGCTATTGTTAACGCTGAGTACGAGTTTATATTTGTTGACGTGGGAAAACCAGGAAGAATGTCAGATGGAGGTGTTATTGAAGCTGCAGCGTTTTATAAAGGTGTAAAATCAGGCACATTAAATTTTCTAACTGATGAAGATACGGATGTAGGCTTCAACTTCATATTTTTAGGGGATGCCTTGCACAACAATGTTTTGAAACCATACGCTCAACGGGCTCTCAATTATGAAAGACGTGTTGAAAACACGTCTACTACAGGATATCACGTGGGAGAAATGTTGTAGAAAACGCTTTTGGGCTAATGGCGTCAAGATTTAAAATTTTCACACTGGCATTAGCATTGAACCTCAAAAAATTAACTATCTGTTGTAATATCAGTATGCACTCTGCATAATTATTTGATGCGTTTGAGCACTGCATATTGCAATCGTCAAGTTGTTGACCGAACAAATCGAGTTAATCATACAATTGGACCAGGTTCGGGAGGGCTGATAACGAAAATGAAGATTTAGTACCCCCCAAGGCTTCCTACCACACTTAAATTCCCTCCTTTGGATGCTCAGAACAATCGAGCAAAACACCTGCATTTTTTTAATTATAAAGGAAAAGTGTCTTGGCAAGATGAAATTATTAACAAGTGTGCGAGATGAAAAGGATGATTGAAAAACAATAAAGTAAAGCGGACTGTAGCTTATATTAGAGTTTAATTTGACTTGTAGTAACTTTACATACAATATACAATTAACATACACAAATGAGATAAGACGAGAAAGAATGTGAACTACTTTAAGGACGGTTGGACACAGACTGGGGGAGAGGAAAAGGGTACAAGGTACAGGGAAGGTAGAGAGAGGGGGGTCGTCGAGAAGGTGCTAGTTCCATACGCCAACACCGATGAATCACAGAGGGCGCCAGCAGTACGGAACAACAAGCTTAGATATTCGATTTACATTTTTCTAAATTTATTTTTTATGTTTTTGTTGGTGTAATGCTCATGATTCCACAAACAAGGATGTTGGCGGTACAAATCAATTAATTGTTCAATGTGAACATTAGTCCACTCCTTTGCCATATTTAAATAAATAAATGCCGGGGTGAGAAATGAATTGAAGAAAATTGCAACCGGAATCAGTAAAAAAGAACTGAATAAAAAAAACAAAAACAAAGCATTTAGTGAAGAATTGTTCTGTCCTCATCTATGATACATGAACTTGTACGAGTTACTAAACTTAACTTTATAGGACTATATTAAGTCTATAAGGTTCTTTTTAACATTGTAAGAGACTGAGAAACTCACACCAAGGTTTCCTTTCTCAACCTTTGAGTGTAATAGGATTAGCCCTCCTTTTAGAACTGTAATAGCTTAATAGTTCCGCCTCACTTAGGTAAGACCTATGATGTCCAGCTCCTTCCCCTTGATAGCAAATTCGAACTCTGCTAAGCTATCTTCTGACTGAAGAGTTCTATAATAAATAAAATGTGCATATTTTTGCCTTCTTTTTCCTTTAAGTGCTATTCTTTAACCATACCTAACCAATACCTTTTATGTCAAATTGTTTAATAAGATGCATACATTTTACATTCATACATTGTATATTTATTTTTTAATATATAACACAATAAACCAAATAAAAAAATGTAATAAAAACTTCAATTGTTTTGAAAAAAATCTGATATTTTTTTTTTGCATCGTCTTTTTTAGCATTAAATTGTCCACAAATTGTCGATATCGTCCATTGAATTATTTATTTCGCCATTCGAATGCGCATCCAAATATCTGCGCATACTTTTCATGATGTTCCGCATTTCTGATGTAGTAGGAACAGCAATGTTGATTTCACTGTCATTAAATTCGTCTTTCATCTTTTGAGCTCTGAACCCTCTCCAAAATGTCTTTTTCTGCCATAATCGGCGCCATATTACGGCGCCATATAATCGGCGACATATTATCATCGACTGCAACGAATTCATCCAATGATACAGTAGGACAGTCTAACAATGTAGAAACTTTCCTAAACATTTCATTAAATGTAGGCTCAGTTTCAATATCCGCCGATTCTTGAGGCTCCAAAGAATCTGCTACTTTTGAGAATCCTGCATGACGAAAACAATTTTCAATCGTCTTTGGTGTCACCAAATTCCATGCAGAGCGCAACATATGTAGTGCATCTAATAAATTGATAGAGAAATCTTTTTTTGCTTCGATTGCGAGTAAATATTTTCGAAGCAATTGCTTTCTATAGTAAAATTTTAAGTTTTGAATGATGCCTTGATCACACGGTTGTAAAACACTTGTGGTATTCGGAGGCAAAAATATAAGCTTTATAGCTTTTAATTTAACATCGGGGTGTGCTAGACAATTATCAATAATAATTGCGACTTCACGCTTTTCTCGTAAAAATCGCTTATCTAATTTTAAAATCCAATTGGTGTACGTAATAGCCACCATCCACGCTTTTTTGTTGGCCGTATATTCAACCGGTAATGATTTTTGAAACTAAAATATTAGAGTAGGTAGAGTAGGTGTTATTCTCAAAGATAAAGAGCCTCCTCCTGTGTCACAGGAGAGGGGTTGTTTAGAAAACATTATCATCTCGTCTCACCCCTTCGGTGTCAGTATTTCTAAGCCGAGATAAAAGATTCTCGTCTGGGTGTCTCATTTTCATTTCCGATCCCTCTTCATTATCGCCGGTTTATATTAGGTGTTGCGCTTATAGGCCAAGGAGTTAAAACGCCTCTTCCTTGCCCGCGGGTAGAGGAGGGATAAAACAAAAAAAAAAAAAAATAAGGTGTTAAATGTAGCTTAAATATTTATTATTTTTCGTTACGAGAAGCGAATTCTTTTCGTTTTAAGCGATTTTTATTTCGTGTTAAAAGAAGTAAAATGTATGAAAATACCTAGTATTTTGTCGGGACCTCAATATTTTTTCGTGTTAACCGATTTTTCATTTTAAGCGTTTTCGTCTTAAACGTATTTCACTGTATACATATATACATTAAAAAAAAAAAAAAAAAAAAAAAAAAAAAAAAAAAAAAAAATTGAACTGAGTGCAAGCATATTCTGTTTTGAACTAATATATATATTTTAGTTCAAAACAGAATATGCTTGCACTCAATTCAATTTACAGCTACAGAAAAGCTCAGATTATGTACTTATAGAAGCTTTTCTAAAGAGCTGTTTAGGATTTGCTCTTGGGTTTCTTAGATTCATTTTCGGGTAAGTACCGATTGAGCGCGAGAGAAAAATAAGGATTAAATCATGAGAGACGATTGAGCGCAAGAACTTTTGTAGGCGCAGTGTTGATTCGGCGCGAGATTTTTATTCATGAGAGATGATTCAGCGCGAGGTGTCTAGCATGCATAGAGTCGATTGAGCGCAAGACATTTTTTTCACAATTATTCACGATGCATGTCTTTATCAGTAATCATTATATTCCATTGCTCTGGGCACTACTCTCTTCTAAAGATGAAAATATTTATCAGTATGCTTTGGAGAAAAATTTCAGTGGAGTGTCGAAATTCAGGAATTAACCTAAACTAAAACCCAGACAAATTGTGGTAGATTTTGAGCAAGCTTTACATTTAGCTATCAAAAATGTATGGCCTGAAACAACCATTATATCATGTCGGTTTTTACACAATCTTGGTATCACCGGATTCAGCAAGTTGGGTTATCTAACCAAGTACTGCGAGTATAAGAACAACAAAGAAAACCAAGATCTCATTATAAGCAAATGATTAAACCTAGTTTTTATTTTATTTATTTGATTGAGTGTGAAAATAAAAAAAGTATACTTTATTAATGTATTGTGACTCCAAAAGGTGCGGGTAGTTTATAATATTGCGCTAAATCGACTGTTACAACAATTTTACTTTCGCGCTCAATCAACACTGTCCTAAGTAACCAAGTAAAAAGTAAGGCTTAAGTACTTGCGCTCAGTTGACACTCAACAGGTAAGGTCTGCGCTCAGTCGACTCTCAGTTTTTTACTTTCGCGCTCAATCAACACTGTCCTAAGTAACCAAGTAAAAAGTAAGTCTTAAGTACTTGCGCTCAGTTGACACTCAACAGGTAAGGTCTGCGCTCAGTCGACTCTCAGTTTTTTACTTTCGCGCTCAATCAACACTGTCCTAAGTAACCAAGTAAAAAGTAAGTCTTAAGTACTTGCGCTCAGTTGACACTCAACAGGTAAAGTCTGCGCTCAGTCGACTCTCAGTTTTTTACTTTCGCGCTCAATCGGTTTACTCCCTCATTTTCTCCTTTGCCTTTATTTTTACTTTTTTGCTTCTTCCACCTCGTAGTACTCTGTAATAGGTAATGAACGAGATTTTCTGGGATTGATGAGGTCCAGAAGTAAGCATTCTAGGTTATTTTTTTCTTAAATCTTCGTCTCTCTCGACTTTCAAGACTACCATATCTTTTGGAGTCCAAACTCCAAATAAACAATAATTCCCGTGAGTTATATTTAACTAACCTTGAATCTACAAAAAAGAAAAAATTATAGTCACATTTTGTAAATATAGGAGAATAACAGTCTATAGTTTTAATACATACTAATTGAATGAACCTAATCATATTTTTTAAGTAAGCACTGTGTCCGTATATCTTAATATTTAATTGACTTCAATTTTGTTTTTTTTTCAATAAAAAGAAAAACCAAACTAGGCACGGCAATATATAATGAATGGGGCTAGGTATTTGAGTCAATAAAACATGTACATAATAATTATTCTATAATTGCAGGTAATATACAGTATAGTAAATATTTTATTTTTATATATTTTATAAAAGATAACATTTAGAAGTTACGAATTAACAAACAAAAGTGTCCAGTAATTTATTTAATTTTATATTATTTTAATTATATACTAGGGGGCTCCGCCACCTACTCGCTTCGCTCGTCAACCCCCCAAAAGCGGCAGCGCAGCGGCCGCTGCCTAGTATATATAGTAATAGAATTATTTTGTCTATTTACTATGAGAACCGAGGACCGTTTTAAAAGTTTTTGCACTTAAATAAAATAAAGATGTTAACTCGGAACAAAAATATCCACTCAGTAAAACCGGGGACCGTGCGCTCTAAAGGAAGAGCGATTTTCTTTTTTTAAATTTGCCCGAAAAATGAAGAACAATTACATTTTTAGGTAGGTATATTATTAAAAATATGATGATTAGGGTTTAGTTATCCAATATAAAATATAAAAACCAAAGGTTTGAAATTAATTTTTTGTAACGGAATGTCGTTATTATATCTATTTAAAGACCAGCAAATCAAAACAAACATATATTTTTATTGGAATAAATGTGGTTGCCTTAGCGTAGCAATAATAAATCATTTCGAGGTAGGTCGGCCACGTCGGGACACTACTCGATTATATAAATGATAATATAAATATAGTATTATATAATATAAACATTGTTTTAATTTTTTTCCTATTTTCCATAATCATTTCTTAATCCTGAAATAATAAATTCGTCAAAAAATAAAAGAGAGCAATGCATTCAAGAACTTAAGTTTCATTTCTAATGCGTGAGAGCCTCACACATATTTTTTTATTTGTTACCAAAAAAAATAATGGTTTGTTTTGATTTGATATAATAACCCAAGTAGCACGACTTTGTCCCTGGGACATCCACAGGACCAGTCACTTTGTCCTATTGCACATCCCCTGGATGGTAAGATTTTTGATTTTGGACGTCTTATGGCTGACCCGATGTCCGGCCTTCTAACCTCCACGGGACGTCCATAGCATATCCCGTGGGATATCCTATGGACACTCTAGGGACATATTCTGGATGCTTAAAATGTAATTTGTAAAAAATAATAAAGAATTGTGACAATTGCCATATGGAATATTATTTTTTATTCCCATATGAAGATACCCCTTAGTTATAATTTTCCGACTAGAATTTTATTGTAACCTCTGGGAGATTCGAACCCGGGACATCCTAAATGCCAGTCCCGCGCTTTATCCACTCAGCCATGAGACATTTCCGAATAAGAGCAACTCAAAATGAATAGTTTAACCTTACACCATAAATATATAACTTTTATAAATAATTTGAGGATTGTTCAATGTAGCTTTCACTGAAACATCATCCTTTGAATAACAAAAATAAATCTAATTCTAATTATCATTTTTTTCCAATTTTAATTACAATTTTTTTAAAGGACATCCATAGGATACCCTTCACTGGACAATCCCGTTAAGGACATCCATAGGATACCCTTAACTGGACAATCCCGTTAAGGACATCCATAGGATACCCTTAACTGGACAATCCCGTTAAGGACATCCATAGGATATCCTTAACTCGATGTCCATAGGATATCCCCAACTGGATATCCATAGGATACCCTTAACTGGACAATCCCGTTAAGGACATCCATAGGATACCCTTAACTCGATGTCCATAGGATATCCCCAACTGGATATCCATAGGATACCCTTAACCGGACAATCCCGTTAAGGACATCCATAGGACATCCTTAGGATGACCCAATGAGGTATCCAAAACGTGATAACCATAGGGGAACCCATGGATAAACAATTATGGACAGGATCAAATCTGGACAAAAGGATATCCCAGGGATGTCTTTTGGATCAGCTGTGCTACTTGGGAACTTATCTAAATAGTGACCGATAATTTTATCAAAACTAAACGTTATAATTAATAAGATTACATTTTTTTATTTGTTACCAATAAAAGTATAGGCTTGTTTTGATTTGTTAGTCTTCAAATAGATATAATAAATTATCAAAATAGTAGCCGACATTTTATTAAAATCATATTTTTGATGAAAGCTGTCACTTTTTGATTAAGGCATGTAAACAAACAATGCGCTTTCTTTATTACACTGAGCTAACCGCCCCGTGTTTTGTTTATTGCCTCGGGAATGACGTCACAATTCACAGTTCCCCTAGTCATTCCGCTCAACACAGTCTATTTACTCTGAGAACCTCCCCTTTCTCCCCCCGAGGACCTCCCCCTAACCCCTCTTATCTCCTATCGCACTCTTACAAACAGTAAAGTATATATCACTCTCACTGAACTTGTTTGTTTACAAAACTTTTTAATAATATAGATAGATTTATTTATTATTAATTAACTTATTATTATATTATAATTATTAACCATCATCTACCTGTAACTTATCCAGTTAACAGTTATAATATATATCGTGGGTAAAGTACTAGAATTAGATAACTCAAAAATATCTGTTTTGATCAAAACAGGGTTTTGTTATTAAGCATATATTAGATTTTGCAGCAAAGATGTTCAAGGATGATTCATTTTTTTCACTTTTAAAATAAATAATTATCCAAGGATTAGTTCTACAAATGTGAAAAGATTAATATCTTAATTAATTTGATATAATTAAATTAATTCTCAAGATATCTAATGGTAGCACTACATTATTTCGGAATAGTTCGGATTATTTCCAATGTTGCCTTCTTGTTCTTGGTAGGAATAATGCAAAACAATTAGAAAATTTGCAATTTTCTTTTATTAAAAATAAAATACATGTTATTAAATAAAACATTTAACTTATTTTTCTCTAAAAAGAAAACAAAATTTTAAAAAATAAATAAATAAATTGAAAAAGTAAACAAATTTGTATTAATTAATTCATTTTCGTCGTCAGATTTTTATTTTCTTACTTTATGGGGATGGGGAAGGCCCCTGTAGAAGCTGTAAGAATCCCTGCTTATGGCAGGTGGGGTGGACTCAAAAAGAGATAATAGATTAATAGATCCTGGTGCTTAGCAATACTAATAGGTATTGGCCCATTATAGAGGGGCTGTAATGGTTGGTGCGATGATCTCCTTGTTTTTTTTATTACATCTAGCTTCTCAAAACTCTGCGTCATTAAAATTTTCTTTAAACTTGAAAGAAGTCGGATACATTTTTTCAAACCTAATAAAGCTCATTTTTTTTAAAAGTTGTAATTCGCTTGCACAAAACTTTGCCAGTCTAAGAAGTCAATATTATCTTTTACAATGTGAAGCTCTTCTAGCTATTGGTTTTCAATCACCAGGCCAGTCAACCTTTCCAAATCGTGTCAACCTGTGCCAATTGCTGAATGCATTGAGTCACATTGCATTTCTGAATGGCCTGAAAGTTAAAAACTTTAAATCAATAGTTTTGATTCCAAGTTCCGTCACAGCATTGAGGCACATCCCTGCAACAAACTGTTTTAAATTTTGACCTTCACAGCGATCACTGAAGCAACGTATTTCGTCTACTTAGTTAGAAAGGTATTGGAAATATTTCCAAATAGAAGTTGCTATTTCACAGCTACCTCTCCTCAGGGGCGGTCCTAGGGGTAAGTTTTTTGGGGGGGGGGGGGGGGGGGGGGGGTAATCAATATCATTGTCCTTATTTCCCCTCTTCTCCTCAAAATAATTAGAAAACTACGATAGACGATCTTATACATTTAGAACCCAAAATATCAAGTCCCCCCCCCCCCCCCCGAATAAACTTGAAGTATTGCATAAGCTCCATAAAAAAACCCTCTAAAACCAGAAAGGGGACAGTAGCTCTTTAAAAAAACTGATTCCTAGTATAGCTACTCTTACAAATATAATAAGAAACAAACAGTTATGAAATAAATAAAAAATTATTGAACATTATAATAACCTTTGCAGATGATAAAAAAAAGATCATAAACACAATATTCTAAGATTAAAAAAATTTAGATTAAAAATTAAAAATTATTTTTTAAAAAACTCCCTCATGGGACACTTAACTAACTAAATTAAAAATCGAAGGAATTAGGTGATCACAATAAAAAAATAAATAAATAAAAATAATAACATAAAATAAAAATAATAATGAAATTATTCATTTTTTTTTTTTTTTACTTTTAATTTATGTAATTATTTTTTTCTTTAAATTACAAATTCAAGCTTTCTTTTTTTCATACTAGCAAATCGGTCGATTATCCTTTCTACAGAGATGGAGATGTTTCTATGAACATGCAAAAGCGCTAAGCCAACCAATCTATCTTGCTTCATAGACGCTCTCAGCCATGTTTTCAATCTTTTTAAAGAGGAAAAACTGCGTTCTGCGGAAGCAACACTGACAGGGAGTGTGCTGAGAGTTTTTAAAGCGTGGTAGATATAAGGAAAAACATCGCGGTCACAATGCTGAATAGTGTCTACTGCTGTTTTAATTAATCCCTTGGATACGGAATAATCAATCGATTTCCATTTTTCTTGCCAAAAAAACTTCTGTCTTTAATTTATTCCTTAAAATGTCTTTATGTTCCGTTAAAAGAGGTGACAAATAATTCGAAACATCTTCGCAAAGTATATTAACATCCTCATTGTTCATTTTAATTATTTCTGTCGGCATTAGGTTATTGATTTCTAAAGAATTAAATAAATTATTGGTAAATCGAAATTCTAAATCTGATATGATGTTGTCTAACAAAGGTATATATATACAGACCCTGAAGTATTCTTCCTCGTTATTAGAAAGAATAGTGTTATTCCTGTTTATTTGTTTCAATGTTCTTCTCGGTAGGACTAAAGGAATTTCAAGGGACGAATGAGTATTTTTGATTCCTTCGAACACTTCTTCAAAAGAGTGGTCAGCGTTTGCTCTATCTTTTTTTAAAACTGCGAGTGTGTTGTTAATTAAATCTGTTGCAGTTTTTTTGTCTAGTTTTTTTTTTTGGAGCACTTTGCTTAGTTGCATTGTGTAACTTAATACACAAGAGAGGCCATGCAGAGATGCTATAAACATAGATGAAAGCAATGACTGAAGCAATGAAGATGCTTGGGATGATGTAGCCTTATCTTTCCATTCAGCTACAGATTCTAAAGCCGAGACAATTTCTTTTAAATATACCTTAAAACGGAGAACGGCTTCATGTCTTTCTGTCCACCTCGTGTCGCACAGTTTCACAAGATGCTTTGTTGAACAATCATCATTTTTTTCCATACTAAGTTTTAAAACCTTATTTCTTTTTGGCGAAGCATTAAAAAAATTAACTACTTCTTTAATGATGCCAACACAGTTTCTCACCTCTTGAACAATAACTGACTTTGACAAAGATAGGTTCAATGAATGGCTGTAACAAGGACATTTCTGAGCATTCCTTAATTGTTTTTTAAGTTCAGCCACTGCTCCTACTTGGTCAGACATCATCACACTACATGTGTCTGTCCCTATACCTACACAATATATTTATCTATATATAAATATTCTTTATTCGTATATCCTATTCCCACTATGAAACTGTTTTCAAGTCGATTGTTTTTTCCCGAATCGACTTATTCATTCGATTTTTTTTTCTAGTCGGTTGTCCCAATTCTAATAATAATGCTGCAACATAAAAATGAAACATAAATAAATCGTGGTTGTCAGGGTGTATTAGGAAAATTTTCACACTCTACTACAAGTACACCCCCTCTACACTGACCCCTGAAAATAATATTTTTCTTGAGTATAAGTTCTCCAATAAGTTTCAAATCAAATTAAAACAATACTGATACGACTTTTCAAAGCAAAAGATTTAGAGGTACAGTGGTTAAGAGTTTATGGGGGTTTAAAGGTATCAGAGAGATAATAACGTAAATAAACAAAGAAGCTTGGAAGGGCAACGTGAAGATGCAGTAGAGTCCAGGCGAGTCTCGAGTATAGAACGAGATTTGCCGACACCGCTCCCGCACCCGCTCTTATTCATACAACTCCGCACACCGCTTTCAATAGTCCGCCATCAACAGGTATCATCCTATGGTATACTTATATTTCTTTCTTATATGTTTAGCCTCTATCATAGCTTACGCCGATACCCGCTGCCACCTACAGTCCACTGAGAATATATTATTTATTCTCTACCACCCGCAGCCAATGCAATGGTTGGTTACCATTCTCTTATAATTAGAGGATTTTCCACCACTCAGTTGTAGTATTTAAGTGATGATAACAAAATTAAACATTATAAAATCATTTTCTTTTTTATTTAATACTCTGATCATTGTTACAAAAAAATTTCAATTCTCTTTGCAATTTGCTTTTGAGTTTTGATAGACTGCCATCAATGAATTTAACGTTCAAAGGATGTCTGCTTCCTTGTCCGTTCAAAAATCGATAGATTTCTTCAATTCCATGTGGCTTTCAAGAAACTTTATCTCACACTTGGGTGCTTTCCTAGCTCCTATAAATGAAGAAGAAGAAATTGACAATGAGATAGCAATGCATACAATATTTATATATTAAAATATATATTTAAAAAAAACTTTGTTTTCATTCTCCTTGCGATATATCTTTTAGAAACAATATGAAATATGTAGAATATATCTTTATGGGCAAAACTAATTCATAGAAATAAGTATGTAAATAAATGAACATGATCACAATGTTTCGAAAGGCTCATTTTTCGTTTAAAAGTTAAAATAAAAACAAAACAAATCATCTACTCACTTCGATGATAAAAGAACACGAAAAATTGAACAATATAAGCACTCATGACTTTTTTTAACATTATTTATTTTCCTCCTTCACAATAATATCATTGAAAGAGAAATTAGATGGCTAATAAGGTGTAAAAAATAAAGAAAATCACTATTTTATTTGAGAAACGTTTAGACCAATTATTTAGGTCATCTTCAGTCTTGTTTTATTCTAAAATTTAAACAAACAGCATAAGGTTCTCCGTGGAGGGGGAATTAAAAAAAAAAATTAAAATGGAAATTTTGGGAATAAGTTTTTATATTGGGAAAATTTACCTTTACCATGAATTCCATGTTCTTTGTGGTTGCTGTGACCATTAGTGGCTTCGCAATAATAGAGAGCGATGAGAATCTCAGGGTGGGCTGCCAAGCTCGACTTGCGTTCTCACTTGGACTTGACTCTGACTTACCCACAGATGCGAGAAATTTATATAATATTTACTGTAATATTTAATATACTATAAGGTTGTAGTCTTATATAAAATAAAACAATGTTTTAAAAGATGATTTTTTTATTTATGGGATTATATCCTCTTCTAATATATTTGTGTTTGACTTAGCGCAAATATTAAGACCAGTGTAACAAAGATCTTCGGATCTCTTTTTCCTATTAAATTGACATCTGAACTGGAGATTGTGGAGTTTTCCCAGCAGGATTCATATACTTCGTGATGTTCCGATAAAAGATGGCGTAGACCTTCTAAATCATTACCTCCTTCTGAATTAATTACCTGATCTTGAACATATTACAAAACCAAATGTTACCATAAAGTTCTAATGTCCAGTAAACTGGATATCAAATTTTGACGATAAATTATGTGCTAAATTTGAACATTTTTTGTGATTGAAAATCATTATTTAACAAAATTTAACTTTTATCTTTACAAAACAATTACTGCCTAAAAGAAATTTTGAAAATTTAAAACAAAAAAGTGAAACATATATACATTCCTCTGGACGCATTGTTGTTGGGACAAAAAACACCTGTCGAAATTATGTTTATCTAATAGTTACAATTATTTTTGTTAACACTGATGAGTTAAAATCACTAAAGAAGGTATCAGGTTGGCCAAAAAATAAATAAAAAATAAAGACAAATGACTTAATGAAGATTAAAACTTGTCCTGAAAATGATGTCCAGTATACTGGACACCTGGAACGATAGGGTTAAGGGAGAATTGTATGACTTGAGTTTTATCCTGGTTTAGGCAAAGCCCATTACAATTGAACCAAATTTCAGCCTCCGTTATTAGTTGATCCAAGTGAACAGCTGCATCAAAGGTGTTAGTGTCATCACAGTACATTACTATTTTATTTTTATCTTTTGTTTTTTCAAATTTTTTTTAATGATGTGGTAGGCTGAAGGAGTAGATTTAGTGAGTAGACTAAGAGCTTCTTCCTTATCACTGTTAGTCGATTCAGCTATTTCACTTACAGAATTTATGAAATAAGAGTTTACTTTATCTCGATCTAGCATAGTAGTAGCTTTTTATCTTTACCTCTGTATTGGTTAATTATGTCCCAACATGCTTTTGCTTTATTAGACGTTCCTTTAATTTGTTTTGCATAGTATTCATTTTTAGTTATTTTTACTTTTTTCTGTAATTTATCTTTGCTTGTTAATTCTTTTCAACAAAAACTCCTCCAAGAGCTTGTTTCAAATCAAATAGATCTACAAGGTTTTTCTTCATTTCATCAAGTTCAGCAGTGTAATGTGGTAGACGTTTTCTTGAGTTATTTTGATTGATCCTCATTCTTTATATAGGAAAACAGTAGTCATGGCATTCTTTTACTTTGTTGACAAAGGTAGTTACTTGTTACTTGTTGTTGTCGTTAAAAGAGCCTACTTGAAAAATAGGTTCCCAATATGTCTCGGAGAGAAAATTTCCAAAGGCTTGTAGTCCAGGTTGAGTATAAGGCTGTATCACTTGATACTCTCATTTATTGTTTTGTCCAATTTGTTCAATACTTATTTTTATATCTACATGATCAGCTGTTTGACCAGCTATCTGATAGGCTACTCCTTCGATATGTGTGAAGATATTATCGATAAAATTATTTTATCTCGTTGGTTCAGTTAAAAGTTTGATCATGATGTATTACTAATCTAATTGTCTCAGTTGTTTCAACATTAAATGAGTAATTAAAGTCTCCTACCATTACAGTCTATAAGATTAGAGTTGGCACAATCGAAGGCGGGAAAATTTGGAGAGGGAAACTATTCTATTGGTCCGCCATCTTAATTGCAACTTCAGAAAAAAAAAATCCCTTCTCTGCCCCTGTTCCACAAAAAAAATATAACATGAAAACAATTATTTTCCCTTTTTGTAACCCCAAAACTACCTCCACGTTTGTTTGTTTACATTTCGCCCATTGCTCATTTTGATCTGATCGTGTTAACTTCTTTCATTTCATCTTGTGCAATTTTTACATAGTTATTCTTGTTTTGTTAAGTTTTATTTAACAGAGATAAGTGCTTTGTGTTTGTGGAAGTTTTATAGTGTAATTTTAAAGACTTTTTTATTTCCTGTGCTTCGCAGATTTCGTCTCTAGCAAACCGGTAAGTACTGATATTTACAAGTAAAGAATTTAATAATATGTAAAAATTGTCTTGTATTTATATTATATAATTAAGTTGACAGATTGCATCTACAAAAAAATTAGATTTGATGGTAAATATGTCGTATCTGACCCACTTTGTCTAAATAACTACAACGATAAAGGGATATTTAGTCTAATGTACATTGGGACAAAGGAATATCACACTTTTATATACAAAAGTGTGATGTTCCTTTGTCCCAATGTACATTAGACTTAACATCCCTTTTTCTTAATATCTAGTTATTTAGTCAAAGTGGGTCAGACACGACATATTTACCGATTTGATTTCATGTTCGATCATTACAAGTATTTCTTTCTTTTTGCTAATACTTTAGTTATATACTTTAGTATACTTTAGTTTTTGCTTTGCTATCTTGAAAATAAGATTTGCCCTCTTTTGTGGGTTTTGGGACTCCTTTATTTAGTTGTTCGAGTTACGTTCTAAACCAAAGTAGTAAAGATCTACTGTATGCGATGGTTTTACTTTTAAAGCTTAAATGTTTTTGAGAGATTGTGAAATTTTAACTAGTATGGTGGGATTTGTAGTCAACAGAAAACAATTCTATAGCATTGCCAGTGGAAATTTAACCATTAACATTAACATGCTCATGACTGATAAAGATTATGAATATTCTTGATCAGCAATTTCTTAGAATTTGTAAAGCATTAAAGGCCGATTGAAGCCACTTTCATAAGATAGGTTAAAGAGTACAAGCTACTATGGTGCTGTTCTATTAATTTTTGGTCTTGTGTATAGATAGTACTCAAGTTCCGCACCGTTGGTCTAAATCAACAGTAAGCAATCTTTAATAGGGATTGCATTTTTCTGTTGTCCTATAATCATTTTGGGGCTAAAAGGAGAGTTGAGTGAAAGCTTGGTTGAACATAGGTTTGACCCTGATGTTTTTTGTCAATTAAACTTAGACAACTTAAGAAGTTTATTTATTTTTCTTATTTATTGTATAGGTCATGTCTGCTCCATCTGAGGAAATGCCTAGCCCTGGTAGATGCGGAATGCCTGTGTCTTTAAGCAGGAGAGCTAGAAGAAGGATCAGATTATCTTTTGACTCTTACTTAGAACCTACTTCTTCTTCTTCAGGTTTGTATTTGTAAAGATTCAAATATTTTTTTACTTAGTAATTTTTTCCTTGCACCAAGAATGCTATGTACTTATGTTAATGCAGTAAAAAAAGTATTAAGGGACCTAAACTGAAGGTAGTAAAAGACTATTATTAGTGTAAGTATGCTGGGGGGGGGGGGGTTAACAATTATTATTTAAACATTAACAGATGGTATGTAATCTTTTGTAGTAGGATTAACTCTGTGCCCTTCTAATCTCATCAGGTCAAATCTGAACCCATGGTCTTTTTAAACATTTTCCCCTGAAGTGAATATCCTGAATTTTATCCCTATACCAGAGTTTATTATTTAGGTTTGAACAAATCAAGGAAGTCTTAATTTAAAAAAAGGACAAAGCTTCTAGTAGATGCATTTTAAAAATGAAGCTTCGAAGCAAAAACAGTATGATAATAAAGAAGTAGGATGATGTAAAACCTTTCTTATCTAAAAAGTTCCAAATTTTTCTTATCGGCCATTCATTTTTTTTTTTTGTTTATTATTTTTTATTATTTTTTTTTTTATTCAAGAATATGTTTCTCTGCTCTCTGCAGGTACTACAAGCTGTGAAAGAAGTAAAAGCAGTTGTGGGGGTAGAGGTGTTGTGCTGAGAAGCCAGACTAGAGAAATAGTTGACCGAGTCAGGCAATATTTTGAGAATGAGAAGAAACTAATTAATCGAGGAGTTGAGGACATTAGAGAAGCAATTCCTTTTGACAATGTCCTTAAAAGAACCAGTGAGGCCACTGGAATCAGTGTGAGGTCCATCTTAAGAGTGCACAAAGAAATCAGTGTTGCTGAAGAGCAGGGCAAATCTGTAGTTACCCCTGAAAAGAAGAGGCCCAGGGAAAGTTTCAAAGGGATGGATTCCTTTGCAGAGGATGCCATCAGAAGGCATGTTTACGACTATTTTTCAAGGAAAGAATATCCCACGCTGAATAAGCTGAAAGTTTCATTAGCTGATACAGGCTTATTCGAAGGATCTGTTTTTACAGTTAACAAGTTAGTATTAATTTGATGTATTAAAATAATATACTAAAATATGATATGGAGCAAACGGTGTTGTCAGAATTATAATAAACACAATAAGTCTCACCGCAAACATACAAAAAAAGCATAGTATCATTCAACCTAAATAGTAAGAGTGGGGAATAAAACATGCAACAAATTTAACATATTTGTATACAGTTATATTTTTCTATAAAATTTTCAGGCTCATGCATAAACTGGGGTTTGAGTATAAAAAAATCAATAGCCGGAAACTCCTGATGGAAAAACCCGAAATAGCTGCTGCTAGAAGCAGGTTTTTGAAAGAGATTGTGAGGGAGGATTGCAACAAAATAGTTTGGCTTGATGAGACCTGGGTCAATGCTGGTCATGCCAAAAGTAAAGGCTGGACTGACAACACTAAAGCTGGCACATCACTTGTTCCAGTTGGAAAAGGTAATGTTCTTACTTTCTTTTAAAGTACTACTAAGTGAATTAGTTAAGTAAAGTAATATGTTTATTATTAACAATAATAATAATAAGAAAGATACAACAACTACAAGAATTAAATGGGAAGCTGAAGGCAGAGAAAGCTGTATAGATCTGTTTCAAGTACAGATTTATGCAGTTGTTTACAGTGTGCAATTTTTTAATTAAGTACAATTAAATGTAAGCAATTTCATGGAAAAGTATTATTTGCATGTATGTGACTTGGAAAATCAAACAAAGCTCATACCATTTCAAATCATAGACTTTGATAGAATGTTGTTGATATTTTAAAATTATAAATGAGATTTCATAACTACTACATGATCTCTTTACTACATCATCTCAAAAAAAAATAGAGCTATAAAATATTGCATGGCATAAGAATCAGTTAATTCAACAGTGGAATAATTTGTGAGGATACTTTCAGAAACGGGCCTCCTCACATTTCCTGAAAATATGACTTCTACTTCTTATAATAAAATAAGCATTAGCTGTAGTGAGTAAACTTTGTCGGGTATTGTTGTAGTTGTTGAAACTCGTTTATTAGCAAACTAATAGCTGATAGAGACTGGCATTGTTGTCAATAAAAGTTTTCGATTAAACATACCCACTTTCTAATGTTGGAAAAAGTAAAAAAAGAAATCTGGTTATAAGATTTGAATCTGAGAAACTTGCAGATCCTCACACCTTATCTTCTATATTCTGTAATTTTTCATATTATAATTTGAAACATATTTCTTCTGTTGCAGGTAAAAGGCTTATCCTCCTGCATGCTGGTATGGCATCGGGTTGGGTCTCCAACTCCTGCCTTTTATTTCAATCTAGTAAAACTGGGGACTACCATGAGGAAATGAATCACGAAAGATTTTATGAGTGGTTCCAGAAGCAACTGTTGCCAAATATTCCCAAGGAGAGTGTCATTGTTATGGACAATGCACCATATCATTCAAAAGTTATGAACAAATGCCCTAATTCCACCTCCTTAAAAGCACAAATGCAAGAGTGGCTACGAGAAAATAATATAGACTTTGAAGAGAACTATACAAGGGCCCAACTTTTAGAGCTCATAAATTTACATAAACCTGTAAAAAAAAATTATTTTGTGGATGTTAAGGCCGAGGAAAGAGGGCACAAAGTCATAAGACTGCCTCCTTATCACTGCCACTATAACCCTATTGAACTAATTTGGGCTCAAGTGAAGGGTTATGTGGCAGATAAAAATAAAAAATTCACCATTAGAGAAGTGGAAGCATTGACCCGTGAAGGTATTGAGAATGTCACGGGTGAAAACTGGTCGCGATGTGTCCGTCATGTGTGGAACGTCATTAATGAGGACACTAGTAGAGAGGCCAGGCTTGATGAAGACATTGACAGGTTTATTATAAGTCTAGGAGGAGGTGACAGAGAGACCGATGCTTCAACTGAAGAAGAAGACAGTTCAGAAATTGACGAACCAGAAGATATCTCTGAAGATATAGAAGGAGTGTTTCCTTTATAGTCCAGTGCAATTAGACATTTCTCTTCGGAAAAATTAGGGGAAAGCTGAATTTCGGCATGAACCATGATATTGCGGTTTTTTAAACAAAATGTCAAAAGTCCCCATTGATCCGAGTGCCGCTAAAAGAACTACGCAGGGTCAAAGATGATCAAAATCAGTTTTTGAAAATATCTCAGATCTCAGTAACGGCCACGTTTACAGAAAAAATACAAGTAAACAAATTTGTAGCTTAGAACATTTCCTACAAAAAAGATCTCATGACTTTTATTCTCAGGTGTAACGGTTTTGGAGATAACCTCAATTTACCTTCGTATTTATCATGCAAAGTGCACTCCATTCAACACCACCTTAGGCCCAATTCACACACGAGTGGCGTGGCGCTGGTTTGTGCCGCCTCTATAAGCAAACTTATGACCCAATGTACACTGTTATGGCGTGGTAGAGGGTGTCAAGTGGCGCCTCCACCACGCCCCTCCACGCCAATTGTGACCTCACACACAATAAGACAGAAAGACACAGGAAGAACGTAGAAAGAAATGAATGGTTTGCAAGTGGCACGGCACTTCAATAAGTCATGAGTGACGTCGGAGTGGCGTGGCGAAGGCGCCACTTAAAACCCTCTATACCACGCCGTAACAGTTTAAATTGGGCCATAAGTTAGCATATAGAGGCGGCACAAACCAGCGCCACGCCACTCGTGTGTGAATTGGGCCTAAGGTGGTGTTGAATGGAGTGCACTTTGCATGATAAATACGAAGGTAAATTGAGGTTATCTCCAAAACCGTTACACCTAAGAATAAAAGTCATGAGATCTTTTTTGTAGAAATGTTCTAAGCTACAAATTTGTTTACTTGTATTTTTTTCTGTAAACGTGGCCGTTACTGAGATATTCTCAAAAAAACGATTTTGATGACCTTTGACCCCCGCGTAGTTCTTTTAGCGGCACTCGGATCAGTGGGGACTTTTGACATTTAGTTTAGAACCGCAATATCAAGGTTCATGCCAATATTCATTTTTCCCCTAATTTTTCCGAAGTTAAGCATATTTTTGTCTAATTGCACTGGACTATTATAAATAAAATTTATTACTATACTATATATAAAAATAAAATTCAGTTTTCTGTTGCTTATATTTTCTTTCATTGTTTGCTTATATACTTACAAAGAATTCACTAAGAAAGAATTTGATGTAACACTTTTTTTGAATTTTTCTACATCAAATTTTCTTACCTTATATATGAATTCAATTAATCACTTACATAGTAACTTCTGTAATAGAATTGACCCTTTCAGGACCAGCTTGTAAAAAGTACGCACATAAGCATAATTGAGAGTATTGTAAGTATTAAAATCTATTTTTTCTTCTGCATCATTAGAAGTCATGTAAATAGTAGTGTTTAGTTGCATAAGTTGGTTAGTAAAAAACCAATTGACAGAGACATTTCTGTTATCTTATGACTATTGATGAACCAATAGTTTTTAAATAGAAAGATGAAATACAATGGGATTACAACTTATGCTTGCCTCCCTCTATATTTAAATATAAAAAGAATTCAGGCACTATAGCACACGGCAATCAAAGCTGTAATCATAGACTTGGTTTAGGAGCTCTGACATGTGAGGTGTAAAAATATTATTCTTTATTAAAAAAAAGACTTAAGTAAGTAAATAACAATTTAGTGTGTAATGTCCCCTCCTCAATGCTATATTCTTTCAGCATAGACCATGAGGAGGAAGTTCTGGACTAATAACATTTCTTTCCTCAAGAGATGTGGCATCACCAAGTCCATGTAGACATATTTTGGATATGCAACCATGTTATGTACTCAAGCTGCTAAACAAAGACATGCTTACTGTCAATCGGTTAGCTAAAAGATAATAATTTTATCAAAAATGTAGGAATATGCTTTAAATTCTCTATTTCCAATGCATCCTACTTTACTTAGAACCTAGCATTTAATTGGTTCAGTGACTGACAGGGCCAACCAGGGAGGGTTCCATTATCAAAGGGCCCCTAAACCAACGGTAAAATGACCCCAAAGTCTTTTGGGGTCCCGAGGAGGGTTGCTAACATCACTGGTCAATCCACCCCTACATTGGTTGCTTCCCTCACTTAAGATAGATGCATCATCCATATCAGAGGGAGGGTACAAGTATAGTGAGCAAATGCAGAGAGATCTGTTTAAAACCTAATGCAAGGAAACATTTAAATGAACCCTTAGTTATTAATCTCTGTCAGATAAGCAAACTTAAAACTTCAAGCTGACCCCAAGTTAGTAGTTGGTCAGTCCATAGCATAATGATTTCTCCAATAGGCTGCAATTGTTTGCTTTTATCAATTCCATGAATATTCCTACTGCTCTACTGATAAATATAGTAAGACCCTATTTAACCAAGTTCTTATACATTTTAAACAAATATTAGCACATTGGGAAGATTTTAGCGGTAACATAATTAATAAAATAATAGCATTGATTTACAAAATCGATTATTATTTACGTTGAAAGCCGGTTTTGCAGTTATTATATGCTTTACAAGTTATTGGTGGATAGACTTTTATTTATATCCTTATAAGATCGCATCCATTGGCGCCAACACTTCACAAATTCCAAAATACAATTAGTAATGTAACCTGACTCCAGGGTTGCCATAGTGTAGGGATTTTTTTTTGTTTCTATTAAAGAGGGATTTTTTTTGTTAAAAACTAAAGGTTGCAACGTCAATATTTTCCCGCCTTCGATTGTGCCAACTCTAATCTTATAGACTGTAGTATTTTCTTTTTTGATTTATTCAACTTATCTAGGTTATTTGAGATGGTTTCAACATAATTCGTTTTGCTTCCTCTATCGCATCTGTAGCTAGCGACAATACAACAGATGTTGAGCCCATTCATCACCTCTTTATCTTTATGCCAACGCTGATGCTGTCATAATTCTCTCTTTCACCTCGAGGTTCATCACCTTGTGGATGTCGAATATTTTATCATCTGGCTTCCTGTAGAGTCGTTGTTTAAATTCGTCTGAGAACAATTCCCACATTAAAAACATTTCTCTTTAAAATTGAAACCATCAATTTTTAAACGAGTCAAGTTCGCAGTCACAGTTGGGGATTTTTTGACCTTTGTTGCTTGCTGCTCTCTAACAAGGTTTTTACCCTCTTTCTTTAACAATTGTCTCTTAAACAATTATCACTTCACCTTCACTGAGATCGCTGTCACAAATAAACAAACGATTATACTTATTTTTAGACGTTCTTCAGCAAATATATACGAAACATGCACAAACAACAGCATTACCTGTAAAATAAGCAAAGCAGAATAAGAAGTATTACATATTGGTATGTAATACAGGCATTACAAGGGATGTCCCTTGAACTAGTGTTTAGGTCAATTTTAATTATACTGCGCTTTCCAATTAATTTTCTTCAAATTGATGCTCATTTATAGACCAAAAGCTACATCGAATAAATAGAAAAACGCACGCAAATAGGTTTAGAATTTAAGTGAGCCTGGCTGGCGCACACAATATTTTGTCTAACACACAAATATATGGATACAAACATACACAAAGATATCTATGGTTTTTTTACGGATTTGGTTTTAGAATGGTCTGAAACTGATTTGTTTGTATTTATTTTCTCTCGGGTATTTTTAAATGTTGGGCCGGTACTAGGTTGCTAAACCTCCTACCCCCCTCCCCCCCACCCTCTCATTAAAATAAATTTGGCACAGCAAAATTCGTGAATGGACTGTGTTAAATGCTGGAATAATTGGATATTCGTTCCGTTACTTTCTTCATAATGGAACTCATTGCCTTTAACTCAATTCTAAACAAACCAATGTACATACTAATGAAGATAATATACGAATTGGATGCCATCTAAGTTAACTAGTGCTCTTCTTCCGGAAAATCAAATTGATCTGGGGGTACTATGTGGGGGCAGAGAATTTAACTATATATCCGAACTTGCCTACTGCAGGACTGAAGTGAAAGCATTGGCAGAAAACAAATATATTTCGAACGAGAGGTTATCAAATTGGAGTAAGCTGAAGCTACTCATAAACAATGTAAGTGCTATTATTTACGATAGAATAAGTGATTGCGGTACCTTCAATGATGATATTGCAATAATAAAATCAGCATATATAAAACCAGTAAATGAGGTATTTGCAAGGCATCAATTAGCCACTCAAAAACAAAAGCCGGGAGAAACAATAGATCAATTCTTACAACAACTCAAATCTATGGCCAGGGAGTGAGGGTTTAAGGCTGTAGTAACTGCTGAGCTTAACAGAGATGAGTGTATTCGCGACTCGCGACTCATTTATCACTGGATTACAATCAGGACGTATGCTTCAAAGGTTATTGGAGAAGCCATCTTTGACCTTCGATGAGGCATTCAATTTGGCTAGGTCTCTTGAGTCCGCACTGGCGCAGCAATACGCGGGCTCGTCCATCTACCCTCCTACTATTCACTCAATTTTTCAACCTATAAATAATGAAATATCTGAGGGAGGAGGACAAAACTGGAAGCTTCCGAGACCATATCTGCGGTTAACAAATTGTGCTATTATTGAAATTATTCCTTCCATCCTCGTGGTTCCTGCCCTACTAACGCAGGAACGCAGTTTGTAAGAATTGTTAAAAAAGGGACATTTTCAGAGGGCTTGTAAGTCTGGCAAGTATAAACCAAATCTTCAGGTAGTAGCATCATTACATAATAAGCGGAACACAGTAGCTGAGACGCCAAGTAGTACTTTAGGCCTCTTATACTGTGCTAACTCATATACCAAATTACAACCTACTCTGCCTGGTCCATCTAAGACACTGGTTCCTGTCCTGGTAGGTAATTACCAGGCTACAGTTTTAATCGATACGGGTAGCACCTCCAGTTTAATTAATAAAGAATTGGGTCAGTAACCGAGTTACCATGGCTAACACCAACTTTACCTTTACTATCCAAGAAGAATGTAAAGTAGACATTTGTATGCTAGGTATTGTGGTATGGGCAGAGTGTGGGTGTGAGCTCTCCTAGCGTGTTTCTGTAGAAGCTATTCGAATTTCAATCTTGAATCTGTCAAATCGCCAATATCTCATTAAACATAAACAATAGATGTCATTTTTTTGTAATTTTCAGTATTAGTTTACATGTATTTGTTATTTTTTATTCGTTTATATAGAGAGTGTATTTTTTGTATATTTTTAGTGTGTCTTATTTAAAGTTTTCTGTATTTGAAATTGATTTAGAAAGAAGAAATGTTTGGACGCAAGAAGAAATAGATACATGCTCGACGTATTTATCGACAAGCAAATTGCCTTATTATTCGACGGTAAGAAATACAAAAACACTGAAATTTACAAAATTATTCATGAAGAAATAGTGAAGCAAGGGGTCTCTACAGAAACTACAGTGCTAATTCAGAATAAGTAGAAAGTACTGAAAAGTAATAACACAAAAATGATAAAACAGAACAAAACCAGTGAGGAAGCCAGAGCAGATTGCGACTTTTATCACAAACTTCACTTAATATTAGGGATGTCGGGCTCTCGTGTGTTGGACTAGTGTTATCAGAAGGGCCCAACTATATTGCGTGTTCAGATCGGGTTAAAGGATGGGAGGCAGGTTTGCCGTAGGCACCGTGGGGTATCCCTAGCCCACGGAGAGTACAGCGAGAGGTAAGGAATACCGTAGAAAGGTAGGAGAGTAAAGTGTAAGAGGCAACTTATTGCTGAAGTTCGTGGTTCTAAATATTTTGCACTGCAATTACGAGAGATGATGAGTCGACTAATGAAACTAATAAAGCTATCTTGCTAGTTTACGTCAAGTGCATTGATGTGGAAATAAAAAATATATCCAAAGAATACATGACTTGCATAGAAATGCCTGGACATACTACCGGTGAGGATATTTTTAATGCTATTGATAGGTACCTAAAATTACGTTAAGCTGTCCAGGCAAGATTGCGTTGGTCTTTGTACTGAATAATATTGATGGTGCAGAGGTTATGGCGGGACAAAAACCAGGTCATCCAAGTTTTGTAAAAAAAAAAAAGCATCTAGGACGGATATCTCGATTACACACTGCATCATTCACAGGGAAATGCTAGCTGCAAAAAGGATAAGCCCTGAACTAAATTAAGTTCTTTCATTAATAGTAAAAGCAGTCAATTTTATTAAAAGCAATGCTCTTAATTCAAGATTGTTTACTTTACTCTGCGAGGATATGGGGTCACTCTTTTCGAACCTTCTCATTTACACGGAATGCGCTGGTTATCGAGAGGTCGCGTTTTGTCTAGGTTCTACGAACTAAGAGAGAAAATTTGTATGTTTCTCGACGAAACCAGATTTAGCTGACAAGTTTGGTGATGGTCAAGGTGGTAAAGCTTGCTTTTTTGGCTGACATTTCCCAACAACGTGTTGAATCTTGGCTGTCAGGGATCAACAATGACATCATTTGACCTTTGGAAGAAAATTAATTCGTTTAAAAAGTAATTGCTACTGTGGGAACTCGAAGCAAGGAAAGAATCATATTAAATGTTCACCTTATCTTCAGAATTCATGCCTGGAACGTAGGGACTAAATAAACGTAATCAAAATTTGCTTGTTGTTACTTACATTAAGTCAGTGCAAGATTATTTCAAAAAGTATTTTCTGACGTTAGGATTCAAAACATGTGGGTTGTTGATCCTCTTTTACCAGTTAAAGACACTAATATTTCAACTTAAAAACAAGAACAACAGATTGACATTACAGCTGACACTCATCTTAAGCTTATTACATCTCAGTATAAAAATATATTCTAATTTCGGGTGCCACTACTTCGTGAATATCCTCAATTGAGTGTAAAAGAAATGAAATTGACCCTTCTACTCTACATATTTATGTGAAGCTTCTTTTTCTACCCTCAGTCTTATCAAGAATAAGCAAGGAAATGGATTAACCCATTTGGAGGCTCCAATGAGAATGGCATTGACTACTTTTAAGCCAAATATTGAAAAGTTATGCAATGACATGCAGGATCCAGGTGGCCATTGATAATATAATTTTTCATTTTTTGAAATGAGAAAAGTCATATATCTTTTAAGAACTTGTAACACATTGTAAGTGCATTTATGTGGATAACCCAAGTATATAATAATTTGTACTCAATAAAATTCGTATACACATGAAATATAATTTATTTTTAACCGTCCTAGGTATTTGTGACATCTGGGGCTAGATCCATACAAAAAGTTACTATTCACAAATATAGGGTGTTCCAAAAGTAGCGCCGAATTTTAAACTGCAATTTCCTCATTTTGAAAACTTTTTATTGAAAATCGTTGTACATGAACTCCGATTTAAGTTTGAAAAATCACTTCGGGCAAATGTCCACCCACACTTGCCCTGCACTGAATCAACCGGTCATTAAAATTTTCGTTCACTCGCCGGCAGGCCTCCGGATCGATGGTGGCAATGACTCTCCTGATTTTTCTGCTTCAAATGGTCAATCGTCTGAGGATTGTTTGCATAAACCTTTGACTTTATGAACCCCCACAAGAAAAAATCGAGTGGGGTCAAGTCGCAAGACCGTGCTGGCCACTCCTGAGTCCCTCGAAGCGAGATGATGTGGTCAGGAAATGTTTCTCGCAAAAGTGCCATTGTTCGCGCGAAGTGTGGCAAGTTGCCCCACCCTGCTGGAACCAAAATCACTAATTTCGTCCAGTTGGGGCCAAAACCATTCAGAAATAATTTCCATGTACCTTTCCCCATTCACAGTTGTGGCAATTCCATTTTTATCCTCGAAAAAGTAAGGTCCGATAACTCCACCAGCCCAGAACCCGCACCAAACTGTGCATCGCTGTGGGTGCATTTCTTTTACTTTTCTTATTCTCAGTGTACGTCATTTAGCATATTGAGATAATGTTAAGTAAAATAAAAATATTTTAATCATTATATTACGTACGTGTGTCAAGGTGTCAAGGCACTTAAAATAAATCAAACTAATTTTGGACTCTTATTCACTTATTCCTTTTGAAAATAAGCTAAGAAGGAACAAAATTTCATCAATTACTTTGTCATCAAGTCGACTCCTTAGTTTGTTGGCAATGTAAACAGCTGTCGAAAATGCACGTTCTGCTTCTAGTCTGGTGGGAGAAATGGACATTAAATATCTGCCGGCCAACTTCAGGTGGAGACCGCGCACTCCGCCATTTTCAAATAAAGCCATTTCTTTTCTTATTGTACTTAGAAGGTCAGTTTTAGCCTGTGTTTCAGGTTCAACAGTTTTCATACGTTGTTTGACATAACTTGTGTAAGTGTAAGTTAGATCATATATGGCTCAAAGCTAATAATAATTTAGTATCACATCCCTATAAACTGAGTAATAAAATAACAGATCACCATCCCGTAGGTTTAGTAATTAATTTAAAAAACAACGAACATAAAGCAAATACCAATAATAACCCAATTACAACACTAAAAAGAAATAATATACAAATATACGAAGAGATAAACGAATTAGAGTGGGAGGATGTTCTAAACACACAAGATGTTGACAAAGCCCTAGATCTGCTCTCAAACAAAATTAAAACTTGTATCATAAATAATTCAGAGACTATTCATGTTCAAGTCAAAAAGAGATTTATTAAACGTAAACCTTGGATTTCTACAGGATTAATTGTGTCCATGCATAAAAGAGACAAACTAGCTAGTAAATTATCTAAAAACCCAAATAATCTTAAATTAGAAGTAAAGTATAAAAAGTATAGAAATAAAGTTACCCATTTAATTAAATTATCAAAAAACAATTATTTAACTAATCAAATTAAAGAAGCAGGAAATGATAATTGTAAAATATGGGGAATATTAAATGAGACATTAGGTAGAAAGAAAAAACAAATTCAAATACCTGAACTAAAATCTGACACAGGTGAAATTGTAAATAAAGACATTGAAATAGCTGAAACTTTAAATAAACATTTCTCTTCCATTGGTGAAACTTTAGCGCAAGAACAGATAAATTACTGCAATTGTAGTAATGAATCCAATACAAACAATGTTATAAATACTAATCCTCATTCTTTATTCTTAAGTCCTATTACAGAATATGAAATTACAACTTATATAAATCAACTTAAAAACAATTCTGCACCCGGCATTGATATGGTAACATCAGATATAATAAAAGTATGTTACAAGAAGTTAGTTAAACCCTTAGCACATATTTTTAACAATGCAATGTCTACAGGTTATTTTCCAAATACATTTAAAGAAGCAATTATAACTCCTCTGTATAAAGAGGGTGACAAAACCAATGTAAATAATTATAGACCGATCTCTCTTACGTCTACTTTATCAAAATTTTTTGAAAAATGTATAAAGCATCGCCTGCAAAAATTTCTAGATAAACATAATATACTTGCGGAAACTCAATTCGGTTTTAGGGAAAATAAAAGTACTTCTGATGCACTTTACTACCTTACTAATCAGATCACTAAAAAACTTGATAAAAAGAAAAAAATTATTGCTATATTTATTGACTTAAAAAAGGCTTTCGACACAATGTCACATAAAAAACTATTAGAAAAACTAAAATTATACGGCATAAAAGAATTAGCACTACGACTTTTATCCAGTTATCTCTCAAATAGACAACAACGAGTAAAACTTTATTCTAAACTTAGTGAACCTGCCACTGTAAATACAGGTACAGCCCAGGGTACAGTTATCTCCCCCTCTAAATTTTTTATGCTACATAAATGACTTATATTTCATTCAGAACTTCCCTGGTGAAAGAATTGGTTTTGCCGATGATACGTGCTTATTGTTTTATGGGGACAGCTGGGAGGAGGCAATTATGAATGCTGAAGAAGGACTTGAACTAGTTAATAAATGGCTGCATTCAAATCTACTCTATCTCAATACTAAAAAAACTAAATTCATTACCTTTTCTCACAAAAAATCCGGTCAACCTAATTTTACTAAAAACATAAAAATTCATGGTTGCAAATGTTCTTTAAATCAAAATATAAATCAGTGTAACTGTCCCTCAATAGAAAGAACTGAATATATCAAATATCTCGGTGTAATTATAGACAATAGATTAAGCTGGAAACATCATATAGACTCACTTTGTAAAAAATCAAGAAAATTTTTGTACTACTTTAGATGTATAAGACAATACTGTAAAGTTGATATTTTGAGACAAGTATATTATGCTTTAGTCGAGTCTATACTGAGCTATGGAATCATAGCTTGGGGTTCTGCCTATCCATCTAACCTATCCCCTCTTGGAATTGTACAAAAAGCGATCATTAAAACCATCCTTAAAAAACCAATATTATACCCGACAAATCAATTATTTTCAGACTTTCCTGTTTTCAAAATATCACAATTATTTAAGAAATCAGTGCTACTAAATTATTTCAAAAATGACAAACAACATATAAATCATAACTATGAAACTCGAAGTAAAATTAATAAAAAAGTAACAAATATTACCTGCAATACAAACCTACTACAGAGGCATGCCAGTGTTGTCGCACCAAATTTATATAATCTTTTGCCAGAATACACTAGGAACATAGTAGATATAAAATACTATAATAAGTTTAAAAAAGAAGTAAAAAATTGGCTACAAACGGTAGAATCACAAGAAATATAGCATTTATATGATTTAGGTGCGTTTATGTATTATGTATGTACTTTTGGGTTTTTCCATATACTATTTATAGTTTAGTATTTTTATATACTTATTTGATTTACTAACCTTTGTTTTACTTTTGATTACTAACCTAAAAATCATGTTTAAAATTATATTATTTTTATTTATAACCTCAACTCTAGGTGATTGTATTTAAAATAAATTAATTAATTAATTAATTGATTAATAAACTTAAACAATTAAGATAAATAGATTAAATAAAATGAAACTGTATTTTATAACAAAGATTATTATATTATATATTTAATATGTGAACTCGGGCCTCCTGTTTCAAGGTTTTCCTTCTTGGAGGCTTTTGGATCTTTATATTAATTTGTTATATTCTAATTATTTATGTAAGCAAGTGTAATTTATAATTATTTTATGTGAATTGGTAAAATGTTTTAAAATAAATAAAAAATAAAATAAAAATAAAAATAAAAAGTTGGAACTGGATAAATAGTTGCTACTAAATTGGATATATAGTTAGTCTTCTCTCTTTTAATACTTTCCTCCTTCAATCATCATCTCACAGTCAACAAATCACAGAAGTCTGTCTACTCTTACTAGGCTACTAAATATATCCGACTATCCGGTTAATATTGTTGTTTATTCTAGGAAATTTGTTTGATTGATTACTTAGTTCTCTACTTATAAATATATAAATTATGTTATTTATTAAGAAAATCTATTATTCTTTTGATTAAACAGTACTTGTACCAGTCAAAATACCTTAAAACGTAAAATTTTTCTAATCCCGAAATCCCGGGATTGCCGTAGGGGTAAATCGGCCCGGGATCCCGGGGTTGGATTCCCTATCCATGTACCTCTGGAAAATAGCGGGACTCGAGGAAAGACAAAAAGAAAGTCGGCAGTACCTTAAGTATCCAATATGTGTCGAGAAAACTTTTTCTTTATACAGAATATCTACATTTAGATTTTAATTAAGTTTAACATAACTCAATTTTAATTTATCATCTGATTGGCAAACTTTGCTTGCATATGATTTATTATCATTTATTACGAGTCAATCATCATTAACATTTTCTTTGTTCTTACTCTCAACAATATTTTTACCCCCATAAAATTCTTTAAGCAACTTAAATTTATCCACAGAGACTATACTTTCTTTTTCGAATTTATAAAAAAAAAAAACTTTTACCACAATGTTTGGCTAACTGTTTCATAATACTTTCTTCCGACGCGCTATAAAACTTTGTGAACATCAACTTCAATTCATCATAAAACTTACGAAAATATTTAATGTGATCAATTTTACCGTCGTAGAAACCATTAATAATTTTACTTCTAGTTGTTATCAGTTTAATTTTAATTCTTTGTCTATACCAACTCTAGCTGACATTCCTTTGGTCAAGCTTGTATGTTAAAAAAGAAGACGATTTTGTAATGAATTTATTAAATAAACATTTTATAACTGCTAATTTTACTTCTTGTAAGTTTATGTAATTATTTTTTTTTTTTAGTTAGACAGACCTGTCATTGGGTTGTTTTGATGTCAGATTCAGAGTTAGATAAATTATAATGCTATCTTGTAGAAGTGTTTTATTCGCAATCTTATATTGGCGACGAGGGTGTCAAAAGGTTAATAATACAGGGAAAATTAATACCGGAGAAGCTGGTGAAGAAATCCCTCAAGCAGTGGAGGGATTATTGAAAGAATATGGAGAAGTATTTCGGAAAGAGCTGGGGCACGATTAAAGCTGCTAAGGAAAGGATTTACCTAAAGGATAGCTCAAAGCCAATTGCAATGGATCCTCGACGAGTGCCATTTCCCTTAAGGAGGGTTGCAGAGGGAGAATTTAGAAGGCTAGGGGAAAAGAAAGTGATTGAACCGGTAGATCTGGCAGTAACACCAATCTGGACTAACAGTTAATGTTAAAAAAGAAAAAGGGGATGGAATACGTATCGGTGGGGACTTCAGTGTCTCTTTGAATAGAAGCATCGTTGAGGACAGATACATGTTACCTACCTTTGAAGACTTAACTGCTAAACTAGTAGGTGAGCATGAATTCACGGTGGTGACCTTCGGGATGCTTATTTACAAATGGAAGTAGAAGAAGAGGATAAAAATATGGTGATTATCTCGACACATATTGGATACTTAAGGTACTGACGACTTTCTTTTTGTCTTTCCTCGAGTCCCGCTATTTTCCAGAGGTACATGGATAGGGAATCCAACCTCGGGATCCCGGGCCGATTTACCCCTACGGCAATCCCGGGATTTCGGGATTAGAAAAATTTTACGTTTTAAGGTATTTTGACTGGTACAAGTACTGTTTAATCAAGAGAATAATAAATTTTCTAAATAAATAACATAATTTATATATTTATAAGTAGAGAACTTAATAATCAATCAAACAAATGTCCTAGAATAAACAACAATATTAACCGGATAGTCGGATATATCATTTTTCACACTTAGATTCATAAAAACATATTTCAAAAATACATTGAGTTGCACACGGATACAAGTGGTCTAGGCATAGCCGGTATGTTGCTGCAGAGAGATAAGGAAGATAAACTGAGACTGACATACTGTGTAAGTAGAAGATTGTCAGAAGCAGAAAAACAAAATCATTCAACTAGGCTAGAACTGATGGTTGTAGTGTTGGCAGTGTCTCGGGTAAGACAGTTTTTACTTCCTAATATATTCACCATTATTACAGTCTGCCAAACTATTGTACAGATGAATGCTAAGCGTACAAAAACCTTCAGTTAATAAGATGGTATGACTTACTACAGTAGTTCGATATGACATTAAACATTGTCCTGTCATCGATGCACTCAGTAGGAACCATGGAGATAAATGCCTGGAAGAGGATATTTTAACGGAGAGCACCACTCAACTAGACGTGTTAACATCCCTAATATTGGTTCACAGCACAAGTTTTTCATTTCGTCAAAACGTATTTGTCGTTCTTGGGTCCACTGATAATTGACATTCTTTTTCAATAAGTCTGTTTAATATGCAACCTTTTCAGCAAACTTTGGTATAAATCTTCGAAAAAAACTTGTCAGATCAATCTTACCAGAAGATATAGATTAAAAAACTAGTCAGACCGTCTTACCTGAAGTACACTTTGTTGAACTGGAAAATATTTTATAGACATACAACATACTGTACCTCGTTCTTGCCAAAATAACACTTGGTTTGTTTAAAGGACAGTCCCGCAGCTTTTATTCTCTCAAGTACACGTTTCAGCTTCTCTATCATGGCATTCCAATCTCTAGCTGGTATAAGTATATCTTCTACAACCCAAAAGATCATTGTTTTTCAAAGGACCTAACACCTTCTGCATAAGTCTAGCAAACTCATTAGCGTTTGTCGCGAAAGCGATTTTTTTGGTATATTTTATATTTTTTTGTTTTAAGTTTAAAAAAGCATTGGGCGTTGCCATGGAAGCAGATGAAAAACTAGGTTTAAGATTTTTTTATTATTGTGATTGTGATTGTCAATTTCGTATAAATACGAAAAAGGTGAAAAATATAAACCCTTTCTTAGTAAGTCAACTTTGTGTATTTTTCATCATCTTAACTACGTCACGACACAATTGGTAGCAGACGATTGAACAATGTCCACGGGAGGAGCGTTAAGGCAAGCTATGGGACCTGCAAAGGCGCATCTGACTAAGATAACCAAGCTAGCAGAGGACTTCATGGAGAAGAAAGAAAAAACTGTGGATGATGGTATGTCTCTTTTATCTAGACTAAAAACTGTTACAGATCGGGTTGAACTTCTAAAATCTAAACTTTTAGACCTGTCTGAGGTGGATCCGGACGAGGCTACGAAGCTAGAGGAGAAAGCCGAAGAGTACGAAACTTTACTACTGGACGCGGCAGACGTCTCAGCGAGACTCCAAGTTTTCATCTCTCTAAACTCTAAAAAACTACCTCTGCTTCCTTTAACTGCTAGTAGTGATACGATCACTGCTGAGGGTCCTTCTCAGTGCAAACCCAATCCTATTGCGAAGTTACCAAAATTAACTCTTCCAATTTTTAGCGGGTCTATCCTAGACTGGGAGTCATTCTGGGGCTCGTTTGAAGTCTCAGTTCATGGTCAAAATTTTGAAAACATAACCAAACTAACGTACTTATTGAGTTTATTAAAAGGGGAAGCCAAACGTTGTGTTGAAGGTTATAAATTCTGCCCCGAGAACTATGATACGGTTGTAGACGTCCTTAAAGATAGGTATGGGGATAAATCCGTGAATATACACGCGCATTATAGTGCTCTAAGAAATATACCTAAAGCTGATAGTAATACTATCTCTTTACGGCAAACTATTGATAAAATAGAATTACATTTACGAACTCTAACCACTTTAGGTGAAAATACTGATGGGAATCTTTTTGTTTCATTAATTTATAGTAAATTGCCCTCAGATATTTTAATAAAAATTAATGAAATGGGAATTTCAACCACGAAAGAACTTAGGAAATCTCTTTTAGGACTTGTTAAGGCGAGGGAAAAGGCAGATTATTTTACAAAAAATGAGTGTGAAATAAATTGTGGAAATAGCGACCTTTTTAATGTGACAAATAAAAATTATGACAGTGACGTGACCAAACAATATCACTTGACAACCGAAACCCTTGCGGCACCAGAATCAAATGAAAAATTTAAAAATAAATCTAAATGTCAAACTAATCAAAATATTTCAGCTGGTTTTAAAAAATGTTTATATTGTCAATCGGACCACTGGAGTGATGAATGTCAAAATTATAAAACACTAAATGAAAGAAAAGAAAGAATTAAAGGGCGATGTTTTATTTGTTTACAAAAACATTCAATAAAAAGTTGTAAAAGCTTTAAGCCGTGTGCCCACTGTCAGATGAAACACAATCATCACAGAAGCTTGTGCCCAACTAAATTTCCCGAAGTTCATGCACAAGTAACTGAGGTCAGGGAAAGTAACAAGGAAACTGATGTCTCGCTCTTATCGGGAGGGGAATCTGTTGTAATGCAAACAGCAACTGCATGCGTCAAAGGGCCGAACGGGAGTTTTTCTACTCGAATATTGTTAGACGGGGGTGCCCAACGAACTTATATAAACCAGGCACTTGCACAAAAATTAGGAGCACCGGCATTAGAAACTCAATATCTTTCCGTATTTACTTTTGGAAATTCCACTGCCAATATCATCAAAAGCACTCTAACAAAATTAAAAATTTGTTTAAACAATAAAAAAACATTAGATATCTACGCTAATGTTGTTCCGGTTTTAACCGGCAACTTTAAAACCAATACCTTCGACCCAACAGAGATTGATACTAAGTTCGCTAGTTATAAAATAGCCGACAAAAACCCTGATATGCCAATAGACATTATACTTGGCAATGACTATTACTGGGATATAGTAACAGGAGAAAAAGTCGAGATTAAGTCCGGTTTATACTTATTTAATTCAAAATTAGGATGGATCTTAGCAGGAAGGCATCCTTTTACAATTCCATCGTCACATAATGTAGCTACTTACGCAATACTTAATAATGAGCTTTTACCATCAATGCGTTTGAAAGATCCTATCGCTCTTGAAAACAGAGGAATAACGGACCCACCATTTAGAGAGGTGGAAGATAAGGCTGTAGAGAATTATTATGGAACTACTCAAATTATCACTCTAATCTCGCAAGGCTTAAATAAGATAATTCCAGAAGATGAGCGGATGTCTAAAACTAAGCTGGATGTCTTAGGACTTGTATGGAATACAAAAAATGACTGTTTAGGCTTTAAAAATAATATAAAAACAGTATCTTCTACAGTGAGTAAAAGATCAGTTTTAAAACTTCTCGCCTCCATATTTGATCCTTTAGGTCTAATGTTACCTGTTCTTTTGAAGGTAAAACTATTTTTGAGAGAACTTTGGGCCACTCAAAAGAACTGGGACGAAACTGTTTCAGATACTTCTTTATGGGAAAATATAGTATGTCAACTCGAAAGGATTCATACTTTAAATTTTATTAGACTTTCTACTCTCAAGGATGCAGATGCAGATTATGAGATACATTGCTTTTGTGATGCTTCAATTGAAGCATACGCATGTTGTATATATATTTTATCTAGATCTTCCTCAGGCTTAATTAGTAGTAATCTAATGTATGCAAGAAATAGATTAGCTCCTTTAGACAAGAATAAAATTAGCATACCTAGGATGGAATTATTAGCTGTAACGATAGGAGTTAGAACTTTAAAATTAGTTTTATTAAATATTGACTTGACTGTTAAGCATATTAGTGTATGGACAGATTCGAAATGCACTCTACACTGGATTAATTCAGAGAAAGTTCAACCAATTTTCATAAGAAACGGACTAAAAGAAATAAAATCAAAATCGAATTACGTTTTCCGGTATACACCATCGGAGCAAAATCCGGCCGATTTAGCTACTAAACCGATACTTAATGTCAATAATATACTAGCCTCCACTCTTTGGTGGCATGGACCTGAATTTTTACTCCAACCTGTTGAACAGTGGCCAAAATTTGATTTGAGAAAGGACGACTTACTTTTTCACGATACAGAACATTTTTCTGAGGCTCCGACATTAGCAACAGTTGAAAAAACTCAAAATAATGTAGTAGCTCCATTTGGTATTAACTTTGAACGTTATTCTGATTATAAACTATTAATAAAAGTTACATCTTTATGTATAAGAGCAGTTGATAAATTTAAGCGCATTACGCTCGACCAATGGTTGGTTCCTAAAGACTATAAAAGAGCCAAAACAATGTGGGAACTTTATGTACAGTCTTATTACATAGATTTAAACGCCAGCAACTTAAAAACACAACTTAATTTATTTTATGATAATGAGGGAATTATTAGATGTGGTGGTAGATTAACTAATATAAACTCCTGTTTTGATGCTAAACACCCTAAATTACTGCCCAGGAAAAATTGGTTTACTGATTCAGTCATCAGGAACGCACATCAAACTAGTTATCATTCGGGAGTCAATCACACTCTAGCTGAAGTGAGAAAAGAATACTGGGTAATAGGTGGTAGATCTGAGGTCCGTAGGGTTTTAAAAGATTGTATAAGGTGTAAGAAATTAACTGGAGGTCCATATAGATTGCCCCCAATGCCCCCTTTTCCTGTCGAGAGAGTTACACAACTTAACCCTTTTTCTGTAGTAGGAGTAGATTATTTTGGTCCCCTTTATGTTAGAGTTAATCAAGGGGAACAAAAGGTTTACGGTGTGATATTTACTTGCCTTACTGTTAGAGCGATTCATTTAGAGTTAGCTAGGGATTTATCAGCGGTTCAATTTTCACTTGTACTTCCGAGGTTCATTGCACGCCGAGGGAACCCTAATATGTTGATATCTGACAACGCTACCCAGTTCAAAGCAGTAAATTCGGTCATTGAAAAAACTTGTTTCAAAATTATGTGGAAATTCATCCCAGAACTTTCCCCCTGGATGGGTGGGTTTTATGAGCGGTTGATATCCAATGTAAAAAACTGCCTGAGAAGGACCGTTGGTTGTGTGAGGCTCACTATTAGTGAGTTGGAAACCGTTCTTACAGAGGTAGAGAATATCGTGAATTCGCGTCCACTTAAATATATTAACGACAGTGACTCCGAACGGCCGCTGACCCCAGCTCATTTTTTGATTCCACATCTAGAGGAACCAGAGGTTGATCTAGAAGACTTAGAATTACTAACTTTATGTCAAGCAGCGGCTGATGCAAGAGACAAAATAAAAAAATGGTCTGACCAAGTCGCAGCATTTCCGATTTTGGATTATTACCCAGCTTAATGTTTAACGCTTCCCTGGGAATGTCGCGAAAGCGATTTTTTTGGTATATTTTATATTTTTTTGTTTTAAGTTTAAAAAAGCATTGGGCGTTGCCATGGAAGCAGATGAAAAACTAGGTTTAAGATTTTTTTATTATTGTGATTGTGATTGTCAATTTCGTATAAATACGAAAAAGGTGAAAAATATAAACCCTTTCTTAGTAAGTCAACTTTGTGTATTTTTCATCATCTTAACTACGTCACGACACAATCGTTGTTGGTCAAACCGAACATCATCCTTTCCAACTGATCTGTCTCCTCTGACATTATAAACGCAGTTTTCTTGGCTCGTTCTGTCAAAGTAACTTGTAGAAACTTGTTCTGTAAGAAGCCACTTGCTATATCTAGGGTAGTAAAAATAGTAATACCTGTCAAATTTGAAGGACAAGAGAGTATTCATCTTTCTATTGTTTTGATGTTCTAACCTGTTTTTTGGTGACTTCCGTGATTGGTGGTCAGATGTTTTATAAGTGCTTTCGTCATTTAGAATAATTTTCTCAAAATTTTTGATTTTCTGAAAAAGTTAATTCACATTATACATGTGCCCGATAATAAATGTAGACTTGGGTCTCTAGACCGAAGACCTTCTGTCTTATTCAAATAGGGTACCCGGTAGTAGTTGATTTCATTATCAATTGTAGACTCTGAACTAGCATTGCAAGTAATTAGTTATTGCCTGATTGTGACAAACCTCCGTCTTCTATAACGCCAGACTGAGCTCGGGCCATTTCACCCGCCAAAATATCACTTTTCTCACCCATAATAACTCGACGAACCACCTCCGGATTATCGTCGAAATTTATCGAGTTTGTCTCGGACGAAGTACTAAATAAATCTTTCTGCGATAGCACATAAAATAAAACGCACAACCGTAATAGCTGAAATAACACAACTCCAGAAAATTACAATTAATTCCGTCCTCACTGTTTCCTTCGGCAATTCCTATCTGAATCCCACTTCTGAATTTAAAAAAATAAAACTTCACAAACACCATTAACTCCAAAAATATAAGTATCATAAGAGGTCTCCAAACTCCAATGGTACAGTTACAAAGTTACAACACAATACGACAATAGATACCATACACATACACCACTGCTCTACACACACTTTTTCGTTTCTCTCTCCCTATTTTCCCCTCGTTTCACTCATTGCTGCCAACCACACATTTACATTATGATAATTATCTTAATAATGATCTTACAAGTTTAACTCTTGACCTTTCACTGTTTTCTTTGATTTTTTTTTTTTTTATTCACCACCAGAAAATTACAAAAAATATTGGTTTCTGGCTAGTATTCTATGAGCTATTCCCAATTTTCCTGACAGTTTTAACACTGTCTATATCCTTTTGAAACGCTTCAAATCTTTTATCAAGGTTCTTAGTAGAATTTGTAAGATCGTTACTAATTTTTTCAGTTTTTTTAAATGAAGCCTTAATATCTTGTTTATGAGTAGTAAGTAAATTATCCAAGTAAGAACTTGTAATTGCCGTCTCTTCACTTTATAGTCCTGGTGTTGCAGTCATTGCACTTCCATTTTCTGTTAGTATCTAATTGCATTTTAGCAAAATTTTCTTTCCTAATCCTTTGACAGGAATTATGAAACTTAGTGTTACACTCCACACACACAAGTGAGTCAGTCGGTTTGAGTTTAGTTGCACAATCACCGAACATTATTAAATCGGTACTTTATTACCGAACTTTTTCTTTGAAGGTAAGAAATATTGACAAAATCATTTTCGAAAATTAAATTTTAACATTATAAAAAGATTTGATTAAAATAAATGAAATAGTTTAAATGAATTAGTTCAGTATAATAATCATAAATTACTATATGATAGAGATAAGTTACAGAGGTAAAGGTCCAATCTAGTTTATACAACTAACAATGATAATCAATAAAGAGATAACACTATACGATGTGTACTGGTTGGGTCCTCACGACGCGACAGTCTGAATTTTTATTAATTTATTTAAAAGACATCGTTGAAACACTTTCGTTTTAATGCGTTTTTCTTTGAATGCGTGGGGTAGAATAATATACTGTTGGGGATTGCCATATAGTCTATTTTGTGTTTCTGATTTTATTTTATAATATTGTATTTCTTATTAAATACGTTTATTTTTTTTATAAAGGAGGTTTGATTCCACCCCCTTTCGTTTTTCTCACGTGCAATCAGAAAATTGAGAGTAAAAGTACCTTACCCACGTGTTTTGAACATAGGAGCACCTACAACTGTACAACTGGCACTGGGAGCTGTCTGTAATCCCCCCCCCCCCATCTGTCAAATTGATGTCGGAATATTAAAAATAAGTGGAATTTATGATGCCAAAGAAGGTTTACAAAGGTAAAATGCATGTGTTATGGATATCACCTTAACCATTGTCTAATTTTAAATTATTAAGCTAAGAAATTTTTGAAAAATATTTCAGGTCTTCTTCCAGTCTCAAAGTAAAAATTCAATTATTTCCAAAAAATTTGTGGACCAAAAGCAAGACGCTATTTTGAAAGGCTCCCTCACTAAATTTTTTCTTTTTCCTTCCGAGCTTACCGAAGGTAACGGAAGCTATGTGATCGTTCTGAAGAACGAAAAAAATTTAGGTCTCCAAAATTCCTAGACAGAAATCCGTTTCAGACATCAGGCATCATTTTCGGTTCCGTGTCTGTCTGTCGGTCTGTCGTTCAATTTTTGCGAACCAACATATCTTAAAAACTACAAGTCCAATTTTAATAAAATTTGGGTGGTAGGTCATAATTAGCCCATTGTTGGTCCCATATAAATTTCAACCTTCTGCGCCTATTTGTTGCTCTTCCACATGCGCACAAACATACATTTATTTACACCTATAGCTTTGGATAATTGGGGCAATCCTAATAGTAAGAATTTTGCCTGCCAATAGAGCACGCTATACAACTAGGCGGGGAACATATGGTGAACTCAGAATGAAATAAAATGATATTTTGTGTAGTAAAAAATACATATATAAGTTAGATAAAAGATAGCTTGCAACTGTATCACCTGTTGGTTGTAAGGCTTCAGATGGTGGCGGCTTGGCGTTTGGAGGCTAGAAGAGAAGAGGCGGTGAGGATGCCATGGCGATTTCGATGTTACCGGTCTTTAAAATTTATTTTTAAATAGAGCCAAAAAGGAAAAGACGCGATCGCGCTCAAAATTAAAGAAAATGGAATTAACTGCGGGAAAACATGATGTAATTAAAACGGATTAAGCCGGCCGGCTTAAGACGAGTCGAACGTCAGCTGCAGCTGGACGATGCGACGTCTCGCTTCAAGAGTTGGATCGAGAAGAAATTTTTCAACCGATGGCGCTGTGGCGTCGGTCGGAGTCAAGGTGGGGGTAATGCCATCTTGATGGGGTGAGCTCTAGTCGACCAATCAGAAGGCAGGGGAGGTTTTGCTGTCGTGATGAGGTTATAATACATAGATATATATATATAGAATAGATGAAGGTTATAATGTATATAATTACGTGTGTGTATATATATATATATATATATATATATATATATATATATATATATATATATATATATATATATATATATATATATAAAGAGAGAGATATGTTTAAGCAAAAAATAAAAAATAATGTTCTTAAATGCACTATACTCCCCGCCTTGAAGATCTGCAGGTCTTCAACAGAACCCAAAAGATAAGAGGAAAGCAAAAAACCTAGAATAAATCATAAGGGACTTACTAAAAGAAAACAACTTCTAAACGAAAAAGCACTCTCATTGTGCATTACAAAAGGCTAATGAAACCATAAAGGCAACCCATTGAGGGGGTATATAAAAGGAAACACTCCTAAGAGGTAAAAGAAAAATTCAATATTGAAAGAGTTAAAATCAAAAGAGAATTTCAAAATCAAAAGAAAAGTTCAAAACCAAAAGAAAATTTCAAAACTAAAAGAAAAATGCAAAACCAAAAAAGATTTCCAAATCCAAAAGAAAATTTCAAAACTAAAAGAAAAATGCAAAACCAAAAAAGATTTCCAAATCCAAAAGAAAATTTCAAAACCAAAAAAAATTGCAAAACCAAAAGAAAGTTTTCAAATCCAAAAGAAAAAGAAAGCTATGAAGCCAAGGACAAGGTTAATAAAAAAGTAAGGCCCTCAAAGGGGTGGTAATAAAAAAAAACCAAAAACAATAACAAAAACTAACATATTGGTAAAGGGGCGACCTTGCGAACAGGGCGTTTATATGTGCCGACCTGAGTGCGCACAGTTACTGCGCGAACGATGTTGTCCTTGCCCGGGTGCACTTCAACAATGCGTCCAAGAGGGTAGGAGAGGGGAGGCGAACCGTCTTCTTTTAGCCAAACGAGCTGTCCGACCTTTATATTTACTGCGGGATCAAACCATTTGGATTTAACCTGTAGAGTTTGGAGATACTCACTCTTCCAACGACGCCAGAACGATTGGCTGGTCTGAGAAACCAATTCCCATCGGGATAAACGGTTCATGGGAACTTCTTCAATATTTTCCTCAGGAAGGGTGGTTAAAAGGTCGCCTATCAGAAAATGACTGGGGGTGAGACATCTTAATTCATCGGGGGAGGATGATTCAGGACACAGCGGGCGGGAATTTACTATGGCTTCAACACGAGTGGTAATGGTGGAAAATTCCTCAAAGGTCAAGACTTGATGTCCTATGACTCGGAGCAAGTGATATTTTACATTCTTGATATTTGACTCGGCCAGGCCTGCCATGAATGGGGCATGGGGAACGTTAAACAAAAATTTAATGCGTTGAGCTTCAAAATAATTTTGGACTAAGGGGTTTTGATTAAAAGACTTCAGGAAGTCGCTAACGTCGGTAAGCTTGCGGGCACCTCCTTTAAAATTTGTAGCTTGATCACTGTAAATTGAAGCCGGGACACCTCTGCGTGCGGTGAAACGATGAAGAGCTGCTATGAAGCAATCGGCAGATAAACTAGTCAAGACCTCAATATGAACCGCTTTAACAGCAAAGCATACAAATAATGCAAAATAGGCTTTGTAAGTCCGGGAGTTGCGACGCAAACTTTCTTTTAGAGTGTATGGCCCTGCAAGATCGACTCCGCAATGCATAAAAGCGCGGCTAGGCTTAACTCTAGTGGGAGGCAAGTCACCCATGGGAGGAGAGACGGTCTCACCCTTGAAGCGGGCACATACTACACAACTACGTACAACTTGACGGATTATACTGCGGCAATTAATTATCCAAAATTTTTGATTAAGCAAGTTTTGAAGTGTCTTGGGTCCTACATGTAAATAATTGAAATGATACTGAAGGATTATTAATCTAGTAAGCGGACTATGGTTATAAAGAAGAATCGGATGCTTCCTTTCAAAAGACAACTTACTATTAATTAAACGACCACCAACTCTTATTAGACCAGCTGCATCTAAGAAAGGGGAAAGAGACAATACATAAGAAGGGCATGGCCGGTTGGATACTAAACATTTATGTTCTGAGGAAAAATTAATTTGTTGATCGGATCGAATGCAGAATTGAAACGAAAAATCGAGTTCTTTAGTAGAAAGGGGACCACTTAGACGGGATTTTGGATTGCGGATATTAAAGGCAAATCTAAGAATAAATGAAGTTACACGCTGAAGTTTGGAAAAGGTAGAATACTTGTACAACCAATAAGGAACGGTCTCAGGTGGTTGAGCCGTGCGGGTAGATAAAACTGAGGTATTGTCAATCTTGACTTCGGGTAAACTAGCAAGAGGCAAGCATTCTATTTTGTTTAAAGGCCAACTTTCAGGAGGTAGTAAGGCCCAGGAGGGGCCAGTGAACCAGGCGGGAAACGAGACGAGGGCCTCAGGAGAGATACCTCTTGAAGCAACGTCACTAATATTGTTTTCAGAGGATATGTGACACCACTGAGAGGGGTTGGTATGTTCCAGTATGGCGGTTACACGATTTGAAACAAATAATTTAAGTAGGTGAGGAGGTTTGTTAATTAATCCAGGATAGAACGATGGTCGAGTCAGAAAATAACAGGGTGGTATAGCAAGGAATCGGAAGATGGTTCATGAAGTTTTGAACTGAGTGTACTAACTGAGAAAGAAGCAAGGCGCCGGCTAATTCAAGACGAGGAATGGTGGGAGTCTTAGATGGAGCAACCTTAGTCTTAGCTTTTAACAAAAACATTTTAACCTGTTGATCCGTGTACTGGATTCTTAGATAGAGGGCTGCCGACGAACCCCGGCTCGAACCATCGCAGTACCCCATCAGGAAGCATGAACTAGGGGGTGAAGGAAACAAACAGCGGGGAATTCTGAGGCGGGAGAGACTCGGAAGTTCAGTGAGACAACGATGCCACTGAGCGGATAGAGAAGGGGGAAGAGGGTCATCCCAGCCCACTCCTGACAACCATACATCTTTTAACAAACATTTTAGCAGAAATATTGTAGGGGCGGTGAATCCGAGGGGGTCATAAATTTTGGCAATGGCGCTAAGGACACGTCGTTTAGTATAAACAGAACCTACCGGAGGGGGATCTAAAGTGAAAAAGAACTCATCTGACTTAGGGTCCCATCCTAACCCTAAAACCTTAATATTATTATCATCAGAATTGCGGACTACGAGAGAACCTGAAGTATCGGAACCTATTAGAGAGGAAATAAAATCAGGAGAATTGCTAAGCTATTTGTTTAAGGTAAACTTACCAGCTGACAAGAGACTACACAACTGATGTTTAATTTTTAATAATTCTTCGAGAGAATCAGCTCCAACCAGGTAGTCGTCTACTACAGAATTATTCAAAATGACGTCACAAGCAAGAGGAAACTTGTCACCCTCGTCTTGGGCTAGTTGGCGAAGTACTCTATGAGCCAGGAAAGAAGAGGGGGATAAACCATAAGTAACGGTGCGGAGCTCGAATTCCTCAAGAGGGTCCTCAGGGTTTTCTCGAAAGAAAATATGCATAAACAGACAATGAGGGTCAGCAACAAGGGTTTGTCGGTACATTTTTGATATGTCACAACAAAAAACAAATTTGTGGATACGGAAAGGCAATAAAACATCAGCTACGTCGTTTTGCAACTTGGCACCAGGCAATAGAAAATCATTTAAAGATTTTTGAGACTTCTTGGCGGAGGCATCGAAAACAACTCTGGTCGGTGTCGTAGGGGATTTAGGGTTGAATACACAAAAATACGGAATGAAATATTTACCAGGGCGGGTGGCTTTTATCATATGTCCTAAGTGCGAATACTCCTTCATGAACTTAACGCAGTCCTCCTTAAGAGTAGCATTCTTTCGAAATCTCGCCTCAAGCGAATGAAACCTTTGCAAGGCAACCTCTTTAGATTCAGGGAAGTTTAAGTCATTAATATTACAGGAGAAAGGCATCTCTACTATATACCGACCATCTGGCAGGCGACGGTGAGTTGACAAAAAATGGCTTTCACAAAAATCATCAGAGGGATTGGTAACAGGTAAGGATGAAACATTTTCAACGGCCCAGAATTGTTCTACACTTTTATGAAGGTCCTCATCGGACTTAGAAGACTGATTAGAATTTTGATATGTTAACAAAGAAGAGATATTAGAGCGGGGGATATGGTTTGAGTCCTGAGGCAGGGCACCTATCACTACATGCCCGAACACTGTAGAGATCACACCTATCTCTGAACAGTGCGGGGGAACAGCATTGACAGACAGAATCCTAGGGAGGACATCACAACCTAACAACATGTCTACTTCTTGAGATTTATAAAATTCCGGGTCAGCCAATTGCAGGCCGGTAGCAAACTTTCTGGCAGAAGCGGGTAAATCAATTTGCGGAGTTTTAGGCAGAATAGAATCGATTACCAAGGCTTGAACATGAATGCGTGGGTGGTTCAAATTAGAGGGTTTAATAGTGCAATCTACAATACCAGAGCTAGTGCCTACAAAATTACTAGATAAACTTGAAAGTGTCTGAGCACATGTTTTAACGGAAAGACTAAGTTTTTCAACAAGATTTTGAGTTATAAATGAAGCGGTGGAAGCACAATCAACTAATAAACGCAAACTTATATATTGGCCGGCACTATTTAGAATTAAGGCACGAGCAGTACCTAACAACACGGTATGGTTAGACTTAGCGATAGCGGGACATGTAGCAAGAGTAGTTGCAGGGTTTCCTAATGAAGACGGTGTAGACCCTGCGGATTGCGAAGGGTCAGACGCAGTACTAGAACCGGGTTTACTATCAGGCGGTGAGCTTGCGGGTTTAACAGATGAAATAATATGAAGGAGGCGGTGATGACGAGCTGAGCAATGACAAGAGCGTTCAGACTTACAATATTTAACTGAATGGCTACCCATACAGTTGTAACATAATCTATTTTGTTTAACAAGGTTACGACGGTCCTGGACAGGCATTGATAGAAACTGAGGGCAATGATAAGCTGATGAGAACTCTTGCACTGAACGCATTGAATACGGGCGGCAGAAACAGGTGAGGTTGCGGAACTGGACTGTACATTGGGTTTTTGATCGGCGGAATCTAATTGAGTAGACAAAACAGTTCTAGTGCGACTATTGCTAGGTTTAAAATTTGTCTTACGGGTTGGAGGAGATTCTTTGTTATAGGGTACAATGGAGCTAGCACAAGGAGCGGTGAGTTCTAGGAGTCGACACTGGGTTTTTATGAATTTAATTAAAGTGTCAAGGGATGGAATAGATTCCGTACCATGCTCCGACTCAAATTCTTTACGGGTTATCGGGTCTAATTGGCGGAGGGCAAGACTAAAAAACAAAAAATCGGAAAGGTCAGGTATGTTCATGCTTTTCAAGGCGTGGATGTTACTTGTAACTCTGGTGACAAAATTTTGTAGATGATCTAGATTGGGTTTAGCGGGTATCGAATGAGTTTTAATAAGTTCATCAACGTAACTAGTGGCCAACATGCGTTCACAATCAAATCTTTCTAACAATTGATTCCATGCAGGAAGAAAATTTGCATCGGAAAGGGTAAAATCTTTGATAATGTCGCTAGCCTGACCCGAAAGGGTAGTTTTAAGGTAATGCAACTTCTCCACGCCTGCAAGCCTCGGGTTATTTGATATGATGCTCGAAAAGAGGTCTCTATACCGGGGCCAGTCGGTAATTTTTCCGGAAAACTTTTGGATCTCTAAAGAGGGTAAATTATTAAAAAGTCAAGGGGGATACCAATGAGGCTCGTGGTTGGTTTTAGAACCACTGGTGTTATTAACATTAGTTAAATTATCCTGGGCCTGTATTTTGTCCAAGGCAACCATTATGGCACCATTAATTGCATCATATGAACTTAAGGCCTCATAGCAAGGTACATATTCCGGGTCTAATTCCGACTCTAAGACATTAATTTCGTCGATAAGAGATTCGAAAACTGAACGCTCTAACGAGCGAGCCCCGCTTACAAACTGGGCTTTTACCTTTTCATCATTAATATGGGGATAAAATCGTAAAGGGTTTGAAGACGTCTAAAAAGACTCCCTTTTTTTGCGTTAAGTCTTTTGAGTTTTTTGTCTGTCTTTTCCATAGCTTAAGCTAAGCCTTGGAAAGATCACAAACGCGGGAAAACAGTGATAAAAGAAGAAGAAGAATAAAACAAAATGATATGAAAGTGGAAGCAAAGATAAGGCCGGCGGTAGAAACACGTAAGTACATGAACTACGAGAATAATTACGCGGGGAACAAAACAAACAATAAAAAAAATATAAAGGATTATTTATAACTACGATACATAAGCTTATGCGATTAACTACAGGTGTGAAAAAAAACCGGATGGTGTAAAAAATACGAAAGGGGAATAGCCAACCATGTGGGTAACCTAGCAACAAAAGGGAAGCCAAGACACTTTGGACTCTCGACTCTAACCAAAAACGAAAGAAATTACGTAAAACTTGAACTAAATTTTTGCGGGGAAAAACCAAAATTAAACAGAAAACAGTTTTAATGCAATATCTCAGCTCAAAGGACCATTTTATTGATAATTGGGGCAATCCTAATAGTAAGAATTTTGCCTGCCAATAGAGCACGCTATACAACTAGGCGGGGAACATATGGTGAACTCAGAATGAAATAAAATGATATTTTGTGTAGTAAAAAATACATATATAAGTTAGATAAAAGATAGCTTGCAACTGTATCACCTGTTGGTTGTAAGGCTTCAGATGGTGGCGGCTTGGCGTTTGGAGGCTAGAAGAGAAGAGGCGGTGAGGATGCCATGGCGATTTCGATGTTACCGGTCTTTAAAATTTATTTTTAAATAGAGCCAAAAAGGAAAAGACGCGATCGCGCTCAAAATTAAAGAAAATGGAATTAACTGCGGGAAAACATGATGTAATTAAAACGGATTAAGCCGGCCGGCTTAAGACGAGTCGAACGTCAGCTGCAGCTGGACGATGCGACGTCTCGCTTCAAGAGTTGGGTCGAGAAGAAATTTTTCAACCGATGGCGCTGTGGCGTCGGTCGGAGTCAAGGTCGGGTAACGCCATCTTGATGGGGTGAGCTCTAGTCGACCAATCAGAAGGCAGGGGAGGTTTTGTTGTCGTGATGAGGTTATAATGTATATAATTACGTGTATATATATATATATATATATATATATATATATATATATATATATATATATATATATATATATATATATATATATATATATATATATATATATATATATATATATATATATATATATAAAGAGAGAGATATGTTTAAGCAAAAAATAAAAAATAATGTTCTTAAATTCACCAAGCTTCAAAAGTTCTTATTCGATTTGAATGAAACTTTTATCATTTATCGAAAGTTACCCGCAGATAGCCACAGATTAATATGAACCGTCTGCGCTCTTTGACTTTTGATAAATTGATTTAATTCGTGTAAAAACTCAAAACAATTTTGACAGATTAAAAAAAAACGGGGGAAACAATTAAACCAATTAGACAATAATGGCTTGTAAAAGCATGAAATCAATAAAGTACGTGGATAGGATGCGAGGAAGCTATTTGCCACACCAATTGGCAGTCTATTTTTTACTTATTATCATGAAGTGTTATTGTGGCATTAAAAGTTTTTAAATAAAGCAGTATGAGAAATGTGTGGGTTTATTTTGACATTCCCCTTTTCTTCTCAAAATGAAAGTGATGACTTCAAAAATTGCAATGTAATCGATAATGATTATTTTGTGAACACCTTTGGTCTGAACAACCTTGTAACAATTTTTTTTTGAATGTGTAATGGTTTTCCGACACTCAGACGGTTAAGAGTAGGTTATAAATAAAATTTAGCGCCAGGTCATTTTTCTTTAGAAGGCTTACTTACATAAGATAAATATAAAGTATACGGTCACCGGGGTTTATAAATGACCAAACCGGGCCTCTGCAGATGATAAGAGAAAAGGAGTGAAACAGAAGGATAAATAAAAATAAAAATAATTGTAATTAAAAATAAAAAATTAAGTATATGTTTAAATGAAAGATAATATATGAGTAGATTAAGTATATCAAAGATATAAAATAAGAAAAAAGGTATAGTATCTGAATGTGAACATAGCTCCTATCTTGTACTGCAGCTGCTTTGGTGCACAGGACACCAATAACCTCGTCTCTCTTCTCGCCTAGACCTCAACGTCCGACCAGGGACTTCGGAACACCCGTATCTATGGGCAAGAGGAGACACCAAGAAATAAGAAGACAGTAAAGAAACCAAAGAATAACGAAAGGAAAAAAAAACATTATGAGAGATGAATAGGACTTACCAGGTTAATTCAAAATGTAGTGAATTAAAAGAAAAAAAGGAAAGAAAATATTAGAAACGTCCCGACTTGGGGGGCTCCTCAACTAACAGCACCCGTCTCCACCGGAACTACGTAAAACCCCAAAGTGAGGGAAAATTTCAAGTAAATCCTCTACTGAGAAAAACTTCTTTTTAATAAAGAAAATTCACGAGAACAGCAAAATGGTGTCTCGCTGACGTCGTCCCGTTGTCCAAGGGAGTGTAGTCACTGGTATTGATAGGGAAAATTATAGATAGCTGAGATTATCTGTAGCTAAGATTATCGAAATCGATGTGAGAAGAATTTGAAATTAAATAATTACAAGATAAAAAGAACTTTTTATATACTACGTTTTTAAATTTTCTGTTGACTAAATGAAAAATCATAAATTTGAACCCGTCAAAATGAAGATCGTAAATATGGGTCATGCGAAAACAAATAAAAGAAACTTGCGGATTTTTTCCGGACTAACTTTCCATACAGCAAAATTTGCTGAAATATGGCTAAAAGTATTAAAATAACGCATTGTCATCGTGTTCTGAGCTATTCTAAAAGTTTCAAATGTCTAGCGACTCGGGATGTTAGTTAAAAATCGATTTAAAGATTTGTACTGGACAAACAAACAAGAAAGCAAGCTAATAAAAACGTAGTAAAAAGTGGACCAATCAACAATTGTATAAAAATATATTTCTGTTACAAATGCAATGGTGTTACATTTATTAAATACAACTAAGGGTTTGCGTTTAGCAGTGTGCTTTTAACATAAATGGTTTTTAGAGCTTTAACTTTTAAATGATATTCCCCCTTTCTGCCTTGTACTATTATTTAATGATACCTTTTAACTGGTCAAACGCTTGTTTTGCCGACTGGGAAAACGTCCAAAGTTTGTTTTTATCCAGCAATCTATGAAGAGGTTCTGTGATGGTTGTATTCGCCGGTTTTTATCCGCCATTTAAGCATGGTAAAAGTTAATGAACCCTAAAAATCTCTGTAGCTTTGATTCATAGCGGGGGTAAGGTGCTTCTTATATGGCTTTAATCTTGTCTTCCGTAGGCTGAATTCCTTCTGATGATACTATGAAACCTAGAAATTCCACTTCTTTTTGAAACAGCTCGCAATCTAAAACCCTCTTCTTATAATCTGGATCTGGATAACACTTCATACAATTTATCTTTATGATTTTCTTTAGACCCAGAAATAATAATAACGTTGTCTAAGAAAACAGCAACTCCAGGAATGCCTTGAAGTCTTCTTTCCATATCTTTCTAAAATTCACGGGGCGCCGAGGCCAGACCAAATGGTAATCTTTTTACTAAAATTAAACCATTGTGAGTATTGTCTGCCAAAATTTCTTCTTTATCAGAGCATAATTGGCGATATGCGTTCTTTTAGTCAAGGTAATCTTGCAATATTTGGAGGCTTGGAATTCAATGATAGAAATTGCTACTGAAAGTAATACCACAGTAAGGCCCCAACCCTCAAACATGGGAGCCTCGAATTTAGTTTTAGAATAGAAATTTTGGATCCAAACATACACTTGGTTTGCCACAGCAATTGAGTTGGTAAGAAATCACCAGAAATATACAGATTGGTCGTGTCACAGATTGGTTGTGAAGCAGCTAAATTATATGATACTTATTCGTTATTAGATGCAGATAGGCTAGACGTTCCAAATATAAAGAAAGAATACGAGAAACGTTTCATTCCAAAAGTAAACGTCCGTTATCAAAGATATACCAAAAAATATGGGAATAAAAATTTTAATGAAGTCAATACTGATCAATCCAATCACACTGAGGCAAAAAGTGATGATGATAACTTTTATGTATATGCTGTACACTGTCATGAAGATAAACCTGACTGGTTTAAAATCGTTACTGCCAATCATGTTTTAGTTCAAATAAAACTTGATTCCGGAGCTCAGTGCTATGTTTTGCTATATAAAATGGTTAAAAATTAAACATACCTCTACAGTCATCTAGTATCTCAAATTTAATTACGTAAACGAATGATAAAGCTGCGGTAAAGGCTGAAATTATCGCCTCTTGTATAGTTACAAACAAGATTAAAGATTTAAAATTTATTATTGCTAAAGATAATTTTAGCTCTTATTATAGGAAAAGATTAATGCGTTCTTCTTGGCTTAAATTAATCTAACGGATAGATTTAATTGATAGCGCAATGAGACTGATCCAAATGAGGTTGACGTGCTCATACCAAGTCACTTCTTAACCGGTTCTGCACAAGTTGCTCTACCTGAACAGGTCATCGAGGACTTCATCGACATCTCAGTCGCTGGTCGCTGGCAATTTAAGCCAGTCAACAATTTAAGCAACTTTGTTCTCGCGATCATCTCCACACCTTGCAACACCGTGGTGGTTCAAGTTTAAGTCCAATCTCAAAACAATTATGTGATTTAGTTCTTCCCGTTGAAAAAAACCAGCCTATGCAATGGCGCATGGGTAAAGTTGAAGATGTGCACCCAGGTAGCGATCATGTTGTTAAAGTTGTTACTGTCAGAACCACTCAAGAGACTTATCGTCGCCCTGTGATGAAGTTATGCCCTCTTCCTCTTAATACCTTTCTTACTTACTTTCCTTTCCTTCCCTTATCCTATTTCTCATTTACTCTTCATTCCAATAAATTATTATTTTATTCTCATTCTTCTCTTTTTTATCGACTGTTTTTTGCTAGTAAATCTTAAACCGATTTCGGTGGGGGGGGGGGGGGGGAGCAGTTAACGATACTCGCCATACGATCTGTTGAGAGGCTTACGAACTACATAACCCTCACCCAGTGCTGCCCTCTACACGCCACTGATGAAGAGGTTATCGCCTTAGTCGCCCGCAGCCTCGGAACTCACTGACTGTCGCCTGCACCGTAACCATTTCGAGTACTACATGGTTGGGTAGCGAGTGAAGACATCTGGAAAATAAAAATAAATTCTATATGAAGGCTAACACATATGTATATAATATTCTATGTCTGAATATTGACATGTCTGTGTAATTGAATTATTGCTTTAAATTTAAATAAAATGTTAAGCTATCTAACTGATAAATTCTTAAGTAAATTTTACAAGTTTGATGAGAGGAAAAATTAACTACTGTTATCCATGGGTTATTGTTTGTTTTGCATCTATACACGGACCCCATGAACTTCAACTTCCCAAGGAGCATTTCCCAATATACTGAGCATCCCTAATAAATACCCATTAAGACATCGGCTATACTTACAAGACAAGAAGGAACGAGGTAAGACCTTACTCCACTACAACCTTAGCAAAGTTTAATTAAACTTCCCTTAATCATGTGGACAAAGCTCAAGTTGTATTGGCACATGGTAACATAGAACTGATTGAAAGGATTTTACGGATTAAACCTGTAATAAATATTGCTGCTTTAGAAGGGTTTCAGTATCATTTCCCTAGCAGTATAGATAATTGTATCTTTCACACCGTCCATAACCCTACACACTAGTTGTACACAGGGTACAGCAAAGAGCCTTGCCACATAGTTCTACAATAACCCCAGAGCCATTTGATTTATTACCAAGAGCTCTGACGTTATTATGCACGAGCCTGTGGACGCCATTACGAGCTTTCGGATATCCTGCACGAGTTAGGATCTACGGAAGATATTTCTCAAGAAGTTATGTCTCCAAATCAAACTATACAGAAATCCAAGTCTACATCAGACCCTCCACAAGCCCAGAAGTCTAAGGGTGACTGTATACAGAGTTTAATTCATGAAATAAATTCAATGGACCAAGGGATTAAGGCGACTGAAGATTGTTTACAACTCTTAACAGAGGAACTAGAATCCAACGACGAAAAACTCAAAGAAATGGAACGTTGTATACAAAAGCTAATACAGAAGATAGTGTGTAGGGATATGATCGTTAAAAATTCAGAGTCTACTAACGATGTTTTACAAGACGTAGAAAATACATAGTTGAGACTACCGGACTCGGTCGATTTTTTAAATTTAAATTTTTTTATAATGTAATTAGAGGAATAAATGTATTAAATTTTAGTTTATTTTTTTATATTTTAATTAGGGGAATAATTTTATTTAATTTATTTTTTATATTCTTTAATTACGGGAATATTTGTAAATAATTTGTATTTGATATTACAAAGGTCATATGAATATAACAAATTATAGTTAAATGAGAGTTGATAATATAATAATTAAGTCAACACGGTTAACACATAGAGAGCTACATACAAGAACGCGCGGTAAAAAGCAAAATGGCTCTTCCCTAAAGGCTGCGGCCACACCGAAGCTACCTCGCTTGGAGCCTAGTGGCTTGGCGAGTCGCCAGGCCACTAGGCGCCTGGATTGATAGCGGCCACACCGGAGCTACCTCGCTTGGAGCCTAGTGGCTTGGTGAGTCGCCAGGCGTGTAATCCATGTGAACCAACCTTCTAGAACATACGAGACCGGCCACACCGCGCGCTTGGTTACTAGGCGAGTCACCTAGCGAGTCGCTAGACGAACAGTCCATTCTGTTCTACATGGCGACTCACCAAGCCGCTAGGCTCCAAGCGAGGTAGCTCCGGTGTGGCCGTAGCCTAAAACCAATAGAGGGAGAGAGCGTGCAGGAAAACAGATTGCCAGTAAGTAAAACTGAACATTAATACCCTCTCCCAATTCTACAAATCATACAATAAGAAATTCAAAGTTGAAAAATTTACTAGGTTCAACTTCTCACAAATATAAACAAGCCTATTTAACTTCAAGTTCTTACTAAGGATTCACATACAGATGAGTCTGAGCTGAAAACTTTCAAAGCAGATGATGTTAAGGCCAGATCTATTTTGATTGGCTGTATGTCCGAAAAAATATTCATTTTAATTAAAGATAAAACTTCGGCCAAAGAAATTGTGAACACTCTTTCAAAAGCATATGAGAAAAACCATATGAAAAGTATTTTGAAGCACAGAGAGTATGGAGAAAGATGGAATATAAATTTGAAAAACCACTTAAGAATTTGAATCTATAGCAGCTGAATGAAGAATGGCTGGTGGTAAGGTGAAACAGCAGTTAATAAGGGTAATATCTCGTGTCTATCTCAACTCGATGACACTGTGCAGATTAATGATGTCTTCGTTTGTAACAATCTCTCATTTAATCTCTTATCAGTGCGGAAATTGGAAGAAAAAGGTTGTAAAATTATTTTTGAAGAATAGTTTAAAAATAATTTTCAGAAATAAAATTCTGAAAGGTCAAGTATTCGGACGTTTATAAATTCTCTCCGGTTCCGAGTGGACCAACTCAATCAAGCTAAATACTAACTATGCTCCTTTACGGGGTGTGCCAGGTCACAGTAAAAGAGATGTTGGGAACCTCTGCCGTAAATGCGGAAGAGAGCCTGAAACTCCAGCACATATGCTCGGACACTGTCCTAACAACATGCTCCTTGTAACACGCCGACATCACAAAGTAAAGCACAAACTTATCGAGCTACTCACGGAGAAGGATTTTACCTGCTACGAGAAGGTTCACTGCATAGACGATGACGGCTCTTCGAGATTCTGTGACATCGTGGCCTTCCCGAAAAATCCAAAAATAGCCTTGATAATAACTATTAGATACGAAACTAACGACACATCCCAAGGCAAGAAAGTCCATAAGGAAAAGGAATGCATCTATAAAAAGTGCATCACATTCCTTAAAGAAAAATACCACGAGAACCACGGTGCCAGAGAATACGAAGTCAGAGGGTTATGGTTCGGCTCTAGAGGATCCATACCGAGTTTAACATCTTTATTCTTTGACGAGGTCGGTATCGACAGAATATATTTGACAACCCTGTCAGAGTCGATTATTTTAGACTCCCTGGGAATTATTAACTATCATATCTACTAAATATATTACTTACTTTAATTTTATCTTATTTTATTTTATATCTATTTGTTTTGACAGTGTGACCCTTATTTGTTTAATGGTAACTTAATTGTTAATTTATTATTATTGTTTTGACTATGTTATTTAACATGTTATTAATTGTACATAAATATTATTTTTATTATTTAAATAATGTCTCACGATAGATCAGTACGCTGTGTGTTTAGCAACCCATTCTATTTGGGCAGCATCACTGTTATTTATGTAAATAAAGTGTTTCTCTCTCTCTATTAAGCTAAAATTATTATTAGAAAATGACAATGTATCAACTTTGAATCTATAGCAGCTGAATTAAGGATGGCTGGTGGTAAGGTGAAACTAATAACGCAGTTAATAAGGGTCACGTGTCTATCTGACCTCGATGACACAGTGTAGATCAATGATGTCTTCGTTTGTAACAATCTCAAATTTAATCTCTTATCAGTGCGGAAATTGGAAGAATTTTTATTTTTTTGAAAAATCTACTTTAAAAATAATTTTCAGAAATAAAATTCTGAAAGGAAAAGTATTCGGACGTCTATATAGGATGAGCATTAAGTCTTGCCCTGGTTATAAATATGTATATTATTAAGCTAAAATTATTGGAAAATAACAATGTTTCAACTTTTAAAATTAATTGATGCATCGCAGAAAGGGGAATTCTTTTAAATATCAGGTTACTATGTGTGACATATGTGCATTGTGCATTAAAGGAAAACAGACCTAGGGAAGCTTGGTTTAATAATACCCCAGAAGAAAGAAAACCTAGACTTTTCCTCTGTTGGCATATATTTTATATTTACAAATCCTTTACTAACTATGTCTATATTGTACTGAACCTTAATGTCAATGTGCTTGGATCGTTTGTTATTTTCAAAATTTCTACACACATATTCAAAAAACAACGCACTATTTCTTAAGTGGTTATGACGAGACTATTCGGGGTTACTATGTTATGTTTCGGTGATCTTTGTAACTTGTTTTTGTATACATTTTTGATTAAAAACCTTTGTTCCAAAATTGTGTGTTAGTCTGTTAGAACATTTTATTCGCGACGAGGATGGGATTTTGAAATGAACAAAGATATACCAATCATTACGGATCATAGTGAAGTTATAGGGAAATCTAACTACGGTTGAGTTTCCGAGTTTGTGGTGCTAGGAAGTCATTGGGAGATTTATTAAGAACAGTTGAAGCTGTATTTCAGCGCTAAAAATGTTGACGATGTTAGCAAGCAAAGGGATATTTTTCTTGCGTCTTAAGGGTTATATGCTATTAGTAATAAAAATATAGTAAGGCCTAAACAACCTAAAGAAGTGTCATTGGAAGACATAATAACTAAAGTTAATGGTCACCTTAAGGCTATTTTAACTTTTAGGGCCGCATACAGGGTAATGAATGAGTCTGTTTCAGAGTTGATGAACGGATTAAGGGCTCTCACTAAAACTCTGAGTTCAGTAATGCCGTTCGTTTAAATGAGGAGCTATACTTATTCAGTTTATTGTTGGGATTAGAGATGGATGCTATGTACAAAAGAATTCTTGAAGAGCCCAAATTAACAATAGAAAAAGCTTTTGATATTGCTGTAGCTATGGAGTCAGCAATCAAAGATCTAGACCTGGTTCGTTCTACAGCAACCCTGCTGTAGAACGAACCAGTGTCTTCTAGACTTACACCTAATTCACCTGTAAAGCCTGGTTAACACGATGACAATTGAAAGAAGCCAGTTGACTGGCATGAAATTACTGGCTTCGTGTAAACGTTTTAGGCCAATTGGCTTGCCAATTGTCCCGTCAATTGGACTGGCCAGCTATTGTCTCCAGGAGTAGGTTGAGGACAATCAACTGGGCCCAGCTACGAGATCCGAGAGGTGGGGGTGCTCCCCCCTCTCGGATTGGCATCATGTGAACGATATAGGACAGTTGCGTCGTGCCAATCAAAGAGAAAGTTTCTTACATTGTGATTCTCTTTCCTTTTAATTATCATTTTTCTCTAAAATTAATTCTGTGTTTTTTCGTAGCTTTTTTTTAATTTAATCTGTGGGAATGGCTCCAAAGTGGAACGAAGAAACAAATTTAAAATTTGTTGAACTATACGTTGAACATAGATGTCTGTGGGATATGCACGACGATCTATCTAAAGATAAAAACTCCCGCCAAACGGCACTCTTGGATATAGCCGATAAAATGAATATTGAAGGTTTTAGTGTCGATGAGGTAAAGGCTAAAATTAAGGCCTTTCGAGGCACTTTTAATATTGAACATTCAAAACAACAAAAAAGTGCAAAATCTGGTTGCGGATCGTTAATTGTTACGTTGTTCAAATACGTTATGTTTCTTTAAACCAGTTAGTTTTGAATTTAGTAACAGTTCATCAAAACTTTCCGGGGTCATCCTTAAACACGCTCTATACTCTAATGGATCCTCCTCTCGAAGTTCTCTTATTAATTGAGATGACGCGCCGTGACTATCTCTTTTTAAAAGCCATTTCCTAGTCCACTCCCGCTTCTTTTCTACCTCGTCCATTAGAACTTTACACGACTCAACAATGAATTCCCGACAAAGATCATTCCGAATTAAATACAACTCTTCATAGGACATAGTAGAAGGTGCGTACTCGTCCATTTCTCGACCTCTACTGCCGGGCCAATTCAAAACCACGTGTAAACGGTATTTTTTTCAACTGGACTGACCAGCGATTGTCCCCCAATCCGTGAGGCCAATTGGCCTCGCCAATCGGCATCGTGTAAACCAGGCTTAAGTACTGTTAAGGATGCTCAGAGTAATATCAGTAAATTATCTGATAAAGGTGCTTATTTAAAAATTATCGCATGGGGTGTTTCCGTTGTAGTCGTTGGCAAAGAAAGCCTGAAATGCTATATAAAGCAGATACTGGTGCAAGGGTGTTTAATTCAAGTATTTCAAAAGTATTTAGTTACAGAGTAATAGAAGTCATTTAAGTTGCTAATGGAAATAAGCTAATATAGGTTTGGGTCAGTTTGCAGTGCAAGAAACCCTTAAAGGTGATAAGATGGTAAAAAAAGTTATTTGTCGTAGAGGGTTTGGGGTGTCTTTTGTTGGGAAGGTATTGGTTAGATGTGCTGGACCCGAAGTGGAGAGAAGGCTTAGCGAAAAATAATTTTGTTCCAGTTGGTGAGCTGGATTTTAGGCAACCGGTAAAATTGACCCTAAATTATCCAGCCGCGGAAGGTGCTAGTGGGCTTTGAATTAATTAGACTTTAAATAAATAGGTTTTATATATAAATACTATTATAGATAGAGAATATAATGAAAGAGCGGAGATTATTAATAAATTGGTAGTGCGTGAAGTCTCACGTAAAAAGGGTTTCGTTGGTGTTGTAAACATGAAATTAGTAGGGGGGGTGCAAAATTTGGATGTTTTTGACAAAATGGCGCCGAAAATTGAACACTTTCCCTTAGTGGTATATATTTTTGTAATCTACTCTTCAATACCTTTCATTTGATACCCCACTCAAATTTAAAAAAAATATTTTTTTCGCCTGACGTGAGTTATCCGCTATTTGGGATTTGAACAGCTGATAATTTTGAGTTCGCTATATTTTTCCTGTGTGCGCGTCAAATCAGTCTTTAATATTGGCAAGTTTCACGTTTCTATCTCTTTTTATTCAAAAGTTATTGGAGCCGTACAGAGTGACAGACAGACAGACGCATGAACGAAACTAAGGGTTTCTTTTTTTGGTTTTACCAACGAAACCCTAAAAAGGGTATTTACGCGTACCTGGGTTCGTGGAGTCGAGATCTTTTCCGGACGTCCGTTAATAATAATAATAAGTTGTGTTTAAATTATAATTTCACTGTTATAAAGATAAAGTAACATAATTTGCGGAGAGCGGCGGAAACGAATAAAAATAAAATATATACTAAAAAGCGGAATAAATAACGTAGCGTTATGGCGGTTTTACGAGAGCGGTGAGGTGATACTGACTAGGTTTTTTGCGATACTGGCAAGAACATCAGACCTAGCTCTACTCGCAGCAGATTCTCAAACTCCAGGCTGAAAAAAAGCTAACACACTTTTTAACATCTGCGTAATTTCACTATACTTAATTAGTGAAATAAGTAATATGTAAAAAATAGATATATTTTAGATAAGTAACAAAATAAAAATCCAACACCAGTAAGTAATGTATGTCAGGAAATGCAACCTGTCCAATCAGTGGAACATTTGAATAAGCTGACACAGAAAGTTGAAACTGATTTTAAAATGGTGTTCACAGGTGGAACTAAAATTTCAATTCAGGGATTCAAATCCCACATTGTAATGAAAGAAGATTCAGTGCCAGTTTTCCATAAACCATTTCCATTTCTATTAAAGCCAGCAGTAGAAGAGGAGTTGAAGTGAATGGGCTTCGCCTGTCGTAGTAGTACCGAAGACAGATGGGAAGTCAATAAGAATTTGCTGTGATTACAAAACTACAATCAGTCGGAGAGTTAAAATTGATCATTACCTGCTACCATGACTTGATGACATATTTGGATCTTTGAAAGGTAGTAAATATTATTTAGTCATAGCTGTGACAAAAGCTTTTATATGCAACTTTGTGTAGATGAAGGCTCACAGGAAGTTTTAACACCTATTTAGAGTTGTTTAAAGTAAAAAAAGCTTTTTATAAAAAAAGATACGAGGCCTTTTTTTTATTAGAAAAAGAGAGGGTAGGGCTACTTGAAAATTAGTGTTGCCTATTGCGTCTTTTCTGATACTCCGAGGGGGCCGTCGATTCAAGAAGTACCCACTCAATCTACTGATTCAATGAATCAAGCGAGAAGTAATCAATTGATGAAAGCTGAACGAAAAATAACATGGAAGTACTTGCGTCCAAGTACTTTTTGGGTTTCGTAGGTGATTAAGCATACGCGTTATATAATACTTCTTGCATACGAGTCTGCAAGACAGTGAGACATTTTTATGTCTTCGCTCTGCGTAAGCTACGAACATGAAATGTCGCCAGGTTCCCTTATAGTAAGTGCTAGTTTAAATTTTTTATCGCATGTTCAGTGTTTTTACTAAATGAGAATTATAAACATTACCTATTATTATTATTAAAAACCCTTTTCTTTTAATGGTCTTAATAAATATTATTATCATAACATGATCCACCGGTGGTCAAATTAACCATTTCTTACCAATTAATTTGAATTAATAAATTTATATGTTAGGATTGTCTACCAGTTAAGTCATCGCTGTGATATATTTGGGTAGAAAATTGTAAAATCTAGAACATAATCTGAGTATTTTTTTAATTGAAGGCGGTTGGTTTGATTTTTGCAACATAAATATTTTTTTTAAACTAAATATGTAAATAATAAAGAATATATTATGTAGGGTATTAATTTTATTATTTATCATATTCATAAACTTTATATTAATAATTGGCAATATGAAATAAGTATTAATAATCTGTAGTGCATAAAATGGAATATGCTTTAAAATATCTAATTATTATTAATTTAGTAAATGATAATATAATGATTATTTAAGATACGTCTTTATGTTGGTTCATAATAATTAAAGAGGGCTAGATAGTAAAGACAATGCAATTTACAAATTATTTTTCCACGTAATAAGCATTCTTTTAACCTATTATCGAGTTAAACGAAATATGTATGTACAAGTAAAGGGAAGAGTAATGGGGGTTAAAAGAGTGCGTGTTTAAAGTTGTAGAGGAGCACGTGTAGTGGTAGAGGTAGACTGTAGAGCGGACCCGATTATTCCCGAGTGAGATACGACTTTCATCGGCCCTACCAAGCACGGTAGGGGCAGAGACTTGATTGCACACCTCATATATCCTCCTAACTCCCTGTTACACTTGTAACGCTTTTTGGCGTAGATTTTTAATAACGCTTTTCCAGTTTATGTGCCACTGCCGAGACATGAAAATTTAAAAAAAATATCGTTTAGAGTGTCGAGTGCTCCAGCTATTTTCTAATGGCAATAGAGCATCTTTTGTATGGTTGTAAAAAGACAATCACTTACCTAGATTATATAATAGTGCATGTGAATGTTCAACAACTTAGTTGATGTGATGAAGAGATTGCTTACATTCGGTCAAATGTACTTAAACCCTTGTATGAGTTTACTGAGAAAGGAAGAAAATTTACGTGGGGGAAAAAAATAGAGATGCATTTCAAGAGTCTAAGAAGATGGTTTGTACTTAAAATGATCCCAGAAAGCCTATTATAGTGCATACAGATGCAAGTCCTGTAGGAATAGCAGCAATATCAAGTCACGTTATTAACGAAGAGGAGCGTCCTGTTAAATTTGCTTCTTATATGCTCTCACAGTCAGAGAGGTGGCTGGAATATATGCGGTACGTAAGTTTCACCGTAATTTATATGGAATTCAATTTTAAATGTTTACTGACAATCAACCAATAAAATTTATATTTGATGAATCTAAGCAGGTTCCTGCTGTTGCAAGAGCCAGAATACATAGGAAGGCTTGGATTTTATCGTCTTATATTAAAACGATTAGATACCCTAAGGGCAAGAATAATCAAAATGTTGATGCACTAAGCCGCTTACCAGTAGAAGATCAAATTAATGTAGATTCAGGGCTAAAGTGAATTGTACGGTTCCATCGAATTTTGTACTTCGATTCGGACCTCTACCTGGTCTATATGTAGCAGGGTTGTTTTTCTTCAGAAAATGAGCGGAGGGAGCACCGCGAAACGGTGCGGAGCGGCCGTTGAAAATTATAGGGCAAAAAAATAATTTTATCTCCAGTAGGGTAAAAAAGTTATGATTTTGAATTAGTTTAGAGGGACTAAAACAGGTCTTTTCATCCCTGAACTCAAAAAGTAGGGAGAAAAAGTAAAAGTAGGGCGAGAAAGTAAAGTAGGGCGAGAAAGTAAAGTAGGGCAAAAAAGTAAAGATTGCAACTTAATTATTTTATAAATAGTAGAAAATGTATGGCTAATGTAATGAAGTTGTCGAAATCAGGTTGGCGGCACTGCGCTTTTTTGACCATGTTTATCTTTGTTTATAACATTATAACCTGCATCTAAATAACCTTCTATTTGAGTTTAATTCCAATTCTTATTTGTTTTTATTATTGAATCTCTTATATCTGCTATTAAAAGTGCTAATAATTATTGTTATTTATTAAAATATTAAATAAAAACTGTGCAATGGACGAAAATGTGTATCTTTTTTCTACTGGAGATAAAATATTGTATGTACCTCGTGAGTAAAGTGCCATTATTCCCCTCGCGATAATTATCTCCCTCGGCTGCGCCTCGGGAATTAAAGATTCTAATTCCCTCGGCTTCGCCTCGGGATTTAGGGACCATGGTTCCTTCGGCTTCGCCTCAAGAACCAACTTTTTCGCTCAGGGAATAATGGCTTACTTTACTCCCTAGGTGCATAAATAACTATTGTACTTTGATTCTGTAAAGAACACCGTACAATTCACTTTTACATAGAATCAGTTAAATCCTTTAAATTAATTTCTTTCTGGTCATTGTTATCAGATGACTGGTTGTTAATGAGGATTTGTTTTTTTCAGATTCCGATGAATATCAGCCTGATACAAGTTTCCTTTATGAAGATGATATTATTACCCCTATAAGAAGAAAAAAAAAAAACTCCTACAGAAACAAAAATGTTTAAAACAGGACAAAAGCATACAAAAACATAAAGTTATGAAAGTCACAGGTATATGTTGTAATTTTGTTGTCTTGTTTGGGACTTATAATGTTTATAGCTGGTGTACATATAAAATTAAGCTAACATTTGACATATTGAAATAAACAAAGGTTGGAACACACAGGGTTGACACTAAATTAAAATAACCTTGTACATACTACTAAAATAAAAAAAAAACAACTTAAATTAAATATAATAGTAAAGGCACGGCCACACGGAAAGCTAAGCGACGCGAGCTGGCTAGACTAGCTCTGACTGAAAATTTCCGTTCTGTTGTAATGAATGGAGGTGGCCTCACAGAACGCGACGCTACGCTGGCTAGGTACGCTACATCGGCGACGCATCTTAGCTATATTTTGGCAATACAATTTGAACGGATTTCTCGGCGACATCTCTACCTAAACCATCCAGAGTGGAGGGAAGGCGGTAACCTATTTGAGAGAGAGAGGGGAGGGGGGGATGTATGCATGCATTGTGGGTTTAGCATTTTGCTAATATTAAACTTTTTTATATTACAAGCACGCTAAACAATTTTTAAAGAAAGAGGAGAGGGAAAAATCCAGACGCCTAATGAGCAGTTTGAAAATTAATGCTCAAGTATGCTTTAATAAGTTTTTTTTTATAAAAAAAAGCGTAATATTAAACATAAATTTTAGAGTATTTGCACTTAAAAATATACTTTATGCGATTATATAAATATTTTTGTACTATATGCGTAAATTATATTTTTATTTAAATATCTTTAGAGATAATATATTAATAATGATTATACATTAAAAATGATTCTTTAATTCTTTTATATCGATCAATTTACATTATAAATTGTACTGTAATATCTAATATAGAAAATATACTTTAATAGCTAAACATCTTTGAGATCAATTTACGCAACAAATTATATTTAAATTACTACTACATATAGATCCATATGTATTTAACTTGTATATAAAAACAAATTAGTGCTGCCAATTTGTTGTATAGAATTATATAGATCCTCCCCGTCCAATTCATCTATAATTTTATTTAATCACCTTCCAAAATCAATAAAAACTGTACCTGCTGACAAATTGGCAAGCAAATTCAAGCTATTACTTAAAGATAGAGCTTATTATTCAGTTTCAGAATATTTATTTGATAAGGAATATAGTTAAAGTTTTACTGTTTTATTTATTTAATTTATTTTACTTATTTGTTTTAATGTTGATGGTATTACTATTGTTGCGTTAAAAATGTTAGTTAAAAATTGTTAGTTTTAAATTGTTGCGTTGTATAAGTGCTGTTAGTTTTTAAAAATAATGAATTTCACATTGTAACTTTATATTATATTACTTTGTAGTGACCTGTTACATCCGATGGAAATTGGCAATGTAATAAAGAATATATTTATTTAATTATTTTATTTTATTACTAAAAATTATATATTTTAATGAATATTATAGTGACCACTTTGTAATTCAAATTATACATTAGCACCTAAACTTCTTTAAACATATCTCTTAATGACTTCAATACGTATCAATTTTTGACATTGAAAATATTGTATATACATGAATCACAACTATAAAAACACATATTAATAACTTCTAATTACTTATAGTTAAATGACTTAATAGTATTTAGAATCAATTTATAATTTGCATTAATATCACAAAGAAAATAGTAACTAGTAATTTTGGTTTCTCTATGAAATTCAACTAAATTCAATACGATTTATACAAATAATAAAAAACGAATGAACGAATAAGAAACTCGGAACTAATAGCTAATAAATTAAAAATGAAATTTAAAAGGTCCAAATTGATTTAGAAACATGTGAACAATGGACTTGAAGAAAATTGTAATGTTATTGTTTTAAGAGCTTCATCTCTTTGTACACTATAATTATTCGATGACAATGTGAAACATATTGTAAGTATAATTAAAAATATTTCAAAACATAAATTAAAAATAGAAATGAAAAAAAATCGCACAAGCAAATCAAAAAAATGTGCAGAATTCAATGATAAAATAATTAAAAATTATAAATCTTTTCAATTTCGACATAACAACATCTTATTTTAGGGTAAAGCAAATGTTGACTTGCGCTCAGCATTTTTTGAAATTAATTCTTTGATTGATGACACTGTTAATTCTAAATTTTTGAGATCGATTTATGCCCAGATAACAATAATAATTGAGACGTTTCTGAGACATTTGTTTTCGGAGATATGATTTGACGATACGCAGTTAGCTAAAACTTCTTTCTGCAGAAGCACCAGACGCTGGAATAGTTTGTACAAGTATAATTAATTTAATGACTTCATCTATAAATTTATAGGTTTATAAATTTTATAACTTTAGTTTCTTTTTTATAATTTCACTGTTTCAGCCGAACAGATGCTGGTTCGGCTTTGTTTTTCTGCAGCGAATTTAGCAAGGAGAACTGTGCAGTAAGTCTGGGAAGATCAAAATCTGAGCCGTGAACTCCTAACGCTTTACTTACTTGTTCCTCTGAAAGCACATCTCCTTGAGTTGATTTTATAATTTAACTCCTCAAGTTCCATTAAGTGTGTCATTCCAGGCTGATCAAACCTCCTTTTAATTTCAGAAATTAATACATCAATTATTCTATAGTACTCCACTCTATATTTTATTTTAGGAGAAAGTGAACAGTTATCATGAGATTGGGCTTGGGTTCTTCTTTTTAAATTTTTCTCTTCTTGGAACTGAATACATACATTCGTTTCAATTCCACAAGCTTTCAAACTTATCATCCGACTTAAGACTACATAAATGTGATATCAAAATTTCAGAAGCCCTGTTACTCTGTAGGGTTTTTGCTAATTCTTCACAAGGATTGAAAATAATTTTGCATATATTTAGCCCAAGTAACGTTTTAAATTTCTCAAGCCTTTTGTTGTTTGCCCTTAATATAACTTCTTCTATCGTCTCTGATCGCTCCTGGTGATTTTATAAGTTCGGTCAAAGTTTCTCTGATGCGGTCATGGTTAGTAATAAACCTCTTCACCGCTTTCACTCTTACTGTCCATCTAGTGGTGCAAAGGGGCATTAATTGTGAAAGAGTCGACTTGTCGTTATCATCCATAGTTGGGAGAACAATATTCTCATAAATCGACTTTAGCTTAGATGATTCTAAAATGATATTTGATACATCTCTAATTACATTAAGAGAGTCACAAACTATATCGTGATTTCTAGCCAGTTCTTGCAAGGCTAAGTCCAATGAATGATTAGCACAATGAACATAAATAGACTTTGGCTGAATATCACATAAAAGTTTTTACACCCCTGAGATCCGTCCCGACATATTGACGGCTCTATCAAAGCCGTGACCCCGCATATTCATAATAGCAAGATTACACCGTAGCAAAATATCGTTAATTTTAGCATAAAGCGTTGATGCCTTAGAATCTGGATGGTTATATAATCCCAAAAAATATTCCTTAATTTCTAAAGTATATTTATTGACAGGACGAATACAAAGTGTTATTTGCTCTTTGCCACTTATGTCCGTCGTCCCATCAGATATTATACTAAAGTAATTCGAAAGGTGGATTTCATTAAGTATTTCCCGCAAAACTTGGTGAGATAACAGCTCAATTATTTCATTTTGGATGTCATGGCTAAGCCATCTATCTCGTTTTTGTAACCAAGATGCTAAAATCGGTACATCTGAGGAACGCTCTTTAAGTAACTCGAATAGCTTTCCAGAACAATCATCTGATCCTTGCAAGGCTTGATTAGTTCTCGCCAAATAATTAATTGAGCTGAAAATGATTTTTAGTGCTGTAAGTGCGTCTGTCCTCTGTTTATTGCTTTGATGACTAATCATTGTTACGATGTATTGACCTTTCATATTAGTAAGATTATATTGTACGGCAACTTGGTGGATTTCACTTTTTTCATTAGCTCGAAATTTTTCAAAACAATGTTGCCAATGATTAATAAAACCTGTATTTAAAAAACTGTTTTTAACATTTTTAACACATGGTTCATATGATTCAAAACATTAAGACATGGTTCATAGGCATTGATGATTTCAATACAGAGGACATCTCCATCAAGATTATAATGAAGCCATTGAAACGTTTTTAACCATTGTTTCATCTTTAGGAACACATCGCTCGGCGATATGGTTGGACTCATTTTGCATTGTTTTACTTATTTTAGAATTACTTGAGCTTGCACATACCTCATCTTCAATTATTAATCTCTATGTTTTTCAGCTACTTTTGATATAAATGAAGTTGAAGGTTGAGATTCTGTTTCTGCAATGACTTTCGTATTCTTCTCATCACTGTTTTTCTCTTTTAACAGCCACTTAGATATCATTTTTTACACAAAGTCCGTTTGAAATATTACGCTAAGAGAAGACACTTCAAGACGCGACCGACTCTGTGTTTGCAGTAAAAGACCAAGAGGTTGTTTGGTGACTGAACCTAAAACCCTTCCCCCCTCCCATTTAACATGAGAGTATCGAGATTTTCGTACACTCTGCATGACTCCACTCTCTACAATCGATATTGAAAGCAGCGACCCTTTAACTTAAACCTAAACAAATGTAAATTAAAGAAACAGATGTTTATATATACCTTTTATTTTTACACATAACTTTTATTTTCACACGTAACTTTTATTTTTACATATATACCCTTTATATATTTTTTTCATATACCTATATATTCATTTATTTATCTAGAATGAATAGATAATTTACTTGCTCTCGGGGTAGATGGGTTCCCTTGTAGCCAATTCGAGGCACTGGACTGCGTTCTCAGCCGGTCAAAAAGCCAAAGGTCAGCGGTAGGGCTGTTTTGAACCACCAGTGAGTCCGACACTCCACACCACAATACGTGAATTTGTATGGGTTAAGGTGTAAAAAGCTGTCCACTCCCTGCCTTAAATAAAAGAACATAAAGTTTACTTGCCTCAAACATACAGCAAGGCGTTTTTCAGGTGATATAGTCGCTCTGTAGTTTTATTTTTCTATATTATTTAGAATAAGATGGAGAAGAAATTCAAAGTCACTTGATATTATTCTAAAGTTTTCTTTGAACTTCTCTTCATCTTGTTTAAGATCCTCCATCAAGTGATGGAATTCCCCAAATCGGTTTCTTTTTCTATTCAATGCATGCACCTACTTTCTTTTCTTTCTCAGCTCACATAAAGTAAATAAAAGCAATAGCTCTTCATCAGAGGTACTGTGGTCCTTCCTATTTAACATGACGAACAAGACTAAAAAACATCGCTTCCTGTGTGGCCACCCCACGTAAATATAACTAGCGTAGCTCTCATAGCTCGCAGACGTAGCATAGCTAGCTCGCGTCGCGTAGCATTCTGTGTGGCCGGGCCTTAATACGGAATAAAAATTGGAAAAAAAAAATGGACAACGCAATTTGGAACAAAAAAATTGTTTTCTTTTAATTTAAAATTGCAACAAACTGATATAAAAATGAACTGTAGTGGATGAACTTCTAAATATTTCAGTTTAAAATTTAATGGAAACAATTTTTTCTTACTTATAACAATAATTTTATCTGTGGCTCAAGAAATTAAAAAAAAGAAAAATAAGAACTAGTATTATTCTAATTATCTTATTACTATATACATGTAGGGTTCAGTAAGAATAAAACTGTTTATAGGATATAACAACAGTTTTAATTCAACCATGTGCACGTCTCAAAACAATAAACACAAAAAACAGCAACCTTCACTCGACACAGACACAGCTCAAACTAGACAGCTCTTTCCTCGGGTGGGCAATGCCTTCTATATTTTCCAGTTAGAGTCGGGGTCACACCCTTTCCCCTCCATCCGTCTCCTCTACTTCCTCTCCTATACCATTCCTTCATCTCGGCCACCCTAGTGATCATCTGACCCGGATGTATTAGAATCAAAAACATCCTCTTGAAGATTGGTGACCCAAGGTTTCATGTGGTCGGCACTAGTTGTCGTGTAGAGAGGTCCCTCACCTCTAGAAATCCTCTCAACCTCGTACCGATCCTTCTGTCTGGTGGTCCAAACTACTTTAAAGGGGCCTAGAACTTAACTCTGATTTTTGAACAAGGAGCAAAGTGCGTCTGCTGGATAGCAACTAGGTCTGCAGGTTGGTATGATGGTGGTCTTCTTCGTCTGTTGAAGGTCCTCTTCTGTCCTTTCTGAGATTCGGCAATCTGCATCTTGGCTTGGATACAGAGATTCTCACGTGCTTTCATGAAATCCTCTGCGAAGGCCTCCTCAATTACCTCGCTTAACCTTTATTCTTTAGGTATCCTCATGTCCGTCCAGGACATGAGCTTGAATGGAGAGTGTTATGAGTTTTGGAAGGCTCGGGGATTTAGAAGGCCGAGGCTGCGCGGTAGGGTTCTGCGCAACCCTGGAGGCCGGGGGCTCGTAGTTTGAAATTAGAGTGGAGAGTCGGTATGTAGGTCTGGAAGCGGAAGGTGAGATTTTCTGTTCTATGAATATACGAATTATCCAACTACTGAATGCGTTTACTTTATATTGATACAACCTTACGCCCCAACACAACAGAGAGGTTCCTACACTCCTCTGGTAAGTATTGTTAATAGCCATCTCTACTTTATTAATATGCCGTTACCACATCTCTGGTGCATCCAGGCTATATTTAGTTAGACTTGGTGCTATAATAAGTTTTATCCTCCTCCTAGTTGTCGCATGGCTGATTTCTTCATGGTTGCAGAACTCTTTGAATTAATTGGAAGTGAAGGCCGTTTTCCTATAAGTAATCAGACGTTTGGGGTTTCCATAAGTTCACCTTTGAGCCTTGAGCTTACCTATCACTTCTTTGGTGGTGGTTGTCATGGTTGGGTAAAGCCATACAAACTAGTGAACCTATCCACTAGTATTAGAATGTATCTGTACCCCTAACACATGGTTGAATTAAAATCACCCTAAATTATCCATTATTGTGATAATTGCTCTGGCCAGCAAAACAATTGTGCAGTGCTGCGGCTTGCGATTATTTTGCGGCCAGCGAAAAGGGGGGTAAAATGGTAGGTTAAATAGGTTTTGCGAAAATATGTCGAAAACTATGAGATTCAGCTTTAAATTTGTTAAATAAAATATTAATCTACATAAAATTTTGAACAAAAATGGACTGCTGCATTTTTGTGCTGAAGTAAACGATAACGGAGGTATGGAGGGGTAAAAATACCACTATATTAAGAGTTATTTAATAGTTATGAAAATGGGTCATTTCAAGGCCCCTTGAACCCTTTTTCTTCGGTTGCTTTTGTACTGGCGTATTTCCTGCGTTTCACTACAAACAATCTTCGTTAAAATAACCCTACGTTGCCTATCTTGATTTGAAACTAGACACCTCAGTAATGGTAGTTCGAGTTTTTTCTTGTATATAGTTAAAAAAAGAATTAAATTAAAAAACAGAATTTGTGCGTAGTACTATATATTTATAATTTTATACGTGTAAAATATGGCGGAATGTGTATTGATACCCTATGTTAATGAAGGCGGTCAACTAATTTCTCTTACCAGAAATTGAGTCGATAAAACTATACGGTACAGAGAAATTCGGCTGGAGGGAGTGAAAGATAAGTTTATGGATAATGCTTCGCTCTTAGTGCATTATAAATGTCGAGAGAGATGTATCACACGTCCAAGGCCACCAGAAGAGAAAGAGGATGTTCCTGCAAAAGTACCTCAAGTTTTATTTGACTAAATAACCTCTTGTTTTCTCTGTAGTCGCAGGTGTATAGATGTCTTTAAACGCAGGAACTACCAAGATAAATTAAGTTTAGTCGAGAAAAGAATTTATCGATAACGTTTGTGTGATACCGTGAGTTCGCCCTGCTCTCTCAATTGGCGCAAAGTCAACCAGGTTATTCAAATCCCAGGTATGTGATTGGTTGTCCAAAGAGAGAGATACGAACCAATCAGGTTCAAGCTTTTTCCCACGTTTCTATATAAGGAGCGCAAAATCGAAGCTAATGCATGCTCCGCAAGCCAAAACAGCCTCAGAAGCCCCGAGAGCCAGAGAGCGGCTCCGGCCCCTCTGGCAAACAGTCAAACAACAGTGAAGCCAATCAGCCACAGTCATTTACCCTTCTCCATCTCTCTCTTCAGGCTCCCACACCATCCTGGGACCTCGGCCTCTCGAGAATCTTCACTCTCAACTCTGCTTGTTTATTGTCATCACCTTTCCCATCTCTCTACTCTTCGGGTGCAGTCCTTTCCGCTGTGAATAGCTCCCTTGCGCTGTCTCTAAGGAATTTCTAGCGCTTGGAAGGGAAACCGACCTTGCGCTGTCCTTAGAGAATTTAGCGCTTGGGATCTGTTGGCAGTGGAAGGAGAGTTTGTCTGGCGGATTACTGCGCTGGCCTAGCGGCATTAGCGAGGTAAGTCACAGGGAACTCCCCCTGCATCCCAAAGAATCCCTAAACGGTCCTTTTCAGGACCACCGCAAGTTTGTTTCGCCGCAGATACATCGCGACCCACTTTCGCGCCGTATCATGTGCTGCAGCTCCTGACAGCCGATTTTTGGGGAGAAGAGCTGCTTTTGAGGGTCTCTCAAGTCAGACCTCATTAGTTCTGGTGGGACTACCACTGGTATTGTTACACGTGGTTCCAGAAACCAGGTTCATCAAAACCTAAAAGGGAACTGCAACAAATGGAGGGTCAACCTGTGATGTCCATAGAGAGGTTGGGTTTGAAAAATTATGTAATTAATGGAGGAGAATGACGAATGCCAGTACAGTTTTGACGAATCAAAGCTGACATTTATTGTACTGAAACACGAGGTTGAGCCATATACTGACATCCATTTGAAAAATACAAAAACTAACCCAACATTATGGAAGCGGTATATATTTTGTAGAATTATCGGGGATAAGAAATGTTATTCGCTTTACTGGAACGGCCTCCAATATTTTATCACAACACAGATAAAAAATCCGGAGTAGAGACGATGAACACAAGAAGAATTAAGATTAATTAAAACTGCCTCTGCTATTATTTGCCGTGACGTGACATCTCGAAGTTACAACTGTTTGCAGTTTCAAACTGTTAATAAAATCGCTAGCGGGGGTGCTGATCTGATTCCGGAATTGCTTAAAGTGCTAATATCTGAAATCATTAAGCCTACTTTAAACGTCAATCGCCTGAGAAGATAGATAGGACGAATCTGTCACAGCATAATTTCTGCTGTCCGTCCAAGGTTATTTTTGTCCCCAGTCATTTGTGTGCAACTCGGGACGGCTGTGTCTATGTCTTCGCACAGGAAGTTTGGATCAAGGCTTTTGGTGAGTGTGTTCTGCAATATCAGAGTGTGTGCACCTTACAGAGAAGTCTTACGGATATGTGCAATTCGTTTTTGATAATGCAGATTACAATGTGCACACTGTTGATGGGCATAACACTTTCCATGTTATGGGTGGAACTGCCTGCGCCAAACTTAAATCTGCTCTTCAGATTGAGGCAAATGTGCCTCGGATAAATGTTAATGCTCGTGCCGTGGTAAGTGTTAGCCTCCTACAGTTGGAAACGTACAGAGCAGCAGTAACATCTGGTTATTCTAAAATAGTTTGTTCAGATATGGCCTCTATGCAGATAAAACATATGTCAGCTGTACATGATCGAATCTTGAATTTGTTTTGGTTGTGTGGTACCTGGTTGGCGTGGCTGTATGGAAATGTTGTATGCTACAAAACAGTACCAAACTTCAGCAGTGGTTGCTCTTCCATTCTTTAATTTAGCTCCCTCAAACCCATCAACATTATATACTGCCCAATTAGGCCATATTTTAGCCCCATAGTAGAGGGTTCCTGCCACTTCACACATCATACCACTGTACATTATACTGACTAAGCGTGTATGGTGTGATCATTAGTGAGCCATATAAATCAGAGCATCAGGGCGAGTGATCGAACCACAACCTCATGCCGCTGCCGCCCTTGATTCCTTGATGACCGAGCAGATGTGGATAATTTAATCCACACGGCCACGCTGGCTGTCCCAGGGGCCTGGGTAACTTGTCGTGGAAAGCTGTTGGCTTTTAATTAATCAGGTTAAGCAGCATAGGGCGTGGTGACATTATCTCTGGGTTCAATTCCCGGATAAGGCCACTAAGGACTCAATGTCCACCCAGCATTGCTTAAACAAATGGATAGCTGCTACAAATGGTAACCACAGGCTTAGAAAAAAGACAGATAAACGGCGTGTGGCCATTTTATTGTCACTCATAGGTTCCCAAGCCATAGGTATTTTTAATTATTTAAAGTCGAAACTGATTTAATAACATATGATGAACTCCTAGTCTTTTTTTAAAAAAACATTTTGTCCCTACAAATATCATTACAGTTGAAAGACACAAATTTTTAACGTACCATCAAAAGTCGGACGACTCTGTTGATGAATGTACTACTGCTTTGGTTAGTCTAAGTCTATCGTGCAAATTCAAAGAAATGCGAGAAGAATTAGTTAAAGATGTCCTTAAATGTGGCCTTTTACATACAAATTCACACATAAAACAACGACTAGTGCAGGAGAAGAAGAGAATCTTTCCTTAGACACAGCAATAAGATTATTTAAGTCAATGGAGCTAGTCATGTCAGAGCACAAGAACTACAAACAACAGATAACGCTGCTATTATAAGAAAAATAGGAGCAAGGAATTCACCATGTCAACAATCAAGAGGTCGCTCTAATATGCGACACACATCCAACAGTCTAAATCTTCATCTAATTAACGTACGGATACAACTACTGTCACAAGTCTAGAGGCAACAGCTCTAACAAACTATTATGTCCTAAATGTGGTATGAATAAAAATATAAATGCCCGGCATATGGCATTATCTGTCATAAATTCCAGAAGAACCACTATGGCCGCATGTATAGGTCACTTCTTGTGAACCCTGTCAGGAGATTTGTAATAAACCCTTTGAAAAGGAGAATACTAATAGAATTTTTTTATTGGTGCATTAATGATGAATAATGTGCAAACTATTATAAAAGAAAAATATCTGTCTTTGAATATTAAAATGGATCGTCAGCCAGTCCTCTGTAATTTAGATAAGAGAGCTCAGACTAATTCTATGATCATTTATACATACAAACAACTAGAAACAAATAACCAGACTCGTTAATCTTCGGAAATTAATCTATTAACTTTTAGCGGTGAAAAAATATCAATGGAAGGTCGTACTAACATAATCTGTCAATATAAAAATAGTAAGTATGATTTATAATTCTATATAGTTATTAAATGTTGAACGATTCTGAATCTAGAGTCCTGTTTAAACTGGAACTCACAAATAAAATTATTACGGTAGAGTCAAGCAGGCTAAAGGCCAAGTAAAGTCAATAATGCAAAATTATCAAAGTATTTTTCAAGGACTAGGTTGTCTGCCTTACAAATGCCAAATCTGCCAATGAATGTACCTTTTTTTGTAACACCTGGCAAGCCTCTAATACTTCAAGTTTTCATGGATCCTAGGAATTTAAACACTGCTCTAAAAAGATGTCATTACCCTATACTGTCAGTTTAGTTAGTCACGTCAAAACTAGCCGGAGCACAATACTTCTCTGCACTAGATGCAGTAAGTGGATTTTGTTGTTCTGGAGGATAATAGTTCCAGACATTACTCCGTATGGCCGGTATCCTTGCGTATCTTACGACGCATTATAGAAAAAGTTCTCGGTGCTGAACTCGACGACAAGTAACATTACATTCATGTCAAAAAGGCTTTGTGAAAGATTTAGCAGGCTGCCACAATTACTCTTTGCTGATCGACGTTATTTTAAAAGATGCTAAGACTAATAAAAAAGACGCTGCAGTGGCTTTTCTTGGATGTTACTGGTGCTTTTGATAATGTGGGTCGCCTTCCTGTAGTTAAGTCTCTAAGATCTAGAGGTACTTCTGAAAATCTTGTAAAATGCATAGAAGCTTTATTGTGTCAAAACCAGATCAAAATTTGATCAGGTAACCATGACACTTCGCCTATATCTGTCAAAAGAGGAGTTCCTCAGATTGGACCACTTTCTGCGACACTTTTTAAACTGGCAATGGACTACATTTATAAAGAATGTTGTGATGCAAAGTTTACCTATAAGTACGGATATGACGTTAATAGGACCAAGAGAAGATTTTGCTTTCGGGGTTTGCTGATGATCAGGTTGTTACTGCATCTAGCGTAATCGCAGTTGCAAGGGTTATCAATAGTATAAGTCGTAGAAGATTCAGAGAGATAGGCCTTTTTATAAATCCATCAAAAAGCACTTGTGTCCTAATCTCTAGAGGTGAATATTACAGTCATAAATTTATTAAGACGACTGCTACATAACATCCATTAGTGAAAATGAAGTAATCAAATATTTAAAGTGTAGTTTTACGGGAGAAATGGTCTATAATTAAACTGTTATTATAAAGCTAAATGATAATATCCTCATTGGGTAATATTAAAGCTCACTATTTTATTTATGATGTTCTTGGACCATATTTTCAACAATAACAAGATAATACATGGTATATGTATTTATATATGCATTTATACATGGTATATGTATTTTGTATATATATATTTTTCATTATTCATTGATGAAACAATTAAATCTGGTGGGAAAAAAGAATTAAAAATTTACGTCAGGTAAATAGTATTGGTCACCAGCAACAAAAAACTTTTACAAAATTTCTTCATAAGTACAGCTACTGCTTCAGTTTTAACTCAGAAATTGAAAGAATCTATGGACAATCATAATCTTCCATATTCTCATTTACTGATAATTGATCTAATGTAAATAAAAGTGTTGTATGTGCCATCAAAGATGAAGTTAAAACCTTTATTTGACATTGGGTCGTGTAACATACAAACAATCCATAAAGCTTTCTTGAGAGGCTTAGATGAGTTTGGTATCGATGTTTCTGACCTTATCTTTGCACTTTATAATTTTTTCTACCATAGACCTAACAGGTAGGAGGTGTATAGCAATATTAAAAAATTATTATCCCTTAAAAACAACACTTGCATAAAACACTTCCAAGCAGGTGACTTGGGAGTCTGCTGCCAATAGTATTCTAGAACAATGACCAGCAGTACAAAAGTTCTTTTTAGAGCACATATCAAAAAAATGTCCCAGGTTTGAAAAAGTACCATGGTAAAAAATAAAGTTTATATTCTGAAGAAACTGACAATACAAGGAGTAATATGGTAACTTGTGATAACCTATGTTACCAAAAGTTACCATATGACTTCTTATTTTTAGTTTTTAATCTGTGATATAATTGTTAATTTATTTATATTAATTATTTTTTACGTGTAAATTCAGTATGGATAACACTAGGAGATCAGTTCGACGAATCCTATCAAATTACAAGATCTGACAAATTTGTTTTTATAAAACTCAAGTCCCCCTACAAAAAAAAACTCCCACTTAATCAGCCCGTGATAGCTATATTCTATACTCAGCCGTAGGGTAAACATCGTTCCATAAATATGCGGACACCTCGCAAAATAAACTCGCTAAATCAGTTCTTTTCAGGACTTTCTCAACTATCCTTATCGGGAACTAGAGCTGCATACGATATCATTTGTCACCTGTTCTTTCGACCTTCAGAAAGTCTTGAACACTACACATGGGTAGAAGAGGAACCTCCATGAATTGGATGATAGGGGTGTGAGGGAAGTTGCTCTCTACTACGACAATTGTGGCAGACAGAAACAAAATTCTCTATGCTAAATATGTTGTATCATTTTATTCAACAGTCAACCTCTGTTACCCGAATATCACTGAATTTTTTATTATCGGGCCATTCGATAATGACGGTGGACTCTGTCCACGCAGTCATTGAACGGTTAGCTAGAAACAAAACAGTATACTTCCCCAGCGAGTAGAGGATCATAGTCACAAATGCGAGGTACAATCCATTTCCTTACGTAGTCCTTTAAACAAAAAGAGAGAATTGGAAAGATTGGAAGGCATTTTCTGAAAATTTTAAATTGTCAAAAAAATAAAAACTTCACAAATACAAACAATCACTTTAAAAAAAGAACATGCGAAGTATGTTCGGTAAGTAGGTGGTATTTTGGGTTTGGAAACATTTGGGCACTAGATTGCAGGAACACGAACAGTCCATAAAACAAGCAGACTGAGAAAAGCTTTTTAAAAATGCAGCATTAATCAAGCTCGGCAAACAGAGCCCGAATAACAACAGTTAATCCAAGCTTGTACTGAGGCTCTAAAACGCAATACAAACGTTGACCCTGAAAGTGAAGCTTTAGGACTGATAGTTGCAGCTAAACATTCCAAGCTTACTGTGGAACAACGAATGTATACAGAAACCCTCATAACCAATATTTTAAACAAAGCTATCCTGCAGAAATTATCCGATCAAACAGCTGTTGTTGAAGGGTACAGGTACACCCTGCCACTAGTTTCATCACATTATTCTACTGATACGTACCCTCACGATACACATCGCAGTGAAGATATAACTAACAGTCCAACTGAAGGAGGAAATTTGAGGAACCCAAATTTAATTAACGACGAAAAAACATCATCTACAAATACGTCCTATGTACTAAAGAATGTTTTCCCCAGTTCATTTCCAAGTAAATTTTAACCATTTTAATGTATAGTAGAAAACCCCTTTACATAAAATAACACGGTTTTATGTGGTCTAATGTCGTTTTTATAAAAAAAAAAAATAATAAAAAAAAATATATAAAATAATAATAATAAAACAACAAAAGCGTTAATTGGTCAGCTTAACACGTTCAGGACGGCCAGAAAAACCTGAAATTTCCTACGGGCTGAATTTTTATAAAATTCATAATTGATGTAAAAACATCATATAAACACATAAAAAATATTAAAAAATTTTTTTTAATATTTTTTAGGTAATTAATAATTAAATTATTCAAAACGCATATACGCGGCGTGCAGGCCGGGGGGAAGTTTGAAAAAAATTTGTTGCTGGTTTAGCCTACCTAGGATGGCATAGCTTTACTACATATATGTTATAAAAGGATCTAAATATTAAAATAACAACTCTAAGTCGTAGTTTAACATTACAACGTATATTTAGAACATTAAAAAGTATAAACATAATAATTTACGCTGATAGCGTACGTCATAATAATACTAATAATTAATAAATACTAATAAAAACGTAGGAAGCATAAAAAATATATAACATATAAAAACATAACAATTTACGCTAATAGCGTACGTCATAATAATACTAACAATTAAACTTGTAGTTTTCCTTCCAACAGTGTTCGTACGACTTTAGAGGTGTGCCCGGTCCCTGCAACCTCTGCATCCTTAGCTCCGCCATAAACATGGATTTTATGGACAAGCCCATCAGGCTCAGCCAATACATACAGCTTTATTCCGTACTTGTGTCGATTGCCATTTACGTATTGACGAAACGATAAACGACCTCGCTATAACACCATACTTTCATCTATAGATAAATTCTTTGACGGGTAATAATTGGATTTCATGACTTCGTTGAAGTAAGTTATTACTGGCCGAATCTTCCCAAGAGGGTCAAATAAATTTAGTTCCATAGAAAAATGAAGAGCCCTTGAAATTAATAAGAATTTGTCGCGAGACATAAATTTAGGAATGGGCATTTGAAAGAGGTAATCTCCTCTCCAATAATCTTTTAATCTATTTAATTTAATTATCCCCATTAAAAAAATAACGCCTAAAAATGTTTTGAACTCCGCAGCTGTAATGTTTTTCACTTGACAAAGGACTTTGGAGACACGTGTTTAACCAGAAGAGACGAAGCATAGGCATTAGATTCCTTTACCACCATGTCGATCAACGAGTGCGTTTAGATTTGCTGGGGGCTCATTTTTGTCCTCATTTTCTGACGAAAAGTCCGAGTCGTCGAAAGAAATTTACCTATAAGAAACATTTTCTTCTAAAATCCGTCGCAACTCCTCCTCTGTGTAGACCCTTCTCACATCATCCCCCTCAGATTACGACCTTTTCCTATCAGGACCCTGAGACGTAAACGGTGCATCCATTCTTAAAAAAAAAAAGAAGAAATTAGTAAATAAATTAATAGGTACATATTTTGGTAAAAACAAGGACATATTGTACAGAGTATTTATAAACTATAATACTTCAAAAATATTGGAATAGTTGTATGATAAACCCCAATGGTGATAAATTTAGTCAGGGGTAATAATAACGAGGATTAGATATAATCGCAACTACTTGAAGAATATAACGGATTACTTGGGCTTTGAAAAATAAAGGTCATTAACAGGGGGCAAGGGGTTTCCAAGTTTATTTGAATACAAAGTACAAACAAACAACACGATTACTCTTAGCAAAATGAATAGGGTAGTGATTAGCGCCCAACTTATGCAAAACCATCTGCCATAATCCCTTTAGGGTTGTTGTTTTGTACAAATATATACATACTAAGTAATTTTTTTAACTGTTACCTAACAAATCTGAGAGCAATAGGCTAAAACTTTGAATACTTCAAATTATTATTCTGATTTTTGTACTCTTGAAAAATTAAGCACTAATTTTTAAATATCCTCTTCCGAATTGTTGAACAACTCGAAAGTAATCCATCAGTGTACCAATTTCACTACTTTCAATGTGAATCACATATTTTGGGGTGAATACCATTGAGAAATACATGCTTCAGTAATTTAAATTTAAATATTATGTAAAAAATAACGTTCTAGTTAAATTATGCCATATGACACAAGGGTGGTGAAAATATTTTTAGCTAAGCTTTCCTTGGGCATTTTGCTATGCATAGAAAAATGCAATAAAACTTCAACTTTTAGTAATTATAGATTAGGATTATAGAATAATTTAAAAATAAATTTGATTAGAAATCATTTTAACTTCGTTTATATAATATATTCAAACTAAAAAAATAATTAATAAGTTATTGATCATAAAAATAAAAAATATAACGACCAACTAAAAAAAAGGAAAAAAAAAAAAAAAAAAAAAAAAAAAAAAAAAAGGTGTTTTGCAATTATAAGATAAATATTATATTTACTAAAGCACTTTAATTTAAAGTAAAGTAGTAATTAATGTATAAATCTAAGATATTATTTGCTTACCTTTAAAAAAATGATGAAAACTGAAGAAATCACACTTTTGAGAATATTGAAAAAAGTTTTCCCGACAACTTGCAGACGAAGTAAATGAGGTAAGAGGTATGGTTGTTGTGAAGGCCTACAGCGAGTTTCAGACTTATAAAGCCAGCCTAGCTCCCTCAACAACCCATTACAACCAAAAATACTTGGCCCCGCACATGTGCGGCGGCAGGCCGGCGGGTAAGTCGACCCGCCGCACATACGCGGCGTGCCGTCCTGAACGTGTTAAGACAATATTTCACCTCCACTTGAGGCATCTTCAGGCCTAAAAAGAAATCTTTAATCCTAACAGGTTTTGAGTTATTAACGATTTAGTCTTATTATTAGTACATGCAAAAGAGATCATATACCCAGGTAAGGACCCTCTTACCTGGGAGAATTCATGATAGTTCTGGAAATGGGCTAATTTATGGTTTTTTGGGTTCGCCAAATTCGAATTTTTAACTTCAATCCCGAAATTCTCTCCGCAACCTCCCAATTTTGTAATGGACCCCCCCCCCCCCCCCCAAAAAAAAATAGTAGTTTTTAAAAAAATTTATGTTTTTGGGGGGAAAAAATATATAATAGAAAAGAAGACAAAATGTGCAACAAAAACTATTCTATGGCATTTCTGCGTTGGGCGAACGATGTGGCGCTAGCTTACCTCGGAAAATGTGCCACGGCCACAGTGCGTCGCCGCTGCATGTACTACGCGACTCCCCATATTCCCTCACGTTGTTTCCACTCGCTCTCCCGTCTTAGGAGCACCGAGGCACATTTTCCGACTGGAAACCAGTTCCACTTTTCCTCTATCCTCTTCAAATGTTGAACGTGACAACGCGCGAGGCCAAATGACATGATAAATGAAGGTTTTCTCTCATACACTAAAACCAGGCCTTAGCACAAGTTTATTTGATGATCCAAGTGGCACAGTACTGTTAGAAGCCGATGCTGATGATGTAGGAACACTAGAAAATGGACCGAGTAAACCCAAATTAGCTTGTACCCTAAAACTACTATCGGTAAACAGACCAGAAGTTTTTCATCTATGTACTTTAAAAGCTGAGAATGGCTAGAGTACAGTGTAAAAACATTCTGTTTTATTTACCGAAACTATTCGACATCAGACCAATTGTCACGTGAGCAACGTGAAAAGTTTGTAACTTGTAACTGGCTACAACAACTGGAAAAAATTAATTGTCTGTCTGAACGTCTGGAAAAACACGAATCGTCAGATACTCACCAAAACTACACGCGACTATTACAACCTTTATACAATATTCCGAGCAGAAAGTTAATTTCAAATATAATATTATCCAGGTTAGTGTAAGAGACGATGAAAAATGACGAAGCGTCGCTTGCGCTTGCTCGGGATGTAAGTCTCACAACAGATTTATGGACTTTATCATCTAATAGGGATCTAATAGGGCTTTCATTACTGCCCGTTTTATTTACAAAAATGAAGATCGAATAAAAAGTCTGGTATTAAAGACAAAAGAAATCGCCTTCAGTCACACCGGTGAAAACATTCTCTTATGACTATACTGGAAGATTAACCAGTCACTAATAACGTAGAGCCATCATAAATAAAGTAGACCCATTAGGTTTGTTCCAACCACTCTTCAAACTGGTTTGGAACTGTCCGACGCATGCGTATTTGAAAAAAAGAGTTCCAACGAGCCCAAACTCAAACTCTGACTGACTCAAACTGTTAATCGGATGTTCCAACCACGCTCTAATTAAATCACGGATTAGTTTGGAACCAGTCAGAGCAGTCAGCGATCGGCGGCAGGGACTAGTAGTTTGGAATTGAGTTTGGTGAACAGAAACGTAACCTTCCGCTCCGCTTCATTGTTTTTGTTTTGATATCGCTCGCCTATTTTTCTCCTTTCTTGCGATTACTCTTTTTCTTTTTAAAATGTTATATTATGGAAGCGATGATGAATTTTTGTTTTCAAGTGAAAGTGATGATGAAGATGAAGTGATAAATAACCCGAGGAATCGGAATGAAAATTACATAGGTAAGTTTCGTTTATCCGTAATACACTTCTTTGTTAGCAGTTTTTTTAACTACGTATTTGAATTTAGAAGACAATAGGAGCGTTCCAACAAAAACGAAATCAATTCCCAACGCTCAATGATCGCGCATGCGCATTAGTCAATCACGGACTAATCCGAAACTAGTGGTTGGAACAAACCTATTGTGACTAATTTTAAGTTTAGTCATGCTGCTATAAATAAATTAAGAGAATTCAAGACATAATGCGGTCAAAGTCAAAGCCAGAAAATATGATGTTGGGAACAAAGAAGACCGACCACTTACAAAAAAGAGCTTTTATGTATCTGTCAACTGTTCGCCTGCTGAAAAAATAGAATTTGCTGGCAGAGGACCTTTTCCTGATGATTTACATAAATTAAAAACCCCTTATCAATTTTTTAAACATTTTTTTTAGTGACGAGCTATTAAACTTTATAGTTTCAGAGACAAATCGATTTTATGAAGAAAAAAGTTCTTAAAAAAATCAAATAAATTATCAATGTAATGATGAGCCTTCAAATCAAAAATATAATATCAAATTGAGAAGTTCATCGTTATAGCTGTCATGACCTCATTAGTACATGTCCTTAATGGGATCTCTGGGATCCAGTAATAGAAAATCAAATGGTTTAAGAATCTATGGGTGTGAACCAAAATTAGGGCAAATCTTCATTTCTTTCAATAACAATGAAATGCCTGACCCAAATAACAATGACGAGATGAACTATTTAAAATACGTCCGATAATAGACCACCTAAATAGTAAATTTGGAGCCACGCCGAAGGATGAAAGTTTATGTGTTGATGAAATTTGTGCAACAAAGATAGCCAACACTTGAAACTGTACAACCCAATAAAAACCACAAATGAGGTCTTAAACTTTTTGCTTTGTGTGATTCAAATGGGTTTTTATACCAATTTGAAATTTACTCTGTGCATATAAATACATATAGAACTATTCCAAACCTAGGTGCATCAGCTAATGTTGTAGTAAGAATGAATCAGTATATCCCCATTAACAAATTTCATAAAGTATATTGCGACAATTATTTTACTAACATTCTCTTTTTTAATCTTTGGAGCAAAGGCATCTTAGCCATTGGCACAATTAGAAAAGGCAGGGTCCCAAATGACCTGGGTCCAGGCGGACCATAAGGGAAGACTTTACAATATTTAATGGCTGCAATATGGAAGGACAACATTTTAGTACATTTGCTATCAAGTTATGAGGGAACAGAACTTCTTACTATAATTACTCGATATAACCGTAAAGAAAAAAGGAAAGAGTCCATACCATGCCCTGCTGTGGTAGTAACTTATAACAAGCACATGAGACATGCGGACCTAATAGCTGCTCATGTTGGTCGGTTCAACATTAATTTAAAATCAAGAAAATGGTACTTTTTTTTTTTTAACATTTAATAGACATAGCAATCAACATAAGCAAATAACCAATAAGGAAATTACTAAAAACAAAAACAAAAAATAAATCAGAATCCAACTAGCTGAGACTTTATTAACTATTGGATCAAGAACATCACCTCAAAGTACCTCCAGCTAAAAGAACTCTTGTACTATATGATGGCCATTCTTGTATGATATGATGGCCATTTACACTGGTCTCAGCATGGTTCAAAGGCAAGATGGAAAAATGAAAAATGTAAGTGATGGATTCTATCTTTTATTTTTTTTATCTTTATCTATATTTTATGTTTAAACATTTTCTAATTCTATAGCCCCCCGAAATTAAATCTTCGTTTAGCTTTGGGGCCGCCTCGGCCCCCCTCCTAGCGGCCAGTGTTGCCAGGTCCGGCTAGGTAAGGGCGCTCTCCCCCCTCCAGCGTCAATCGCAGCTCGCCAGGACGTTGGAACGGAAGGGAACCGCCACATAGATCCACCGCCACACAGCTTTTAGTATAATATCTACTTTATAACATATTTTAAAAACGCCAATTAATAGCTACGTCAACACCCCGGCCGGGGTCTTCGTTGCTGTCAAGAAGTATCTCCGTTTTCCGACGTAAAGCAGGTTGGACTCCTCTACCTGGGTATGAACTTTTCTTGCTAAACTTATGATTAATTTTAAGGGGCTTTCTATCTAAATTATATATTATATTATACATTAAACTACAGTCCATCTTTGCCGCCTTCTTTCCTTTATTTTACCGGCTGCTTATGAATTAGCTGCAATGTGATAAAAGCATCACCCCAGAATTCTACCAGTAAGTCTTACTCCAGAATATTTCGTAGAAATGCAATGTACATTTGTGCCTAAGTAAGATAAAAAATTGTTTCATTAATTTTCATGGATAATAAATCTGTGTATTTAGCCTTAATTTTTTACTTATTTATTTTTTGTAATTATAAAATTATGATTTATTTCAATTTTTAAGCTATATTGCAGGCCCGTCGAGAGGGGGCGGCAGGTAAGGCTGGTACCGGGGGGCCCAGACCTCTCCTAAAGGGCCCGGCCGTCTCAAGTCCAGAAACCCAATTACACCAATATTAATTATTAAATAATAATATTCTTGATAATGTTAATAATAATTAAAAATAATATTAGTTTATATTAAAGTTGTAAACCAGGTGTGGTAATTAAGTTTGCGAGAGAATTTTCTGAGAAGCGAAAAATTACTTAGCTGTATCCCGATGGGTCTCAAGAAAAATCCACAGGGATCCCAGAAAATCGCTTCAAAGTTGAAGTTTTTTTATGTTTTAATTGACAATGTAATTGGAAACTTGAGTGATCGATACCAAGCAGTGATCAATGATTTTTTTAATTTTATTTTGACATATCCAAGGTTAAAAAAATATGAAATACACGATATGGTTGAAAAATGGTTTCAACTATGTATCACACAGATGTTGACAAAGAAGAGCTTCTTTTGGACATGGATCGACTTAAAACCTCTGGAACTTATACCCTTACTGATCAGAGAATTGCTAATCTCTTTCCTAACGCAAGCATAGCATAACGTATTTTCTGCACTTTACCAGTAACTGTTAAAGTGCGGAGGCGGAAAGACCATTCAGCTTGCTAGTAAGAGTCAAAAATGTGCAACGGTCAACCATGATTCAAGGACGACTACCAGGTCTGGGAGTATTGGCATTAGAGAGCGAACTCACACGAAAGTTGGACTTTTAAAAATTATCGATTGCTTTGCAAGTAAAAAAGCAAGAAAAGCCAATTAAAAAAAAAACTATACCGTTATGTCCTGTGTTTGTGTTTACTCAGTTTTTCTGTTTTTAATACTAATTTAGGTTATAATTGTTTTTTAACATTTCTGTGGTAATATAGTTGCAGTCTTCAGAATGAGTTTTTTTTTTTTTTTTTTTACTATGGTTTATCAATAGTAGGCCTGCAGCTGTCAGTAATAGGGCTGCAGCTGTCAGTAATAGGGCTGCAGCTGTCAGTAATAGGGCTGCAGCTGTCAGTAATAGGGCTGCAGCTGTCAGTAATAGGCCTTGTATTAGTATGTACTTACAATAAATATTAAATAGAACTTATTATAAGGATAAGAGTTGAAAAGATCAATACATAAAGTCCAACAATGACGAATAAAAACCAGTAAAAAGGAGGTGGCCCTTAGGCCCCTTGTACACGGTGTGGTGCGGGTCCTGCCCGCAGCCAGGTCCCCATAGCTATATGCGGGCCCGCTTCCGCACTTCTGATTCCTGGACATTAATCTCTAGGTAGGGTTTCACACGTAGCGGACCCGCGTGCGCACTTGTATTTATTTTTTTATTTTTTTATAATTGTACTTTTAATACTATAAGTATAAATAATATATTAATATTTTGAAATCAATCGCTTTCATCCCCCCCCCCCTTGCCTTTACTTTTTGTTATTATTTATCTCCAGATATTAAATTAATACTTTTATATAAATGGCCTAACTCTTTTGGTTTTTACACAATCTTACGGTGAAGATTTTAATAATGATTCAGTCGTCACTCGTTTTATGCGGGGGTTATGGACCCACAAAAACTCGCATATACTCAAGCTTTGTAAAAAGGTTAAATAGGGGGGAATCGTACAGTCTTAGCGCAAAAAGGATGGACATTTATTAAACGTATGGGCACACAATTTAAATTTGTTTATATATAACATATAGCTCGAGATTGATCCAATCTTAACCAAAATATAGATAAAGTAACAAAATACAGCAGATAAAGTAAATACACTCGATGTTCATCCATACTGCTCGGCTGGTCTTCTGACACTGACTAGAGACCTCGTTCTAGATGAGGGTGCGGGCGCGGGCCCGCGAGTGCCACGCAAGCGTGACACACAGAAACTGTTCCAATATCAGACTTGCGTCATCAAGATGTTGGCTCGGTATTACGCTATGTCCTGCACCGTTTCGTCGCGTCCGACTCATCAGGGGCCCGACGATGCCCACCCAACTCTGGACCTATACCAGATCAAGAAGATCAGATATAGGGCTTTATCAGAGACGAGCGAGAGAGACGAATATATATATATATATATATATATATATATATATATATATATATATATATATATATATATATATATATATATATATATATATATATATATATATATATATATATGTGTGTGTGTGTGTGTGTGTGTGTGTAACCAGGGGGCCGATTAGCCCCGGGGCCCCCTTGGTTCCACGAGGAAATTTTACCGACACACGTGGCCAGACCACCAGCGTGGATCGGACCCGGACCGGTGGAAGGCCGACCCGGGCCGGCCCCGGAAGAAGCGTACACAGGAGGACCGGACCAGAACCGGTGGTGTGCCGGAGTAGTAGCATGTTGTACCGAACCGGGACCGGCGCCATGCCGAACCAGGGCCGGAGCTGAAACGGTGCGGACCGGAGCGGCAACGGACCAGGGCCGATCCTGGTGACAAGTCTTTATAAGAACGGACCAACCTATACCGGGGCTCATTCCTACAGTTACGATAGGAGTACTCGGTTGAAGAGTGGCTGTGTGCCGAAGTTGGGTAGGCTGTGTGCAAAGACAATTTTAGTAAAGTTTAATTTCGGCTGTGCCAGAGTTACGGAAGAGCAGTTTCCGTTTTTTTTTTTTAGTTGTACTCACTGTTCCGATGGTATCCAATATCCTGATTAAGGTTCTGCTTTATTGGTATTCTCCTCCGCAACACCCGCGTTATAGTGCGTACACCCGTACGTTTGTGCACTACCAACCGAACTTGGACATTACTTAACTTTTTCTGTTCCTCAGCGTACCTGTATGGTTAGGTGAGTCCGGGTAAAGGCAGAAGACTAGAAGATATTGTAATCTCTCATTAAGTAGAGTTGTTTTTTTTTGTGACGACCACGTTCCGCTTAAATTGAACGGTAGTCGATTATTAATTTCAAGTCCTAGTTCCTCTATTCCAGGGAAGTATTTATTTTTGCTTGTATACGTCTGTCACGGCCTACTAGAGATGGGCATAATCGATATTTTTCAATCAATCGATTATTTATAATCGATTGTACAAATAATCGAATGATTTCAAAATCGATTATTTATTAAAGGAGGGGGATGAAGTAAAGAAAAAAGGGGAGACAAATAGTTGCAATCCCTAAAATACGGGGAACTTAGTGGCCGTGCCGAACGCCCGACAAAGCGCGGGTTTCTCCTTTGTCGGCAAACGGCAAGATAACGAAAAGTCTTAAAACTACTACTCATACTCATAATCGCTGCTTTATATTCTTCTTTTATTAACCCTTACCTTATCACTATCTTGATCCCTCCCTACTCTAATTAATATAACACTTTCTTATACATACTGTTTTAGTCGCATTCGTTCCTTCGTTCCTTGCACAATTATTTCAGAGAACATATTATTTACTTTGCTTTAAGTGATTGGGACCTAATTTTTATTTTTTATAATGCCCCGATTAATGGGTAAACGGTCGTGGGTTTGGGAGTATTTTGAAAAGAAAAGTAGTTCGACCGTGTTATGCAAAAAATGCCGGAAAGAACTAAAATATTTCGGAAATACAACTAATATGATTGCCCACTTAAATAGGTTACACGTGGCGATAGCAATTGAAAAAAATCGTTCGGCATCCGCAAATACTAATGAAGCTGACATCGATGATCCTGAGCCAATACCAGAAATGCAAACTGATCAACCGAGTACAAGTAAGTTTGAAACAAGCATTAATATTCCAACAGCTACCCAAACACAACATCTACCAACATTAAATTTTATAGATCAGCAACCTAAAAAAACAATAGGTAAACCTAGGACCAAGCAGTTAAAATTAGTCGGAGCAGCGTCACAATTCACGCTTCAGCATCAATCAAATATTGATCTGGCTTTGCTTGAAATGATTGTGGAAGATTTTCAGCCATTATCTATCGTTGAAAATAAAGGTTTTATTAATTATTTGAAATTGCTACAGCCTTATTATACCCTACCCAACAGAAAAAAACTTACTAATGAAATTTTACCAAGGGTTCACGAAGAGATATCAAAGAAAATGATAGCGTTTTTTATGTGGGTTGATCAAGGGCAGTAAATAAGTATTTCAACTAAGGTGAAATCATTCTTAAACTTGGCTATATTTCGCCCCACTCCGGGGCATATTCATGCCTAAAAACATCGAAAAAACTTCATTACAAATTAATGTTCTTTAAATAACTTGTTACATGATTTAAAATACAAAATTATTACAAAAATAAAGGTAAGGACTTATTTCTTACCTTATCTTAAGAAGTAAAAAATTAAACTAAATATAAATAATTGCAATTTTGCTAAAATTAACGGCCTTCCCAAAATTCACAAGATAGATATACCTTTGAGACCTATTGTAAGTAATATCAACTCTCCCACTTAAAAACTAACTAAGTTAATAACACCTACTTTAGATACATTAAACAAAAACAACCCTTATGATTTTAAAAACTCTATAGAAATTAAAGAAGCCCTTCAAAATATAACCATTAACCACTATGAATCCATATTCTCATTAGATATAAAAGCGTTGTTTACTAGCATACCAGTACAAGAAGTATATAGAATAATCCAAAGCAATTGGGATCAAATAGCACCACATACTAGTATCAAATGTAAAAACACATATTTAGAAGTAATAAAATTTATTTGTGGAAACAATTATTTTGTACACAATAATAATTTATACAGGCAACTTAACGGTACCCCAATGGTTAGTTGTATCTCTACAAACCTCAGTGGAATTTTCATAAATGATTTAGTCAATCAAGTAATTAAAAAATTAAAAATAAAACCTAAATTTATAGGAAAATATGTCGACGACTTAATTCTAATTACAAAAACAGAATATATTGAGGAAACTTTTAACATCTTTAATAATCAAAATAAAAATATTACTTTTACAATAGAAAAAGAATTAGAAAACAGAATCAATTACTTAGATATAACCTTAATAAAAGAAAATACCGGAAAAATTTCTACTATTTGGTACGAAAAAGAAATTAAAAAAGGATTATTTTTAAATTACTATACTAATCATCCTAATTATCAAATAAGAAACACCGTACTTAACTTAATTAACAAAGCTTTATCTCTTACAGACATAAAATATTTACCTATACTTAAAAAAATTATTTATAATAAATTAGGAAAAAATAGCTATCCCATAAAAATAATAAACAGATATTGGCATACTGCTTTAAATAAAACCTTAACTACAGAAAAATCAAGTAACAAAATATTTTAAATCCCTAACATACATAAAAGTGTCCCGGCTTCAATTTACAGTGATCAAGCTACAAATTTTAAAGGAGGTGCCCGCAAGCTTACCGATGTTAGCGACTTTCTGAAGTCTTTTAATCAAAACCCCTTAGTCCAACATTATTTTGAAGCTCAACGCATTAAATTTTTGTTTAACGTTCCCCATGCCCCATTCATGGCAGGCCTGGCCGAGTCAAATATCAAGAATGTAAAATACCTCTTGCTCCGAGTCATAGGACATCAAGTCTTGACCTTTGAGGAATTTTCCACCATTACCACTCGTGTTGAAGCCATAGTAAATTCCCGCCCGCTGTGTCCTGAATCATCCTCCCCCGATGAATTAAGATGTCTCACCCCCAGTCATTTTCTGATAGGCGACCTTTTAGACCACCCTTCCTGAGGAAGGTATTGAAGAAGTTCCCATGGACCGTTTATCCCGATGGGAATTGGTTTCTCAGACCAGCCAATCGTTCTGGCGTCGTTGGGAGAGTGAGTATCTCCAAACTCTACAGGTTAAATCCAAATGGTTTGATCCCGCAGTAAATATAAAGGTCGGACAGCTCGTTTGGCTAAAAGAAGACGGTTCTCCTCCCCCTCTCCTATCCTCTTGGACGCATTGTTGAAGTGCACCCTGGCAAGGACAACATCGTTCGCACTCAGGTCGGCACATATAAACGCCCTGTTCGCAAGGTCGCCCCTTTACCAATATGTTAGTTTTTGTTATTGTTTTGGTTGTTTTTTTACCACCCCTTTCAAAGGCCTTACTTTTTTATTAACCTTGTCCTTGGCTTCATAGCTTAAAAAAAAATTACTTTACAAAATTACTTTTATTTAATTCTGAGTTCACCATATGTTCCCCGCCTATTTGTATAGCGTGCTCTATTGGCAGGCAAAATTCTAACCATGAGGATTGCCCCAATTATCCATAAATTGGTCCTTTGAGCTGAGATATTGCATTCAAATTGTTTTCTGTTTAATTTTGGTTTTTCCCCGCAAAAATTCAGTTCAAGTTTTACGTAATTTCTTTCGTTTTTGGTTATAGTCGAGAGTCCAAAGCGTCTTGGCGTCCTTTTTGTTGCTAGGTTACCCACATGGTTAGCTATTCCCCTTTCGTATTTTTTACGCAATCTGGTTTTTTTACACCTGTATTTAATCGCATAAGCTTATTTATCGCAGTTATAAATAATCCTTTATATTTTTTTTATTGTTTGTTTTGCTCCCCGCGTAATTATTCTCGTAGTTCATGTACTTACGTGTTTCTACCGCCGGCCTTATCTTTGCTTCCGCTTTCATATCATTTTGTTTTATTCTTCTTCTTCCTTTATCACTGTTTTCCCGCGTTTGTGATCTTTCCAAGGCTTAAGCTATGGAAAAGACAGACAAAAAACTCAAAAGACTTAACGCAAAAAAAGAGAGTCTTTTTAGACGTCTTCAAACCCTTAACGATTTTATCCCAAATAAGTAATATAGTATGAAGTTATGCTGTTTAATTTTCTAGTTTCTTTGTATGTATGTATTATCTAATTTGAACATAGAGAGCCATAATCTCTGTATTGTGGGCGTAATGTTTGTTTTAAATATTTAGTTTAATGATTTATGTTTTTTTTATATAACCTACGACAATGGAACCGATGACTTATTTTTATCTTTATATCATTTTTGGAGTTATAATGTTCATATCATAGGGGCCAGTATTCTCGGGTGCAATATTTCTTTTTTTTACATTTTGTTATTCATGTACTTGTATGTTTCTTTTTTTATGTGAATGTCATATGCACGTTACATTGCGTTTATAGCGCATTATATTATTGAAGTTATCGAGTTGTTATTTTTTTAACTAGGATCCCCTGGGCGCAACCGTGAACGTTGCGGCCGGAAAAATGCATAGTGGGTTGGGAGGATCCGACGATCAGACCGTCCGTGTGATTGATGCGACATGTTTTCATCGGAATCGGCCGAACAAAGGCCCGGAAGGCAAGATGAGTGGAATGCCGAGACAACAACATGGACGGGAAGGGGAGGCGCTCGCTGAAATAGGTGACAAACCAAGAACCTATGCACAGGTACTAGGTCAAAACTCGGGCCAGACAACCGCCGTCACGGATAAGGAAAACGTAGGACTTGTCCATAAGAATGAGGGAATACCGGTCGAGCGAAAGCTACCGAGGCCAGGAAAAGCGCGGTTAGGATGTGAGCGTCGGGAGACAGTTCCTACTGAAGTGAATAAGGCGGAGGCATCTCAGGTGATTGGGAAGAGAACGACTCTTAAGGACGGGCCAGAGCCTGCTGTCACCGACGAGGGAAAGGAGCGAATCCACTGGGCGCGAGCCCGTTGCACGACCACGATACGACCATGGTATGAAGCCATCCTATTGGTGAGCCACTCAGACAAGGAGTCAAGGGAGCCTGTTTTGCTCAAACCAGTGTCGTTTAATTCCGGACTAAGGGTACACCGACTTCCGAGAACTAAACTCGGCGACCCGTCAAGATGTGTACCCGTTACCACTCATACAGGAGACACTAGAAGGGTTAGGGGGAAGTCGTTGGTTCACGACCTAGCTAGTGGTTACCACCAGATTGGAATAGCGAAGGAAGACCAATGTAAAACGGCATTTAGCACCCCGACGGGACACTATGAATACAAGCGAATGGCGTTCGGTTAGACCGGCGCGCCGGCTACGTTCCAACGCATGATGGACACATTGCTGATGGACCTAAAAGGGACAGAAGCATACGTATATCTGTGTAAGACGCTCCTCGGCTTGGTTTTGGGAAGCATGGTAATTTAACTTATTTTATTGACACGTGCCTTGTGCATAGGTCATTTACTTGTTTTTCCACTGTTTCAATAAACAGGATGTAGACTGTCTGAAGTGTGTTTGTTGTAGTGTGTCTATGTGTTCTCTTGGCATTGTGTTGGTAGCTGGGACCGTGAGATCAGCTAATCAGCACTTTGCTAACTTGAGAGTTTCAGCACAATTGTGCAGAACTTGTGCTTTGCAATCAGTTTCCAAGAGTGGGGACTGATTGTCAGAGGAGTGAGGGAGGGGCCTGCGGCCTGACGATCGGTTCACTTTGGATCGAGTCTCAGAGGAGGACACAGGTTGGTGTTTGTATATACTGGGTGGTTCATATGCTTAGCAATATTATTTACGTAATCGGCTAAATTCCCAATTGTTTCTTTTCCTAGTTTTGTTTCAATCAATTTAACCCAACCCTGCAGGTACTTAATTGGTAACCTAGCCACCATCCTTTTTAGGCAGACATTACTACTTATTTCCTGCTGCGCGTCAGGAGACAGGACTCTACTAGCCGTAGTAAGAGCTTCCGCAAATTCCTGTAAGCCTTTATAGTCATTTATACTAAAACATGGACCATCTACTAATTTATTTGTCCATGCTTCCGTAACGGCAGCAGGGTTGCCAAACCTTCTTTCAAGAAGAGCAACGCTTTCTAAATGGCCCAAACCAAAATTTTGCTGAAATACTTTCAGAGCCTCGCCTCCTAGAAATCTAGATAAAAATATCCTTTTGTCGTGGTCGGGTAAAATGCCGTCTTCTAAATACGTTCTAATTTGATCCCTGAAAATAGGAAAATTTACGCATTCCCCTTTAAAAATAAATGGCACTAAAGAATTTAACGTTTGGATTTTGGACATAAGTACTATAGGGTTTAAAGTGTTACCAGAATGTGTAAAGTTATGGTTGTTTGGCGAGATAGTGGCTGTATTGGTGTTGGTGTAGAGTCTAACCCAAAAATTTGTTGTTGAACTTGAGCTGTTACAACAGGTGACGGAATAACTGGTACTGGTAGAACTGGTGGTTGGCTGCTAATTGTAGGTGGTGACGTCGCTGCATGTCTCGGCTCGATTCTTATGTTGTTCAACATCCCTTCAATATCCTGGACTTCTAATGCCGGGTCTTTTAGAGCAGCCTTAACTAACTTAGCCTTTTCTATTTCAAACTTTAGCTGGGATCTTTTCTTTTCTAATTCTTGTTCTTGTGACCTTAGTTCTTGTTCCCGTTCTACTGCCTCAAATTGAGCAGCTAACTTTTGCGAGATGTTACTTCGATTTTGGCTAGAAAGCCCAGTGATTGCAGACCTGGCTGACATCTCAGTTCTCGATCTGTCAGATCTGTCTCCTCTAGATTTGACTGACTTCTCAGTCCTTGAACTAACGAACGGATCTGGTAGCTCTCTTCGACTTGGTTGTTCAAGACAGACATACTTCTGTTTAAACCATTCTTTCAGCTTTTCCAAGAAGTCAAAGAGGCCAGCTATTATTTTTTCTTCGGTGTCCGGGTGATGAGTTATAAGTTGATTAATTTAACAACTTAGGTCTTCCTTTAAAATTTGGACCTCACTTAAGGCGGCGCGCGGCGCTTTGAATTCCTAAGGCAGCTTCACAAGTTCTGAGTTGTTCCAATTAAAAGAATTACGCGGTCTATCTGGCGTACCTCTTCTTCCCTCATTTTCCTTTTTGCTGTACGCCTCGTCGTAATACTTTGATCTTTTGAAGACATTTTGAATTATTTTCTTTTTTTATCTTTTGACAGCCGATGACTAAACCTTTTTTAATAAATGACAAATAATTTCTTTACTTATAGTCCAGGAGATAGCGTGCAAAACATCAAGCTAGAATTTTGTATACAAGTCAATCTTTTAGCGCCTTTTAAAAATATGTGGTCGGCTAAGTTCGTCTGCGGGACAATGCTTGGCAATAGGCGTTTGAAAAAAACAAATCGGTGAAGAGCGGCCATGTCTCACCAATTATGGTGGACAATGTGATTTTCATGATCCTGAGTACAGAATTAGCTAGTAGACCGAAAATCAAGTTGATGTTAGTTTGTCACTTGACAGGTGACCACATTGATTTTTAGTAATATTTGAATAACTAACCTATCAAGTGTGAAAATAACATCGACTTGATTTTTGGTCTACTAACTAATTCTGTACTCAGGATCATGAAAATCACATTGTCCACCATAATTGGTGAGACATGGCCGCTCTCCACCGGTTTATTTTTTTCAAACGCCTACTGCCAAGCTATGTCCCGCAGATGAACTTAGCCGACCACATATTCGTAAAAGGCGCTAAAAGATTGAATTGTATACAAAATTCTAGCTTGATGTTAGTCAGACACTTTTTTGCACGCTATCTCCTGGACTATTACGTTGGATCTTCTAAATGCTTGAACTATTAAAACTAATTTTGAATCTTGATGGATGAAACAAATTTTTTGTAACTTGATAGATGAAACAATTTTTTGTAACTTGATGGATGAAACAATTTTTTGTAACTGTCGCTGCTATAGCGCAAAACTATATATCTACTAGAATAACTTTACTAAGCTGTAACTGAAGAGTTTATTGAATTTAGCCTCTACGTTACAAAAAATTATGATTTTACTAGAACTTTGTCACAAAACTAATTTTAACTAATTTAACTATGGTAAACACACTTTCTTCTGAATGACTCGTCAAGACTATACAAAAAACAATACAAAATAAAATACTAAAAACAAATACAAGTTGTCTTGACGTGCAAAGTGTATGCCAATGCCAATGTCAAGTACACATTCAAATAACTTCAAATAACGATCTTGATTCTCATGGAACGTCGTATCTTCAGTCGCTCACTGCTAATGGCAGTGACATTAATAGAAAAGGATGAACAAAAGAAAGTAAAAATAAGTTTTTCCGTGGTAGGCTGTGAAATAGTAACTTTAGAGCCTAAAAAACATAGCTAAAATCCATTTTTTCATTACGTGGACTTAAAAAATCTTTTCATTACTCCTAGCTGTAAAGAAAAAAATCTTTTACGTCATAGGAACTAAAAGATTTTTATTTTCCGGCGGGTAGTTGTCAAAACTTCCGTTAGTACCGCTGCAGTCTTTGTCGAAATGCTTCTAGTACGATTAAAATCCGCTAGATGTAAATGCGTTTTATTTATCTTTTCTTATAGTGTAACCTCGTTTTAATTTAAGGTTTCTTTTTTTAAGTCTTAAGTATGTACTAATATTTGTTATTATTATATATTGATTAGTGATTAATATTTAATGTTTTTTCATTGTCTCCTACCTCGGAAAAAATAGCATATGCTACGCGACTGTGAAGTGTTTTTTCTTTACCTTGGCAATATTTACTATCCCGCTTCGCTCGACAGTAAATGTAATTGCCGCGGTAAAGAAAAAACTCACTTCACAGCCAAGTAACATAATATACTATTGCCCATTACCGAATGTAGTGTAGAGAATAAAAAAGTAAGCTGTTTGTTAGACTCGGGATGTGAAACTAGTTGTATGAACATGGATCTATATCGTGAACTAATTAAAAGGAATAAAAATGTATGTCATTTACCTGAGAGAGGTATTAAGATATCAGGAGCGAATAATAAAACATTATGTAACGTCCAGAATCAGATCTTTCTAGAATTAACAATTGATAAGGTAAGCTTTACAGAGAACTTTTTAGTAATTCCTAGGTTAAATTGCTAATGAGCTTAAGTATTGAGATACCCGAATACCGCAATATATATATATATATATATATATATATATATATATATATATATATATATATATATATATATATATTTATATATATATTTATATATATATATATATATATATATATATATATATATATATATATATATATATATATATTTAGTATAGTATTGTCAGTATTCTAGAGTTATACGACTTATAAAACATAATGAAAATAAAGATATATATATATATATATATATATATATATATATATATTTGTTGTTTTAAGATGAAACAGTGATGCATTTGATGGAATCAGAAATTCGTGAGAAATTGTCTTATGTCACGGAATAAGAACCAAAAAAAAAGACAAAATAAATCTTCATTTTGCCAACAATGAAGAGGCCAGTGATGACAGCTATGGAAAAATACGGCCAATAGATGTACAAAAGTTTGTACAAATAGATGTTGGTGAAAATAAATACTCCATCGATGAAATGACGGTTCCATATAAAGGAAAAAAGTCTGGAAGTAGACGCCAATATATGAAAAATAAACCTACTAAGTGGGGATTTTAATTTTACACTAGATCTGGCCCCTCAGGAATAATTTATGATTATTTTATGTATGCAGGGCAAAATTCATTTAATGATGAGTAAATTGTCCAAAAAAAATATAAACAATCTAGCTTTTCAGCTAAATGTGTCATTGCTCTGAGTAATTCAATTCAGTCGCCAGAAATGACCTTATATTTTGATAATTTTTTTAGTTCACCTTTCTTATGTTTTATCTCAGAAATTAATATGAGATTTTATCTTTGGGCACACTCAGAACCAATCGATCTGAAGGTGCAGATAATATCCTTTTATCGGAAAAAGACTTGAAATCTAAAGGAAGAGGCTCTCATGATATGGTAGTGGATAACAAGAAGAATATTGCCATTGTAAAATGGTATGATAACCGTGCGGTTTTGATTGCCTCTACTTATATAGGTGATGAGCCCGTCAAAACAATTGAGCGCTACATCAGAGCAACCCGGAAGAAAGAAAAAGTATCTTGCCCTTCAATAATAAAGGAGTATAATGCTTTCATGGGTGGGGTGGATAAAAGTGATACGTTAATCTCTCTTTATAAAACCCCTCTCCGTACGTATAAAATTTTAAACATTGTTTATGTAGCAGTGTCACTCCTTTTTAACACCTCATTTTTGTGCGTTTTCATAATTTTTTAAAAAATATTAGTTGTTATTTTATTAACATTTTATTTTAAATATCCATGTTCATTGAACTGTGGGTGTGTGTAATCTTAGAATCTAAAATTGGAACACAAATAAAATTCACTTTCCAGATTCGTGTCTGTAAACCCACTGAATTTATTTGACATAAATAAATAATTAGGTAAAAAACTAAACAACATGCTAACTCAAAATTATCCTAAAACTGGTACCCACATACTCCCCTCCTAGTGGCAACTTTTTTTTTTTTTTTGGTGAGTGTTTCTGCTCTTTTCTCACTGATTTAGAAGAAATGCTGGTTTCAAACGGTCAATACAAATATTCTGTTTTCCTCCTGGCATTTCGACTTCGAAGAACTTTTCTCCTCTTCTTACGACTTTGTATGGCCCATTATACACGGGCTGCAGAGGTTTCCTTACCGCATCAACTCTAATGAAAACAAATTCCGATGTCATCAATTCCGGATGTATAAAGATTACTTGTTTATTATTATGCTTTTCTCTAACCGGCTTGAGTGTTCTTAACTTTTCTCTAAGGCGGTGGAGCATGTTCGGAATGGAGTGATTGTTCTTTTCAGGTCCCTCTTCCAAAATATCTACTGGCAGTCGGATGTTCTCGCCATAAGTCAACTCTGCAGCGGTGGTTGAGTGTTCTGGGATGATGTAGGACCTAAGACCTAACATTACGAGAGGTAATTTAGCTACCCAGTCCTCTGTCATTTGGGCTTTTAATGCTGCCTTGAGCTGCCGGTGCCATCGTTCAATCTTCCCATTTGCGGCCGGATGGTATGCCGTTGTCATTATGTGTTGGATGCCAAGCATATGGTTAAGATGTTTAAAAAGTTGGCTGTCAAATTGCCTCTATCGGTGGTAATACATTTCGGCACACCAAATCTTGCTATCCAGGTAGAGATTATAGCTTTAGCGACCGTTTCAGCTGTTATGTCGACGAGAGGTGTCGCTTCTGGCCATCTCGAAAATCGATCGATAAATGTTAATAAATATCGGTAACCCTCCGAAGGTGGTAAAGGGCCTACGATGTCCACGTTTACATGATTGAAACGTTTTTCAGGCTGTTGATAGTGGCTAATGGCGCTTCTGGTATGTCTTGTGACTTTAACTCGTTGACATGCGATGCATGCTCGCGCCCAATCGCGGTCATCTCTTCTCATGCCATGCCAAACAAAACGTTTTTCGATGAGATTGATTGAACCTTTGATGCCCGGGTGTGATAGATTGTGTAATGAGTCAAACACCGTTTTTCGTAGTGATATCGGGATGAAGGGTCTTGAGATATCCGTTGATTTGTCGCAGATTAACTCCATTCCATTTGGGAGGTTTACCTTCTCCAATTTCAGTGAACACTTTTTTGATTCCCACAGATTTCTCAGTTCAGCATCGTCTTGTTGAGCTTTTACTAAGTCATCCGTTGAAATTTTGCCTGAAATAGAGAGTGCGTTAATTCTTGAACAAGCGTCAGCAGCGATGTTCTTATGTCCTGCGGTGTACCGTACGTCTGTCGAAAATTGTCCAATGAAATTTAGATGTCTTAGTTGCCGTGGAGTAGCATTGTCATTTCGTTGCTTAAATGCATAGGCCAGCGGTTTATGGTCAGTGTATATGGGGAATTCTCGTCCTTCTAACATGTGTTGGAAGTGTTTTACGGCTGTATAAATTGCCAGAAGTTCTCTGTCATATGTCGAGTAATTCTGTTGGGTATAGGTTAATTTTTTGGACATGAAGCCTAATGGTTCAAGTTTGTCGCCACACACTTGATGAAGTGAGGCTCCCAAAGCAAAGTCTAATGCGTCTGTCATCAGTACAAGTGGTAAGTGCGGGGATGGGTGAGCTAATAGGGTTGCCTCAGATAGTAATGTCTTAAGTACCTCAAATGCACTCTTTGTCTCGTCTGTCCACTTGAGTTCTCTTTTGTCCTTCTTCTGACAGTTTTTGGTCATGTCAAATAATTTGGCTTGTATTTTCGCGGCGTTTGGTAACGAGCGCCGATAAAAATTAACCAAACCCAAGAATCTTTTTAAATCCTGCACGGTTTTGGGTAACGGATGTTCGCGTATAGCTTTAACCTTTTCAGCCGTTGGTGTGATTCCTTTTGGTGATATTGTGTAGCCTAGGAAGTTAATTTCTGCTTCACCAAAAACACATTTGCTTACGTTGATGTTGACTTGTAACTCTTCTAGTCTCTTAAACAGCATTCTTAGGTGGTGTACGTGTTGTTCTTCGTTCTCGGATGCTATCAGGATATCGTCAATATAGGCAAAGCAAAAGTCCAAGTCCCTTAGGCTGGAATCAATATAACGTTGGAAGGATTGAGCTGCGTTCCTAAGTCCAAATGGTAGCCTTAAGAACTCAAATAACCCGAACGGTGTTATGACCGCTGTCTTCGGAACATCCTCTGGAGCTACGGCTATGTGGTGATACGCTCTTACCAGGTCGACCTTAGAAAAGATGGCTTTTCCTGCCAGTTGACTGTTGAAGTCTTGGATGTGAGGTATTGGGTATTTGTCTGGCAGGGTGGCTGCGTTGAGAGCGCGGTAGTCCCCACACGGCCTCCAGCTACCACATTTTTTTGGGACAAGATGTAGATAACCCCCGTCCTGTAATAACCCTGGCAGTTGATCGGGACTAAAACCCAAAAGAAAAAAAAAAAAAAAAAAAAAAAAAGATGTAGAGGACTAGCCCAACAACTGCTGGAGGGACGACAAATGCCCATGTTAATCATGGTCTGAAATTCCCATTTTAGCTACGGCCAACTTGTCGGGAGAAAGTCGACGAGCTTTGGCCGTAACTGGCGGACCAGATGTAACAATGACATGCTGTACGTCACTATTCTTTGGTTTGTAAACAGGATCCTCTTGATGTAATTTAGGAAATTCTTTTAATATGTATCCGTACTTTTGGTCTGGTGAGAGGATGTGAATGGATTCAAATTTGGTAGAAGCTTTGAATCAAGCAGCCGAAATGGATGTGATAGAATCTAAAAGTTTTCTTTTTTTGAGGTCTATAAGCAGATTAAAATGGCGTATAAAATCCGCACCGATGATTGCTGTCTGAACATCAGCCAAAACAAATGGCCAACAGAATTCTCTACGTAACCCTAGATCTAGTTTGAGCATGCGCTCACCATATGTTCTTATTGTAGAGCCATTTGCCGCGAAAAGTACCCGCTTTGTTTCGTTTTGTCTGTCTCTATGAGTTGGAGGTATAACACTAATATCTGCCCCCGAGTCAATTAAAAAACGCTTACCTGTTCCAGGATCTTCTATGAATAGGCGGCTTGAATTAAATGAGCCAGTAGAGCTTGCCGCGTCCAGCGTGTGGCTCCTTAGTTTTCCGGCTTCTTATTGTTATAGTTGCATGGCTTCACGCACTTAAAAGCTTCTTTTCCAAATTTCCAATGATAGTAGCAAGTGGGATGTTTTTGTGTGCTCCTTGATCTTGTCCTGCGTCGTGGTTGAAATGTTGAAGTACTTCTGTCTCGGCGGTCAGCTTTGAGCTCTTCAATTGCCTCGATAATGTCTGCCATTTGTTTTTCTACCTTAGAGATGGAAGACTGGTCGCTAGGTTTTGAGCCCTGTTGTTTTGACGTATCTTCCTTTGAATCGATTGTATTCACCGCAGAAGAGTACATGTCCCTAATCTTGTCTGCCATACTCGCTAAGTTATCTAGTGTACCTTCATTACACGCGAGTATGGGTCTAATGTGTGCAGGAAGTCTTTCTATAAATATATTTTTTAAAAATTCTTCACTAACTTTATTCTCGGATAAGCTTCGCATTTCTCGAAGAAGTGTTGTCGGTTTCTTGTCACCAAGTTCAATTTCTGTCAGTAATTTCTTTATCTGTCTTCCGTATGAATCCTGAAATTCCGTAATGAGTCGTTTTTTTAAGTCCGTATAAGGTGTCTTTGTCAAAGGTTTGTTGATTATGCCTTCTAAGAGTTCTGCAATTTCAGTATCTAATGAAGCTAGTACATGGTAAAATTTTGTGGTTTCTGCGGTTATATTGCTGATTATGAATTATGCTTCAACTTGTCGAAACTATACTTGGGGGTTGCGACGGAAAAACGTTGGCAATTTTATTCCGACCCTCGCTATTTCCACCCTTGGAGAAATATCTTGGGGTGTAAGGATGTCTTCGTTTTCCGTCTGACACTTTGATGAAGTTTGTTCAGTCATATTATTGTTTTTTATTCAAATTCTAATACTTTCCGAATTTTTGACAGATTATAATTTTGATTTCGATACACGTAAAAAATTTACTTTTTGACGAATGTATAAAAAATGATAACTGTTGAAAAAGAAATGAAACCAACTTACGCGAGTCACTGTTCGGGGTCACCACTTGTGGGTGTGTGTAATCTTAGAATCTAAAATTGGAACACAAATAAAATTCACTTTCCAGATTCGTGTCTGTAAACCCACTGAATTTATTTGACATAAATAAATAATTAGGTAAAAAACTAAACAACATGCTAACTCAAAATTATCCTAAAACTGGTACCCACAGAACAATAAATAAATATAATATACTTGTTTTAATTGGTTCGGTGCTTTATAGTTTCTATAGTTAGTGTTGTTTTAAGAAAGCCCCAATTGGGGATCGTGGCTAAATTAGGTTTGGCAATAATTATAATGGGAACCAAGGAGTTTTACACTTTGACCGAGCTTCAGGATGCACTCCAAGACCCAAACTTCCTGGACCAATTTGATTACGAAGATTCTGATGATGACAACCCTATTGATATAGTAGAGTTACCACCTGATAATGTTGGACTTGTTTCTGATCAAGAAGAATTCGAAGAAAAGATCTAGAACAAATGGTGATAAATGATGTGCCTGGTAGGCTTGAAATTCACAGTAGCTTGTTTTCATCTAATCAAAAAAAAACAAAAGTGAATAAAGATTACAAAGATGTTCCTCCTAAAAAAATGCCAAAAATTGATCTAAAGGTAAAAAGCAAGCCAGAATGGAAGAAAATGAACCCTTGCTACAGCAAACAGTGTGGTGATAATTCTGAACATTTTGCGAAACTGAAAGAAAACATTTGTACAATGTTTATAGGCAAAACGCCAACTGAAGTGTTTGAGTATTTATTAGACGAAGAGATTATCCTGGAAATAGTAAAACAGAGCGTCTTGTATGCGTCACAGAATAATCGCCACAATTTTAATTTTTCTATTGACTGTTTGAGAAAATTTGTAGGTATTTTATTACTGACTGGTTACCATTCTCTTCCCCAAGAAAAAATGTATTGGTGTGTAAGGCTGGGGACTGGGGCTAAGGTTGGGAGAGTGACTGAGTGAGTGCATGAGTGTGAGTAAGAGGCGGGTTGTATGAGTGAGAGTATGAGGAGTGTGCGAGTGTGAGTAGGAGGCGAAGATGGCCGGCTGGGCAGACTGCCTTGTCAGCTTTTTCTCTCGGGCCTCCGGCCGTGGGAATGCAACCGCGGCCCGGGCCAGGTAGAGGGAGCGGAGGCATTCAGTCGAGCTTGTGGCATTGAAGGGTAAGGAGTGTGATAGTGCTTGGTACTTGCGACTATGTGGAGTACGTACTGGTGTATCGGGTTCGTGCTAAGCGGTGAGTCCCAACCATAGTCCCTGGGAACCGGTAGGTTCCTTTATAATCTAATCTAAGACTGTAATTTTTATTAATTTGTTCTGTTAAAATCTTAATGTGTAAAGTAAACGTAGGGGAGGCCAGTTAGATTTGAACTGGGTTTATATTTGAATTCCTTTTCTATTATTGTTTTAAATGGGGTTTAATTCTTTAGTATGAAGTTATGCTGTTTAATTTTCTAGTTTCTTTGTATGTATGTATTATCTAATTTGAACATAGAGAGCCATAATCTCTGTATTGTTGGCGTAATGTTTCTTTTAAATATTTAGTTTAATGATTTATGTTTTTTTTTTATTATAACCTACGACGGTGGAACCGATGACTTATTTTTATCTTTATATCATTTTTGGAGTTATAATTTTAATATCATAGGGACCAGTATTCTCGGGTGCAATATTTCTTTTTTTTACATTTTTTTATTCATGTACTATGTTTCTTTTTTTATGTGAATGTTGTCATAAATATGCACGTTACATTGCGTTTATAGCGAATTATATTATTGAAGTTATCGAGTTGTTATTTTTTTAACTAGGATCCCTGACCCTTACAGGTGTGAAGATGAAGATGTTATTATAGATTGTGCAAGAAAATGTATGCCTCGTAATAGATACATTGAAATCAAGAGAAATTTGCATTTTAACGACAACTCTTCTTTAGAAAAGAAGAAGAATCAAGCTAATTTTAGCACAAGATCATTCAAAATGAATAAATTATAAAATGATAAATTTTATTTTGACAATTTTGTTTACCAGCTTTGAACTAATTCAGTTATTATCTGAGAAAAATATATCGGCCACGGGTACGGTGAAGTACAACAGAATGAATAAATGTCCTATAAGATCTGACGGTGAAATGAAAAAAGAGCCACGTGGTTCATATGATTATAGATTTGACAAAAATAATGAAATCATTGGAGTTACCTGGAAGGATAATAATACTGTTTTCTTTCAATAATATAATACCTTCCTCCTCAAGAGCCTCCTCAACACTCTCTGAATTTTCATTGCCACTGTTTTTTAGTTGGGGCTGATGAGAGGCTGTCTTCAGTCAGACGTGGGGTTGACGGTTTTTTTTTTTAAATTGTAGCTGTTCGCTGTAAATATAATTTTTATGTGGCTGCCTCTCACATCCTGATCTTATGTACCCTCTCATTTCTTTGGAAGTTATCGCGAATATTAAGGTTTTCAGGACGATGAAACGCTTGAAGAACAACTTCCTAAATTTAAAAAACCAACCGCATGTAAAAAAAAGAGGAAACCTGATCAAGTTGAGCTAGAGCTAATTAATGTTCTGAAACGAAAATCGGATCGTCATACGTCGTTTTTCAACGGAATTAAACCCACATTAGATTTGTTTGACAACGATGAGGTTGTGGAATTTCAGCTGAAGGTGATGCAGATGGTTTCAGAAATAAAGAAACGCAATAAATCTTCACAAAATAACAATAATTACCCGACTTCTCAATTATGCCATCGCATGAATTTGCTTCTACCTCCCAAACAAGTCAAAGTTATTATCAGCAACCTCAAAGAATATTATGCCTGGACCACATGGGATAGCAAAAGACGCCCTTCAGCCACTTGAATGTTTTTCATTATTTATGACTGGATCAGATGTTGGATGTGATAAGGAAGCATACAAATGAAGAAATCTCTACATACCGTGCTATATACAGACTATGGAAACAATTCGCTCAGAGATATAGACTCTATTGACGAATTAAAAGCCTTACAAGGTTTGTTTATTTATGCAGCTTCAAAAAAGGACAACTATTTACCGACCACAATGTTATTCAACGGGTCCCACTGTGGGCAATGGTACCGTTCTGCCATGTCTATAAAACCGTTTGAATTTTTAGTGAGAAGTCTTCGTTTTGACGATAAATCCACTCGACCGGAACGTATATCACGTGACAAGCTGACCCCTGTATCTGAAATTTGGAGCAATTTTTTACAAAAGTGTAAAACCCATTACAAGCCAGGGACACATCTGACAATTGACGAGCAACTTGTGGCATTTAGGGGCAAGAGCTCGTTTCGCCAATACTTGCCAAATAAGCCAGCAAAGTATGTGGATTCAAAAATATATTGATTTGTGATTCATTCACTAATTATTTGGTAGATGGTATAGCATACTGCGGAAAAGAGACGTTACCTGAAGGATCAAGTGCAGATGTTTTAGTTAAAAGATTAGTTACGTCTGAAAAAAACACTAATCGCAATGTAACATTCGATAACTAGTATACCAGTGTACCACTTGTCTCTCAGCTTTTGAGAGAATTTAGGTTGACACCTTTGGGAACTATACGACGCAACAAGAGGGAACTACCACAAGATTTCGTAGATGTAAATTACAATTTCTATTTCACGAGGATATGACTACCGTGTCCTACAAAGCAAAAGCCAACAAACTTGCCTGCTTGGTATCTTCGATGCATGATCAACCTGATCTTCACCCTTTCAGCAAAAAGCCATCGATGATCCACTCGTATAATGCTACAAAAAGTGCTATAGACACCCTCGATCAGCTTTGCTCTATTATGACTTTTAATAGAAAGACCAAGCGCTGGCCTTTATGCTTTTTTTATAACACTGTAAATTTAGCATGCATCAACACCTTCGTGATTTATAAGCATAATTTTTATAGAAGTTTGGAGGCTACGGAAAAGGGGGCCCCAAGATGCAAGCAGAGTTAAGCAATAGGTCTCTAGTATATTCAGAAGGCAGTGTTGGAAAAAGATCCTCCAAGAATAAAAAAGAAACAACACCACTCTCTCGTCTAAGTTTCATGTTGAAGCTGCAAGATCAACTGACTGAAACATGGAAAAGACAGAAATTGAGTTTTCGATTGCCGAAGGAGCTCAGAAATGTAATAGAGAAGACTTTAGGACTACCCTCTACAACGGGCGAAGATAAGTCGGTACCACCACCTCCACCTAAAATAAAATATTGTGCTTTTTGTAATTCTTCGCTGAGACGTTACACAACCACCTATTGTAACAAATGTAAAAAGGCTATTTGTGGTAGTCACCAAGGGAAATTTTGCACTGACTATTTTAATATTTTATGACAAAAACGAGATTCCTATAAATAAATATATGTTTCATTTTAAGGCTGCACGGGAACGGGGGTCGACACACGCGCCATAAAATCACGCCTCTAATATTAAACCTCGAGACTTGAAAATTTGTATGCGTATAGTTTGGGAAAAGCCAGAGGGTTGTTAGTTTTTGTTTTTTTCTTATCGCCTTTAGTTTTTTTGATAACAAATAAAATGTGAGAGAAAAAAAGATTGAAATATAAATTTCAAAATTTTAAAAACAGGCGGAAATTTATATCTTTACAATGAGTAATTGTGTGAATTTTGGTCAAAAAATATTAAGCTGGTGAGGCGTAATCTTATGGGAACTTTTTTTATATTTATTATCTGGAATGTGCTGACCCTAGCGGATTTTTAAAAAAATACAATTTATTAAATTCTGATTTGTTGATTTTCCAATTTAAGCCACACCCACCGACGTTTTTCACCCTTTTATTATGACAAATGAAATAAAAACAATTTCAAATATTCTTAAAACGAAAAAAAAAAAAAAAATCGAAATAAAACGAATTATTATTTTTAAATATATTTTGAAAGAGATTTAAAGAAGATAGTAAATAATCTTGTAAAAACTAAAATTAAATAATAAAAAAACCGCGATGAGAGGAGGGATTAAATACTAGTTAATAAAAAAATAAATCCATTTCTTAAAGGAACAAATTTTCATATCAGTTTATCGTTATAATACATTTTTGCGAACCTCCATATCTTAAAATAGTAAAGCAACCCACATAGATTATTCCATATTAAGTTCAACCTTCTACCATCTGATCACATTTAATATATTGAATAAAAATAATAGGACCCTATTGGGAATCGATAATGATCCATGAAAACAAAATTTTAATTCCTAATGCGATCCCGTTATTTAATAATAGGTGACCATTCATCCACAATATAAGATGCAAATATGCTATGTGCCCCACTAATTGCCAGACTTTTTCAACCTATGGTCAAAATTTGCTGAACTAAATTTATTTTTGGCATATATAATTATTGATGCTTATAAATAAAAATTTCAATTGACCTGAAAGTGGTTTATTTTCATGGTCCGATATATCGGTTTTAAAATAATTAGGTTTACCAAAAAAAAAAAAAAAAAAAATTAAAGCACATACAATTGTCTACAACAAAAGGTTCTTATAATTTTCTTGATAACTCTAAAGGTTTTAGAGGTATTTTCAGTTAAAATCGTGGTTTTACCATGGCTAGGTAGGGGTACACTTTGTATGTATCACCTACCTTATTGATTTAAAAAAATGAGTTTATTTTCTTTTTTTTGCTACTGTAAAATGCATCTTATAAAAAAATGGTTTTAAATATAAAGTAAAGCTGAGACAATATCCTATTAGATTACGTATGTCTGAACCAGTTTGTACGAATTGTAATAATTATTATCAATACAAAGTTAATTGGACGTATTTTTAAATTAATTACAGCAACTATAATTTCAATAGAAACAGATAATGAAAAAATTAAATAATACACATGGCTAAGAGAGCTTCGTAAACCACCAAATATTACCCTGCCGGTTGGACTCGACCTAAGGAGAAGCAAACTACACTGATGGTTAGAAGTCAAATTTAGTCTACATGGACTAAATTTGGCATTTAGATTTAATATTCGAATAATACATGGAACAAAATGTCTGAAGTCGTTCAGTTCAATCTAGCCACACATAACAAATAATATTTGATAAGTGAACCATATAATATGAAGATGGTATAGTTATCGTGTGCAGGCTTTCTCGCCAGGTCTAATTTTTTCCCCCGTAACAAGAACTATCCGCCCTCTTTGGATTCCCAGTTAATCAAATCAAGTTGCTATTCCTATTTTTTCTATGGCCCGGCAGACCTAACATTTATATTATTAGAAATAGCAAGAAATATATAGTTTTAGGGGGAACACGCAAAATGTTGATGTTTTTTGACTAAATAGCGTAAAAAATTAAACAATTTCCACAAGTGTTCAATACCTACCCACTCAAACTAAAAAAAAAAAAAAAATTCGTGACATATATTTGCCGCCATTTTGGATTTGAACAGCTGATAATTTTGAGCTCGCTATATTTTTCCTGTGTGCGCGTCAAAACGATCTTTAATACTGGAAATTTCCATGTTTTTCCCTCTTTTGACTTTTTGATTCAAAAGTTACTGGAACCATTCAGATTGACAGACTTAGGAACGAAACTATAAGGGTTTCTATTTTTGGTTTTACCAACGAAACCCTAAAAATATATTCAATGCAAAATATTGGTTTATCCAATTTATATAATATAAGCTGCCATAAAATGTTTCTATCAACTCAACATCTTAGGAACTGGCTAGTTACTATACAGGAATATCCACTTTAATGTACATTAGTTAGTACCTAGTAGATTTATATTCTACAAGAGCTTTTGCCTAAAATTGGTTTAAAGCCTCAATAGGACCCAAGGCTTGTTTTCAATATTAACTAAGACAATTTTTTTTTTAAATTGTATGGGATGATTATTAGTTTAAAACCAAATGTATGAGGTGGTGTCGTTATATCATTCGAAAATAAAATTATCTACTTTACTTAATGGTCTAGTTATTGCAGCACAAATTATCTATATTATTAAATTTAAAAATATATATTAAAATTCATATTTATATCACTATCATATTTATTAAAATCTCAATTTTACAATATTTCCATAAAGTGACATATATTAAAGAAATTAATATTTATACATTTCTGATTTTTATTTTTTTATTTTTTAAAAAAATGCAATGGCCGACGTTATGTCATAATAATGGGAGGGGTAATGTGGGCGTTTCCTTTTCCTCCCAAAATAAACAAGGGGTTGAAAAAAACTTGTGAAAATCAGCGCTATCTCTGGAGAGAAGGTCTCAACACAACTCACTCCCGCGGGTTCTTAAGATAATATTAAAAATATTGGGATTATTTTCAATTTGTGATTATAAAGGAGGTAATTATGACTAGAGAGGTTGGTAGAAAGTTACACAACAATATTGTCACCACAATTTTTATTACACATAAACTCACAAACGCGTTTCGACAAATAACATCATCTTCAGTGTGTGTTAACTTAATAAGGGTTAGCTTAGTAAGGGTTAAGTAGTAACCCTTACTAAGTTAACACACACTGAAGATGATGTTATTTGTCGAAACGCGTCTGTGAGTTTATGTGTAAGTAGAGAAAATATGGCGGGGCAAAAACCAAATTTGTGGAGGCATGACGTCACACGCCCCCCCGCCCCCGACCACGCCCCCAGACCACGCCCCCGCCCCCAATGGCGAATAAGCCCCGCCCCCAATGGCGATTTCTACCCCAATGGTGATTTAGACCACGCCCCCCAATTGTGAATTTGACTAATTAGTCCCACCTCTAATGGCGAATAACCAATGAGGGTACCCCGCACATTTACGCCTCCCACCAATGACGATAGTAGTCTTATCATTGGATAATTTTGACAATGGCGGTTTAATTAAGCCCCCAATTTTGGAAATGTTGTGATTTGTGAGTCCCTTGGGCAATGGCGATAGCAGTTATATTAGGTTACGCCTCTTAATGGTGAGGATAGACCCATGCTCAGCCCCCTGCATTTAAGTCTTATTGATTGGTCCATTTTTTTGACCACTCCTCATTGTGAGTTAATTTAAGGGCGGTTCTCCCTCAAACGCTAGTGGGCAATGTTGGCAGAGGCCACGCCTCTGATGTATTTACATAGCCAAAAGACTTGTCTTTTTTCCGGCTCTTAATGACATTGTCGGCTTATAGACCAGACCAATCATGTAAATTAACTAAATAAAAAATACCATTTTCAACATCTTATAAATAATACACAGGGAAAATAATAACAACTGATTCTTTTATATAAATATATTTATATTTTTTTAAATAAAAATCAACAAAAAGAATACATATACAATTACAAGATATAGAGAGATGGTCATTCGGCTGGAGCAAGCATGTCCACAAATGAAATATTGTAAGCCTTTCCAGTCATTCCATTGTATTTTAGACGAAAGTTTGGCGTTGTGTTGTACTTAATCAAATCCTCCTGACTGACTGCCTTGACTAAACGTGTTGGGAGGAAAACATCAACATCTTCCTCTTCTGTATCGACCTGAGTGCTGCTTTGGTGCTTCAAGACTATTGTTGCTATCAGGGCCGGTCCGTGTGGGCCTTGGTCCAACAGTTGTAAAGAGCGAACAAAATAACATTCACCCACTGTAAGATCCTTGAGTCGAATGTGTCTATTAAAAGCGTTGGCTTTATTGAGATTATCAGACAGAGACATGTTGACGCTTCTCTTAACAAAGTGTGACAGATGAAAATATCCTTGAGCGAAGCGCTTAAAAACGAGTTGAAACAAGTGGTGGTGGGGGAAATGAGCTCAAACCTGCGAGTATAGTTTATGAAGACCTGTTTGAATATGGTGAAGCCTCATGCCGCAATAACAACAGATGCATGTGTCGGGTCCGCATCGGCAGTTTGGATCGCTCCATTCGCAAATTGCATAGTGCCTATAATTTCCCTTGCTGTCTACTCGCTCTTTACACTGCTCTGAATACTTTTTGAGTCTTCTCACCTCCTCAGCAATCTCTATAAATGTATTTGCACGGGGGTCCTCGATGTGAATTGTTGGATAGTCAGTTAAATATCGCCTATACAGTGGATCGAAATGCAATGTTCTTAGTTCTTCCATGGTTTACACTTGAGTTTATTTGTTAAAAGTTAAAAATGATTCAATGTCAAAATCGTCAATATTAGGAGTAGATTCGGACTGTGTTGTCTCCTCAGGAGTTGAAGGTTTCTTAAGTCCAATAAGGTCTAGAGCCTGTGTAATTTGAGAGAGTTGATTTAAAATAGATAGGGTTTCGATAGAAGACAAGGTGATAGAGTCCGGCTGTCGAGACAAAAGTGTATCCAACCAGGTCGGTCGATAGGATAAAACTAACTGAATATTCTTAGTTGGCTGGTGCAATTTCAAAATGAGATGACTACCAACGATAGAAAAATCCACTGTCTGTTCAACCTTCCTCTTCTTTGAGCTCTCATTTCGGTTAATTTGCTCTCTCAGTTCGGCCGCTCTCTGCACCACTAGAGCCCAGTCGGAAATAGTAATAAAAAAATGACATTGCCTACCTTCTAAACTGCGGATGACGACCAAAGGTACACCTTTTTTTGTCAGACCGACGATGAGGCATTTCTTGTTTGACTCCAGTAGGAAGGTCCATGTTAATGTCAAGTGCTCCATGACCACGAAAGAACAACTACTGAGATTAAAGATGGGAACGAGAGTTCAAAGTCAAGAGTGGGGTTAAGCAACCTTGAGCATGTAAGGCTATGTGACAAGCATATAACCGGTTATTTAACCTTGAAGGTCTTTCAAGGGTATCCACTCTGTCGCCGGTAACCCAAGCCACTTAACGAGAGCCCGGTTGTTTTTGCGACGAATGACGCGCTCGACCAAATAATAGCCGGGATGTCGAGTTTTCATCAATTCCTCCTCATAAAACTTACCTGAAATTGGCTGTCCTGCTGAATCCACTAAATTATACAGGGGTACATCGCGTCTAAACACTTGATTCACTTGAAACTGTTCATTTGTCCAATTGGGCATGTAACCCTTGGTAAAAAGATGCTTGTGTTTGCTTATTCGAACCCAGTCGCCTACATCAAACTTGGGTTTACGCTTACTGTTTTGTCTATTCAACCGGCTTAGAATAAGCGATTCATGTTTCTTGGTAACATCTATAGGTCTCATGTCTATGCTGCGATGTTTTCTACGATTGTATGTGTCAACCAGTCTGTCGACATGATTAACCCACTTGTAGGCTCCAATCGTGCTAAAATGTCGCCACATCATCTCTTTGAGTGTGCGGTTGAATCGCTCAATGATAGTGGCCTTAAGTGGACTGTAAGTAAAATAATGGCGCACTTGGTTGTTCCTTAACAGTGTTTGGAAATGTGAACCCATAAATTCCAATCCCTTGTCTGTTTGCAATAGAGCCGGTGTTAGTTTGGATTCCTTAAATATTGCAGCCATTGCGGCAGCAACCTCCTTACTGGTTTTCCTTTTAAGTGGCTTTGCCCAAGCCCTCTTGGAACCGCAGTCAATAACTGTAAGTAGGTACCGAAATCCGCGCTCGGGTACTGTCATCTCCACCAAATCTGCCTCCCATTTGTCGGTAAGGACACCTTTAATGACAACTCGACTTCTGGGAAATCGCCTTCGGGCAGGAGCATGGATCTCCCGCACAAGTGCCTCCTTAACAGACATGACTCAGACTGACGACTCTATGATGCCAGCCTCTCGTAATTCCTCCAAAATAGATTCTATTTCATTATGGTGGGAATGGTTGCCGGCTTGCGAAGACGCCATTAATAGGCGCAAGCGATCAACCAGCTCATTGGCATTATCCCAGTAAACATAGTCTATGGGTCTAGTGTTTACCACGTTAAAACCGCTGCCACTTACCGGCGGATTAACCAATTTCTTTAAAAGAGTACGATATTTGGTACCTGACGTGTTGAACTCTCTACCGCTGGAATAGCCTCGTCTTGCGGCATTAGTCCTTATTATAATATCTTGATAATTTGCCAAATCTTCGGCTGTATAATCGACCGGTGTATACTGAAAAAGCAAATTGAATAGGCCTTTGGTGGCCGAGTAAGAGTTTCCTTTGACATATACATTGTCATAGTCCATAGTCATTTCACCATCTCCAATCATAATATTTCCCTTTGGTGAGACTCTAGGACCGTAAACAGTATCCAACTTGACAGTTTTCTCAAGGGGCTTGCCTGTAAGCAGGTATTGAATAAAGGGGCGGCCGAAAATACTGACTTCGCCCAAAAGGAGATCCAACTGTTTCCGACCCTTGGGTGAGGAGAGATACGATTTTAACTGTGTTGGAGTCGATTGACCGCTGGGTGGGGTGGTAGTATAGGGCGACTTTAACTGTGTTGGAGTCGATTGACTGCCAGGTGGTGTAGCGCTGCGGAATGTTTTAGGCAATGGGGTTGATAGTTTCGAAGCGAGAACTGAGCTTAGCTTTTTTCGAAAAAGAGGCGAGCGCGCTCCTTGGGAACTAGTCGCTTCGGATTTTGCTGATAAAGTGGGTGCAACTTGAGTCGACGCCAAATCCGGCTCGAATGCAAAGGTCTCCTCAGCAGGCGCGTCTTGCGGCAGTTCATCCGGTTCAATTATACCCTTGTCCTCGTCATCCCATTGAGTTGCGGCGGTCGAGTATTCCTTCGCCATGGTCATGTCAGGTCGATAAGCGGAGGCGGTGGTGGTGGACATGTTAAGCGATTTATCAAGAGTTTGAGCGATATTTTGCAAAGGGTTTATCAGGGGTTTGACATTTTCCTCGGCAATCCTTTCAAGAGCCGCCTTTCCAGTTCGTAAAAGTTTATTTTTTTGCCGAATATCATTGCGCGCCTTAATCAAGCGCCTCTTCACGTCCTTACTTGTTGTCTTCATTTTGACGACTGAAGGCCTCACCCGACCGGTCGAATGTTATAAACTCGTCAAAACCTCTCCGAAACCTACCCTCGTCAATTAAAGCCTCCTTGTCTATAACCATAAAGCCATATCTTTTGTCCCAGCATTGACCGCACATCTCGTTGAATCGACTCCATGTCATGTCTGTGTTGACATGATCATCGTAGACATGACGAAGGTTGGTCTCATCCATTTTAAAGAGGACCAACATGTTGCACTGGTCTCGGATACAATGCTTCGGTATGTTAGCATATGATTGCGAAAGATAAAATGAGTCTATGCCCCTGTGACGGCCTCTAGTAAAGTACTCTTTTATACGCTCCTGCTTATCCATCATGACATCGTCAAAAATGAAAATGGAGTTTTCCCTAGCATCTTCAGGTCCTATTACTTGGTCGAATTCGGTCATGGGGAAGAAACCAATTTCGGGCATTTTGCTCAACACACTACTCAAATACCTGTACTTTGGCTGGTCCAATGACTTTGTGTACAGGTACACATTGTTAAATCTAAGACCATTGGCGTGTAAAAGAAGTGATACCATCAACTGAGTTTTACCACAGCCCGAAGATGCACAAATAAGAGCTCTTATTGGATGACTACCAAATAGAGGACCATGTCGTTGAGTCTTTGCATCCTCATCATCCTCTGCAAGTCGCTCCATTACTTGGAGCGACGTATCCTGTTTGGTAAATCGCATTGTACTGACATTAGGGTATCTTAATTTACTACTTTTATACAAAGAAAAAACAAATCAATTTTTCAAAATATATTTAATATATTTTATACAATAATATTTTTTGACTTGTACCATAAGTATAGTTTAGCAGCCTGGTCTCTGGCACAAACAAAGTTTGACCTGTTGTGGCGAAGACAGGTATGGCGAGGCATTGCTGACCGGAAACGCCAATCGTTGAGTGATGGACAGTCCAGTGTCTCCATATCTACAATTTCGGCAGTCACTCCTCGGGATTGAAGATATTGCGCCTTTTCTAGTCCCTTGACCAAGATCCTGTCAAACTGGTTGAGGTTACGCTGAAGTATATCATCGATGTGGTTGTACTCTATTTCTCCATCGTCCCACATGAGTCCATGAAAATTTTGGGTCAACCAATTGTTTTCCCGGCTCTGAGCAGATGATGAATCCTCAGGGGCCTTAAAGATGTACCAGCTAGCGGCTCCACTGCCTGCATCAATGATGCATAATTCCTTGACTATATATGCACCACGTGACTTGCCATTGCAGCTACCACAGCTCCTCTTGATATCGCGGAAGCAAACTATATCAACTATAGCACAGTTCATATTTGGTAGTTGTAGTTGAATGCAGTTTAGTTCACTGTGCTTGAATGTGCGATGCAACATGTTTTTATACACCCAATACATCCCCTCCTAAGTCCTTTTCGTAACGATTCCCGTGAGGGGATATTGAGTGACGAGTTGGTCGTGTAGAATCAGGCAGTAGGCTGTTGTATTTGCCGGCACATTGCTTGCTGTTTCAAATTCGACTTTAATATCAACAGACGACGAGGTGACTGCTTCAACTTGTCTGCTACAGTCAATAACCACAAATGGAGCATTTTCGATAAACTCCTCATAAGTCAACATGGGTTGAGAATCTGTCCGACCATAATAGGACTGTTGAAAATTCGCGTACATATCATAAAGCCATGCCAGTGATCTTTTTGTAAAGTCCAAGTTTAAATTGTCGTAAGGGTACGATTCACTGCCAATATAAAGGCGGACATTTTTCAATTTGCATGAGTCAAACTTGCTAACATCCTTTTTCTGGTTGTTGACTCGATCGGTTTGAAAGGCCAACAAAACGTAGCGTGGCTTCTCCAACTGAGTACTTGTTTTTATTGTCCAAGTATGATTCTGGGTCTGAGGCAGAGTCGGGTAAGTGTACAGATTCCACGCTCGAAATGGCATTGAAATGGGCGTATTGCGTTCGAGTAAATTAAGCATGTAAAGTTTTTCAGGATCATTCAGTGTAAAGTAGGGCAATTTCCATTTAATCGTATCAATCACCACTTTATTATTCGGTGCACCTTCGGGCTCTTTCTTTGGATCGGTCGGAACAAACATGTTGTCATCTCTGTCGGCTCGTATCAATATCAAATCGAGGCGTGTGTTCATCAAAATCTTGTGGTAGTCTTCAGCAAATCCCAAAATTGTATTCAATGGAATGCACATGCTAAAGTTACCGGTAGTTGGGTCCACGGTCTGGTTGTAGGAAGTAACAGTTCTTGGAAGCAACCATCCGGCGGCTTGAAGCCTCTCGGCTTTGGCTTTACTAAAACTTGCGTACCCCTTCAATGTAGACGCATATCCCGGCATTCTAGTCTGATCGATTTCAACACCATTCATTTCCAAGCGTATGCTACTAAAGGCATGTGCACCTGCATTACAAGCTAGCGTGTATTCGGTCGGCACTGGAGTCATCTTCCCTTCTATGTAAATGGAGCTCATAGCCGGTGAAACATAGGTGTCGGGCTGTTGAAATGGTATTCTTATTTCGTCGGCATTGTCAAACTTGCTCGAAGAGTAGGGTAGATGACTGTGGTACTCGAGTTTAACTATAGAGTCGTCGAATTTGGGCTCCCTTCCCAAGTCTAGCAATGTTGCGCTTTCCATTGCGAACTCTGTAGCCTAGATTCAATAAGAACTTTCGGTTGACAGACGTTAACCCTGTGACTGGCAAAGGTCTACTAAAGCCAGTCGGTGAAGCTTGGGGGTATTTAAAGTCAATCATTGCGCTTGAGGTGAATGCGAACGGTAATCGTTTCTCCGCGAAAATCCACTGGCCGACCCTCTTGATCCTTTATGGCTATTGTAATTGAATCGAGCGTTTTTGTCAATATTTCCAAGTAGACAACTGTTTGGGGAACCTCGACAATCTTGTATCCTGGTGCAACAGTGGGGAAGAACTGATGCAGGACATGAGACTCATTACCATTTATATACGAACCGGTGACTATATTACATTCAACAGACAGCGCATTAACTTTGAATATGTCGACAATTGTATCCGAAACACATCTTTCATTTTTCTGCAATATTTTCGGTTCAAATCCGAGAATGCTTCCAATATTGTTGACCGATTTTAAGTTTAATTTTTTGTCTTTACTAATCACAGTACAGGTGAGCGTGTTGCGCTGCTCCTTCACATCAATGTCGTACTTGGAGAGCTCCTTAGCAATATCACTAAGTTCGTAAGAGCCTTTTGGGAGTTTTATCATGTCACCTGCTATAATCTTTTTATACGATATCCTCGAACTCCTGTCCGCTGTACCTGTATGCTCTATGTTAGCCTCGAGTATTGCACCCAGCTCAAAGCCTAAATGAGTCAAAAGTGTATCTTCTAAATCGTTAAATAATGTCTTGTTGCTCTTTATTACTACTCGCCTACCTTTTGTGGCGAAACTTATTTCAACACCCTCGGGAAGAATTGTTTGAATATGCGAAACAAACGTTTCGAAAGTAGCATTTCTCGGTACATCAAATACTATGTCCTCATGCATGAGGTAAACTCGATTGTTGGTCTCGTCTACATTTGGAATAGAATTGTACGCTTCAAAGGATAGTAGTCCGCAAGACCAATTGTCATCGTCCAAGTGAACCGGAGGGAAAAACTCGCTGGTGAGAACCGACTTGTCGCCGGTAAAGGTTAACGTCAGAGACATGACTGACTCGATTCTAGGTTGACATGAGTAATATAAACAAGACGCATAGGTGTCCACAAATGATACTGTCGAAGGGCTGCACTTGCTTGCGATTGTAGGTTATAGTAGTCCCTCGGAGATAGTGAGCAAGTTCCGGCGGTGGCTGCAAATTTCCAAAACTGTCAAAGTACACCGACACATCTCCCTTAACATAGTAGGCACTCCAATGACTGCCCACATCGGACATTGCCTCATGATTTACAATGCCCGATTCCATGTTTAGCCTCCTCTTTGGTAATTGGTCTCTCATGAAGATTCCTCGAAATGAGGGCACTTGAAGTCTTCGGATGATGATTCGTCTCAAGTCATGATCGGTGAGAGGCCTGGCGGGGAGGCTTACAGTCAGTTTTTTGCCTTCACGTACAGACCAAGTCCTTGCCTATAAGGTCTGAGAAACAGACCCTTGCCAATGCTAATCTCCTCCATCTTCTTGTTGTGCCTTTTAGCCTCTTCCATGGCCTGACTCGCCTGTCGACCCTCATTAATCGTCTTGACAAGGCTTGCAGCGCCACCTGCCACAGACCCCAATGCGGCCAGGGCGGGTATTGCAGCCATGAGAAAGGGTAAAATACCGCCGCGTTTGGGAATTGGTATTACTCGCGGAATTTTATCAGGCTTTTTGCCCCGTCGTCTTGGTCCGACTCCAAGTTTCGCGGCTCGTAAAGCGGTCATTGTTTTCTGGTATACGCTCTTATCTTTGGACTCATTCCTGAGAGCCTGTTTGGCCATAGCCATACCTTTTTTTAGTCTCGCCGCAGCAGTAGACTTGAGTTTACCTCCCATTTTTCTTTTCGCTTTCATGGCCGCTGTAACTGCCCAAGCAGATGCTTTTTCACCCCAACTCGAGTCAATAGCTTTTGCCCGTTTCCAAGCCGCCTCAGCCAACTGTTGGTCCGCTCTTCTTCTCACCACAGAGTCCTTGCTATGAGCGTAAGCGATGTCGTGCTCTCTGCAGGCAGCGTCCAGGGGGTTGATTCCAATCTGACCTTGTGCCAACCTACGTTCAAGCTTGGTACCCGGACCGCAAAATTGATAACCGCCAGGTAAATGTAATTCAAGGGGAAGAGCGTCGATAAGTTTGTTTAGCACTCCACGTCCTCTCTTACTGTTTGTAGCTAGCATACTGACCATTTTTTTATGGTGTGCTGCTACTTATATCCCCATTTTGCTGAATGCATAGTGCCCCAACCTCGCACTACGCCATGGCGACCAACCTTTTGTGCGTGTCGCCTCTGTTTGTTGTTACACTCTGAACCAGCTTCATTATTGCCCCTCTTCATCTTCTTCTTCATCTTCCATAATGCTGTAGTGGCCATGAGCCAAAGTGGATATCTTGTCCGACTGGATATGTCTTTTGTCATCGCGAGAGGATAGTGACAATTTGTTAACCACTATGGTAAAGAGTTTTTGACGAAATGACCTGATTAGACTGAATTTCGTAGTCATTTCTTTTCCATCGTTGTTGAAAAGTACATTTTTGTAGTCTTCAAAATTTATATTTTTCTGTACTGCGGATTTTTTAATCCCTTTGACCTTTTTAATTAAAGAATCGTCCTCTCGTCTGATGGCATACATTTTTGCTCGCAGTCCTATCCATTCAGACATTTTTCCTCCTCCTAGCTCGTCTTTGAATTTTCCCAATGCTTTTTGGTTTATATCCGAGAAACATGGATGATCCAATGGCAGATTGCTAAAATCAAAATGCTCGCCAAGAGCTTGCATGGCTTCCAGCCGCCAATCCTGTCCGAATGTTTTGATCAAGTAGACAAAACTATCGGTGTCAGTGTAGGCTAAATGTAACCGCTCTGGCCCATAGTGCTTGAGCATTGAGTCATAGTGAAACGACATCATTTTTAATTTAGCCATTTCTAAGATCACTATCCCCACTGAAATGGGCTTGTTGAATGTGATTTTTGTCTTCTTCATGTTAATCAAAACAAGATTTTCTGAGATAATGGTTCGACTTTTAAAGTTGGGTTTTGCGATTAACTTCTCAGCCTTGGGCCAGTCACACACTAATCTCACGTCAAGGTGCTTGCGTACCTGCTCAATGCACTTTCCAAATGTAGCATTATTTAATAATTTATTTAAGTCCTTTTCAAAAGTGGTTTTAGCGGTTTTTCTCTTTTGATTATTGATATTTATGAATGGAGCCAGCCAAGCAGATTGTTTAAATCCTACAACTCTATGTACTGCCTCCAATTGACAACCGTGTGATACAGCAAACTGCAGAACTTTGTAATGTAGCACATACTTACGTTTAGGTGTCAGCGTAGCTACAAGCTTCACATAGGACGAACCGGGAGGTTTGATGTGCTCAGGGAGAGGAGGAAAATCGTTGAAATAGTCATGTAAATGATTTGGAACTATTATGTCAACTTCTGCCATATAACCAATATTCGATTGATCCGACACTGTCAAAAGGTCTACACTTGGTGGATCTACCCAAAAGAATTTGGACATTGGGAGATGCTGGCTCGATGCAAACCCATAGAGGTTGTTGGCATCAATATAGCACAGTTCATGAGTGTCGTCCGATTTCGCATGTCTGAGACTCACCTGGGTAAATCCTCCTCTTAGACCTCTCTCAAAAAGCAGCATCATTGAATAGTCGGTAAGAAGGTCTAATTCAACACCGGTAATTTTTAACATGCCTTGAAATGCAAGGCCGGGGAGACTGTAAAAATTTACCACCTCCAGGTTATAATCAGAATTGAAAAACTCTCGCCGGAAATTCTCAAAAACCTCTGCAATTAAGTAAACGTCTGTTCTGAGATACAATTCCGAGTAGGCTTGAAGGTTGGCAATCCCAAATTCAGACCATACCGCCTTTGCATGCTCATACTCATCATCGCTAATGCCACTATCGTTTAAATGGCTGTAAAACTGATCTCGCGTGGGCAGACTTGTTTCTTTAAGCCTTTCCCAGTCAGTCATATAATCATAGGGCATTTGACCTTTCCGCAACATCAGCTCCAGCTGTCTGCCACTATAGTGTTTAGGGAGTATGGAAAACTGCTTAGGCTCTAGTGTTCTAACAAGAGTTTCCAAACTTGAGGATAGGAAGCGGCAGGAATCGAGAAACCTAAGCCACAAGTATTTTCCACGATATCTAATCTTTTTTGAAAAAGATACATATTTTTCCTCGCTATTTGCGATGACATTGATTTCACCAGGCAATCTGCCCAATTCCCTAACGATAAATTTATAGTCGTAACCGGACCCATTATGAAAAAATATTGGTAAAAAGTCAGGAGTGCTAGCGGCAATATTGCACAGTTGATGACTAGCCCCTCGGTATTGAGCTGTTATGTGACAGTGGTCTATGACCTTGCGATTTTCTAATGTATATGGTAAATTACAAAAGTAACATAGTGTCGAAGCATCATGAGCCTGTCGTTGACTAATAGTCATATCAACTGATTTATTCTGTGAATAGTATTTAATGACCTTTTCACCAATTCTTTGAAGCGTCAGCAACAGTTGCCATGCTGCATCGGGACCTGTGTATACAATGACGTTATTGAAATCTGCATCCTCGCCATCTGCATGGATGTCGCTCATCACAAACATACCAAAGGACATCATTTGGTGTTCCTGCAGTTTATTAGTGTAGGACCGATATTCGCCAGTATGAGGATCAATAACTGGGGGTTCACAAGTATTTATGGGCACAAGAAGAGACTCGGTGTCGCAATAAACAACAAATGGAACCCTAACCTGATAGCGGCCATAGGAAAATTTCAACTTATTATCATCCGGGCTCGGCATAATTACTCTAACAGGCTGTCCTATGCAGTCAAGTCGATGTCTGGTGAGTTTTTCCTCCTTCGAAATGCCAATGCCGTCTTGGAAAAAGCTGAAGCATTTCCTACAAAGAGCTATGGCATGGTCATGTTTTGTAAGCTGTCCGCGAACCAGACGTTCCAATTTGAAAATGCGAACGAAATGATTATGCTCTTCAGTAGTGAGGAGCAATAGATCAATAATATAGTCTGATTGTGTCAACGCCATCCTGTGTGGGTATATTTTATCCTCCTCGTCCAATGCAAAAATATATACTTGCACGTTATTTCGTCTTTCAAACTGATCAATCTCTTTCAATAATGTTGGAGTTGATAGATCTGAAAAATCAAAAACTTTTGTCGAAGGTGCACCAGCTAGAACCGCCTGTTGGAAACAATTATCAGAGTCGGGGTACAGTGTGTGATCGCACGAGTTTGTCTTCAGTATCCATGAGGGGATGCGAATGTTACATGCTGCTCGAAGTGGATTGTGCTTACTTATATTTAGCACAATCCCTTGAATGACGCTGAGAACTAAGCCAGACCCATATCCCTCATAATTTTCAATTTCTGCCGAAATTTTATCAATCCCATCGTTAATTAATTGTTCTATTTCCGATTCGTTAAAGATTGCTACACTCCTGGTTTTAAAATTGCGCTCAGATACAATTTCACTAATTGGGTGCATATAGAGGGCGTCAAGACTGAAATTTACAGAAACCCCTGGCCAGACATTCAGATTTAAAACAATTTTATCCTCTATTGCTTCAAAAGCCAGGGTAAAAAAAGTTTGCAAATCTTCTGCCTCATGTTTATTTTCTATGAAATATGTCACGAGATTTCGGTTAAATGCACTCTGTATGGTAATTATTCCCGAATCACTATCGTAGGGGAATTCAGTTCTGGCAGATTTAGCCCTTTTGGCCCTAAAATCAACAACACCACAATTTCTTTTAATGTGATTTTTTAATGATGACTTACTTGAAAAATTAACTTTGCATTGGGGACAAGGAAATAATTTGCAAGTCTTCAAATGCCTCTGCAGAGAGTCTTTCCTCACAAAATTCCTCGCACAAACTGGACATGACAGCTTCTGATTCTCGCACTTCGTTTTGAGATGTCGAATTAGATTGTCTTTTCTTGTGTACACAGCCCGAAAACACTTTGGGCAAGGGTACACCTTTCTGTAAAAAAAATGAGTTGCAATAAAAATAAAAGATGCACTCTTTTATTAGAGTTCTGATAAAATAATAGATAAAACATTATTTTTTATTTTTTTATTTTTTGTTTTTAGAATTTGTAAGACCAAAATGATAAAGATGAATTAGCAATAGTAATAGTAAATAAGCAAGAAGAAAAAAAAAACAAAACCTATTGACTGACTAGTTTTTAATTAATTCCAGTCGAACCAAAACCCTTTTCATTTCTGTCAGTTTCTTTTAAATCACCACACTCTTCCAAAATTGGATGTCGTATTTTTTCGCAAATAATTTGTCCCACTCTATCTCCTTTATTTACTTTAAAGTCTTCTTCACCAAAATTTAGTAATAGGATACCGACGTTGCCACGGTAATCCTCATCAATAACACCCGCCCCTACATGTATGCTATTGTTAACTGCAAGCCCAGATCTAGACGCTATGCGACCATAGGTATTTTTCGGCAGTGCCAATTTCAAGTCTGTCTGAACTAGACAGCTTTCAAATGATTTGATATTGTAATTGTAAGCGCTCCTCAGATCAAAGCCTGCAGCTCGGTTAGAGCCTTTAGTTGGAGGATAGGCATTCTTAGAAATTTTGCTGAATCTTAATTTCTTACATTTACAACGTTTTGCATACCTCGTAGAAGCGGAGATAGTAGTAGAGTTGGTGCTGCTAGAAGCATTTCCTGATGGAAGAGGATTCATGATGAAATGTTTTTCTAATGTTGGTTCAAGTTGAACTGATGTTGCAATGCAATATGAGCTGTATATATACCAAAAAACCAGGAACACTTCTCTTCCTACTCACCTTGACTTTCAGATATATACCGGGTTGCATTATTACACTCAAAATTGTCCTCCAAAATTTCTCATTCGCTACAAGACCATCAAACCATGTCTTCCTCATCCAACAGTAACACCACTTTGGCTCAAGTATTGAACGATAGGGCTTCGTTCAATATACGAATGAGTATCAAGGAGTTGGAAGTCGGTAAGTAAATTTATTTTTTTCCTATTATTATTTTAAAAATTATAAAAAGTCAAAGTAAAAAATGAAAGCGAAAACTTTGTCAACCATCTATGAATTAAATACCAGGTTTAAGTAAGTTTTACCAGTTTTTAAGTAAATCTAATGATTCTTTAAAATAAAATATACTATATTTAATATTTTTATTATTACTAAGACAAGTTTTTATTTATGATGTATATTTTATGTATTTGAGTATGCGAATTTTGTTTAGTTTGATAAAATATATTTATAAGTATGTGAATGAAATGTCTTTTTTCATAAAAAAATTAGATATAACATTATTTATTTTTAAAGTAATGAGAGATTATTTATTTAGATTATTTTATAAAAATGCTAAAAAGTATATTATAGGTTCGCAATTAAATTACTTTTTTCTGAGAGTATATTTGATTAATTTTATATAAAAATGCTAGAAGTATATTATAGGAAGGAATTATTAAAGAAAGTGAAAGCTATTTACGATTAAGTTGTAAAATAAATGTGCGCATATCTATTTTTATTTATTCATTTTATTTATTTATTTATTTTATTTTATTTTATTTTTTTTCATTTCATAGTTTAAATCGAAAACCTAGATTAATGTATTGTTACAATTGAGACATATGTTCCAGATACGCTACATCAAGCATGATAAAACTTAATATGTAGAATAAATGTGCAAATATCTATTTTTATTTTTATTTATTTTTTATTTCATACTTTATATCGAAAACCTAGATTACTGTATTGTTACAGTTGAGTAGAGTACATATATGTTCCAGATATGCTACATCACCATGTTAAAACTTAATATTTATATAACTTATTTATAACTCAGTAAATTTTTAAAGTAAGGAAAATACATGACTACATTAAATTGATAAAAAATGGATAAAACTTAAGTGCACAGTGAGCTCTTTTTTTATCACAGTAAAACAATAATGAGATTATTTTTATTTATTTATTTATTATTTGTTGTTTGTTATAGGTGTGCCTTACTTCATTGAAAATTTAATGTACATAGAGAAGGCGAAAAATGGTCCGTCGGTTGTAGCAACAATTCGTCTTCGGGATGAAATGCAGGCAGATGTGTTTCTTCCGAAACGGGTGGTTGAAGCCTTTAACGACGAGATAATTGGCAAATATAATAATCGGCCACATCTATGTTTAGTCTTTAAGGGACTAATAGGAAATGCTTTTGATGTGGCATTTGTAGAACATCAATAAATGCTATAACATTTTTTTTTTTTTTTTTAATAAATAAAAATGTTTTTAAACTGCTCTCTCGTTTTTTTTTTTTTTTTTTGTTTTTTTTGTTTTTTGTTTGTTTTTTTTTTTTTTTGTTAGTTTTTTTTTTCTAAAATTATAGTTTTATTTATTTAACTATTATATCAATAAACGTTTTATTATTTAACTATTTACTTAAATTATCGTTATTAAGCTTTTAAAAATAAGAGTATTTTGTCTGAGAATTGAAACCATACGTTAAGACTTTTTATATAATGGTAATTCAATATTTTTAGTTTCCTGGTGCAGCTAAAAAAAAAAAAAAAAAAAGAGTGGAATTTTAAATGCAGACTACCTGCATTAAAAATATGTAATTAGATTCCGAGTTTTTAGAGGAGAGCCGGAGGAGGGCCCGTCCCAGAGCTCGGTCAAGGCCAACCGGCTCAACTTCTGGCACTATAATTATATACTTCCCGTCTAGACATACATATTCCTTTTTTATTTTTTTTTATTTTTTAATGACAATATTATTTTGATAAATAGTTAATCTTTTGAGTCACTAAGGCATTAGCAGTGTAGGAAATATAAACTAATCATTTAAATACAACTTGTAGGACTTATTGTCATTTGAGGACGTGGACTTGCAAGGGGATGATCAACCCTTATATATATTTTATATATTTCTTATGTTAGGGAAGGATGATACAGACAATGGCCAAGTAAAATAAAAAATCGTCTAGACCAATAATATAATTGCTACCGCCACTGGGGGCGTGCAAGGGGCTGACAAACCCAACATTTCCAAAATGGGGGCGTCATTAAACCGCCATCCAAAAAAAAAATTAAAAATCATCCAATAGTAGGACTAATATCGCCATTGGGATGCGTAAACGTGCAGGCTACCAACCCCTATATTAGGGGTGGCTGGGGAGAGGGGGAATCGTCATTAGGGGTGGAAATCGCCATTGGGGGCGGGGCTTATTCGCCATTGGGGGCGGGGGCGTGGTCTGGGGGCGTGGTCGGGGGCGGGGGGGCGTGTGACGTCATGCCTCCACAAATTTGGTTTTTGCCCCGCCATATTTTCTCTACTTGTGTAATAAAAATTGTGGTGACAATATTGTTGTGTAACTTTCTACCAACCTCTCTAGTCATAATTATGAAGTGGTACCACAAAATCTCAGTCAAAACAACTAATTATTTATAAAGGAGGTATTCTAGAACTTGAGACTGGCTAAGACTGAAAATATTATTCTTGTGATACTATATTTTTATACTATATTTTTTCTTGCGATAATATAATTTGGTTTAGTTTAAATAAAAGGAGTAAAGAAAAATGTCTTGCTTTTCGTTGGAAATACTTATGCAGAATTCTATATTTCCTTTTTTGTTTGTGTTTAATATTTTGACAGCTTTTTACAGTTTTATTTTTGCTTTGTTCAAATAAAAGGAGGAAAAAGATTATATACACACATATAATCTTTTTCCTCCTCTGCTAAATGATGAAACTGACAATGAAACAGACTTGGACTTAAATTTAGAAGTAATAGCTTACGCCGATGACACTAATTTAGCCATAGAACATAAAGATGGAAAGCTCCTTCGTCACCAAGGTCAGATAAAATTAGAAAAAATAAGTAAATGGTTTTCTGATAATAATTATAAAATGAATATGGAGAAAACACAAAGCCTGCTATTAAGTCTGAAAACAGACACAAAGCAAGAACCTATTAAATTCCTAGGACTGACACTCGACGACAAACTGACTTGGAAACTGCACTGAGACAACCTTACTTCAAAATTAGCTTCTTATGTTTATGTCTTTAGAAAATTAAAAAACAGAGTACCTGAAGAGACTATGGTCACAGTCTACAAATTGGTGGTACAAAGTAGACTAAGCTACGGTATAATAATGTGGGGCCATACTAACACTAATCAACTGCTATTACTTCAAAAAAGATAATCAGAATTATACTAGGGTTACAACATGACGATACTTGCATACCATATTTTAAAAAAATTACAGATTATGACAGTAATAAACCTTTTTATTTATAAAGACTAATATTAAGTTATACGATAAGAACAGTTTGACGCACAGCTACAATACAAAAAATAAAGACGGACTGGTCATTCCCCCTCACAGATTAAACAAATCACAGGTTAGTCACAGCATTCTTGGCATTAAATACTTTAATTCTCTCGAAGAAAATGTTCAGGAGCTACCATAGAAAGCTTTCAAAAATTATATTAAGGTATTTCTTTCTGAGAACCCTTACTATACTCACCAAGAGTTTCTCAATAGAGCAAATAAAAAAACGTAGTATTCAATTATGATACAAAAGATTTAAAGTAGAATTAGCATTTTATTTAACTAATTAATTAATTATTATTTTATCAATTTTTATTATTAATATTTAATTATTTATTTATTAAGAAGTAATTTTAAGAATTGTTTTTTATAAAAAAAATAAAATAAATAAATATATATATTATTATATATATATATATATATATATATATATATATATATATATATATATATATATATATATATATATATTATTATTATATATATACATTATTATATATATATATATATATATATATATATATATATATATTATTATATATATACATTTAGTATAGTATTGACAGTATTCTAGAGTTTTACGACTAGTAAAACATAATGAAAATAAAGATATTATTATTATTATTATTATTATTAAATAACATGGATTCATGTGAAAATATTTTTTTTTAAACATACCATAAATTAAACTTGATCAAAAACAGAAACTAATAATCTAAAAAAACACAATCTTACTCTCTATGAATGACTCAATATTAGGTAAGATAACGTTGATCGGCAAACAATACCGCCTAACTACAATTTTTAGGATATAGAGTTTTTAGTATCGTTGGAAAGCTCTCGCGGAGGCGGATCGAACTAAGTGTTAATTAGTTTGATGAAAAATCAACAGATGTCAGTATACATAAAGAAACAATCCCGCGTATCTCAGTCCAAGCAGTAATACCGCGCATCTACTAGTCTTCTATAGAATTGTGCAGGGAGACGACGCGCTGTTGGTAAGTACTTACATTTTTTTAATATTTCTTTTAAGAAACTTATTAAATCTTACTAAAAATTTGTATATCGATTAAAACGTACCTCCTGCTCAAGGCAGTAAGTTTATTAAAGTAAATAAAGATCGCTATTTCAGTAAAATAAGAGGTTAATTGATGGTTTGTAGATAGGTGGTATTAGATCATACATCATACGTACTTAAGCGGTATTAAAATAAATGTTTTTTTCACTAATGCAGATAGGCGTTATTAGAATAGGAATAATTGACTATGATAGGCGCATCAATTTTACACCTAATATTTATTTATTAATGCCGTTTTGTGTTTAGGAAACGAGATAAAATTATTATTAATAATCCGTTGAAGTGTCTCTTAGAGTGATTGAACACAAAAAATTAATAGAAGGAGCCTTGCTGGCTATATTCACGATCAACGGTGAAATAATGTTAACGTAAATTATAAACTTTTAAAATTGTTTTGTTTGGTGTTTTGTTTTAGAACAGAAAAAAAAATGTTGTCGCGGGGAAAAAAGATGGTCAGAATGGCCATTGAAAAGACGATGACAGCGGTGGCAGAGAACATAGTTGCAAGTCATGATACAAGCACTTTACAACCTTCTGTATCAGCAGATGAAGTTGCAGAAAAAAAATCTTCTGATCTTATACAAATAAATCAACTTTGTAACTCTGATCAATTAACTATATTCCTAAATAATGATGAACAAGTATTATCTCTTCCACTTTCAGTAACATCGTTTACGGAATCTAATAAAATAGATGATGTTGACAGCATTGATTTTCAAACTTATTATGGCGAAGACTTTAACGATATTTCATTAAACAAAAAGCATTATACAGATTTGGATGATATTGAAATGACCTTCACATTAAATAATACAAGTCTACTGAGGGAACCGACTACTCGTAATTCATTAGACTCAACTTCAAACCTAGAAGGTCAAGATTTTGATTATATTTTGTGTGATGAAATTGAAAGTACGTCGTTTGAAAAACCTGAAGGTTTGTTATCTGAATCTGAAAGATCATCAATTAAGTCAACTGAAGTCGATGAACCCTCAGGAGGTCAAAAAAGGAAAGGAGACCCAATGTCATGGAAAAAACATAGGAACAAGGCTCTTAGGATGACAGGCGAAGACTATATTGGTTATAGAAGAACCAAAGAAGGGCGTGTTTTTCACGATAATCCACATCAAAAGAGAATAATGGGTCCAACTTGTTCTTCTAAAAAATGTGCAACTTCAGCTATCCGCCAATGTAATCTTGTATCAGAAGAAATGCGCAGAAAACTTTTCCACAATTATTGGAAGCGCATGAATTGGGATCAACGTAAAGTATATTTAGCAAATATGGTTGAGTGTTGCCCAGTTCAGCGTAAAACTGTTGATCAAAACTCAAAGCGAAAAAATACTTTAAAATATCACTTTATGATAGAAGGCAGGAGGCTGCAAGTTTGTCAGGCAATGTTCCTCCAAACCTTTGGAATAAAACAATGGACGATAAGATATTGGATTAGGAATAATAACTCAAGAACAGGAGACCTGGAACAAACAACAGATGATATAAAATCATTAGTGAAAGAGCAAACGTCTTTGGGTATGGCACCTAAGGAGTCTGTTACGCGTAGCAGTAGAAAATCAGTGTCCAAAAGACCGATGGCAAATGAGTTTGTTCACAACTTTTTTAATAGCTTGGCAAAATTGCCGTCTCATTACTGCAGACTTTCCACTACTCGTCTCTATCTTGAACCTGTAATACACTCCTTACAGGAGTTGTACGATATTTGTAAAAACAAATGTAAAGAGCACGATGAAATAAAATGGCAAGATTTATGTGTTAGCATCCGTGTTTTTAAAAAAGTGTTTGATGAATTAAATCTTGCACTTTATCAGCCAAAAAAAGATAAATGCGATACTTGCTGTAGTCATGAAGTTGGAAATATTACCGATGAAGAATTTGTCCAGCACAGATCAGCCAAAGATAATGCCCGTTTGGAAAAAGAGAGTGATAAAGCACTGGCTAAGACTAAAAAAATTCACGTTTTTACATCAGACCTACAAGCTGTTAAGTTAGCTCCATCAATTAATGCAAGTGCACAATATTATAAGACGAAACTTAATATGCACAATTTTACAATGTACAATTTGGACACGAAAGAGGTAATTTGCTACTGGTTCGATGAGTCTGCAGCTGACTTAGAAGCATCAACTTTTGCTTCCTGCGTCCTCGACACGTTGAATAAACTTCTTGATGAAGATCCTAAACCCATCATTCTCTGGTCAGACGGATGCGGTTATCAAAACCGAAATGCAATTATCTCCAACGCCTTACTTCATCTTAGTATGACAAGAAATATTACCGTGGAACAAAAATTTTTAGTCAAAGGTCACACTCAAATGGAGTGTGACCTTCTTTAAAAAATTTCATTCTTTAAAAAATACTCCGATCCAAAAACAATGATGTACCCATCCATTCGCCCAGGAAAGAAAGTTGGGGATCCTACCGTTACTGACATTAGAGCTATTAAATATATCCCGACAGGAGAAATACAAGTAAAATTGCACGATTTCAAGAGTGCTTACAACCCTCTTCCGAGACCGCGGAAAATGAAATACTTTTCACCAATTTCTGAATTCCCACAACTATATTCATCCCCACGAAGAATATCGGAAAGAAAATGGAAAGATTTGCAAGACCTGAAAAAAGTAATTCCTCAAGATTGTCATCCATTTTACGACGGACTTATTCACATCTAAAAAAGAAAAATCAATTTGAATTTATAACCTTAAATTACCTATTATGATTACGAATTAATTCCTTACTTAAGACGTGCCTGGTTTTAAGAACAAAATTTCACTTTAAGGTCCTTTCATTAAAATAACATTTCATTGTGATATTATTATTATTCATTTTGTGACTTAAGCCAAATGTAAATTATCTCCCTATAATGTACAACTAAAATTATATTTTAGACATATAGTTTGTAAGAAAAGTGTTTAGATGTATTGTGATATTGTCCCTAATGTTCCTAAATAAACCTTCAAGGGCAAATTTAAAAAGTAAATGCAGCCACAACTTTAAAAAAAAGTCCAGTCATGCACCATGACTTAATGAGCGAATTTTCAAAGAAATCTGCGTTTTATTGGCTTATGATAATATAGGAAAATTTTGGTTTAAAATTTGCTCGGGTGACAAAAAAAATTGGTACTCAGGGGTACGGGGTACAAAATTCAAAATAGTATTTACCCTTCAAGATGCATGTCGTTGGAAAGCTCTTTAAGAGTACAGTAATTGTTGTTATTTACACTTTTATCATATTTTCACATAAAAGGGGGGTAAAATGGAAAAAACACGTTTTTTGACCCTATATGGTCAAAATTTGACCCCTAAATGGACTCCAAAAATTCTGGCCAACGAACTCATCCTTTCTTTTGATATTAATGACATTTTAAAATTTGTTTGAAATTTTTAAGTGCATCCTAAGGGGAGATATCGTCTGGAGTGACACATATATACATATATACATACATATATACATACATACATAAAAAAAAGTGTTAAATTTTAGGAATCGATTCAGAATGGTCTAAAACGGATTTCCATGAAAAAAATTTTCAAAAATTTGCATTACAAAAATTTTGAAGCCATTGCAATAGCGTAATTTTCTTTGAAAATTCGCTAAAAGAAATATTTTAAATATACATAGTTTTTAAGAAAGTAATTTTAGTACTCTCAACTAAAACTTTTATTGTGATTTAATCCTTGATGTGTTCAATTTGTGATATATGTATAATTAAACTAAACAAATTTTATTATTTTAGCCATCATTTTAAGGAAAATAATTTTATAGTTCTCTAATTTGTATAACTTTATGTGATAATATCTTTCTAGTGTTCAGTAACCTTAAAGTGCTAATTTTAAAAAGCGAAATTTAGTCAAAATTAAACAAATTCTATTTATTGTACTTGTTTTGTTTTAATTATAATTTTAAGGGCAGCATTCTTCCTAAAGTGCCTGCATTTTACGTATTGTTATTTTTATTATTATGGTAATGATGTATATTATTTATTTATTTTTTAAGGATATTTACGCTTTTAATTTAGATAGCTCATTTCAAGATTATAATTGTATAACATTATGCTTTAACTGACAATGTAAAAAAGGCATGCTAGTTAGGCAGTTCTTAAAAGTTCCTAATTTAAGGTAATAAGTATTGAGAAATATTTCTAGTTGACACCACTTTGTTTTTATTTTCAATTTTTGTATCCACATTCCCTTTTTTATAGATAAACACACTGTATTTTTTATATTTTTTTATGTTTATTTAACATTAAACTCTTTTTATGTAAAGTTCATTGGTGTTTTTTTAAAAGTATTTCCGTAGATTATATCTTGTTATTGATATATTAATGTTCATTCTAATTCCGCTTATCTTCGTTTTTGGCGTTGCTAATTGATGGCAATACCGCCTATGTGCAGTATTTTCTAAATTATTAAAACAATATATCTTCTTTTTTAATAAATACATGAATTAATAGTTAATTAGCGCATATATTAAGTTTTGCAAAAATATCTCCAGACATCATAAAGTAATTCAGTTTTTTGTTCCTCCTGAAAAGTTTGATTTTTGTAGTTAGGCGGTATTGTTTGCCGACCAACGATAATTACAAATGGTAACAATATTAATCATAATTTAAAAAAAAACATTCTTAAGAAGTATAATACTTTTTATTTACTAATTTGGTACTATTAAACTTGAAAAAATCTTTTATGAATGATATAATATATATATATATATATATATATATATATATATATATATATATATATATATATATATATATATATATATATATTTGTTGTTTTAGATCAAACAGTGATGCATTTGATGGAATCAGAAATTAGTGAGAAATTATCAGTAGTGAATACTGGAGAAGACTTAGCTGAAAACAACTCAGGCACTTTTTCTGATAGTTTATGCTATATGTATGTTATATTAATTGACCTGCAAATATAAAAAAAACCTTACCGTCAAATGCAGTCAAGAAAAAGAAGACACTGACAAAGGATAAGAAAAAGAAACTTTCTTTCAAGTAAGTCTAGCAATGTATAACGATGAAGATAATTTTATAATTATTGCTTAGCATGTTTACTGTTCGTGGCATAAAACATATAATTTTATGTTTATGTAATAGGTGGACCCGTGATTTGTATCATGGAGGGGTTGATAGACCTAAAGAAGACTACCAATGTGAAAATGATGGTGACTGTCCCTTGGATTACTTCGAAAGATTTTTCACTGAGGAGCTCTTACAGCTGATTGTTCAAGAGAGCAACATCTACAGTATACAAAGATCAGGTATTTGTGCAAATATAAAGGTAGAAGACCTGAGAGAATTCATTGCTATTGAATCATGGATATATCCATATACATCCATACATCCATATTGCTATGGATCATGGGAATATGTAAAATGCCCTCTTTTAGGGACTATTGGAATTTACATACTAGGTACGAACCTGTTGCCCGTCTTATGTCCCGGCCAATAAGTACCAAAAAATCAGTCAAAATCTTCATTTTGCCAACAATGAAGAGGCCAGTGATGACAGCTATGGAAAAATACGGCCAGTTTTAGAGTATGTCAGAAATAAGTTTTTACAAATAGATGTTGGTGAAAATAAATACTCCATCGAATTATATTAACAATTTAGCTTTTCAGCTAAATGTGTCATTGCTCTGAATAAGTCAGTTCAGTCGTCAAAAATGACCTTCTTATATTTTGATAACTTTTTTAGTTCACCTCCTCTTATGTTTTATCTCAGAAATGAATATGGGATTTTATCTTTGGGCACTCAGATCCAATCGATCTGAAGGTGCAGATAATATCCTTTTATCGGAAAAAGACTTGAAATCTAAAGGAAGAGGCTCTCATGATATGGTAGTGGATAACAAGAAGAATATTGCCATTGTAAAATGGTATGATAACCGTGCGGTTTTGATTGCCTCTACTTATATAGGTGATGTGCCCGTCAAAATAATTGAGCGCTAGAACAGAGCAACCCGGAAGAAAGAAAAAGTATCTTGCCCTTTAATAATAAAGGAGTATAATGCTTTCATGGGTGGGGTGGATAAAAGTGATATGTTAATCTCTCTTTATAAAACCCCTCTCCGTACGTATAAATGATACATGCAGATTTTTGCTCATATCCTCGACATGGCTATGAACAACAGCTGTCTCCTTTATAAAGGATAATCCTGACAGAAAAATAACACTAAAAGAGTTTAGGCTACAGGTGGCTGAGAGCATCATTTACCTCAAACAGGCAACACGGGGGCATTCTGAGGAAATTTTGTCTCGAGAGATACGTTTGGGCGGAGTTGGCCATTTCCCAGTTTTTTCTCAAAAGGAAAGTGCAGAATGTGCCATCAAGGTCAAACAGTAGCCTGTCAAAAATGTAACATCAGAGTCTGTTTTGTGACTAAAAGGAATTGCTTCCACCAATTTCATAATGAATAATTTTTTGTATTGTATAACTTTATTTTATAAATCTATTAAATAAATAAACTTTTTTCTTACTATTTTGAGTTTATCCCTTAGTCAAGTGATAGGTATCTTTCAGGATACTTTAAGCTAATTCAGAGAAAATGAAAATGTTACCCCTAATAACCCAAAGTATCTTGTAGGATACATTTTTTTTAAATGTCCGTAAATATTTATACAAATTTCCAGAAATTTGAAAAAAAAAAAAAATGTTTTGCATACTAGAAAATAAAGTAAAAGATTGAAAAAAAATTAATTAATTAATATTTATATAAGTGGGCTATTAAGGGTTAATTTTGAATACATCGAGTGGTAGTTCAGAACCCCAGCATGATAGTACCGTTTGCCCATAGCTATACTTCTACAAATTTTAAACATTGTTTATGTATGTATTCCCATTTATTGATTTTTTTTTTTTAATTAATGGAACTCATTTTAAATTAATGGAAGAAAGTAATTATGAACCGTCAAAACTAAATAGATCTAAGAATAAGGAAAACACTAAGTAAGTTAGTGGATGGTAAGTTTTGTTAGTGGGTTCATGCAGCAAGTTTGTAGTACTTTCCTTATCACATCACTCCGTTCCGTTCCTCCCTCCAAACCTTTTCTAACACTCACACTCACTGCGTATCTTCCACTTTCACGACTCTTATCTCTTACATTCCCTCGAATTCTTCATATTATAATTATTTTATAAAGAACCTTATTTTTTATACGCGATCGGCTGTTTTATTTTTTATTATTCAAGATTTATTTTTTATAATCATTCAACCATTTCAAATAAATAAATCGTGATTACGTATTTTTATGTTGATAATCTTCCTCCTTTATTTTTATTTTTATCTTACAATATTTTAATCTTCTACAAATCAATTCTACTATTTAATTTACTACGATCATTCATGCTTACCTTAATAAATATTAAGTTTGCTCAATCTTATTCTAATTTTTATTTACATATTTTTACAGATTAAGAACTAGTTTTATTGATCTATTTTATCTTTAATTTTAGTTATTGATTTCCCCCTTTTAATATTCAATTTTTATTTTTATTTTTATTTAATTTTTATTTTAATCGCATTCAAAGTTATTGACTTATTATCTTTAATTTAATAACTTTTATATAATATACTTTAATTTGATTATTATTTTATTGGCTATAGGTAAATTTGAAATATTCATTGTGTTCTTAAACTATACGTTTATGATTAAATATTTTTATATCTTAAGCTACGTACATATTACTTTTTTTTAGTGAACATTTATTTTATTCTTTTTTTTAAATTTTGATTTAATTTATGATTTTAAAAATGCCTCCTAAAAGGCAATCTAATTTTGGCGCAGCTACTGCTGACGTTAATAACAAAAATATTAATTTGAAGCGATTGATTTCCTCAAGAACTGCTATTATAGCCAGAGTCACTCGCATAACGACATTTTTAGATTCCTTTACATATATTAATGATATATCTCCACTCACGTTACGTCTTGATAAGTTAAATGAATTTAATAATGTTCAGACAGATATTGATACTCATCAAGGCGGCTCCTCAGCAGACTGCTGGGAAGAGTTCGAAAACTCATATTACGAAGTAAGGTCTTTATTAGAAAGCGCCATATCTAAATATTCAAAGACGACCGACACTTCTGAAACAAATTTTGAGGACGACAGTGATCAATCGTGCCCTTATAAAGATATCCATCAACAATGCCATTACCTCACAATAGTGCAAATATTACAACACAATTCACACCTAATACTCTACATCAAAACAATTATTGTTCTTTGAATGAACCGACTCTTCAGCTCCCTCCCATGAAACTGCCAGTGTTCAACGGCGCTTATAGTGAGTTCCCTGCCTTTTTCGAGTTATTTACTTCTATGGTGCATAATCAAAATATTTCGACCATTCGAAAATTTCACTATCTAAAAACTTCTGTTACTGGAGAAGCAGCTAACTTCATAGCTTCCTTAGAATTAACTTCAGACAACTATCAAATCGCCATTGACCTACTAAAGGACCGATTTTTGAACACAAGAGCCATTATAAGTAATCATATTAACCAAATATTAAATATTGAAAATATAACAAAAGAATCTAACATATCTTTAAGAAAATTCGTCGACACTATTCAGACTCATCTTAGAGCCCTAGCGGCATTAGGTCAACCTACTGACCAATGGGATACTTTGCTGTTACATATCTTATCCACTAAGTTAGACAATACGTCACGCCGAGCTTGGGAAACACAAATTGCATCTAATAAAGATGTCCCCAAGTTCTCAGAATTTATTTCGTTTCTACAGCAGCGAGCTGGTATAATTGAAGCCTGTAGTACCTATTACTCTACGCAAAATTCTAAAGTAAATAAAGGTAATAATTTTAAATCAGCTAATCCCAGCTCAAAGTCGGTGTCGCTGTTAACTTCCAATGGCAGTAAAATAATTTGCGCATTTTGCAGTGAAAACCATTTGTCATATGGTTGTACTAACTATACCAAACTTCCGGTGCCTGAGAGAATTAGTCTCGTGACCAAATTGAAACTATGTAAGAACTGTCTTAGAAAAGGTCATGCAACAGTTGTTTGTACATCTAAGCGTTCCTGCACAGTTTGTTCTAAACGCCACCATTCGACACTCCATCTGACTTCACTTAAAAGTAATACTGATGATCAAAAATCTCTACAACCTAATACGACACCACAGTCAAAATCTGTATCCTTGTCATGTAGTGAACTAACTCAAACCAACGTAATACTTGCAACAGCTATTGTTAACATACTTGATTACCGTTTTAATCCTCGACCATGTAGAGTTTTATAAGATTCAGCGTCTCAGTCGAATTTTATTACTGAGCATTTTGCAAAAACTCTTGGTCTCCGAACATCTAAGTGTAATACCTCTATTTCTGGTATCCAAGGAAAATCTTCCATTATTTCATCCTCCATTCAAGCTACCATAAGATCCAAATCCTCTGACTATCAAGAAAATCTACCCTTCCTAATCGTACCTAAGATTACGGAAGACATACCACTATTCAACGTCGATTCATCCAGTTGGAATGTAGATGTCTCCTTATCAGATCCAAATTTCAACAGACCTCATAAAGTTGACGCCCTTTTAGGAGCAGGTGTATTTTACGAGCTACTACTATCTGAACAAATTTGTTTGGGCAAGAACTTACCAATCTTGCAAAACACTCGCTTAGGTTGGATTGTGTCTGGGAAGTGCTCTCAGAAGATTAATTCCAAAACAGTTTCATGTTACGTCTCCGTCCAAAATCCCCAACCTAAAAATGATGAGTCGTCAAATCAACTTATTTCTAAATTCTGGGAGATAGAAGAATTAGAGCGTCCTAAACAATTATCTACTGTACATCAAGCCAGTGAAACACATTTTATTGAAACTCATATTAGGGATAAAAGTGCCCAACGCTTCTACGTATCTTTGCCACTTTCCGACGATCCTTATCTCTTAAGAGACTCAAGGCAAGGTGTGATGTCCCGTTTCATGAGATTAGAGCGTAGACTCGATCATGATTTGAAGTTGAAATCGGATTATATTAACTTAAATGAAAATCTTACTCAGGACCATATGGAGCAAGTACCAGTTGACGAAATTAATACGACTTACCCTACGTACTGTCTTCCACACCATCCGGTGTTAAAAGAGTTAAGTGCTACTACTAAGCTCCCCGTCGTTTTTGACGCCTCAGCTAAATCTAGTTCGAGAATCGAGTTATATGATTTCGCTTCTGAGGAGGCTTACAGATGTTGCCTTTATGTAAGGTGTATTTCTAAATGTGGAAAAAGTACTACACAATTGCTATGTGCCAAATCTTGTATAGCTCCACTTTAAAAACTCTCACTCCCTCGTCTGGAACTATTTGCTGCAAGTCTTCTGGCCAAATTGTACGACGCAACTGTTAAAGCATTAAATATAAAGTTTAACCGTATCACACTTCATACAGATTCCACGGTCGTCTTACACTGGATACGTGGCGAACCTAAATTCAGCTAGGGACATAATTGTACACAGGTAGGGATCCTTTGTTTATTTATTTGTGCTTGTTGTCCGGCGTTATTATTGAGGCCACTTAGTTTTTTTACCTATGTTTGGGGTGATTATTCTAGCTTGAGCTTAACTCATGGTTAGGGTTTAGTAACCATTACAATAAAAATTTAGTAAAATCTTTTAAGTTATCCCCTCGGTTATCGAGTCAATTCGTAAGTAATGGGGGTCGACCCTGAAAAGGTTCGGTCAGTCAACGATTTCCCCTCTCCGAAGAATGTAAAAGAACTTCGTAGATTTCTTGGTATGGCTGGTTGGTACCGTTGTTTTATTGAAAATTTTTCCACTGTAGTATCGTCCCTAACTTACCTTTTAAGAAGTCTAGTTGGGAGTGGACGGAAGTTCACGAAGAGGCTTTCGGAAATCGGAAAAAGCTCTCACTTCCGCTCCAGTTCTAGCTACGCCCGACTTCTCGCTTCTATTTACCTTGCAGACCGACGCCAGTCAGACTAGGCTCGGTGCTGTTTTAACCCAAATTCAGGATGGCAATGAAAGGGTGATTGCTTATAGTTCCAGGTCTCTCTCCTCCAGCGAGCAGAACTACACCGTCACCTAGAAGGAGTTGGCAGTGTGTTCGGCATCGAGAGGAACAACCACTACCTCGAGGGATACGAGTTTACGGTAATCACCGATCATGCCAGCCTTAAATGGCTTCTTAATTTAAAAAACCCTATTGGTCGCCTCACACGTTGGGCTTTACGTTTGCAGGCTTACAACTTTAAAATAGAATATCGTAAAGGATTTCTAAACAGTGTAGCGGATGCCTTATCCCGCATACCTGACATTTCCGTTATGGCTATCCAAAGTACTTCATCCCCGGATAGCAAGTTGGTCAATGAGTGGTACGACCGCAAACTTTACCGTGTTAAGGGACATCCTAATTTCCACCCCGATTGGCGTGTTGAGAACGACCAGTTATTTTATTTCCGTAAGATATTTCTCAAGGGAGAACTTGTCGGCCCAAGCGAGGATTGGAAGTTGGTCTTCCCCTGGCATCTCAGTCGCAAAGTATTGCAAGAATGTCACGACGACCTCCAATCGGGTCACTTAGGTGTGGAGAAGACCCATTGGAGGAAATTTGTCAGTAACTTAGTACAGAAGGTAGCTGAGACGTATGGGATCAAACACGTCACCACCCCATACTACAATTCTCAAGCTAACCCAACAGAGCGTGCGAACCGCAACATCCGGCAGCTCATCGTCACCTATCTGAAAGAGAACCACCATTGGAGGTGTGGAGAAGACCCATTGGGGGAACTTTGTCAGTAACTTAGTACAGAAGGTAGCTGAGACGTATGGGATCAAACACGTCACCACCCTATACTACAATTCTCAAGCTAACCCAACAGAGCGTGCGAACCGCAACATCCGGCAGCTTATCGTCACCTATCTGAAAGAGAACCACCAGCATTGGGATTCCTACCTAGGCGAATTACAATTTTTGAAGGTAACCTCTTAACTTTTAGTCAGGCTCAGTGTCGTCGTTATAACCTTAGGCGTCGCCCTAGACATTTCGAACCTGGTGATCAGGTCTTGCGTCGTAACTTCCAACTGTCGTCGGCTGCCGACAAGCATGCTGCCAAGTTATGTCCTAAGAATGAAGGACCTTTTACCGTTATCTCCGTCAGTGCTGGGGGCACTTGCGACTTGGAGGATAAGTGTGGTGGCCAAGCTGGCAAGTGGCACCCATCCAAGCTGAAGAGTTATCAAGAACCTATTACCAGCGAGGACGAAGAAGAGGACTAGAAGTCTTTCTACGCTGGGAGCCGGCAAGTGGCACCCCTCCAAGCAGAAGAGTTATCAAGAACCTATTACCAACGAGGACGAAGAAGAGGACTAGAAGTCTTTCTACGCTGGGAGGGGGTGTGTACCCTGGTAGGTTATTTGAAGGAGTTAACGATATCGCTTAGAAAGACTTGGTACCTGTGGCGCCATCTCTCGTATCTTTCAATTTCTGTTTTCAGTGCCGAGTACCTACTGCGATCGAGCGATCTAGAGGAACTACTACTTTCGTCTCCAAGTGTCACATCAAACACCAAGTCCCAAATTTTCACCCGTTCTTCCTTAACCTTACCCAACCTTATCTACAGCTGGTTAGGGGCAGTCTATTTATTCTCTTGAAAAGCATGGTAGAGTAGCTTTTTTTGCACGATTAACATTTACTTTTATAATTATTGCTTGCCTCAATTTTCACATGAAACTTATACATATATCCTTTTTACCTACAATAACTAATATGCCGGCCTGCTGAACTTCTACAAACTTGGGACAACGCTCGTTGACAGTAGACAGGATCACCTTCAATCTCACACGCCGTCATCATATATAATACCTATATCAATTAATTTATTAATCTGCACATTAATATATTTACGTGATATTTATTTATTTATTTAATGCTTGTTACCACTTATTCATTACTTAGTTGTTATATTTTTATTTAGGTTTAAATTTCTTTCTTTCAGTGCCCATCTTCGACCTGTTGCATGTTGCATGTCCTTTAACTTCCCCATCATTCTGTCTTTCTCAGGTAACATTCTTCTTCTTAACTTTATATTTGGTGATAGCCTGTCTTACTTCTTATATTTATTTCAGCTATATATATTTCTTGTGAGTGTCCTCTATTTAGGCCGGCCCCAGTTTTAATAGTTATTGATTTTAGGTGTTAATTTATTTATTTACTAATTTATTTATTTATTCATTCAACTAGTTCAGCTCATATTTTACGATTTTGGTAGTATTTATACTACGGAACAATTAAATTTTAATTTAAATCAAATTATAATTATTATTAACTACGGGAAACAGACAGAGAAAAATAGACTCCAGCGCGGGGATATGAAGTATTGTACGAGGTACAGGTACTAATTGGGTACTTTATAATTATAAGCGTTATTTCTCGGTCTAGTTCTTTGTCATTAATGTTGACTTCTCAGACTTGTGGAAAAATTGAAAGCTTTAAATTCGGGTCAAGGTATCATTAACGTCAGAGAAATTCATTCTCCTGCGTAGTTCAGCTCTTAAACGTCTAATAAACTTATTATTCAACAGTACTACTAGTTCTTTAACCTACAGTCCACCTGTCAGTCCTACCTCTTTGGACTGGTCATCTGATTCCTTTCTAATCCTTACCCTTCGGTACCCGTATAAGAGTATCCCTCCTACGGGCCGAAACATTTCCTGTAATCGGTTCTTCCGATTGAGATACCTTCGGAGTTATTTTCGCATTTCTCGTTCCGGATGAATTCCGGTAACTTTGCCCACTTATAGCTTCCGACTCACGTTTCCGGACGTCTACAAGTGGATTCCTTCTGACAACTGTAAGTTGATTTCTTTCTTTTCTTATCATTATCTATTACAGGTGTTTGTCGTCTAGTAAGCCGATGGGGAGCCGTAGCCAGCGTGTGAACTTTTCTTGATGTATTTCTCTCTGTGAGATTCCATACCGAACCAAACTAAACGTTACTTACTGATACAGTAACATTTAGTTTGAAGTTTAATTCTAATACTAACGTATTGAAGTGTGTCTAATAGACTTTATCGCTTCCAGTTTCGAAGTTGGGGGCGAGATCCTACGCTGGACAACCTACGTTAGAGCCTTTGGACTACACCATGTGGACTCGACATACTACCTTTACCGTCTCTTCTGCGCGGGAATGCTAATCACATTAACTGTATCGTATTGACAAATTGTACCGTTTCTTTTAGTTCCCGTTTTCTGAACCGGTGGTTCCCGGTGATGAACCGTACCACCTCCCGTAGCTCAAGAGACATGGCATTCTGAGGTGAGGTTTGCACTTTTAGTCCCGTCCCTTAACGTAAAGTCAGTTTTTTCCGTTTAATTAACATTTAACTTCGTATATATTTAACTTAATTCACATTTAACTGCACTTTGATTAATTTTAATATCCTGTACCTCCCTTAATCTTTCCGTTTATTTTCACATTATTACCTTTGGGTACTTGTTACCTTATATCTGGCATTTAACTCTGAGTATCCTAGTAGCCAGACTAGGCTTAGTTACTCCGATTCCTTGTAATCTGATCCAGAGTGCCCCGTTGGGTTCTGGATAGATTTTAACCTTCTACTCTTTTGGAGTATTTTAGTAAATTTAAACCTTATATAACTTATAATTTAAATTTTTGTTTCTTTACCCATCGGGTATTTGAATTTGCCGTGTAGATCTCCAGTGGTCCCCGAGGCAACGGGGCGGTTAGCCACTGAGAACCAATTAACTTGTATTTAATTTTATTAATTACCTTCGGGTTGTATTCGCCATTTAATTCTCTTGTGGTGTCTCGAGGCGACGAGGGAAGAGCCACTGAGAACCAATTAACCTAATTATCATTCTATGATAATTCACTCAAATTCTATATAATTTTTCTTTTTATGGTTTATGTTTTTTAACTATTTCTTTTTATTTGTTTCGAGGACTCACTCACCGTGACCCAGTGTATGGGCAGTTAGATCAGCCGATTTTCCTGTACAACGTGGAGTTAGGTCAGAGTAGGGAGTAGTGGCCCTCTAAACGGGTAGTATACCCTTTTCTTTTCTTTTCTTTTATTTTATTATTTTATTTTCTTTCTTTTGGTAGACTAACACCTAACGCTAACAGCTGAGGCGGAGGTAGGGATAGCCGTTTCACTGTTACGCGGAGTTAGGTCAGTCAGGTACTGGGTTGTTAGTCCTACCTTAGCTATTATTTAAATTCACTACACCTTTTAATTGGTTGAGTCACCAGTTGATACTGGCCCCATCACTAGCGTCCAACTACCCTTTTGTATCTTACATTTTATATCACACCAGTATACAATTTATTTTGTTTTTTCTTTTAATGGACTATGTCCATAACTAAAATTTTCTTTTATTCCGTCTGTCTACCTACTTCCTACCAACACTCTTAATTTATTCACACTGGTGAAGATAACCGTTTTGAACAGGACAGTGGGACTTTACTCAGAACTGAACATCTACCTGGTCTATGATAAATGTATTATATCATATTTTTATTTGTGCGCCTTTAGTGGTAGCACAATTTGTAGAGGTATAATTCAGCATGTTCAAATTATTCGAGAGAGATTTTGTGCATAGAGCAGATGCAACAAGCAGGGCTGTGTTATATTTGGATGAAGCTATCTCCGAAAAAAAGGAACAGATTAAAAAGAATTCAAGCATAGCTTGGGCTGAATTCTTCGACTGCGACGCTGACGCAGATGGTGCAACATATGGTCAGCCAGTTGAAAACGTGCCGTCATTTACAAATAAGTTTTTCTATGGACAGTAGTAGGCTCCTTTTATCTCTTCCTTTTTTTATTTTCTTATTTCTTTTGTTTTAGAACAATTTATTTTTTTTTTTTTTGGTTTTTCAATACCTTGAAATTTAGCAAGTCCAATAAATGTACTTGCGCTTTGGTTATCGTTAATTAATGAAAGAGCTCAATGTATTACAGTCCGACCCTCTATATCTGTGTTACGTAGTAGGTATAAAAGGGCGGTTCTCACTCGAACACTAGTGGAAAACGTCGGCTGTCTACACTATTTGCTTAGATCCTATATTTGCTATATTATTCAATATATATATATATATATATATATATATATATATATATATATATATATATATATATATATATATATATATATATATATATATATATATGTATATTGTTAATAAGACAATATCATAAAAGTCTAGTTAAAAGTAAATAGTCAATTCAATATTTTTTTACGATAACATTTTTATTATATTCTTAAAAAATACATTATTTTTTAAAAAGTGTTTTAAATGTACTGCATTGGTCTAAAGGATGTGCGGATGCTGATCATACTGTTCTGGCACTGCAATATTATTTTCGAAGTCGTTAATGAAATTTTGGCTGTATTTCCTTTCTAAAAACATTGGCAGACAGGGATGTTGACACCATTATCATGATCATTTTATTTTCATTTTAAAATGATGATGAGTAAAGATCACACATTGGAGAAACAAACAGTTAATGATCTAAAGAAAGCGAGTCATGCTACATCTCTCTCCACCTATTACAGACTGCGAATTATGACAGAAAGAAACAATCTGAACATCTATTTCAATCAACAATGCCAAAAAGGTAAACTATTGCCTAATCAACATTGTCACTAAGACGAAATCTCTCGTCGCGGAAAAAACCATGGCTACCTCAAAACAACTTTGGATTAAGAATGAGTTAAAACGCCTGTATGCTATTCAATAATCTCTCTCACATTATACTTATATTTTAAATCTTAAACTTGCCAACTCTCTTCGCTCTTTAGAGTGGGAGACGTACTATAACTCAGTAGAATTAAAAATCAATAGAATAATTGTAAAGAAACGGTAAACTATTATGAGAAAATTAAGAATTTAAGAAACCTTAGATTAGTTGAAACTTAATCCCAAAAAAATAACACAACTAACAATAATTTTAATTTCTATATCGTACGGTTAACCTGACAAATGTTACTTTCACGGAAGAAAACAAATTACTAGATAAGAGTCTTAAATATTGCCCAAAAGAACAACCCAAACATAAACATTTTTTTAATTTAGCAGTCAGCTCTGAATCCCAATTAAAAGATGATAGCCTTTCTACAAAATTTGAGATATCCAAAGCTCTAAAAAAAAACCTAAAAATAAAAGCCTATCAAAAGAGGAGACGGATGAAATTAAAACCTTAAAGAAAATCAAAGACAAAGTTAAAGACATCTGTTTAACAGTTACAAGAGCAGACAAAGGAAACAGCACAGTTGTTATGGATCAATATACATACAATTTAAAAATACATGAATTTCTAGACAAAAACGATTTTAAAGAAATATCCAAAGATTTAACCGACTCCGTTCAAAATAAATTAACCAATTTTATACAAAATGTTAACAAATCGATCCCCATCTATGATCAATATAAACTCAAAGTAATGAACCCGACTCCTCCCTTATTATATTGACTTCCTAAAATTCATAAGCCCTCAACTCCTATTCGTCCAATTGTTTCCTTTGTGAACTCACCTCTGTATGAAGCCACTTCTTATTTTAATAAAATTTTGGGAGACGACTTAAATTTTTCCGCCAGTAGATCTGTTAAGAACTCTCCCGAAGTAATTAATAAATTATCCAACGTAGAAATTCCTCTTAATTCGTTTTATATAGTCAATTTTTTCCCTAGTGTTCCCATCCCATTAAAGATACGAAAGATTTAGTCAACAAACATATTTATAATAAAGTAACAGACCCTGATTTAATTAACACTTACAAAGATCTTTTAGACCTAAGTGTAGATATTTTTTCTTTAAAATACTCAAACAATCAAAAGGACTTCCTATTGGTTCCTGTATTTCCCCGATACTGGCGGAAATTTTTTAACAACTTTGAAGAAACCCTTTTCACTTCAAAGAATCCCCTCTTGAAATATGTTGTAATTTGGATGCGTTATGTGGATGACATCCTGTGTTTATTCAGCGGTACAAAAAGACAACTTGACTCTTTTCTTAAATTAATTAATTCCAAACACCCCCGTATTAAATTCGTTTTAGAAATTGAAGAAAACTCCTTGATAAATTTCTTAGATCTTTTAAATAAGAGACCATAATAATTTTTCATATGAAATTTATAGAAAAAAATACGTTTACTGACTCCATAATTCATGCCAACAGCTTTCATCCCAAAACCCACAAACTTTCCACCTTTCATAACCTTATACATCGCCTGACTACCGTACCCCTTTCTAATGTATTAAAATATTAAACCCTTTGTAATTCTAAAATATTAAACTGAATACGATAAAACAAATAGGTACAAATAATGGTTACGAGTTACGAGTCTAAACTTATAGACAACCTTATAAGGAGAAAACAAAAACAAAAGAAAAGTGTTAGATAGAATTTATAATAAACCTCCTAAAGAACCAGATGAGAGAAAATGGATCTCAATACCCTACATAGGTAATGTTTCATATGAAATATCCAAAATATTACAAAAAATAATTTTAGAATTTCCTATAAATCACCTACCTCACTTAAACAATTTTTAAAATACAGGAATAACCATAATAATGAACCCCTCTCTAAAACGGTATCTATAAATTAAATTGTAATACTTGTAATTCTTATTACATCGGACAGACTGGTCGAAAATTCAGTACCAGGATATTAAAAGAACATATGCAAGAATGGACTAGAAACCTACGGGTTCCTTTAAGTACAAGTAATTCTATTATATCCCACTTTGCTGCCCACCTATTTAATGCCAATCATGATTTTGAGTCTGATTCTGGTATTGAAATTTTTAAACACATTAAAGAATCCCCCATAGTTGTTTAAATGATGTCATACCTGTCAATCTGTTGGGTTTTGGATATAACTTTCCCGCCTCCTCAGTGGCGGCGCTTTTCGTTCGCCTCTGATAACCTCCCTATTCCCTTCCCTTAGCTTCCTCTCTCTAACCATGCCCGCACCGGCACCTCTTCCTCTCTAGTTTTTTTTTTCCATTTTAAGTTTATTTAAATAGTAAACCCGGTTTAAAATCATTACCTTAAAGTGCTAGACAGATTTGTGTGGTGTCAACATCGAGCTTCATCTGCCACCTACCCCAGGCCTGGGACATCACCATCTCGCACTTACGACCTACGCAGCACCAAGTAAGCCACTTTTCCTTTTCTACCTCTCCCTCTACCCTCTCCCCTTTTCCTACATTAAGATTTGGTCCTTTTTTTTCTTTTTTTTTTTTAATTCCTTTATTTATCAAATATGTATACATAAAATACAAAATATAATAAGATAATGATACAATAATAAAATGAAAAAACCTTTCATTGGAACTGTCCTCTACAAGACCTATGGTCATGGTTATGTGTCGTGGGGGGCCTTTATGGCGGATTTATCTAGAAATTCAGCATCTTATTTCTTACAGTCACTTTGCTGCTAATTTTTGCTACCTCTCTAAAACTCAACCTCTCTTCCCACCTCTTTTACGGGTCGTAATTTTGTTTAATTGGTCTATATTAATTGCATCTTTATTATTTAATATTTTCTTTTCATTTATTTCGCAGAATAAAGTATATGTATTATCTTTTAACTCGTTGCAGCATGTTTTGCACTTACTGCAGCAATCTCTGCAGATAGTGTGAGTTTTTAAGATTCTTCTTCTTTTTCTTAGATTCTTCTTCTTTTTCTTTTCCGTTAAATCTGAAGTCTCTACGTCATCAGGTGTCACATACGTCATTAGCTGTCAGTCATGTGTGGGTGACACGCCCTCCTATCTCTCAGCGGTCTAGTTTATTTGTAAACAAAAACAAACCCACGTCTGGTCCTTATCAATAGCCTTCCTCCTTTTAATTTAATCATTTGTTTACCAAAACATATTGATATCATATGTTTTTATGTGTTATTAAATTATATTATTCCTTAGATATCTATTTCGAGCTAATTATAATTTATCTCACGTCTAATTAAATACGACTTTTATTTTTCCCTATATTTCCTCAACCGCTTAACAGAATTTATTGAATCAAATTTATTGTTACTCAACTCTTTAAACTCTTTTCAACGAGTGGTCACTCGCCCTAGTTGATTTTTTTCTGTTCTTTACATTTCATATTTCTCTCTAAGTAATTTGTTTTCTCTTTTTTCTTTCTTTTCTTTATCATGGCAACAGATGCAAACGCTTAAAAGAATCTTAAGCTTTACCAATCACGGCGTGAGACTCTTTTTCGTCGCCTTCAAACAGCGTATGATTCAATTAAGACTCTAAACCCTAATGAGCCCAAAACGATAAGAACATTTAAAGTAAGATGTGCCGATCTCGAAGAGACTAGGGCTAATTTCAACGACATTGTTGAAAATATTAATGAGCTTACTTTAGAACTAGATCCTAAAGCGATAATTAATCATAGTTCGATATCAGCCTTCGATGATTTATTTTATTCTTGTCAGGAAGCCTTGCAACAAATAAATGCTATCTCCGACAACTCTAACTCAAAAGCTATTCAAAACCACTCCTCTGATATTTCTTTCAAACTTCCTAAAATTCCGCTACGTACCTTTTTCAGGAGATTTATCCGATTTTATCCCCTGGTATAATTTATTCTGTTCAGTTATAAATCAATCTGCTATTTCTAAAGTTAAAAAACTCTTGTATCTGCAAAGTTGCCTCGATGGTGAACCCCTTTTATTAGTTAAGCATCTCCTGCCACAGATGCTAATTACGACGTCGCTATTAAAATATTGTTAGAGAGATATAACTCTAAGCGACAACTTGCCTCTACTCATGTTGAGAAACTACTGAACTTAGAATCCATGAACATGGAGTCTTACAGTAAACTTCGTTCGTTCCATGAAACCCTTACTGAACAATACTCTGCTCTTGAAGCACTCCAGTTACCTAACTTAGCGGACTTCATATTATTTTTTTTTAACTATTAGAAAGCTTCCTCCTCTTACTCGGAAAACATTTGAGACTCAGTCAAAGGCGAGTTGTACTACCCAAGCTAGTTCGGATTCTCTTCCGACTTTTAACGAGTTGCTTAAATTCTTAGGCTCGCAATGTCAGATTTTAGAAACCTCTCTTATGACTATAAATCAAAAGTCTGATTCTAACTCATCTAATTCCTCTCGTTCTTCTCCTAATTGGCGCATTAGACCTTCTTATACACCAGCCAAAAAACAACTATCGCCTCCAGAGAAGGCTCATCGCTCGTATGTTGCTACTGCCAATGTTAAACACTTTCAGCCAACTAATAACACCACTTGTCCTATATTAGGGTGGGCCTTAATAATCAACATTTTTTAATTTTAGCTCCCAACCCCTAAGTTTGTGCGAATACATGAAAAAATTATTTTTGAAAAGTTTCAGGTTAATCGGAACATTTTAAATGGTGCCGCTTTTTATTTGAAAATTGGTATATAAAAATATCAATAAAATAGCGATATTTTCTAGAAAATGTCAAAATATCACGTTTATAATAAAATATTATCCGTGTTTTTTTATTATTTACATAAATGATATACTTTTATGGACTAATATAACTCAAAAGTAAGTCAATAAGTAAAGAGATAAATTATTTAGAGGTATACATATATAGCAAAATAGTGAAAATAGGGGGAAAAAAAATTGTTTTCCGTAAGAGTTTCGTAATTATTTTAATCATATGTACAACATTCAACGTTTTAAAATACATTTAAAGGTACTACAGGTTATGTTCTTCATATTAATACGTATTAGCAATGCATACCTATCATAGTTTTATTTTAAATTAGTAACATACATACTAGTGGAGTCAATGGAGCTAAATCGCAAGCCGCATTTGGAACGAAAAAGACCGTATTTTGAGTTTGAATATCTTTTATGCATTATTTTTTTATTTAGGATTGTAAACATGGATTAAGGGTTTTTGGGGTCACTGATTACGAATTTGAAGTCAAAAAAAAAAAAAAAAAAAAAAAAATGGCGGCCCTAGGATGGCGGGAAAAATCTTCCGTTTTACACGCAATTCGTGATAATTATACATAAATTAAGAACTTAACATCTAAATAAAGATTTTTTGGGGGTCGCTGATTATAAATTTAAGGTAACAGTACTAAGTAGTAAACAAAATGTTTAATTTTATTAAAATACTCATAAAGCAATAACGTGCATTGTCTAACATACATCATAAAATAGCAAAAATAGTGCGGAAAAAATGTAATTATTCCGTTTGAATTTGGATGTTATACATTCAAATATTGTAATTGTTTTTAGTTTGCGATGTTATAATTTCAGTATATTCTATATTGAACCCTTCTTTTAGGTACTCTCATCTACCTGACCCCTAATCCAAATCTGCATTCCTGAGCCTGAGTCCTCGGGCCTCAGGCTCAGGAGTGCTCTCTAATCCTAGTAAACCTTTATAATAAAAGTACAAAATAGTGGAAAAAATCTTTTATTTGATTAAAATATTCATAAAGTAATAACATCATGTAAAATGAACGATATTGGCAAAAGCAGAAAAAAAAAAATTATATATATTATGATAAAATTATAATCTAAACTTTAATTTTATACTTGTAAAACTAACTATGTAAAAAAAATATAATACAATCGTAAAACTTTATACAAAATCTTTTTGCAACTTATTTTTACTTTCATCTGGATACTGTTTTCGGTAGTCCTTCACCGTTTGAACGATAAACTTCTTTTCGTCGTCATTCCTTGAGAGAATTGAATTTTACTCCTGGATAAGTTGAATCCCTCTTTCTGCTACATCATTAACTACAGATATATTTTTAAGTTTTTCTCGCCCTTTAATATACTCCTCATTTTCATGCCAGGTTGCAGGTGGCGTTTCCATAAATTTTCTTTTAATGTTAAACCGTGTAAAAAGTTTTATTGATTCCGATGATATGAAATCTGGTAGTGCCTTCAAAAGAAAGGCTGGTGTATCTTTAATATTCAGAGGAATTCTTTTTGTTTTTATACCTTCTCCTTCTCTGTCATCATTTAAAGCTGCCACCATTCTGGTTTTTACGTCGTCAGGATTATTTTCATCGAAAAATGCAAAAGCTGCATTTTCTGGAGTCAAATACCACAGGTGGTTGATAAATTTTCTTACAGCAGCTTTACTCACATTGGCATCTATCTCTTCATATCGGATTAAATTTTGCATAAGTGTGAGATCAAGTAAAGGAGCTCCTACTGGATCTGTTGATGAATACCAGGCTTTCAAGTATACTCGAATTAAAAATATACAATTTTTTTGAAATCGATTCGTCTCTTTGCTGGTTAACTGAAACTGCTCTCTGAATAAAAATATTTTAAAACTATTATATTGCTTTAGACATCCACCTTGCATGGCTGATTGCTCCTGGTTTTCTGAAGGAAATTCCTCGGGGAGGAGTCTCTCCTAAGAAAATTAGTGCTAGTTCTAGTAACTCACGATAATCTTCTCTGCAATATTTTCCTTGAAGTTTCTTAAACAAAAATCCAGTAATCGGAACTACAATGTCGTTCACTTCGTCCCTAACACAACTAACTTCAATACCAGATGTAAACTTATTTCTATCGACTTTGTTCCAAAACGTTTTAAACCGAGAAAAAATAAGAACCTCGTTCCAGAAGTAGATTCTATCAATTCTTCGAAAACGCCTTTCAGAATTAATTCATGCATGTGATGTCTGCATGGAAGGTACAGAAGATCTTTCTCCAATAGTATCTCTAGATGAGTGCAGGCTCCTTTAATTCTTCCAGTATTTGAGGACGTGGTGTCAAAACACATTCCATTTACAGAATCCAGCAGCCCCCATTCTTCTAAGCTACGATAAACTGCATTCGCTTGCTCAGACCCACTCGAATGGTCCACGGCCGGCACACCAATCAACTGCTCTTGTCCACCGAATGTTAAAAGTATTGACAATCTATCCACTTTTTCAATTCCAGAGAGAGCTGGAAGTAGTTTGCCATCCCAATGAACAATCACAGGTATTTCTTTCGGTAATTTAAATTTTCTTAGCATTTCACAATACCTTATTTTTCTATACTGCGAACGCTTACGTCGTATGGAAGTTCTGTTTATAACCAGTTCTTTACTGTCTTTTCCTAATGCCTCTGCTGCTGCTATAAGGATATGAACAGCATCGCGATCACTTATTTTACATCTATCAAGGGTAGCAGCTAATCTGTCATTAAAAAATTCTTTCGTACCTCTTGGAGTTGGTGTGGCACTAGTTAATGCTACAGTTCTGTTTACATTATCTTCATAGCTATAGTTGTCGGCTTCTCCTGCACTGCTACCACTGCTTGTACTCGGCAAAAGCTCAACCATTGTACTTGAACTAGCAACGTCTTCCAGAAACCGTCTCTTCCTCGCATTCTCTTCTTCAATACGTTCAGCTACACGTTTTTCACGTTTCTCTAATAAGTTTGCGTCAACACCAAGCATACAACCAATTCTTCCTTTTTCTCTCTGCTTTTTTAAAAACTCTAAATCCTCATTACTGGTTATAAGATTAACGGCATCAGTATGTGCTATGTCAAAAAGGTCGTCGAGTTTTGTAGAGAAGGCCTCTCTTTTTTCTTCTTCTTTCTCGGAAGTCTTAGAAGAGCTTTTTTTGCAGCTTCCACCATTCCTCGTATAATTTAGTCAACTTTTCAGCTGAATGGTCCTCCCGCTTTGTTGGGATTCTGGCTTTTTCCCAAAATATATTTGCTTTTTTCACAACCAATAAACAACTGCTTTTTAAACTTAATTTTACAATTCGTAAATTGTAAAGAAAGACACTCAAAACTTGTCTGTGAGATGGGAGCTTACTACCAGTAATTTGGTGAGAAATAGGTCCTATTAAGAAGGGTGGATTCTTACGATTTATAAGACTTGATGTAAAAGCAGCCATACTAGGAATAATCACTCAAAAACCAAAACACTGACTTTTTAATGTAACTAAACGACTTTATTGTATCACTGACACTGGCAGACTGACCCTGACCTCAGAAGTTACAAGATGTGTAATGTGTAGTGTAGGTGTAGGGTGGGTGGGAAGGATTAGCGTCGGGGAGCCGCTAGCCCTTGGGCCTTAGGCTCAGGAATGCAGATTAGGGGTCAGGTAGATGAGAGTACCTAAAAGAAGGGTTCAATATAGAATATACTGAAATTATAACATCGCAAACTAAAAACAATTACAATATTTGAATGTATAACATCCAAATTCAAACGGAATAATTACATTTTTTCCGCACTATTTTTGCTATTTTATTATGTATGTTAGACAATCCACGTTATTGGAGATTTCCGTCAAACGCTCCCAGTGTTGCCACGGGCAAACAGGGCAACCATTACCTCCTCCTCTAATAAGTCCTCCATACCTTTCCGATTCCTACGTTATATTCGGCTGGATACAAATATGCGGGCGGAGGCGGAAGAGGTCGATACGCTCAATTTCTGTTAAGAGTCGGTGACGGCACGCTTCGATCTGATGTCGTTACTGCTGCCGGCGACCAGCTAATAGAGGTGCCGCCTCACACTGTAACCGAAGATGTGGTTACGGCGATGTCATAACGCCAGAAAGGGCTCTCAAATACGTCCAATCTGCTATCCTCTGCCCCAAAAACGTCGACACAGCGCAAACTAACGAGGAGGTTCTTAGCAAACTGCAAACCCCAGAACGCGTTTACTATGCTGTCAACAGTTGTGAATCGGTGACCCCCGATGGGGAGGACGACATTTCTGCTAGAGTCATGAAGAAGTGTGAAGTAGTCAGGTTGATTAAAAAGTCGGCAGCTGTGCTCGCAATCCGCAGTTTGGACGGAACGACATGTTTTTTCTTGACAATGCAATCCGACATTGACACCAGCAATTTTTAATTTTAGACCCTACAGCAGCCCGCAGCTGTATCTAAAATTAATCTGCCACAGCAGGGTCTAAAATTGAAAATTTTAGCGACAAGCTGCCAGATCGGGAATTTGATGAAGGGGAGGGGCAATTAGGTGTGGTATTGGACAGTATAGTTTAAATGTAAGTTTCTAAAATAATATTATGTAGGATGGTGAAGCTAAACCTGACGGCAAAACCCTGTATTGGAATAGAATGTTGGGTGCGGGAGGTGGGTGCGGCTGGTGGAAAATTTTAGAGAGTTGGGTTGTTAACCGGACTTAACGGGGTACTGACCTTTCAGCACACACACCCTGCTGCTGGGTGCTGCTGGTGGGGAGAAAGCTTGCTGAACGTCTATATAAACCTAAGATAGGGGTAAAAGGTATAAGTCTTCAACATGGCACCGAGACAGCTTAGTTCCACTCCTGAACCTCAATATCAGCCTGAAGCTATTCAAGACGACAACGAGGTATTCCAGAGAATAATTTGTTCGCTGAATTGGTAAGTCAACCATCTTTTTTGATTGATGTAAGTGTTGGGTATTGACTCTTAAAGGGGGGTTCGTCTTAATCGTACTTTAAATAAAAACTGCACACCAATTTATATCAAACGTGTAATCTCGTAGAAAATGTAACAACAGAGTGAAAAAAACTATTCGACATTCTTCTTCGGTAAAAAATACTGTTCAAATTGTTTTATTAAATATTCCAATTTATTTTTATTTTCATCATTTATTGTGAATGTATTATAAATTCGTAGTCCTTCATCACCAATAAGGTGAAGAAGTTGAGCACATTGTGTTGCTTCAGGCTTTTATTTGCTCTGTGGCAATTATATAATTTTCAAATTTTTGACGCCGAATTTCCAGCTACTTAACAAATTGCCAGTCATACAAATAGGTGGAATACCTCCAAAATCTGTCATATTAAATATTCTAATCAGTTTAAAGTAGTTAGATTTTATTCTATAATTGGATTAATTTAATTAGAAAGACAATTGCTATCTTAAAGAAAGAAAAAAGTCTAGAGGATAAATTATTAATTTACCAGATACAGAGGTCAGAGTCCAGACTGCGCCATGTAATAAATGAGAGAGATGTATACACTATGAGGTTTAGAACTAGACTGAATATATTTAACATATGATACAAGTAAAGTACAATAATAGTGGGGGTAATCTAATCCATCTAACATTACTGAACAGATTTTTTAAAACAAATATGTCAATAGATGAAATAGATTCTGAGATAAATGTTCCGAAACCTAAAAAAATGAGCTTTTTCCTGATAGACTACACTGTTCCTTGAATATATTTTTAACTGCAACCCTGATAAAAAAAAACATATTTATAAATTATAACCTACTTTGTTGAGATTATGTTTTGTGTTCTTGTGTTATAGCTCCCGTGTATACTCTTTATTACTAACTATACATCCGTTTTAGGAATATACGTGGTCTGATCAAAAAGTATCCGACCTTAATTTTTATTGGCGAAACAAACGAAGCTATGGGGGCGGGGCTTGGTGCACAGTAGTAGGGAGGCCTAGTGTGCATGCTCATTTTGTTGTATATCTGTAATACGTGTCAGTCGGTCGTAGGCCATTCATTAGTGAGCAAGTGCGAGTGAGTGTCGTCGTATTTTTCTTTCAGACAAAATGACAGAAAAAGTCGAACAACGTTACTGCACAAAATGTTGTTTACAGCTTGACGAATCTCAAGTGGGAACAGTCAAAAAGATTAAACAAGTGTTTGGGAACAAAGCGATGAGCACCTCACAGATAAAGGAGTGGTACAACCGCTTCATAGATGGCCGCTCCTCAGTGGAGAGTGAAGCACGTTCTGGGAGGCCTCAACATCCAGATATGAGGTCGTCATTGATCAAGTAAGGAACTTGTTGATGCAGAATCGCCGAATAACGATCAGAGAACTTGTAGACGAGGTGAACATTAGTTTTGGGTCCATTCAATCTTGGCCCTCAGGAGGGTCTCAGCAAAGTTTGTGCCTAAACTGCTAACAATTGAGCAAAAAACCTTCGTCTAGAGATCTCACAGGACATGTTGGATAATCATAATCTGTGTGGTGCTCATTGCTTCGTTCCCAAACACTTGTTTAATCTTTCGGACTGTTTCCACTTGAGAATCGCCAAGATTTAAACAAAATTTTATGCAGTAACGTTGTTCGACTTTTTCTGTCATTTTGTCTGAAAGAAAAATGCGACCACACTCACTCGCACTTGCTCACTAATGAATGGCCTACGACCGACCGACACGTGTTACAGACATACAAAAAAATGAGCATGCACACTAGGGTGGTTCGAAAAACATCAAACTTTTTTTTCCGAGTTGCTATAGGGCGAAAAAGTTGCTTCTAGTGTCAAATATAAAGAAAAAAGTGTTTTTGATTTTTTAAAACAAAATTTTCCGATCGCGCATAGCCTTTAAAGTTTTGAAAAAATTAAAAAATTCACAAGTTTTCGGATTTTTTAAAAAATATACACCATATAATATTTTTAAGTGCTATACTCAAAAACCCTTTCTACAAATAGATGTTATTAAGAAAACAAAAAAATATTTGCAGTCTAACAACACTTTCCGATCGCGCATGCGTACTGTAAATATCAGTAAAAACTGTATTTTCGTCTTATTTTCGTTCGAGGCTTGTAATTGTGTAAAGTGATTTTTTCATAAAAAGTTCATTTATACACGTTTATGTTTCTATTTTATCTACTGTAAGATTATATAAAATGGTTAAAATGTGCAGTGCAGCTCCTCACCCGTTTTGACGTTTTAAAACGACCAAGAACTCACCACGAGGAGGTGGCTGCACTTCAAGTTCTACCCACGCCCTTCCGACCAACTAACCATGAAGAGTGTGTTTTTACAATACTAACATTACAGATTTTCACTATTTACATTTTACCCTCTTAATCTTTCTCTCAATCACTATTATTTACACATTAATCCTTCATCTCTATGGATGCAAATTTCTATTGTATCATATGGGAAAAGTCTGGCATCAACGATCTTGATTTTAGAGTGGTTCTAATAAAACCATCTCTCGATTGAGAATCGCAAACTTTCAGAAAAGTTTCTGATAAAAGCAGATTCTCTGTACGTAATACCGTGAAGTCTGAATAGTCTAAAAAACAAGCTTTGGCCCCTATAATATATATTAACTTGATCATGTTAGAAACCAACATGGCATATAGGACTTCAAATCAAAATTCGCTATCACTTTCAATTCTTCAGACGTATCTTGATCACTGGCATATAGTCATTGCACTAATTTGCTGTCGTGAGCCATCGAGAAAAAGCAAGTGATAGCGAATTTTGTTTTTAAGTCCTATGTGCTATGTTGGTTTCTTACAAAATCAAGGTATCACAGAAGAAGCAAAGCTTGTTTTTTAGACTATTCAGACTTCACGGCATTTGCTAGATAGCCTGAAAAAAGTTGTGGATCCAGTAATTGAAAGGATCGCTTTCTCAACTTACTTAAAGGATCTGCTTTTATCAGAAACTTTTCTGAAAGTTTGCGATTCTCAATCGAGAGATTTTTTTATTAGAACCACTCTAAAATCAAAATCGTTGATGCCAGACTTTTAACATATGATACAATAGTAATTTGCATCCATAGAGATGAAGAATTAATGTGTAAATAATAGTGATTGAGAGAAAGATTAAGAGGGTAAAATGTAAATAGTGAAAATCTGTAATGTTAGTATTGTAAAAAGACACTCTTCATGGTTAGTTGGTCGGAAAGGGCGTGGGTAGAACTTGAAGTGCAGCCACCTCCTCGTGGTGAGTTCTTGGTCGTTTTTAAACGTCAAAACGGGCGAGGAGCTGCACATTTTAACCATTTTATATAATCTTACAGTAGATAATAAAGAAACATAAACGTGTATAAATGAACTTTTTATGATAAAATAACTTCACACAATTACAAGCCTCGAACGAAAATAAGACGAAAATACAGTTTTTACTGATATTTGCAGTACGCATGCGCGATCGGAAAGTGTTGTTAGACTGCAAATATTTTTTTGTTTTCTTAATAACATCTATTTGTAGAAAGGGTTTTTGAGTATAGCACTTAAAAATATTATATGGAGTATATTTTTTAAAAAGTCCGAAATATTGTGAAATTTTTAATTTTTTCAAAACGTTAAAAGCTATGCGCGATCGGAAAATTTTGTTTTAAAAAATCAAAAACACTTTTTTCTTTATATTTGACACCAGAAGCAACTTTTTCGCCCTATAGCAACTCGGAAAAAAAGTTTGATGTTTTTCGAACCACCCTAATGCACACAAGGCCTCCCTACTACTTTACACCCAGCCCCACCCCCATAGCTTCGTTTGTTTCGCCAATAAAAATTAAGGTCGGATACTTTTTGATCAGACCACGTATAGTAGTTTGTAATTAGTTAATTTTGTTTGCAGAAAATGCCTAGGCAAACAAAATTTAATAAGAAACGGTCTGATCTGAGTGGAAAAAGCGGACTCGAAGTGAATCTACACCAGAAACCCGCTGCCTCTGTTGGATTCAACTTCCTCGGTAGATCGTTCTGATTCTTTTCCGATGTCCTCTCGAGGTTCTTCGGGGACAAAAATTCAAAATAATTTAGCAGAATAGGATATCTATGACTCTTATGATATGTATGTTTTGATTGACATAAGTGCCCTGAGTGAATGTTGGGACAAAACAATACCCGAAATAAATGTTTCGCGTTATTTATCATTGTTTATTTATTTTATTTAGAGTCAGTTTTTAGGAGGATTATTCTTTGTCTAGAGGTTTAATTAATCTTATCTAGGGTCAAAGTCTGATGTGCATTCGCCACACAATCTCGTCTAGGAGGATGGAGCCCCCCTCCCCCCTAGCCAGTGTACTACGAGCAGCTGAACTGTCAGTGTCGCACTCACCTTATTCAATTAGTGGCTAGTCCATGCATCTAGCCACCTACGCTCTCAACGTGCACTTATCTGGGATTGATGCCGTAACCAGCCGAACAGGCAGATTTAATGATACATCTCTTCTGTATGAGATACACCTATTTTACGCCATACAACCCAGCTTTGCCATACAACTCAGCTGTGCCTTACAACCCAGCTTAGACATACAACACACCACATCACACCGATTCATCACCGACTACCTCTAGATAAGATTATTTTTATTTATTGTTTTATTATTCCAAGATTTTTATTTTAAAATACACGGTCCTTTGGTTTTCTTTTAAATTGAACCCTATTTAGCAAACAATTATTTTCCATGTTTGAACCAGCGCAATTTATTCTTACAACCTATGAATAAATATGGTCCCCCCTGCACCATTGAGTTATCTAACAGTGAAGTTTTAACAAAAATGACTATGTGCAAGTTTTTCTGTTATACGAAGATTCGGATTGGCAAGTAAGTTTCAGATCATTTGCGATAATTGTTGTAAATATGAAAAGTTTATGAATTCAAAGTTATGTTCAATGGAAAATCTGGAGAGAAGCATCAGATGTACGATATAAACCTTCCACTCGTTTACGCCTGCCGTTCTATTGGAAAATATCGTAATGGAGAAGAGACGATTTGTAGAATAATGAATATTTCTCCCCCCCCCCCCCCCTTCAACGTGGATTTCGTACGAGAGGGAGTTAGCTTTGAAAGCAAAAGTTGAGTGTAAGAGATCTATGAAGCAGACTGTTGAAGAAGCAGTAATAGAAAACGAAGGAAGCAGGGATTTGGCCATTGCACTAGATGGCACCTGGGAGGAAAGAGGGCATTCTTCACTCAATGGAGTCGTTGCAGCAGCCAGTGTTGATACTGCCAAAGTATTAGATGTAAGTATGATTTCAAAGTATTGTAGGTGCCGCAAAAAAACTAAGGGTGATCATCATAGTAGTTGCACCTCAAATGACACTGGAGAAAGTGGTGGGATGGATACAGAGGGTGTCCGAGAGATTTTTAATAGATCTGAAAGTAAGTATGGAGCAGATACGTGAAGTTGAAGGAGGCGATGGGGACAAGCGCATAAACAGTTTTACTACACGCACCATATAGGGAGGACTGCTTAGTCGAAAAACTTGAATGTGTTGGCCATGTTCAAAAACGTATGGGGTCCCGACTGAGGAGGCTAAAGGCAGAAAATAAAAATAAGAAGCTAAGCGACGGCAAGTCATTTGGTGGCAGAAATTCACCAAAATTCGAATGAAGCATGAAATTGCTCTAGCTGTGTCATCATGAGGGATTGCCGCATGCCTACTTGATGGAGGACGCAAGGCGCAGTCAGCTTTGAAGCTGCCATTAAATTTAAATCTTGCTGCAGATCCTCTTTGCGACATTGGAAAAACATCTGGAAACATTCGCCAAGCAAGTTTTGGATATGGGCGACGGCAAACTTCCGGTTGTTCCCGAAACATACGAGGTAATGTTCCCACTGAACTTCTGTCAACTTCAGTCATAAATTGAAGATCTTGAAAAAAAATGTTTTTTCAAACATTGATTACTACCTTCAGGAATCACGATTGGCGATGCAAGCGAGTTATCGGTCAATAAAACGACGAGACATCTCCTGCTGGACAGGTCTCGTCTTTCTAACAAACGTCTATAGTTGAACTATTTGTGATTTGCAACCAAAACAAGGAAAAAAAGAAGCAATCGATGCAATAAGTTTACGTAACTTCTTTAAATCCTATTTCTCCTTCTTTTTCGTTTACTCTAAACTTAAAAACACTTTTATCATAATTTATTACACCTTTTACAGCCTTAAACACATCACTTCCAAATATGGTTTGATAACTTAACTTCAGCACAACTAATAAATTTACCGTAAAAACAACACTATTTATTGCTATCTCAAGATATATTTGATTCTGAACATAGCACATAACCTTTTGTTATTCGCTCCGGAAATCTTCACACCCTTAACTGGTATATGACATAAATTCTTATCCTTTTTAAATAATTCACGATACAAATCAAAATTTATACAACTCACCTGAGCTCCAGTATCAAGCAGAATATTTAAATCAAAACTAACTGACTGACCATTTATCATCGGCAATCTTTTATCCTTTTTCTTTCCATCTTCCTTTTGAGCTTCATCGACTTTAAAACTCTCAAACACACTGTTTACATGTAATTCATTAAGTAAACTACTAAAATGCTCATTTTCCAGATCACATTCAAACTAATAAAGTAAAGAATGATATTACATTCTTTACTTTATTTATAACCTTCGAATTCGGTTCCGTCAATCTTAAAACATCTTCCCTGTTTACATTATCTATCAGGTTTGCCTCGTCAAATACTCTAGTTACTAAATTTTTACGATTTAAATATTTATTTCACACCTTTGGTTCAACCTGTTTTATTTTTTCCCACTCTATATACTGACGCTTTAAATCTAGTTTATTTTTCGCATCTGGCATTGCCATGCTGTCTCGAATTTTTCTTAAACTATTATCATTAAATTTAATTATTAAATGTTTTTTTTTATTATTATTTGAGTTCTCAGTTTCTAGTTTAAATGTTGTTGATTTGTGTTTTGTTCATTTGTTGTTATATGATTTACTTTTATCGTCTTATTCTCTGTGTCATTCTTTTGTGTTATACGTCTCTCTTCTATACTACCATGCGTTCTATTTCCTTGCATATTGCCTACACGCTGATCGTTATAATTCCCGTTCCTATAATAATTCGGATATCTTTGACCTGTGGCGACCGCCACCTCTTTGTGCCAAATTGACCCGCGAATCTCTTTCTGTATTTTTAAACTTAAACCTTATTGTTTTGTATTGTATCATGATTTTATGAAATATACACGGGATGTAGAGGGAGTGTTGCCGCGCCGGCCGGAATTTCCCTGGCCCAGGGTCGTCGGTTTTCTGCCCAGCGTCCCCACTCTGGAGGCGCTCCGACATGCGTACTGCGCTCTCCTCCAGGAGTGTGGGGTGGCAGTCCCCCCTTACCCCCCTGGGCTATAAATACCGATGCACCGGGCTGAGAGCTCATTCTTTTCTATTCCTTCTCCTCTTACACTTAACTTACTCTTTTCTTACCTACCTAACCTTGCCTCCCGCTGAACCCTCCTTGGGCTGGGAACACCCCAAGTGTGTCTTCGGCACCCCTTACTTCAAATCCTATAACCCAGTCTGAACACGCAAAAATAGTCGGGCCCTTCTGATACCACAGTCTGTTAATTAGAGCCCGACAGACCATTATCCTGTATCGCAATTTGACGGTTATCATATTCCGGTCTACTTTGCCTATAATTTCCCGAGTATCCATTACTTTGCCTTTGCTCATACATATTATTCTCCCTAGTATTAACACTATAACCAGTACGAGTCCTGTTAACATCATCCGACTTACTTAATTATTCTTGCGTAAATTCCATTAACAAACTCTCAAATCCTTCTACACTATCCACTCTTGAACATCGGCACGTGTAATAAAAATACTTTCCAAAATGCCTAGAGATTTGGTTTAATATTTATTTTTCTGATATATAATGAATATCTACGAACACGCATTTTGCCTCATTATACATCTTATGCAAATACGTAATAGGATTAATGCTTTTATCGTAACAACTATTAACGAATCTTTGTCTAATTTTACTTTTTACATTATCATTCCAATATCGTGTATAAAACTTTTTTTTACACTCAAACCAATCTAAAACATCCGGTAAAGTATCTAAGCAACTGCATCATAAAAGCTTTCTTCTATAACTGTTCTGAAATTCGTTTCTTTCAATAAATATTTCTATTTTTTTAAAAAGCGTTAACGGATATATAAGGTCATTAGATTCTCCACAAAATGTCAAAGTAAATTTATCATTCGTGTATGCTCTATTTAATCTCACTCCCCCATTTCTCTCATGCCTGTTCATATCAACCACGTGTTCATGCACATTTTCCAAATTAATTCTCTCTCTATTTTTCATTCTATTAATTTCTTCTTTTATACCACTTATTTGACGCATTATTTGACGCAACATTTCCTGCTGACTTAATTGTTCTTCATTATCACTCTGAATTTTCTTTTTCTATTTCATTTATCCCTGATATCCGATAATTCTCCATCTTTCTATTTCTTTACATCAATCTAGTCTGAACCATTTAACAAGACAAAATAAAAAATATAATTATAATTTCCTACAATAAAATTTCTAAAATAAAACCAAGGATTCATTTATTTGATTTTATTTCTTTTTAAACTATACGTTATCATTTCCACCACATTGCTTCATATAGAAAAATTTAAAATTTTATAATTAATTTTTTTTTAAATTCTGGGCCTCTTTATCAAAAGTCCCTGTCCAGGCGCCAATTGCTGCGGTATCTTCCAAGTCCCTGTACGAAAGCGACAATTGTGGCGGGCTCTTATCGTTACCCTGAGTGCGCTCAATAAAATTAAATATATTAAAAGGAGAAGTCACAAAAAAAATTATATATTATTTTAAATAATTTGTAATTTCATAAAAATAAATTTCACATAATTTATTCTAAATTCAATAGCTTTGAATATTTCTTTTAATTGTAGAGCATTAGGCTTTTTACATAATATCATTAATAAAATGTGGTTTTTTCAAAAGTCTCAAGAGTTCGAAAAGTTCAAGTAATATCAAAAAATTTTAAATACAAGAAATTTTTTTTAAAATTAAATGAATCCTTATTCCTTATTCCCTTGAATTTACAGAAATACTTTCAGTAGAAATAAATATCTTAACATTAATTAATTCATAAAATGGTCAGAGGTTAGACTATCACGTAGTAGTAACAAGTAAGTCCAAACTAAATTTACTTATATATAAAATTTTTTAATAATTCTTTTTTTATTCTCAGAGAGAAATGTTTTTTTTTTAAATTTTAATAAGCTTCTCACAAAAAAAATTAAAATGACTTTAAAATCTTTCATGTAAAATGTTGCATACGTTATACTTTCATCTTTTAAACCATGTGGTTTTTTCTAACATAATTTCTTAATAAAAAAATTTAATATAAAATTTTCTTCTTGTAGAAAAAAACGTAGAGCTGAAGTGCTCTCAAAATAAGTTCTAGTGAGATACAAAATCAAGTATTGTCTGCACCTCTCTTGAGAAGAAATCTCACCTTCATGAAAATCACGGCTAACTACGCCGGAAGCCAACTACGTTGCGGAACCACGTTACGTAACTACGGCCCTTAACATAAAAATTAACTTATTAGCCAACTGCTAATTGCAAATTTAATTTTAATTCAATTAATTACTTTCAAATGATATCAGATAGAGACTTAAGTTTTTAACGGCTACAGGAAATCTTCCATAGAAGAGAAAATTAATTTTAATTAATTAAACTTTTTTAACATCACAAACCAAAATGGCTGACATACATGAATTTACATCTCTCGATGGGTGATACATCATACGTGAACGGGAGCTCGAGGAATCACACCTCTCTCACTATGCAATTTGCTTATATATAGAGAACCTAATCTCATAACTGCTATCATGATATTAACACTTTATTTTAATCTCAAGTTATCCTAACTCTCTGATACAAAATTAAGGATTCAAAATAAGAAAAGTATTACAATAGTTTAAATTAAATAAATTGGACATTTAACATAAAATCCTTCCTATAAAGTTTTATATATAAGTGCCTGAAAAAGCAACTAGAAAATCATTGAAACTTCAACTTGAACATTAGACTACAACCTAATAAAACCTATCAGAAAAAAATTATGTGAGTTAATTAATTAACATAAAATGTTTAAAAAAAAAATGGTATCATTTTATCTTTTTTTTTATATATATATATAAATATTCAAAATACATTTTTTTTTTTATTAAAATCAACTACTATATTTGTTGACAATTTAACATTCCCATTAGTCAACTAAATAAATCAATACATAATTATGTAGTAGATCATGGCTTAAGTTTGAGATGCTACAATATATATATATATATATATATATATATATATATATATATATATATATATATATATATATATATATATATATATATATATATATATATATATATTGCGGAATCAGGACTAATAAGAAAAATCAAGTCCTCTGTCCAGGCGACAAAATGCGGAATCCGGTAGCTCAAATATTTAAACTCAAAATCTAAAAATTTAAATTCTGTTAAAACTAAATAAATTTACACAGGGCGACCAGCTAAGTGGTCCAAAGAAGTACACTACAATTTCAAGAATAAATTATTTCTTTTATTAAAAAAAATGTTTAATTAAATTTTTTTTTTTTTAATTTTTTGGATTAATACCAAAAATATATTTTTTTCATTTACTTTCATTTTCTGATATCTGACGAGCATTAGGCTTTTAATATAACAAAAACTCATAAGAGATGGTCTAGCTGACCCATATGATTACTGGCTAAGATTTTAACAATCCAAGTTAAAATTAAAATTTGATAAATAGAACCTTTTATATATTACAATTATGTCAAAATATATATATGTAATAAAGAGTTTATTAATTATGTATTTATTACAGTGTCGTATGTTTAACCCTCTACTGAACACTTAAACAAAAAATGTGCTTCACATAAATGCACGTTTTTTTTTATATGAGAGAAAACTGAAATTAAAATCAGTAAATTTTCCTTTTTTACATTAATTCGTATATTAATTAATTACTTTAATTAATTCATAATATTAAACATCATGTTTAATTAATTTATCGTTAAGCGAAAATATAAAATTGACTGATCAACCTTTTAGGTTAAGTCTAAACTCCAAAAAGAGTGACTCTTAATTTTTTATATAAGTTAAAATGTAGAAATAAATGTGATAAAATAATTATCAAAATGGTGAAGGTTTCTTATGAAGAATTCATGAGACGTTTAATTTGACGCTTCAGAAGTAGTTATCGAAATTCTGGAACGGCAGCAATGGCCCTTTAAAAATTACCAAAAAAATTAGCCATGTGCCAAACTACTCAACTTTTAAAATTACAGAAATTAAATCAAATATAATTTTTTTTTATGAAAGTAATTATTACTTACATTTAGTCAAAAATACAGATGGCCTTCCAAATTATGGTGAAGCAGAAAGTTATAAAGAAATTACATTAAATTGACCACATCGGCCATTACTCACATAGCTCAAGCTATAATAAAAAAAAAGCATTTTACGTCGCTGACGGATCCGTAGCCTACATCCGTCGTTCTCAGGAACTGGCATACGAATGGCTTCCCCACTCTTGCCTACCTCTATAGCAATTTCTACATTTTACTATCTATCCAATGCTAATTAGATTAACCTTTTCTTTAATTAAATTTACAAAATAATTTTTTTATTAATTTTACGTCAATAAAACTTTTTTATTTAAAATCAGAGCTAGAAAGAATTACATTGACCTTTACATTTTTATAATTGAATTATATTAATCAATCAAATTATATTAATTAGATTAACGTGGTAACGACGTAATGTTGTGCAATATTTATGTTTTCTCAAATCCATCAACCAGCATCCTGAGCGCTACATGACTGGTTTATGCAAAGCATCACCAAAGCAATATTCAAACACTCTACATTTAAATATGAAATATTACTTACTTCATATTTAAACACCACACTACCCTCCTGTTCTTCTTCAAAAAAAAAATTTTTTTTTTTTTATAAAACATCTTGAAGGCTCATAAACAAAATTGTAAAATCTCAAGTCTTTCCATCAGTTAAAAAAAACATTTTTTTTTTTTTTTAAATTATTTTTGAAGATTCATAAATAAAATTGTAAAATCTTAAGTCTTTCCATTAGTTAAAAAAACAAACATTTTTTTTTTTTTTTTTAAATAAAGTAATTAACAAATAAAATTCACAAACATAAAACAATTAAGTCAGAAACGTTTAGTCTCCAATTAAAACAATTTTTTTTTTTTTTTTAAATCACATAGTAATCATAAAATTTTTTTTTCTTTTTTTTTTAAATCACTAAGTCCCTTGACTATAATATAAATTAAATATAAATCATAAAACCTAAATACAATAAACAATTATATATATATATTTTTTTTTTTTTTTTATACTGAGAATTCGAATAGTCCAATTTTTTTTTTTTTTTTATAATTATTCATAAAAAATTTTATATAACATTTAAAATTCAACTGGGATTTTCATCTCCCTCGTATTATACTTTTTTAACATAGTGATGTGGAATTTTCCACGACATTCACCTTTGTGGCCGCAGTAGCGGTCCTAGTTATTTGTATATTTTGTTTTTATTTACTTTATTTAATGGACCGGTAAAAGGAGTTTTTCTTGTTTCGGAAAATGTCAATAAAAATTAGTTGCGTTGTGAAATTAGACAAGAGGAAAACTTCTTTTACGGGTTAAATGGTTTTAAGGTACAAAGTCAAGGTTTATGATTATATTTAATGGTTAATGTTTGTTGTACATTGTACGAAGAGTGTGCCAATAAAGAACGTGATATTTAGAAACCAGTAAAGCGTTTTTCTTTGCGTCAAGATCACAACTGCAGCCACAGTAAAAGAAGTCCTCGCAGTAAAGAAGCCTTCGCAGTAAAGAAGCCTTCACAGTTAAAGAAGTCTTCACAGTTAAAGAAGTCTTCACAGTAAATAAGGTTGCATCAAGAGAGTTAAGAAGTGACAGATTTCATTTTTATTTATTTATTTTATTTATTTATTTATTTATTTTTTTTTTTCTTCTTTTCAAAAATTGGAAAACACGTAAAGACTTAAGTTGAAGAAAATGGTTGGCCGCGGAAAAGGCTCAAAGAAAAGGAAAGGAGCAGAGATTCCCGACGACGCAGAACAACAATATGCGCTTAACACTCAAAGGAAGGAAGTCAAAGCGTTAAGACAAAAGATTGAAAGAAAGAGGAACAAATTCCTACAAATAGTAGACAAGCGTGCCACGACTCCCATCAGGGTAACCGCGCTTACAGAAATATCCCAACTTGTAGAAAAATTAAGAGTTGCTATCCGAGTTTTCCGCTCACACCCCGAGGCGGACCCACAGGAAGTAAATTACGAAGAACAGTACTTGGAAGATTTGGAAGATTTCTACGAGGAATATTCCGAAACGAAGGCGCCCAGCGCTCGTGAAGAGTCCATCGTGTCAAAGGCCAGATCTAACGCGTCGAAGACGTCCGTAGCCAGCGCTCAGAGCATTGCAGCGAAGCTGCAGATAATAGATTTGCAACAGAGAGAGCTGAAACTGCAACTGGAGCAAAGTCTGCTAGCCGCGGAGTCCGAGAAGAACAAGATCCTTATGGAGGTGCTGATGGACTCAAAGTTGAAGGACGATGATCGGCGCAGTCTTTTACAGCGAACAGCGGCCGGGGCAGAGAAACGACAGCATGTCTCCGCCGGTCCTTCAAACCTTGCCAGGGAGCAGTTGGACCAGGGTTCATTTCCATTCTCGCCTAGTAATAGAGAAACTCTTCATCAGGTAACATTAGAAAATAAGTACCACAATACATCGTCCCCTAAGATATTAAATTTAAACCATCCCAACCTTTCGCATGCCCCTCCTAGCCTAAGTTACAACTCATTTGAGGCTCAGAAGTTTGGTAGGAATCATTTGTTAGCCCAACCTTTACCATCTGAGCAAGAGCAAGCTACCATAAATCCTATATTGCTTATGAATAAAATACAGGTTTTAAATTCGCTTATACCACACAAGTTTAAAGGTGACAGCACTGAGTTTCCTTTATTTCGAATTCAGATAGAGACTCATCTGGAAGATGGTATCCTTCCGGAAAGCGAAAAAAGAGTGTTTTTAGCTAAATTCTTAGATGGGAAAGCTCTGAAAGTTTTCCAAGATAACTTTGGTCTTAGTTACAACGATAGTGTTGCCTTACTAGAGAAGAAGTTTGGTAACAGCGTTGCTGTAACCGAGGCCTGGGTTAAAAAACTTACCGAGGGACCAATGATAAGGCTTGGTGATAGTAAAGGGCTGGAGGAGTATGCGGAGGCGCTACGTACTGCGTCCAGGGTTCTGCCAGTTGATGCCCTTAGGGAAATTAGTACTAAGATCTGCCTTAAAAGAATGGTGTCCCGTTTGCCTGAGACCTTTCTGTCTAAGTGGGTGACAAGAATTGTAGGTTTATCGGGTCAAGAAACCATATTAGAATTAGCTGACTTTGTAGAAGAGCAGGCTAAAATCAGAAACCATCCTGTTTATCACTCCGAGACCAAACTTAAAGATTTTTCTGTTCACTATCCGGGGGTTAGTTCATGGTCGTCTAAGAGTCGTAGGAATATGATAGAAAACCTCTCAGAAAAAGTTTTAGTTGGGAAGCCTCAGGTTCAGGTTTACTCCCGTGAAACGTGCCGGTACTGTCGACAGCATCATAGTATTATCGACTGCACAAAATTATCAAATGAGGGTCCGGAGGGAATTAAAGCCTTTGTTTTAAAAAATGCTCTCTGTTTTGGCTGTCTTAGGGTAGGACATAGGTCAAAGTTTTGCCCAAAAAGAGCTGCGTGCACTATAGAAGGGTGTAACAGAAAACATCCTGCTTCGCTACATTCCTTGAGTACCCCAGCCCCCTCAGTAGTAAGGGAGAAAGATAGGGATGCTACCTCCAGTATTAAGGGTGACTTCGGTACTAAATCTTTCACCCGTCAAGTTATAAATAATGGTTATTCAACCCAAACAACATCCTTCATTGTGCCAGTTTACGTGTGTCACACAAAAACCCCTAGTAAACGGGAGTTAGTATATGCTCTTCTTGATGACGGGAGTGATACCTGTTTCATCTCAGAGTCTCTTAGACAGAAATTAAACTGTCGAGGGGTTCTTACCAGACTAGAATTGAGTACCGTTCACCAAAAATCATATGAACTGACGTATCGAGTTCCAGGTTTGGTTGTCATAAGTTTAGACGGTAAAGAGAGTATTGCGTTGCCAGTTAGTACTTACTCCCGAGATTTTATCCCTGGTTCCCCAGATGAAATTCCGACACCCGAGGTAGCTGCATTCTTTAGCCATTTAGAATCATTGAAAAATAAAATCCATCCGTTAATGGAGGATACAGAAATAAGTATTCTTTTAGGAAATAATTGTCCTAAAGCCCTTTGTCCCCTTGAAGTTAGGAGAGGTAGGGATGAGGATCCGTATGGGATAAGATCCACTCTAGGTTGGGGTATAATAGGGCCAAGACCTTTAGTGACAAACAAGATTATTCCCACAGCAGTAGCAAGATTGACAGTGAAGGAGATTATTAATATTTTTAATTTAGAACCACCATGCAACAACATCAAAGATTATAGTTTAGGTCTTTCAGTTAGCGATAAACATTTTTTAGACATGATGACAAAAAAAGCATTTCAAAGATCTGATAAACATTATGAGATGCCGCTTCCACTTAAAAATCCAGATGTTAGGTTTCCTTCAAATAAGGAGTTAGCCATCAAACGGCTTAACTCACTTAAAAATAAGTTTAGAAATGCCAAATTTAAATCCGATTACATAGTTTTCATGAATGATATGTTTGAGAAGGGCCACGCAGAATCCGCTGAGAACACGCAAGTAGTTAGTGGTAAAGTATGGTATTTACCTCATCATGGGGTGTACCATCCTAAAAAACCTGATAAGATTAGAGTGGTTTTTGACTGTTCCGCGGTGTACAAAGACACTTCTCTGAATGGACATTTAATTAGTAGCCCGGACCTTACAAATTCAGTTGTAGGGGTTTTAATTCGTTTTAGGCAGGAAAGAATAGCTTTCGTAGGTGATCTGGAAGGCATGTTCCTGCAAGTTTTCGTTCCAGAAGATGATAGAAACCTCTTACGGTTTCTATGGTGGGAGGATGGTGATGTAAATTCAGATCCGAAAGAGTTTCGCATGACCACACATCTTTTTGGTGCTTCTTCCTCTCCGGGTTGCGCAAACTTTGCTCTTAGGCGTACGGCCGAAGAGCATGGAGCTAAGGTATCAGAAAGGGCCGCCAAGTTCATATTAAGAAATTTTTATATGGACGATGGGTGTGGTTCGGTGGCAACAGAGGAGGAAGCGATACAGTTAATTCGTGAACTTCAAAGGCTGTGCAGTTTAGGCGGATTCCGCTTCCACAAATTGCTCTCGTCAAGCCCTAAAGTAGTAGCGCAAATACCAACTGAAGAACGGGCAGCAGGTTTAAAAGAGTTTCACGAAAAGGGAACTCTCCCCATAGAAAGGGCACTTGGAGTTTCTTGGTGTGTCCAGTCCGACAGATTCCTATTTCGAGTGAACATTGACATCAAGCCGTACACCCGTCGAGGTATGTTATCAACTTTGTGTTCTACGTATGATCCACTCGGGTTTCTCGCCCCGTTTGTCATGACAGGAAAAATTATCTTACAAGATCTCACCCGTGAGAGCCTGATGTCTTCAAATATAGGGTGGGACGATCCTGTGCCAGAAGGTATAGAGAGACGTTGGGAAACGTGGCTCCAAGACCTTCGCTCCTTGTCAGACTTACAACTAACTGTCCCTAGATGTTATAAGCCGTCAGACATGAACAAGACCGACGTCATAGAGTTACACCACTTCGCAGACGCTTCTATGGCAGGTTACGGTCATGTTACATATATT